>OY856412.1:1303290593-1304490593 GCA_963693085.1 Alisma plantago-aquatica
ACTCTCAATCATTACTACATAGATCACTACAATAATATGATGTTATACCATCAACCTATTAAATGTCAGTATAGGTCCATAAATGTCAGTATAACTTTTACCAACACCCAATAAAATTTAGCTATACTGATGTTAGCATGGGCATGCACCAACATTTTTTGTGGTTGTACCAGCACTTATTGTTGTCGGTATATGTGTGTCGTGTTAGTTCCTATTGATCTTATGACCTCTATGTCGTCACTTTTGGGGTGCTAGTATAAATTCTTATGTTATTGGGATATGTGTTGTGGCACCAAAAATAACCAACATGTAACAATACACTAGCATTGAGAAGTTGTCGGTATAGATTATAACCACCCATGTACATTTTTTAGAGATATGGTGGAAATATATAACCAATAGAGTAAGTTTATCAGTATATAATGGTTTGAGTAAAGTATATAAATATATTCCACCATTTTTAAATTATTGGTATAAATAGGTTATATAATAGTTGGCAGATTATTTTTGGTTGGTTGCAAGGTAAAACCACCTCACACCACACAATTTACATCCACATTATTGGAAAAGTTGGTCATCTACATTGGAATTATTTATCCTTACATCATTTGAAAAATGCAAGTTATATGGATAAACAACAATTTTTTGTTGAGATACAAAAGATCAAACATTAAATATGTCAAAAGATTTTTGTAACATAGGAAGTACATAAATTTATGTCACATCACATTGATACAAGTATAATAAAATAAATTGTGTCACTTCCTTAAAAACCTTATTCCTACACAAAATAGAACTTCATTCATAAAGATAGTGAATAGTTCCTTCTTGCTTCAAATTTACTTGATGAATACATTTATGCACATAATGAATTAATAAGTCATAACCATATATTTTGGAAGAAACCTTTATGGAGATTAGAAAGTGTGCATAAAGATTAATATATATTAACCTATAAGTTATTGCTATAGTTGACACGCTCTCCTTCGAGTCTAGAATGTCAGTCATGAAGAGTCTGGAACATCTTTTGAAAATTTTCATTTTGGGCACGTAAATTCTCTTTACATGCAAGTGCCTTATGCAACTTTGCTTCAAGCTCTAATATTTTAGCGCTTGACTTTTTCATTCAAGTGTTAGATCTTATAGAGCTAAGACCACATGAACAAACTCTACCATGTTTCTCCTGAAGAAATCGAGAAAGAATGCCATGCGAACCATTTTCTTGAAGAATATTTTATGAGTGAGAATCTTGGTTTTGGAGTTCATCTATTTGTTGTTGCATGTAACAAAAAATGTGTATCACTATTGGCTGAATATTTAAAAAAAAACTAAAGATCGCATCAAAATATTAGAATTAAAAGAAAGATTCTACCAGAATATTGTGCATGTAATATCAACTAAGGTAGGAGAAGATAAATTTCCTACAACAATTGGGGTTCCTATCAGTGGGAAGCTTGATTTGTGAGAGTAATTGTGATTTTTACCTACTTAGAGCCATCACAACTCATTTTGTTCCTACAACACAAATACATAGAATAACAATCCAATATATACATTTGAAGGGTTGTGTGTGTGGTTCCATCGTGCTATTTAATGATCACATAGTGGCTCATGGAACACACACGGGTTTGAGAAGGTGATAAGATAATGGAAATTGTTATTGGCATTGGATTTTCTTCTCTTAATTAAGCTTGGATGGAAAAATCATTGAATCCTAAAATAGATATATGTCCACTACCAGTGGTTCATCCAAAAATTTCGATCAATGAGGGAAACATACACACCAATGTCTTACATATAAATCTTTTTAGATGTTGAAATATATCAAATACTAAAGTTGACATGAAAAGATAAATAGTGATGGACATTTATGTTATATATACAAATGAAATTTGCTGAATTTGTGGTAAATGCCCTTGAATATGTGCTACTTCATATAGTACAACTATAGATACAACTACTAGTTTAGACTATATTTAAGCACAAATAGAAAATGAAAAATATTTATACCATGCACAAAGAAACTTTCTACAAATACCAAGCAAGCAACAATTTCAAAATTGATATAAACTTTAGATATAATTTAATGGATTCTAAGCAATTGCAAAAACACAAACACAGTTGTGTAGAACTGTTGAAAATTTGTTATTAAAGTCGCATTATTATACCAAAAATAGAAACTAAAGTTGTTCGTTTACTTATATCACATAGGCCTACCTTGTTCGTAACTAAGAACTAGTATAAAAATGTAGTTACTTTTGAATAAGCAGGATATTGATTGCAAAAAGAAAGCAGTCGTTGATTGATTAGACATGAGAAACACACATGAACAGTAATCTTAATTTGGTTGAATCAAATAAAATGAAGCATGTTAAGGTAGGTCATGATGTTGTGTGAAATATTGATTGACTGCGCAGGCACTACCATACATACCTTCATAAATGCATATTCCCTATTACCAATTGCAATTGGTTACCATAGGATCATGACCATGACATAAAGGACTCTTCCAATCTTCCTCGTCATAATCCCACCTCACTATCCAATATTTTGTGGAGTCATTGACTCTTTGGCACGGGACGCTTGGTCTTCATGAGCTTTGAGGTATATCTACACATTGTATATTGTGCCTCAGATGCTAAACATTGATAGAACCTTAGCTTCTCAGATTCATCAACCAGTAGAATATGGGTGACAGACCATGACGACAATGATGAAGAAAGGAAGCAAAGCACCAATGTGATTTGAGTTGTGGAAGGTATAGATGCGCGATAGTTTCCTAGCACTATAGAACTAGTAGGTTGGGCAGAAAACAATCAACATGGCTGAAATTTCCAACCCTAGGCTTTCCATAAATTTAGTCATAGCGCTACCTATTATCAATTTGTATTTTTGGGTCACTTGGTTTTGTAAAGTTACCACCAAACCTCCCTCATCCCAAAATAAAACAATATAATGATATGTGATACTATCTTTTGTATTTACTAAAATTATACTAATGATGTATATGAGGTGCATATAAATATGTGTGTTGGTAAATGTAACTTATACCAGCTAAAAATCTATTGTGTTGGGATAGGGTGTCGGTATTGACAAGGTTTCTTGTAGTGGATCAAGTGAATATGATACAAAAGGAAGCGCAAAAGGCACAACATATGGATGTGAACTGAGATTGTAGTGAGTGAAATCAGCAAAAGAAATATTATATTCATTGTATATATAACATATGTAATATAATTGTAGAAGAATGTTGGAACTAGACATAGTTGATGGGAAATGTACAGGCGAAAAGCATAGTGGAACCAATGAATTTTCCACATTTTTAGTAGAAGATCTCATCAACTATGATGTATCGGGATGGACATGGTGAGATACACATTGTCACAGAGTAGATTCAATGGTATTCCTCAAGTTGACAATGTCCTCCTAATAAAGTCATATAATACATTTGTATCTATGTAGTCCACATAGATGACGAAAATTTCATGTTGCATTGTCAGAGCCGGAAGGAAGGAGCAGTCTTCTTTGTTGGAAACATACTAGCATTACACCCTCTCTCCTTCTCTATATTTCTCTCTCCTTGTGGATAATGATGGCTAGGATTCGTATACTAAAAGTATAATGTAGACCTTAACTACCATGCCTTCTATTATAGGAGAGTCTAGGAAACAAGATTTCTAACACTATGGTAGAACCCGACTCCGCCTTCTCCAAAACCTTATGGGGTCTAAGAGGACAAATATAAACAAACATTTATGTTGTCATACAGACACCATATCAAAGTGTGATACAGAAACATAATTGCATAGAATATTTGATCAAACTAATAGATGCATACACAAATGACCTTCTCAAAGTTCAACATGTATATTATTACAATATGAGTTATGACAAACACACATCAAAAAGGAATTATACCAGTATGGTCATGTATACTAACCAGGAATTTATACAAAAGGTACAACGTAAACAATTGCTCACAAACTAACTTTTTTCCCATTAAATTTCTAAAACAAAACATACAAGAAAAAATGTATCAAGATACAAGTTCCTGGTATGTGGGCATAAAGATACATATATTTAATTTTTTTCATATTAAAAAAAGGTATTTGACATGAAATCTTCTATTTTTGTCAATTTAATAATTCATAACAAAAATATATTATTAATATGAGGCCTTTGAACTACTTCCCATTGGAAGGGGCATGTGAGGGACCTCAAGGATAAAATCAAACAAACCCGGGTTCTATGTGAGGGGATTCAAATGACCTAAGTCATTGAGTGACTATGTTCTAAAAATTGTACGATGGAGTCTATATTATGTTTCGAGTAACAAAACATCAACATGAAACCATTAAGTATAATGCAATAACACTACATGTTGATGTTTGCAAGTAAAAGAACATGCACACATATCATACGCTCCACAATGAAAAGCATATTAATATAATTAATAAAACCAATGTACCAAATTTAGAACTTTCATTACTTAATTTGGACCATTAGATCATATACATGACCTTGTTACTAAAATTAACCATCATTAATACAAGGATTACCATTATTCTTAGTAATTTGGTCCATGTTAGGGGTTTAGTCAAAAAATGTTAAAATATGTCATTAAACCTATTTTGATGATGTTATATTGATTTTGGGTTCATAATTAAGGTTTGGTTCATATTTCATATCTTTCCAAGGTCTTATATATTTTCTATGATTATCATGAGGACTAAGGCACTATTTACATTTTAAGGCCAGAAGACCCAAGATTTGATAATTCATGATTAGAATTCTCAAGGTCTTGATATTTAGATAAGAAGTATGATTTAGATCAGTAAGATATAAACTTACTAAGCATGTTTCAAAGTAGGTGGATGTTTACTAACACTTGGTTTCCATTAAAACAACATTGGTTTCATTATGCCAAAGGTCATGCAACTATCACCACGGTTCACATACAACATTAGGTGTCATAAGAGGCCTAGATGAAACATCCACACCAAGGTAGTAATTCTGATTAAGGTATTCTTAGATCTCAAATGGGGAAGTCACTAAATTTGAATCATTGTGGTGATTTGGGACCACGAGTTCATATCAAGTACCTTGAGTGATATTAGGTCATATTGGTTGGATTTGATGTCACATACACCAACATAGCATGAGAGAGGGTGATTAGATATTTAGGTTACAGGGCATGACAAAGTTAATTATTTTGAAGTATATTATGATTTTGATGCACACTTAGGTCAAAAACATCATATTCATCAAAGTATTGGCATGCATGGTCAAAAATGAGTCACATTGAGTAAGGGTGACCACATGTATACAAATATGATCAAGGTCATCATTTAATTCATCAAAAGATTCAAAGTGGATTTTACCATTATTGTTTCACGGTAAGCTTAATGATGCATTTGAATTTTTCTAAAACGATCAAGTTCACATATTAAGGATACTAGTGAAATTTTATTAGGTTTTAGGGAATGTGTTTATGATCATTTTTTATACATGGTGTCATATTTTAGACAAGTGTTCTATTTGTTATATTTTTTTATGTTTGGAATGTTCTCATGAAAAAGAGAGGGACTATTACCAATAATCATACAAAGGATGGTTGGATCACAGATCCAACAGTTGCAATCCACTCCTTTCCTCCTATTTGTCCACGTTCTAGGTAGCTAGTGATATGCAAGTCAACAAAAGTCAAATAGGGTTGACCCACCATTATTATAGAGGCATGAGAGCAGGAGGGATCTATGCCCTAGGGAACCCAAGATCCAAGGGCCACAATGACTCCCTATCATGTGAGCCCTTTGGCTGGAGATGCTAACCACTACGGTAAAGAACCTCACTAGATATGGGATATTCACATGCCCAACTTGCATGATAGACAAAACAAGACATACAAAAGATATGCTCAAAGCATGATAGCCCCTGACTTAGAGCAAAGTGTTCTCTACCCCAGTATTTGTCATCTTTGACTTAAGGTTTCCCCTGAGATTGATAAAAAATGGATCTTTGACACATATGGATATTTGAATAGGTTGTTGTAACATACCATATCTTGAACCCTACCCTAGAAGTTTGACCGTTTAGACTTAGCCAAACAAGGTTGAGCATAGATCTAGAAGATGTTTAGTATAACCCTAATAAGCTAATACATGCATAAATCACCCTAATGTAACCTAATGTTCCCACATTAGTCTTAAATTAATAATAGACAGATACAATATATCACATGAGATAATAATGGATTATATAAAATTCCATGCAAATAGTCACACAATTTTTTTGGTGATAATATTAAGATATGGAACATAATTGAATGAGCAAAAGTGATAATAATGAAATAATGTGATGATAATGGCCACAAATATTAATTTTGTTATAACTCATTAATGGAAAGCCCAAAGTGAAATATAAGTTAAAAATCATATTCCTTGGGTCCCAGTTGCCTTGGAAGTCAAGTTTCATATTTTTCACATAATAATAATTAATTTAATTCTTTTTGGAGAGAGAAGATCTAAGTTTTCACCAAAATATCAAATAAAATAATAAATGACTCCAAAAAAGGAAAAAAAATCTTGGATTCGTAATCTACATAATAAATATAGCTTTTGGGTGAATTTTCATCCAATTTGGAGAAAGTTTGCTTAAAATGTGAAATCAGGAGAGAGAAAGTGTGTAGAACCTTCAAAATATTAAATAATCATACAAACAACTCCAACATATGAAATTGATGGAAAATTCATATCCAACACATTGAATATGACTTGTAGTTGAAGTTTCATCAATTTTGGATAATTCTAGACGTCTCTAATGTATTAGGAAAGACAAAATATGATTTACTTTAAAAGAATTAAATAAAATAGCAAAAGTCTCTAAAAAAGGAAAAGTAATGTCAAAATTAGATTCCACATGTCCTAATTAGGCTATATATATAATTTCATTTTATTTGGACCTTGTTTGTACCTTCAATTGAAGAGAGAGAAAAAGGAAAATAATTTAATCAACACTTTACAAAATTCAGATTAGGAAACACTAGCTCGCATAAAGAGTAAACGCCGACCAAGGTTCGGTATTTTGGGTATAACTTCCTCGTTTCTTAATGAAATTTCATGAAATAACTTGTGTTGGATTGAAAATTTAATTCCACATCTATCCATACTATTTTCGTAGCCTAACGTAGAGAATTTTAGAAACGCCTAAACTTTTTCTTCAAGTCTTCTGAAACAAGTTCCCACACACCCCCACTTATAAATATCTCTACCCCCGTATTCCTCGGTTGTTTTGTAAATCTCTTCTCATCCCAATTTCATCTTTTCTTGAGTGTGTGGCTACTGGTTGTCATGCTTTGATTTCTCATTGAATCATCATCTCATCCAAAAGCCGAACATGGTTTTCGGTTTGAGTTTGTGGTATCGCTCCCCAACATCATGTTTATTTTCATAGCATAATTGGACTTCAGGTAAACAACTCTGGCACTTATTCTTCATGATCGGTTAGTAAGTTTCTCAAACAAATGATGAACAAAGTTTTTCCCCAAAATCTCAGATAAGTTTCTCCTTGCCCATCCGACCTCTCTTCCTCTCTCGCAAATTCCCTACTGATTTGGCTTTTTCTAATTTTGTGATTGGCCGATTTTATAAAACTCATATCTTTTAATTCACTTGTCCAAAAATTAAAATAAGATATGTTTTGGAATAAAAAAAATGTGTTCTTTATAATAAAAATAGTTTCAAAACTTGATTTCTATGTTTTTCAATGATGGATTTTCAAGGATCTAATTAATTAATATAAAAGACCTAAAATTAGTAATTAATTCATATAAACTCCACATTTAGTAAATAAATATGTTATCTTAATCAAAAAAATCTAATAAGTCAATTGGTCTAGGTTTGGAATCCAAAATCTGATAAGTTTTGCAGAAAGGTTTAGAATTAGGGTTTCATTACATATATATGAATCTCAAACCCTAATACATGTGAACAATTTGTATTTAGGCAAGGTTGATCTTGGAAACAACTAATTTGGTGAAGAGAATTTCTAGGCCCTAGTTTAAGGTATGTTGTTCCCCTATTACTCCATGTTGAGAAATTCACCTATGTTTATTCTTTCTCTTGGTCCTATGGACAATAACCTATACACATTGCTCTTTTCTTTTGATATCATGGTTCTTGTGAACTATATTATTTGTGGTAATCTTGGATATTCTCTTGACTCTTGTCTTGTGCCTTGGTTCATGTTCATATAATATAATGTTATGTGCCCACTTTGAAGTGGATGCTGTATGTTTGTGTTGTCCATTGTGTGATGGAAACATTGTATAACTCTGACTATACTTTTTACTTGCCTCTACATTTTACATGCTATATGATTCAGTAGCACTAGAGTAGTGTAAATTACATTGGTTTTTGGGGCAATATTTCCCTGTTATTTATTGAGGAGAGTGGCAGTATCCCATTCTCTATACCCCAGTTTGGCAGTATTCCATTCTCAGTTTTATATATTTAGGAGATTGACAATATTCATTTCTTTATCAAGTTTCAAGTTTATGAGACTTGGTCACCCTTGTGTTTATATTGTTCTAGGGCTATGTTTATCTCACATGCATGTAGGATATTGATGATAATTGTGGGGTGTGTGCCCTACTTGTGCTTCTTTTCCCACCATGGTAGTGGATGTATATATATGGCACAATCTTTTATTTGTTTTAATGGCAAGTATCTTCTTTGTTGTAATTCTTTTCTCTTGATACTCACTTGGGTGGTACTTTTCTTTTCTATGGGAAGCCTTTTATATTTGATGTCCTTATTTCACATATTGCTCAATTTACATTTTAGTATGCACATACCAACCTTTGTTGATGTCTTCTATTTTCTCTTCTTGCTGGGGTATGCTTCCAACCCTAGGTGATGGATATGGAGGACATGGCTTAAAGATATGGACTTAGATTGAGAAGTTAAAGCTCGGAGACAATCTTTATGTGGTTTAGATTTCCTCTACATGGATCCTTATGATGTATCGTTACATGTAATTTTAAGGTGTTCTTTTGTAACCTTATGAGAAATTGGATATAGTCAATGTTTTTATTCTGCTGCTACACTTTGGTTGTTTTGTATACCGTAAATAAGATTTGAAAATTTTACACCCACTCCAAAATATCTTTTAGGTCTGTTCGGACTGGAGGTTCTATTGTTCAATTTTTTAGTAGGGAGTGGTTCCCCTCTGAGATCCCAATCCTTACAGTTGTAGCTTGTATCTTGGAGTATGTTGTAAAAACATGCGAAGATCACTGGAGTTTCCAACTTAGTTGCTATTGCTATCAAAGTAGTCTTTAGAAGAACACAACCATGTGGTAGCGTTTATATGATACGTGTCACATGAAGACAAGATTGTAGCAGACAGTCAACGTATTTATGTGCTTTATAGGGCATGGATGAATAAGGAGGAAACATTGACAAATAATATATGAACAAGGAGGGAACATTATTTACATAGACAACTGCATGATCTTCTAGAAAAGACATGTGTTTTAGAGGAACACATAACCAAATGTGCAAATTGTTGGATCAGAGGGCTCTTGAGTGGGTGAATAGAGCTAAAAAACACTTGCAAAAAACTTGTTAGACATTCAAGTTACTTCAAATAAACTCAATTGCAAATAGTGAATTTGATGGCAATTCAAACATACATAGCAAGGATGAGAAAGGTTGAAGCAACCAATTGAATAAGTTGTTTTAGAGTGGTTCCACTCTCCAAACTAGAAGAGAGTTAGTACACTACCTAGAGAGGTCAAGCTCTAGGATTTATTAAGTTTTTATACTCCTTATATTCACTTATAAGAGTTACAACATATGACCTTACTTTTCTGGGACAAGGATACCCACTCTTGCAAAAAGCTATATGCCTTCACTAAGGAGATCTCCTTCTTGCACTGAGTCTTTTGCCTTGAAGGATTTACCCACTCAACTCCTTGGATCTTCCGCCTTGTCCTCCTCCTTCACTCGGAGATGCTTGAAGCACCTTTTTCTATAGCTCAAAGAAGTATGCACCTCCTCCTTCACTTGGAGAAGCCTTCATTCACTTGATCTTGAATAAAGGGATTGGGAAGGAGAAGCTTTCAGAGCTTTACAGGTGTACAATGAGGTAGCTCTCTCACACAAAACCTATCTCACTCATATGAATGAAATGAAGTGTAAACAAGAGAGAGAAAGGGTCTCAAGTGGACTAAAAGGTCAAATATGGAAAGGGCCTTGAATAACATGAATGAGAAAACTTGGAATGAACTTCACAGGGTCCTATTTATAGCTTGGGGTATCCACTAGAATGTGGGAACACTTGAACACTTTCTAGCCATTTGGAGGATTGCAACGGATATAATTTTGAGTTTTGCAACACTTCGATGGTTAGAATCACTTTTTTTGCATTTTCCATACAATGCACGATCGAGTTTCAATAAAGATAACTCGACTGATCACACTATGTGACAAATCCAATTTAAACATCGGTCAAGTTTATCCTGGTGGAAACTCGACCGATCCACTACAATCAGTTTTGATTTGTAGAGCGATCGGTCGAGTTCTGTGATTGTGAAACTCAACCGTTCAAAGTCATTTTCAAAATCCAATAAGGATCGGTCAAGTTTGTAACTCTACCGATGAACAACATGTGATAAATTTTAAAAAATGACTTTCAAGTGATCAAACTTTCAAATTAAGAGTCCTTGCTTTTTTTGTATCTTAGTTTCAAGTCATATCATCAATACAAATGATTACAAAAATTATATAAGGTGATTTTGAGTGTTTTTTCACAACGCGCATTTGCATTGCTTTTGACTTGAACTAAAACAAGCCAGGGCTTGATTGGTTTCATCCTTTTCATGTACCTAATGCCTGGAATCAATCTTAAACAAACATATTAGATACATATGAATGGAATGGTTAAGTCATTATCAAAATATAGACAATGTGTAACACTTAGGTCAACACAAATAATCCAAGATACTCCAATGCTAAAATATTGTCACAACAATAGAATGGCCAAGTCATGGTTTATGAACAAAATATTTGCCTTGCAAATAGAAATTCTTATTATGAAAGAATTAGGGTTACAAAGAGTCAAATATATAGTATTATCTCAAGGTATGATGTATTAGAGGCACAACATAATACAAACTAAACCAATGCTAGTGGTCCTGAGTATAGGTATCCCAATTAGCTAATACAAGAGAAAATAAATATTATAAAATACTAGAAACAACTCCCCTCAAGATGGAGAGTACATGTTATGTATTACTAGCTTGTCACATCTGTAAGGACCCTGACCTGCGTTTAGGGTTTACCCTGTTTGTTTTGCTTAACCTTGGTGGTTTGATGCTTGCTAATCACCTTTGAGAGGTGATTAGGGTATTTTTATGCTTTTTTGAGAGTTCGAGGGGCTACTTGCAAGTAACCCAAGTTTAGAGTTTTGTGTGCAAGCTGGTCATCTTGTGAGATGTTTTCCCTCTTTGCTTCCTCTAGGGTTGAGAGGAAGGCTTGGGCTTGTTGTTTGAGTTCTTTGGGCCTGAGTTGAGCTTGTTTGGGCCTTGAGGTGCCTTGGTTGGGCTTGCTTGAGCCTTGTGTCGGCCAGGACCTGCTTTGTGTCACCCAGCAGGCTGGTGTGTCGCCCAGCAGAGCGGCTGCCTGTGTCGCCCATGATGCTTGGTATTGTGTAGTGGACACTTGGTGCATGTCTTGGACAAGTGTCTTAGACCTTGCAAGTGGTGGCTTGAACCCTAGGACAAGTGTCCCTTGGGTGGACGACACTTAGCATGGTTGTACCTTGTTTTCTCCACCCTTTCCTTCTATATATATGGTTCTTTCCCTTGCCTTGGTCTCCTTTGATCGTTTGGTCTCTCCTCCACCTTGAGTGCACGATATCCCTCTCCATCTAGCTTGTGTTGGCCGATACACTCCCTAGGAGTTGAAGTGGTGGCCGATACACCTTCCTGGAGAAGCCTGGTGGACGATAGCTTGGACCTTGGAGTACCTTGGAGCTTGGAGCATAAGGCGGGTTGCATAATTTCTAACCCTAACTCCTTTACCTCTAGCAATAACCTTGTTACGTGTTAATAGTTAGCTTAGTTCTTTGTTTTGTATCTTGCTTGTGCTTCCTTTGATGGTCGATATACCCTTAGGGTTTAGGGTTTCTAGTGTGCCTTGTGAACTAGGGTTTGGGTTCCCTTGAGTTGGAGGTTGATGGTGACCTAGGTTTGGGCAATATCCCTTTGTTGTTGGGTGTGTTGGACGATATCTTCTTTGAGTTGGACGACATGGCACCTTTTCCTTTGAGTTGGACGATATGGTGCTCTTCTTAATGGACGATATGGTATCTTGTGATGGGCGACATGGAGTGTTCTTAGGGTTGGCCGATACCCTGCCCATGTGTTGGGCGATAGAATGAGCTAAGCTTTGGTTGGCCGATATGTTTGTATACCTTGGTACACGATAGACGAGCTATGTTCTGGTCCTTCTCTTGGACGTTAGGCTTTAGTCCTTGTGGTGGACGACATGGCTTTCTTTGGTAGATGGTGGAGTTGCACGTTATGGCACAAAGTGTGACGGCCGATAGCCCTGATGGGCGTTGCATCTTGGTGTGTCGGCCGATAGGCCTGGGGTGTGACGCGTGATAGCATGGGGCTGTGACGGGCGTCAAGCCCTTGGGTTTGGGCGAGTGTGCTGGCCGTTAGGCCTTGTGTTGTTGCACGATATGTGGGGATTCTTTCTCTTTCTTTCCTTCTTTCTCTCCTTCTCTTTCCTGGACGTTAGGGGGCGGGTTGTTAGCCTAGGATGACGGGCGTCAAGGGTCAGCTGAGACGGGCGTCGCGGTAGGGCATTGCCCGATAGGTGAGACGCGCGACACCCATGTCGCCCGGTTCCCTTGTGACGGGGCGTTGCGGGCAGTAGGCTGGGTGCAGCGCAGCGTTACTGCCTCCCCATGCCCTAGCTGAGCAAGTTAGCTATAGTGAGGGTTGTGAGGTCTTAGGTGAGGGTAGGTAGTCCTTTGGTGATGGTCCCAAGTATCATGACAGTAGACGCTTAAGCATAACCAAATCTCGGTAGTAATACCTTGCTTAGTAACATTAATAATGACATGGTAGTATTAATGATAGTCATGATGATAATGTTGTTGATAACTAAGATGTCAATCGTGTTGATGATGGTGATGCTTTGATAGTAGTGGAAGTAATGATAATATTAATAATGACGCTAAGTAACAGTTACATCAACAGTCTGCTTAACGACATAGCAATAAAGGTAATAGTGAATGATGATGCTGATAATAGTAATAATGGTAACAAGAATAGTAATGACATGATATTGATATTAGTCTTATGCTTATTGGTTAATGATAAAGTTAAATGGTAGTTGCATTAATGGTTGCCTAATGATAAAGATAGTGATGATAAGTGGATGGTAACAATAATGGCATTGGTAACAATAGTGTTTACTCTGCATACTCAACATGCTTTCTATAGAAAGTGAATACCTTGGTTGTTTGTATAATCTTGATATAAGGGTGAGTATGTATATGGTTTGAGAATGATGTGCTTAATACATTTGAACAGAAAATAGTGTAACAATGATAAGTAGAGTATTTCGAATGATAGTTCATGATAGTGAGCATATTCTTTATGTTGAATCTATGGTTATTATGTATCCTAACCATGCAGATGGTGTGTAGCCATGAAAGGGCTATGTGACATATGTGATGAGTTTATTACTTTGATAATTATTCTATGAGATCATATGTATGATGTGTTTGTCCCATGATGATGATGTGAGTCTTGGAAAAGCAGTGAACAATACATTATGAGGGATTGAGATCCCATGGTATGTGGTGATCCTCGAAATGGATCTAGATGATTGGAAAGAGGCCAAGTGGTAATATGTGATGTTGGATCCCTGTGATGGATCAGGTTAATGTGATTAAATAATAATCTAATGTTGTCTACCTTCCGTTATATCTTGCATGTTATACAACTTGGTTGAATCTTGCAATCCATCTAAAAGATACTAATTAATTACAGTGAAATATATCATGTAGTTTGCCCTGGCCATAGATCCATCATCGTCAGGACTTGGTGATGGTGAAACAGGTTCTCCTACGGATTAACCTGGAAGCGCATATTGTTGAATATGTGTAGGTTGCTCCTAGCCTGAAAATGAGGAGGTAAGAGTGTAACTCCGGTTGCAGACTCAGACACGTGTGAAGAGCATGGTGAACAGGCCCATGGCTCAGGATATGTGATGCGAGGAGCATGAATGCATTTATGGCTCAGAGCACGGTGAACAGGCCCGTGGCTCAGTTTTACTAGCACCGAGACCTGTACCAAGGCGGGCTAGAGTGAGGGTAGCCTATGGAACTGACCCTGTGGCTTAGACCAGTTCAACATGTGACTGCGGTCCTACTTGTGTTGTACTCGTGTACTGACCACGAGATGGGAGGTCGTGGAGTCCGGCTCTTCCATTGACCTTGTATGGCATCGGCTTGGGTTTCGTAACCGAAGGTTGGATTTGAACAGTACAGTTCAATTCCTCAGGGCATAATAATACGTAATACAGCTGTTTAGTATTTACTGCTTAAGTTAAACACGAAACATTGGTTGAGGCCTTGTTTGTGTATTAAATTCTGGTATATCTAAAGGTACTTCTATATTCATCAGGTATGTGGTAATATGCCTTATCTTGATAATCAGGTTATGTGACATTGTATCTTATTCTGATAAACATGTTCTATTGAGAGATATTTGGTTATATGTACCTTGTACAGCTGGTAAGATTGTCGATAAGAATAGCTTTGCCATATATATATATATATATATATATATATATATTGCTCTGGTTATACCTGTTGATAATTATCTGCTGTTATAGTATATCTTGCTGAGGTTCTGTAGTTGCGGTGGGGAGTTATGTTTCCTGCTGGGACAATTGTTCAATTGTCTCACTCCGCTGGTTTTTCAGGTGGTCGAGATAGACGTGGTCATGGTCGTGGTCGTGGTGTTGCGGCCGAGCAGCTTGAAGAGCAGTAGAAGGCAAGCGATGGATAGGCTGCTGTTTTGGATGTTTTGTAGTAGAGTCTAGAGTCATCCCTGTACTCTCAGGTCCTTGGCAGTGTTTTGACGATGTTTCTCGATGAACGATCGAAGGTGTTTTGTATATCCTGTTGTTGGCCGGATATGGGCCTTTATGTATATAATCAGGTGGTGAACTCATGTGACGGATAGACAGCTGTTCCTTGAAGCTGTGGACACGCATCAGATCTCGTGTATGTTTATATATGACATGTTTTTGTACAGGATGAGGACTGGAAAGTAATAGTTTCACAGTTTATCAGTTTTCCGTAATAGGTTTTAATTAACCCGTATTTTCATAATCTGTGGTTATGGTGATTTCCGCACGTTTTCGCATAACACCTCGTTATCTGTGTGATAATGGGATGTGTTGCCACAACATCACTACTACATAATTTTGTTCTATAACGGTTCATTTTTTCATTTTACAGTAGGTGTCAACTGTTGTAGTAGATAAAGTGGTCTTATGGGTGGGTTCTTTATACAACATGTGTTTTACATGTTAGAATATGTGTATTTTGTACAACAGTTAATGCATGTGGTAGTTCACTGAACACACCCTTTATAATAGGGGTGTTTTATACAACATGTTGAGAAAAAAGGAAAATACATCTAGACACGAGTTTCAAACTTGATGTCACGTGAATTTAAAGCACACGCTCAAACCGATGAACTAATTTCTTTATATGCACGACATGCATTCTTTGTTGTACATATACAATGAGTTGTGTATACAACTGTTGTGTAAATATGGTCCATTGCAACATGTAGCTATTACAATAGGTGAAAGTTTTTTGTGTGATTATGGTATATTACAATGGAAAGAATATGTTGTGTAATTATGGTCTATTACAACATGTTAGCATATGTGACTATTACAATGTGTTAGAGCATGTTGTGAAATTATGTTCATTTACAACGGGTTTGAGTATGTTGTAATATAATAGTCTATCATAACAATTTAGCACGTGTTTTAGTATAACATATACTAAAATGAGTTCTACTTGTGGTATATAACTTATGTTGTATATCATATATAATAAACAACACATAAATAGACTTGTTGCAATAAATATGCTAACTACAACACAATTAGCAAAATTGTTGTGTTTTACCAATGTAAAAAGCATTTTCTATAATATTGCATGTATAGGACAAGGATGAAGGTTGAAGAGGCTTGGTGAAGATATTAGTAGCCTTTTCTCTAGTCTTTACATCTAGCATATTGATCTTGTTGCCATGAATTAGGTCTCTCGCAAGGTGATAACCAACCTCAATGTGCTTGGTACTTTCATGAAAAACTAGATTGTTAGATATATGAATAGTTGCTTGATTATTACACTTGATAGTTGCTGGAAATGATAGAGGAAAATATAATTCTCTACAAAAGATGTTTCCCATTTAATTTTACATCAGGCATGTGTCATGATACAATATTCCACCTCAGTGCTAGAATAATACATGATAGACTACTTCTTACTCTACCAAATAACGGGATGACCACATGATAGATCATAGAATCTAGAAGTAGATATCCTATCATTTACTTTTTGGCCCAATCAACATCTGCATAGTAGGTCAAGGAGATATCTAGAGACGATGATTTCTTGTATATGGGACCTCTTCCATTTCAAATAGCCTAGGATGTGTTGCACCTGACTCTAGCGGCAGTAAGAGGTTTAGCCATGTGCTGACTAACAATAGAGCCAATATATGGCCGAGTAATTGTAAAATAAATAAATTTCCCAACCTCACGTTGATATTGTTTAGGATCAAAAAAAGACCCCCTTAGATAAAACTTTATTGTGATGCTCCACTGGTGAAGAAATGACTTAAAATTCAGCATACTATAGTCCTATAAGAGGTTGAGGACATACGTCCACTGACATAAATAAATGCCCTGACAAGAACGCATCACCTTTGTGACCAGGAACTAGCAAAATTGTCCAGGACTTTTGGAAGGAAAATGTTGTTGGAGTGTTGTTCTAATGTTGAAATCACATGGGCATCACTACTAGTGATAATGATATCATCAACATAGATGGGAAGAATGATGGCTCTGGCTTAAGAAGAACTAAAGAAAATATTGTGTTCACTAGATAATAAAAAAAACCAGGCTAGCAAGAACTCCATCACCTTTTGTAAACTAGGCCTATGGTGATTTCTTGAGGTCATACAAAGAGCGTTCGAGATGAAAAACTCTTTGTGGAGACTCCCCATAAGTACAAATTTTGAGGTTGTTTCATATATGCTCTCTCCTCTATAATCAACATGAATGAAGGCATTTATTATGTCAAGTTGGATCACCGTGGCCCCAACCTCACATGGTTCACCACAACCACAACCTCCTTTTCATGCATGTCCTTCTCCTGTCTAGATACATATGTCGCTACATCATGGAATAAGAAGCACATGAGTTTTATAGGGAGGATGATGATGTGGACATCGTCAGTTTTCCCATAAACTGTCTAGATTATGGCCCACTAGTGGCTTTTGTATACCTTAGACTGGTCAACTTTGACTGAACATGACAAATCAAACCATGCCATGTCACCATATATGCAAGCTGCCTCCCCCTCTCACACCTAATGCTCACTCTCTCTCTCTACATTGAGCTAATGGGCCCGCTAAATCATGGCCCAGTTACATGGTATTGAACTCTCTTACTCTCCTGCTCTCTTCGAAGCATACATCTAATCTTAAAAGAATCATATAAAATCATCTGTAAGGGTACATGAGACATATTATATATGAAAATTGATTTAGATAACAAGATCTATTCAATGAAATAAGTTTCATGGCCAAATTCCACTTGAAGATCCTGTTATATTGAAAATAGCATCAATTGATCTCTTTTATGAGTTTAATGATTATTTCATCAAACCAAGATTATATCATGACCCCTCTTGATTATTATAACCCTAATTAGAAATGTATGCTATTTTGTGATCCATGAATCAAATTTGATCGTGCTTAGTCGTATTAATGAGTCTAGTTTGTGGAATGAACCATGCATATGTGTAATATGGACTTATTGCTAAAGATCATTAATTTGACAATCAACTTGATTAGGTTCACCTTAAATCACTATGTTTGGTATAAATTAGTAACTTTATATGTTTCTAACACCTAATAGCCACATGGATCAATATTGTGCCCTATTGTAACTAAGAGACCTAAACATGACAAACGTGACCTAATGTGCATGTTGCTAAGTTTGAGATCTAACCTTGTACAAGTCTTTCCCTAGTGATGTTGCATGATATTTTATACTTCAATATCAATAAAATTTATGACTCTTATGAACCAAATCAATCTTGATCTATTTTGTACTTTAATCATGACTATCTTGTATGTAAATGACTCAATATGACTCAAATGGATGCTATGATGATTAAGACATTAATTTTATTCAATATTATGTTTTCCCCATTAAAATCCATGAAACCCTAATCTCTTAGCCCTAATTTAGCTAACATGTTTCACCTTAAGTTCTGAATGATAAACTATGTAGTATCTAGCTTGCTCATGAATATTGCATGATATTGGAGATGTCAAAATCAATCGTGTTGATAAACAAAACTTAGTTAGGTGAAACATTCACCCTTGATGAATAAAATTCATATCACCCTTTCTTTTAATCTCAGATCCTTTTTGAGGTAATCATTTCAAGTTCTATGTTCTCTATCTCTAATCAAGTTATGTAATGAATGCTCATAGAAATGCATGCTTTTATCCTCCTATTTGCAAATTATTGGCATTGAAAATTGCTTGTATGTATGTAGTATAAATGTTTGGATTTATATAATTGTTTGAGCTATATGTTCCCTATGATTATTGTGATTGGGGTTGATAAACAAAACTTAGTTAGGTGAAACATTCACCCTTGATGAATAAAATTCATATCACCCTTTCTTTTAATCTCAGATCCTTTTTGAGGTAATCATTTCAAGTTCTATGTTCTCTATCTCTAATCAAGTTATGTAATGAATGCTCATAGAAATGCATGCTTTTATCCTCCTATTTGCAAATTATTGGCATTGAAAATTGCTTGTATGTATGTAGTATAAATGTTTGGATTTATATAATTGTTTGAGCTATATGTTCCCTATGATTATTGTGATTGGGGTTGATTATTCTATGTTGAACAAACTTGAAAACATAACCATAGATGTCCATTATGCAACTACGTGCACCTACATGTAATATTGGGATAAGGACATAAGGGCACATGTCCTACTTGATTTATCAAGAAAGGGCATACCATGTTGATAGAAGGATTAGCTCTCGATGATGGCCTTGAGGTCCCTTATGAATATGATTAACTCTTTATGTTTACTCTTGTAGTCTCTCACCTCGATACAATGTATCTACTTAGGTTTGTCTTAAATGTCCCTAACGATCCCCTTCCTTATTTGGAGGATGGTCAAAGGCCTTATTATTTTGTTGGTATAATGGAAATGGACATAAAATATTCTTACAAGTAAGTCTTTAACGTTGTTCTTTTCTTTCTTACTATTATATCAAGTTTTCTCCCAACAATATACATTATCTTAAACTTGTATTTTATATGTTTTATAGTGTACTCAAAACACTTTCACTGACGTGTAACCGTATTATTATATTAGGTAACATGTCCATTATGAATCTCTTACATCAATCATTGCTTTTGTTGTTATTTGATAATATAATACTCTTACTATGATGATATCTAATGGAATACAAATGGAACTCACATAGTTTGATATGTGAGATCTAAGATCGTATGTCAAGTATTAGTTTAACACTCTTTTCTACCTTTTTGTCTAATACCTTAGTTTTTGTTTGTGATATTATTCATGCATTCATTATGTGCTTCATTAGAAAGATAGGTACTCAGGTCCTCTCTCCTTTGGATGTCAAGCAATTAGGAGTGAGGATTTGGGTAACAAACAATTTCATAACTTATGGCATTAGAACAATCACATATCCTCTATGTGTTTTTAATAAACTTTTAAAGAAAAATTATTATTGTAAGAATTAGGGTTATATAGAGTCATATTATATAGCCTTGTCTCAAGGTATGATGTACCAGAGACATAATATAACATAAGCTAGATTGATGTTGATGGGCTAGAAGAGAGTAAGCCCAATTAGCTAATACAAGGGAAAATAAATAACATAAAATACGACCAACACCCCCTCAATCTGGAGAGTGCACATTGTGTGTTCCTGAATTTCCACACATGTAGGATAAGGATGAAAGTGGAATAGGCTTAGTGAATATATGGGCACTATATTCTCCAGTCTTTACATATGGTGTAATGATCTTGTCACAAATTAGGTTTCTCACAAAGTGGCAGTCAGCCTCAATGTGCATGATATGTTCATGAAAAAATAGATTGATAGCTATATTAGTAGTTTCTTGATTATCACACTTGAGAGTTGTTGGATAAGAGAGAGGAAATTCTATATCTTTAAGAGTAAACGTCATCCATTGAATTTCACAATAGGTGTGTGCCATGGTATGATATTCTGTCTTAGTACTGGACTGAGCCACAACATATTACTTCTTACTTTGCTAAATGATAGGATGGCCTCCCAAAAGAATACAGAAATAAAAAAATAGTTCTCTTGTCATTCACATCTCTAGACCAATCATTATATGCATAGAAATTCAAAAGGATATATGGAGGTTATGGTTTCTTATAAAGGAGACCTCTTTCTGGTGCACTTTTTAGATAGCATAGAATGGATTGTACCTAAATCTAGCGGCATGCAAGAGGATTAGCCATGTGTTGACTGAAAATACTAACAATGAAGACAAAATCCAGTTGGGTAATTGTAACATAGATGAGTTTCTCAATCGTGCATCGATGTTGTTCATGATTAAAAAAAAGACTCCCCATCATATAGGATTTTGTTGTGATAGTCCATGGTTGAAGAGACAAGCTTATAATTTAGCATACCATAGTCCTTTAAGAGGTCAAGGACGTACTTATGCTAAGATAAATAAGTGTCTTGATGAGAACGTAGCACTTCTATGCCAACAAATATGAATTTGTCCAAGATCCTTGGTATGAAAATGTTGTTGGAGTGCATGTTTCAATGTTGAAATCCTATGAGCATCACTACTAGTGATAATGGTATCATTAACATAGATGTTGAGGATGATTGTTTCATCTTGAGAGGACTTAAACAATAGACTATGGGCACTAGATGATTTGTAGAGATCCATGCCAGCAAGAAAACCAATGAATTGTGTGAACCATACCCATAGTGATTGTTTGAGATTGTATATAGAAAGTTTGAGATGAAAAACTATTTGTAAGACTCCTCCTGAGTAAAAAAGACTAGGGGCTGCTTCATATACACTTACTCCTCTAAATCACCATGAAGGAAGGTATTTTTAATGTCAGGCTAGAATAAAGGCTAGTTCGTATGAGTGCAAGGGAGATTACAATCCTGATAGAAGGAATATGGGTGATCAGTCATAAGGGTTTCAAAGAAATCCACGCCATATGTTTGGATGAATCCTTTGGCAACAAGCCAAGCTTTAAGTTGTTTCATCGATCCATTTAAATTAAATTTTATAGAGAAGACTCGTCAACAATCAAGATTTTTTTTGTTTATAGGTGGAGGGACAAGATCCCAGGTCTCTTTCTCATGTGATGTTGTCATTCCTTGAGTATCGTAGATTTCCAAATAGGGTAATAAATGGCCTCACCATAGTTTTTAGGAATATAGATAGAGTTGATCAACTGGGCAATGGGTTTAGTAGTATAAGAAAGCTTGGATAGGCAGCATGTCTGATATATAGGACGACAAAGAGTGCGATAATGAATACCTTTCTATAGAGCCACCAGACATGCTAGATCCTCAAAGATGAACATTGGTGTTGAGTCCTACGTATAGTAGGAGGATGAATGACTAGAGGGTGTTGGATGGATTCCTGGTCCACTGTGTCAATAATATAAAGATCAACAAACTCAATTTGAGGCTGAGTTTGAGGCAAAAAGGAAATTGAAGGAGAACCAAAGAATATCTCAAATTCATGAAAGGCAACACTTAATTCAGCCCTATTTTAGGGCTTCATCTTGTGTCATTTTGTATTTCAATCACACCTAAACCTGTTAGATTACATGTTATTTTCCTCAATATGTGTTTTATTGTCAAATGCACTTATGGATGGCTTTTGCATGTTTTATAGGTACTTTGGCCACTACTTGATGTATTGGAAAGAAGACGGTTGAATCTAGGGTTTCCCCATGCTTGGAGGAGCCCAAAATGAGGCCAAAACCAATCCAAACCTACCCAAGTGGTCAAAGGATGTATTGAAGCAATAAACTTCATGGATGGCCAAGTTCAACACTCAAATGCAGGGGACGGACTCCAGAACGACTTTGCTAACATGGAATGGCCGTTCTGGGACATGCCCTAATCAACAGGACCTTTAGAAAATGACCCATAATGTCAGCAGGCCCGTGCTAGCCAGAGCCCAACACAATCATGCCGGCCATCACAGCCATGCTACCAGTCTTAGAAACCCAAAATTCCCCTATTCATTCCATTTTTCCACTATGACCGTTCCCATCCACCACGGCCGTGCTACCCACTGCCCAACACGACTGTGCTACACACAATTCTACCCGATTTTCTACACTATTTTTTCCATACTACCCCTACTTGACCTAGTGCTTCCCCCACACCTATATATACCTAGGTGGAGGCTCTAGAATGAGGTTGGCCACCCAGATCCATCCCTAGCTCACTCCTACCACTCCATTTTCCCCCTTATCCATTCCACTCCATTTCACCATTTCCACCATCAAAACCCTACTTTCCTTCCATTTCCACCCATTTCCACCATCATTCCATGCCCCTACACTTAGAGGAGAGAGGAGGATATCTTCCAGTAGCTGAAGAGGAGGATTGCTCCATCTACACCGAGCTTTATGGCTTCTTCTACCTCTTTCTCTTTTCTTTTTGTATTTTCCATTTCCATGAGTAGCTAGGCCCTTTTGGTGGACTGTTTGGGGTGTAAAATGTTACTTTGATATCATGTTGGGGGAGAATGATATGTAAACATTATAATTTCGTTTGGCAATCATTATGTTCTATTTGCATATTATTCTCTATGAATTGCTTGTTGGTTTGTGTGTGAAATCACCTAGGATTTTAGTGAAATTGACTATTTGTGGCAATTTTGGGATTTGCCCCTAGGTCCAATTCTTGAATCCCTAGGTTGCCTCTCATCTTCCTACATCTTAATCAATCTCCCTAAGCCTAAGTGATAGATCTAAGTAGCTATATTATGTGATTCTAGTGCAATTGGCATGGAGCCTTCTCAAGGCTAGAATGTGGGGGGAATTGGGGTCCAAAACCCTAATTTCACCTCCCCATTACTACCCTCAACCCCTAATTTCCCTAGGAATGTCTAATCTAGAAATATAGAATTGATTAGACTCTAATTGAATTGAACCTAATCCCTAACCCAATTGAGCCTCGTAAGGGTAATGGAGTTGTTAGGGACTAGTTCCCCTACACATATCCCATCTCATCCATGGCCAGTTAGTAGATAAGGTCAATTCATTAGACTCCAACTAGTTGTTTGGTTTGGATAATCTAAATGGATGAGTAATGCTTGCATGTTATCACCCCCAACCTCATTGACAAGTTCATACCCTTAAACAACCCACACCTCACTTTACTGCTTAAACCCCTACTTTTGTGCTTGCTTAGCTTAATTAGTTCTTTTGTTAGTTAGCTTCTTTCTTTTCTCTTTCCTCGTTCATGCTAGCTTATCTCTTTAATTTCTCTTTTGCTCTTCTCTTGCTTGCCTTAGTGTAGTTTGCACTTTCATACCTAGCTTAATCCTTTCTTGTCTGTTTAGCCTTAATCTAGTCTAGGGTTAACGTAGATTTCATTCTTGCCTTTAATTGCTTTCTTGCTCACCTAGGTTAACAATCAAATCACCTTTAAACCCTTAACCCTAGTCTCTGTAGTAGGAACCCAACCAAACTAACCTAGCTCTAGTGCCCCCTTTTCTCCCTGAGGATCGACCCCTATGCTTGCCCTTCACCTATGCTACAATAGTACCCTGTGTGCTTGCGGGTGACCTATTTGGTATTGTGATCAACTGTGTTAGAGTAAATATAAATTTCGAAAGATCCACACATGTGTTCGAGTCCCGTGGAGTGCATCTAGTCACCCTTGTTGGCTAGTGTGTACACCGCGACCTGACACACCAAATGCCAGTAGAAACATACATGTGATGGTTTCTTTGACTATAACAACGATAAAGTTTTTGAAAGGCAGAATAGCCAGGGAAAACCCTCATAATAGAAAAGGGATCAAGTTTATCCAATCTTGGATCAAATTCATGCACAAAAGAAGTACACCTGGAAACACACAACGGGAGATGGAAAGTCATTTGTGCAAATAAGGGGTCTTGTTTTAAAGAACAGAAGATGCTTGTCGATTGATAAGGCAGTAGGTTGTGAGATATTTCCAGATGCTTCAACTTCTCAAGAGAGGGATGACTGCAACATCAGTGTAGCTGAAGAGTGTGCTCATAAGAAGAACAACAGATGGAATTACATCACCAAAGTAATAAAGCTCTCCAGTTCTAGAACCTAAACCAATCGTCTGAAAAGCCTAAGAATCATGCATCAGAATCCATGACTAATAAAAGTGACCTTGCAAGCAAAGACATCAGCTAACATAGAAACAAACATTAAATTAAAGGGGAAATGAGGAATATAATGATCATATTGAAGTTTGATACTAGGTGAGACATTAACACTACCACATTGTTGAACAATTTTAGTGGACCCATCTGCCAAAGTGACAAAACATTTAAGACTATGAGGTTTAGTGGAGGAAGGAAGGTGTCTCATATTAGTCATATGTTGGGTGGCCCCTAAGTCACAAATCCAAGAATCGTAGGATGCTAGCATAGAGATCTCAACATTACCTTGGTTAGAAGCTATATGCGCTAAAGATGCCACAACAAATTGCATGGTCACAAATTCCCCAGATCATGTGGATTGTGGAGGAGCTTATTGAGAGGCCTATAGAAGTTTCTCATATTCATCAGAAGATATGGTATTGTTACGAGCACACCCATAGGGATGATTGTGTTTTTGATAGAACTTTTCCTCTAGATGGCCTAACTTATTACAAAAAGTGCATTGTGGCCAAGGGGGGCGTCCCCAACGACCATGTCATTATCCACGGGAAACATAAGTGATGGCAAGTTGCAAGTCTGGTGGAGTAGAATCTGTGTGGTATGTTGGAAATGAAAGAAGACATCTTTCAGAGTGGAATGTGTCATCGATTAAGACGATGATGTAGAATGGAGCATATGATAGATGAAGGGAATTGAGCTACATGGTCATGACAATATTGGCCCTCTATTTGGTTTGATTCTGAGAGGAAACAAGCTAAAAATAGTCAAATTGTTGAGACGAGCTAACAATAGAATCAAGTATTCATCAATGGTTCTATCACCCTAGTTTTCATCAAACAATTTATCCTAGATTTTATAAAGCCTAAGATCACACTTTCTTATGGGTTTTGTTGATGAACAAAATCCCATAGTTCCTTCATATTTTGAGAAACATGCACTTGGAGGAAATAGAGGGCTTTGTGTTATTCTATTGCCAACTTTTTGTTGACCTAAAGGTTATACATTGTCCATATTTTGATAATGACTCAACCATTCCATTCCTATGTATCTAATATGTTTGCTCAAGATTTATTTCAGGCTTTAGGTACATGAAAAGGATCAAATTACACAAGCCCTAGCTTGTATAAGTTCAAGTCAAATGCAATGCAAGTGTGCTAATAAGGAAATCACTTCAAACGACCTTAGAAGAATTTTGTAATCACTTGTATTGATGATATGACTTATAACTAAGATGAGAAAAATATGTGGGACACTTTATACCAAGGTTTAATCACCCAAAAGTCAACTTAGAAAATTGATCACAGGTTGTTCATCAGTCGAGTTGGAAACTCGACCGATCCTATGATGGATTTTCTAAAGATGACCCATCAGTCGAGTTATGCATTCATAAAAATTGACTGAACCGACTCACTGAGCAAACTCAATTTTAACTCATCGTTCGAGTTCCCCAGAACAAACTCGACCGATAGTTTGAAAATTGGCTTTGTCTTTTAGTTGATCAGTCGAGTTACCTTTATTGAAACTCGACCGAATCCACTGTACAAAAAACACACAAAAAAGTGATTATAGTTGTTGGTGACTTGTTTTGGGTAGTCACATCACAAGGGCAGCTCAAAGAAGGAAGAGGAATACAAGAAGGAGAGCAAATACAAGAGGAAGGACAAGAAGGAGAAGATATACAAGAATGCAACTTGGGAAGCTTCATCTTCAAGCAGCTCAAGCTCTAAAGAAGATGGAGAGTGCCACCTTGCTCTCATGGCCTCTACTAGTGAAGATATTGGTGAGGTAAGCGAGGTAAGCTTGCATAAGTTATCTGAGGAAGATGTTATTGAGATGCTTATTTCTACCCATTCATCTTTTGCTAAATGTAAATCTAAAAGAAAATGGTTAGGAAAAATTATTAATGAGCTTTATGCTAAGCTTGAAATTCTTGCATTGAATGAGAAAACCAACCTTGAGAGTATTGATAATTTGCAAGGGCAATACCTTGATCTTGAAATCCAATACAATGGGGTTGAAGTTGAGAATGGTATCTACCTTAAGAACATTGAGACACTTAAAGAAGTAAACCAAAATTGTCTTAAAGAGCTTGAAATGCTTAAAACTAAAAATGCTAAATTTAAGCTCCTTATTGATGCTCATAGAAAAGAGAGATATGTCTATCTTAAAGAAATCCAAATGCTTAAATTTGAAAATGCTAGGTTTCTTGGTCAAGTAAATGATTAATCTTCTAGACCTTTATTGCCTAGTGTTAATGTTACTTCTATCTCTCTTGAAAAATATTCATATCTTACTAAAGCTTTATGTCTTGAGGCTGATCTTGTGCATACTAGGGATGACATATCTAGTTTATCGTCTACCATTATTTCCTTAAATTATGATAACCATAGATTAAGAGCATCCCTACAGAAATTCCTCAAAGAGAAAAACTCCCTAAATGAAATCCTTGATCATTCTACCAAACAAAATGGTATTAGTGGTTTGGGATTTGTAGGGGGAGCATCAAAGGGCAAGAGCAAATCCAAAGGTAAGAAAAAGAGCAAGGAGACCTCTTTCTTTGTAGGAGAGTCTTCCGGCACTAAGAATCTTATGGTTTGTTCTTATTGCAAATGTGATGATCATTACTCTACTTATTGTCCTTATAAGCCTAAGGGTACCAACCCAAAGATGAAATGGGTCCCCAAGCTAACTATGGATCCCAAAGTTTGAGTTGGGAACTGACATTCTCCTTTCTTGCAAGAAAAAGGTAGATGGATTGTTGATAGGGGTTGCACAAAGCATATGACCGGTGATGTAAGCCATTTCAACAATTTCACCAAAAAGAAAGGAGGATCGATCACCTTTGGGGACAACAAGAAAGGTAAAGTCAAAGGTGAAGGTAATGTAGATGAATCCTCGTGCATCAAGAATGTTCTTTTTATGGATGGCATACATCACAATATAACTAGTGTTAGTCAACTTTGTGATAATGGTTACCTTTTTTTTAGGGAAGGATGAGACTCAAAGCAAGTCCCGTCAATTTATTAAACCATTACCGTCTATCATAGTTGCATCATTCACAAAAGAAGGAAAGTTTGACTCAAAACAAAAATTAGAGGACCGACTACTAGCTTCAGCAGCAATCTCGTGTGCAACACGATTGGCTAATCTACTAATAAAATAAATGCTACAACTACTAAAAATTGAGATAAGGTGCCATATGTCTTTAATAATAACTCCCAGCTCATTCCTATAAAGGGCCTTTTTGTGGATCAAATTGCAAACTACATGTGCGTCCGTCTCCACATCAATCTTATGGATCCCTTGTGCATGGCTTGATATCAATCCCTATCTAATAGCTAGATCTTCAGCTGTCACTGGATTAGGCACATGATCAACGTGTACCCCTTCAACCCTCTTCAGCTCGCCTCTTTGGTTTCTCCAAGCTAAACCAAGCCCCGACCTTCTATCTCCTTTCCAAGCTGCATCCATATTCAGTTTGATATTATCATCTAAGGGCAGGCGACATCTACTGTTCACCTTCACCCGGTCTGCGTGCTGACCCCCGAGTCTAATCTCCTGGTTTTTGTACTTGCAGTGCTCCGCCATGAAGACTTTGGTGGACTTTAGAAGATAGCAGTTGTCCCTCTCCTCTTCCCCAAAGACTTTCATATTTCTATGCCTCCAAATGGTCATAAGAGCAGCAACGATCAGGTCACTTTCTTCATTAGTTCTTTTTTGCAATAGTTGCACAAAAGCCTCCCCCAGTTGCATCTTGGCCATCTCTATGATCTCCTCCTGTAGGTCTTGCCCTTCACGGATCCATACTCCCCACGCATGGGAACATTCAAACAACATATGGCCTATAGTTTCCTTACCTTGGTTACACAGCTTGCATTCCCCATATGGATGACAGTATCTATCATATAACTGGTCAAAAGTAGCTATACTTCCCATGCACACCCTCCACAAGAAGTGAATTGCCTTTGGTGGCCATCCTCTTCTCCAAACTTCCTTCCATAGGTTACATGCCTACTGGTTACGTAGGTCAGCAAATTCCGATACATTTAGTGTCCCAAGCCAATAGTTGGATTTTATCGTGTAGGTTCCATCCTCACTTGGCCACCAAAAGCAAGTGTCCTCGTGGGGAAAAACCCCTAATGTAATGGCCCGGATGTCAGCATCAATGTTTGCCGGAAAAATCCCCTCCACAATGTCCATATTCTATTCGGTCCCATTCGGCCCTATTATGTCACTGACTTTCTTAATATGATCATGCTCATCCTTTCGGTATAAGTTCAGCTCACATGGTGTATGAGAAAGCCATTGGTCCTCCCAAATATCAATATGTGTCATGTTACCCACTGACCACTGTATACCTTCCAAGAAAAGCGCCTTTGAATTCCAAATACTACACCACACATAGTTGGGATTGTTCCCTCTTCTAGCTACAAGGACGGGGGTATTCAGAAAATATCTTGCCTTTAAGACCTTGTATGCCAGCGTATCTTGTCTTGTGTGTAGCCGCCATAATTTCTTGGCTAGTAGTGCTTGATTGAAAACTTGTATGTCCCTAAAGCCCGTACCTCCTTGATTCTTCGGCTTGCAAAGGTTCACCCAACTCACCCATTTGAGTTTCTTTTCTCCTTCTTTTGCCCCCCACCAGAATCTAGTAATGGAGCTATTGATCTCTGCCACCACACCATCCGGTAACTAGAAAATACTCATGATGTAGCTTGGGATTGACTGAGCCACGACCTTTATGAGCTCCTCTTTTTCTGGTTTTGACAGCAACATCTCCTTCCACCCTTGAAGCTTCTTTGCTATGCGCTCCTGTATAAACTGGAAGACCTATTTGTTACATCTATCTACTGTTGTAGGTAGACCCAAGTACTTTGCGTGTCTCTCTACTTCCACCACTTTCAGAAGTGCCTTTATCTCTTCCTTGCGAGCATGAGACACCCCCTTACAAAAAGACACTTTCGTCTTGGATAAATTTATTCTTTGTCCTGATGCTTGTTCATATTGGTTGATAATTTTAGCTACATTCAAGCATTCTTCCTGCGTGGCTCTAGCAAAGAGTATGTTGTCATCTGCAAAGAATAAGTGAGAGATGTGAGGTGGATGGCGACTCACTCTAACACCATGGATGCAATTACTATCCACAACTAAATTAAGAGACATAGAAAAGTCTTCAACACATAGAATGAAAAGATAAGGGAAAAGAGGGTCTCCCTGTCTCAGTCCTCAGTTGGGTTTGATTGTCCTGGTCCTGTCTCCATTAATAGCAAAGGTATGATGCACGATAGATATGCATTGATGTATCTTCCTCCTCCATTTAATCCCAAACCCCAGTTTCTGTTGGACATGATCAAGAAAATTCCATTCCACTCTGTCATAGGCTTTTGACATATCCAGCTTGAGTGCCATGTGTCTCTTCTTTTTTCCTTTTCTACCCTTCAAAGCATGGAACATCTCATAGGCAATGAGAGAATTATCTGTGATGAGTCTTCCCGGTATAAAAGCGCTCAGGTTTTCTGACACAATGGTGTTCATAAGAAACTTCAGTCTGTTTGCCACCACTTTAGATGCAATTTTGTATAGCACACTACAGAGACTAATAGGCATGTACTCAGCAAATTCCTTCAGTTGTTGGGTCTTAGGAATCAACACAACAAGAGTATCATTGTTGTCCTCAATGTCCCCTTGCTCTTTCCACCATCCCTTGATATAATTTGGCACATCCCTCCCTACCACATGCCAGAAATTTTGAAAGAACATTGCCTTCATTCCATCTGGGCCCAGAGCTTTATTAGGGTGCATGGACCATACTACCTAAATTATTTCATCATCAGAAAAGTTAGCTTCCAATTTTTCCCTGTCCACATCTGTCAAGCTTTCTTTTACTCCCCTCGTAGCCTCTTCAGAACCCCTCGTATTGCTAGATAGGAATAGATCTTCAAAGAAACCCGTCACAACTCTAACTATGTCCTCCTGCTCCTCTTTTCAGTCTCCATTTTTATCTTTTATTCCTGAGATTATGTTTCTTTTCCTTCTAACAGACGCCTTTTGGTGGAAATATGTTGTGTTTTTGTCACCATCTCTCAGCTCATTTACTCTGGCCCTCGCCCACCAATAAGATTCATTCTTTTTGTCCCAGTATTGTAGCTCCTTTGCAATATGATAACATCATTGTAGATTGGTCCCATCCGATGGTTGTTGTTGGTAGAAACTTAAAGCTTCTTCAGTTTCCTTTATCCTCTTTTTGATGTTCCCAAAGTGGTTTTTCGCCCACTCTTGTAGCCTTTCTCCACATCGCTTAATTTTCCCTGGAACACTCATGCCTTCATTTTCCTCCCAACTTTTCTTTATGGTCTCTCCACATGACGGTGCCTTGACCCACATTGGCTCAAAAATGAAGTGTTTGCCTCCTCTTCTCGCTCTTTTGTCGTTCTTATCAGCTGATATAACAATGCAGGTGTGATCTGATTTGTATTTTGGTAGTTGAATCACTTTGTTATAATTGAAAGTTTGCATCCACTCCATATTAGCCAGAGCTCTGTCTAACCTCTCATGAACCAGGGTGGACGGTGAATGACCCCTCCATCAAGTGAACGGGTCTCCTGAAAACCCCAAATCAACCAGAGCACAGTCATCAATAACCTCCCAGAAGTCATGCATGAATCTTTCCGGTTTCATGGGTCCACCTTTTTTTTCAGCATGGGATGTGATCTCATTGAAGTCCCCAAATAGAATCATAGGGGAATCTGCTTCAGTCACGATCCTCCTCATCAAGTCCCAGGTTTTAAATTTCTATTGTTGGTCTGCCCATCCATAGATGCCCACAGCCCTATATTGTGCATTTCCTTCAGTGATACGACAATCCACGTGGTGTTGTGAATATGACACAATGTCCACCTCAGTGTTTTTCCACCACAAACCAACGCCCCCAGCTCTGCCAATACTAGATATACAGATCCCATTAATAAAACCACATGTTCTTTTGGATGCTTCCAACTTTGTAGATGACACCTTAGTCTCCATAACAAAGACCAGGTTTGGGCTCTCCCTCCAACACCATGACCGGATAGCTTCGACTGTGTCAGGGCGGACCATACCCTGACAGTTCCAGCTTAATATTTTCATTGTTGTCCGTGAGGTTGGACGCCTCCAACCTCCGCTACTTGGGAGCTTTCCTCCCCACTTTTTTGCACCCATGTACCGTCATCTTTCCTTCTTTTGAGATTGGTCTCTGTCGAGAGTTCATTCTCATCTATTTCCATGTCATGGCATTCTGTTCCCCTTTGGCATTTTCCTGTGATGGACTCCCATACAACTTCATCTTCTGGAACACCCAGCCTAGCAACCTTGCTCATCTTGTACACCCAGACTGGGTGTTTTTTGCGGTCCTTTTTATGTCTCCCTTTTTTCTTCTGATGTACACTTGCTTGCTCCTTTTTTTGTCTAGCCCTGGTCACCATTGGAACTCGTTGTTGTGTGGTAGCCGTCTCCACTCTACCTTGGTTTGTACCAACACCTTCCCTGCCTCACTCCCCCTGTAGAGCAGTTGTGGTGGAAATTCCCAAAAGATCATTCTTGTGTTCATCTTCCATTGTTGGTTCATCTTCTGGGATTCTCCTCTCTGTGAAGATGTTTAGAAGATCCTCCATTGAGCACTCATAGACCTGCCTTTCCATCCCTGCCTTTCTATTATTCAGAGTATTCATCGTGGCCTCCTTCCCCTTCATCTGTGTTTGCTCCTGCTCTTTCATTTTGGACCTTCTGTCTCCATCGTCAACATACTGCCTTTCTTCCATGAGCAAAGACCATTTACTGCCCTCACTATGGTTTTCCTGCTCTGCTTCTTGGCCCCTCCTCGAACGTCTGTCGTCCTGACTCACTACGATATCCCTATTCCGTCCTCCATACTGTCGCAGCCCATCCATTGTCGATTGCTCACTACCCTCACCTTGGGACGAGTCTATAGCGCTCCCTTCATGTCCTCTGTCACCCCCTCCTCCTTGCTTTGGTTTACATCTGAAGACCAACTTAGTTTTGGTACTCCCCTCACCCTAGACGTCTTGCGCCACCGTGACTCTCAATTTTCTGGGCTATGCCTTGAGCCACGCCCCCCATTGCTTCTTGACCCCCTCTTCCTCCGCAAACTTGGGGCAGTCGTGGTCAAGATGATCTATTTTGCCATACAGATAGCAAAAGGATGAAATCCTTTCATACTTAACTTCCAAATTGATTGGGTTTCTGTCTCTGTCTTGGATCCTCAACACTCTTCGTAGTGGTTTGGTTACGTCAAGCCTAATCCGGACTCTAGTCGATGCCTCCCACCCCAGCTCATCACGATCCAGTTGGATGACTTCACCTAGCCAGCTCGAGATCGTTCAGACAGCTACCTCTGACTGGAACCCTAACGGCAGTCCATAGAGACTCACCTAGAATGGACTATGGTTAAGGGTTACTTTGCTCGGTTGTTCATCTGTTTGTATCTCCTTGAATAGCAGTAGCTTATTTTCAAAATTCCAAGGGGCTCCGTCCATAACTTTCTTCATGTCCTTACAATGGAAGAACTGTGTAATAAACAACCCAGCCTCCAATTTCTTGAAAAGCACCTTCTATGCAAGCTCCCAGGCCTGCTTTAGAGTTCTTTTCATTGCCCATAAGTTATACAATATGTCTGTTAGAAGTTGTGCAATCAAAGCCAGTTCCACATGTTCCTCGCCATTAATGGTATCCTCTTCCGCTAACTCTATCAGTTCTTCTTCATCCTCCGTGAGATGCCTTTTTGCATACGTATCTGTGAGATCTGCCTCCATGTCGGAGATAGGACCAGGACTTCAGCACCTTCCATGAACCTGTAAGAGAAAGGAGACCCACACGGGAGAGGGAGTGTGGCCACTGCAGAACCCTAGATCGCCAGAGCACTCAAAGGAGACACGGTCGAGTCTCTTAGGGTAGTGATGATCAATATCTAGTTGTGATAATGGTTACCTTGTGCTATTTACTTCCTTTGAATGCTTGATTCTAGATTCCCTCACCTACAAAGTTACATATAAGAGAACTAGAAGTGGTAATCTTTATGTTATTGTTCTTGACTCTATTAAGCCTGTTATTGGTAGATGCCTAGTAGTCAACTCGACTGATATTTCTGTTTGGCATTGTCAGCTTGGTCATGTAAATATGCATCAGTTGAAGAAGTTGAGCAAAAAGGACTTGGTCAAGGGACTTCCTAAATTGGATTTTGAAAAGGATGAGGAATGCCAACCTTTTACCCAAGGAAAGTAAACCCAAGTCCTCCTTAAAATCCAAAGGAGTCCTTAGCACTAAGAGAGCTCTTGAGCTTCTTCACACTAATCTATTTGGACAAATGAGAATTCAATCGCTTTGTTGTTCCAAGTATTGCCTTGTTATTGTCGACGATTTCTTTAGATATACTTGGACTTTCTTTCTCATTTCTAAAAGTGACACACTTGATGTTTTCTGGAGCTTTTGTTAATGAGTTGAAAATGAAGCTTCTTGTTGCATTGTTTCCATCTGTAGTGACCATGGGGGAGAATTTGAAAATGAACTTTTTGAGCATTTTTGTTAAGAATCGGGTGATGCATATAACTTCTCTTCACCTCAAACACCTCAACAAAATGGGGTTGTAGAGAGGAAGAATAGGTCTTTACAAGAGATGGCTACGACCATGCTTCTAGAGTATGATACTCCTAAGAAGTTTTGGGCTGAAGTTGTTAGTACCTCATGTTTTGTGCAAAATGGAGTTTTTACTCATCCTTTGCTGAAGAAAACCCCCTATGAGATATGGCATGGTAGGAAGCCTTATATCGAGTATTTCCATATTTTTGGATGTCCTTGTTTTGTCTTGAATACGAAAGATTCTCTCAACAAGTTTGATCTGAAATCTTACAAGTCTTTCTTTCTTGGCTATAGCACTTCTAGCAAGGCTTATAGAGTTTTTAATGTTGATCTTACTAAAGTAGAAGAATCCATTAATGTAAAGTTTATTGAGACTAACCCCTCTATTCCTAAAGATATTATTCCAAATGATGATTTTGCAGGTGAAGTAATTCCTATCCTTAAAGAGCTCAACATCACCCAAAAGGGAAAAGAGGTGGTCACCCAAGAAGAAGCCAAAGATGATGAAAAGAAGGATCCAACTCCCCAGTTTGTAAAGAATCTTCCAAAGGAGATGATTTTAGGTGATTCATTTGAAAGAGTGAAGACGCGGGTTGCATTCAACAAAGAACAAGCCAACAACACCTTCATCTCACAACTCAAGCCTAAGAATGTCAAAGAAGCTCTTGGGGATGAAGAATGGATCCTAGCTATGCAAGAGGAGCTTGAGCAATTTGAGAAGAACAAAGTTTGGACCCTTGTACCAAGACTAAGTGATAGAAATATCATTGGCACCAAATGGGTCTACCGCAACAAGCTTGATGAAAGCGGCAAAGTGGTAAGGAACAAAGCAATGTTAGTGGCTCAAGGATACAATCAACAGGAAGGTATAGATTTTGATGAAATATATGCACTTGTAGCTAGACTTGAGTCCATTCGAATGTTGCTTGCCTTTTGCTAGTTATAAAGACTTTCTTTTGTATCAAATGGATGTTAAAAGTGTGTTTTTAAATGGTACAATTGAGGAGGAAGTGTATGTTGCACAACCTCTGGGCTTTGAACATGATAATCTACCTAACCATGTTTATTTATTGTAAAAAGCTCTATATGGACTCAAACAAGCACCAAGGGATTGGTATGAGAAATTAAAGAACTTTTTGTTAGATCATGGTTATATCATGGGCAAAGTGGATTCTACCTTATTTTTGAAACACACTTCTAACAATTTTCTTATATTCAAATATATGTTGATGATATCATTTTTGGTGGAACTAACCTTGATCTTTGTATAGAATTTGTGATCTTATGTAGAGTGAATTCGAAATGAGTGTGATGGGTGAACTCACATTCTTCCTCAGCTTTCAAATCAAACAAACAAAAGATGGGAACTTCATCAACCAAGGAAAGTATACAAGTGAACTACTTAAGCACTTTAGGATGGAGAACACCAAGTCGATGGACACACCCATGTCAAACACCGCCAAACTTGATAAAGATGAAGAAGGTGAGAAGGTAGATGAGAATCTCTATAGAGGTATGATTGGGAGTTTATTTTACTTAACTGCCTCTAGACCTGATATAATGTTTAGTGTTGGTTTGTGTGCTCATTTTCAATCAAATCCTAAGAAATCACATATTATAGTTGTTAATAGGATTTTAAGGTACTTAGCCAAAACTCCAAATTTTGGACTATGATATCCCAAGTCAAGGGACTGTACTCTTACTTCTTATAGTGATGTGGATTATGCAGGTGCTTGATTGATAAAAAGTGCATAAGTGGCACTTGTTTCCTCCTAGGACCATGCTTGGTGTCTTGGTTCTCCAAGAAATAGAGCACAGTGACATTATCAACCACTAAGGCTGAATACATTGTAGTCGGGAGTTGTTGTACCCAAGTCCTATGGATGAAGTAAATGATCTAAGACTTTAACATTCATTTTGATTCTTCTTCTATCTATTGTGATAATACTAGTGCAATTAACTTGTCTTACAATCCTATATTGCATAGTAGAGATAAACATATAGAGGTTTGCCATCACTTTCTTCACGATCACATTGCTAAGAAGGATATCTATATCATGCATGTGGACACAAAAATTAGTTGATTGACATTTCACTAAACCTCTAGCTAGAGAGCAATTCAATTTGAATTAGATCAAAATTGCTTATAACTACTTTGAATGAACCTGATATGCCTTCTAGCTAGTTGTCAACTATCCTATATGTTTTGCATCTATCTTGATCATCTTTGCTTGCTAATATGCTAAAAAACCATTTTCAAGTTCATTTTGCCTTGTTTTTGGGTATTTTTAGCAAACACATGTTTTATCGCAAAATAGTACCCAATGATGAGTGATATGTGCCTTCTGTTCAATAAATATAATGGACTTGAAGAATAAATTTAATTAGCACTCATATGGCTAGAAATTAAGTTTTGTGGTTTTAGGTCTGGTTGACCATCGGTTGAGTTGCCAACTCGACCGGTCGATGACCGAGAGCTTTTTTAAAAAAGCCAATCGGTCGAGTTTCTGAGTTCACAAAACTCGACTGATGGTTGGGATGGAGCACACTTAAGTTGGATTTGGCTGACTATTCTCCCTCTCAACTAGACAAAAGTGACAGATTCCACCTCCATTAGCCCTAAGCTCTCCACCCTTGACCTTCCCCTCCTCAACCTAGCCTTAATCTAACCTAGGTAGACCATCCTTGACCTTCCCCCTTGCTAAACCTAGGTGTGTGAACATTTTTGGTGGTGTGCTTTGTGCTTTTTCTTTCTCTTTTCTATTTATTCCGTCTCCATGGCTTCAAATAGAAGGAAGAGAGTCGCCCCTAGCAATGCAGTGTCCTCTTCTTCATCTTCCCACTTGATCCCCTTTGATGAGACTCTCTTTGTCTCAATTGAGGCTGTTAATAGGAATAAGGACCTCCTCCCATGGAATCATTTTCCTTTTCATGCCCTCTTTGAGCATGTCCCTGGACTCCAAGAGGTCATCGATCAAGTGGCAAGGTTGCTACATGTTCAACATCTCTCAACCCTGGATGTAACGTGCGTGCTACAACAATTTCATGACTAGCACAAAAGTGGTTCACAAATTCTATGTGAACTTGCATTGGAATTACAACGCCCTTGTACCCCCTCCAAATACTCAAGTTATCCTAACATCTATGATAGCCGGGAAGAAATTCCAAGTCTTGGAGGATACCTTGAACATCTTTTTCTCAGGTACCGATGAGACTAACACCTGGCGTAAGGATTACAATGAGTATTTTGACCTTCTTGACCCTGAGACTTTCTACAAGCAATACAATCTCACTCTTCTTGACATCCATCATTACTTGAAGAAACCTCAATTTCCCTATAACAGGAAGAGAACTCTTCCCTCCTCTGCCTTGGATCTCAAGAGGCACATCCTTGCCCTAGTGGTTAACTGCAACATCCATCTGAAGAAAAATCAAACGGATATTGTAGAGAACATTGCAGTGATCATGTACTGCCTCTTAGAGAATTCCAGAGTCAAGTGGTCTAGATACATCCTCTACCATATGACTTGCTTCGACTCAGGCAAGAATACTCGTGGCACCCACCCTCCCTACCTTGCCCTAATATGTGGTATTTTTCAGTTTGCCACTGAGAAATCTCTCTTCCATGACTTTCATTACAAACTTACTCGAAAGAGAGTATGTATCAGTAAAGACCACTATCCAGAAGTATGTGCCTATCCTTTGCTCCACCTCACCTGGTGCCTTTGCCTTTGCACCTGCCTCTACCTCTACCTGAGCACCTCCACCTCCTCAGCCTACCCAACCTATTTGTGCCTCATTTCATGTGTCCAATGTAGTTCTCATGGGTTACATGATACATTAGAAGGCATACAACCTCCAGGTCCAGGAGCACCTACATCAGGATTTATGTTCAATCATGTCCAACATAAACTTGTCATGTGTAGACCCCTACCCAACCTACCAGCCCAATCCAGGAAGTGATTATACATCCTATGCATACAATCACTTTTACCATGCCCCTCCACCTCCACCTCCACCTTCCACTGCTCCCACACCCTCTGATGCTGATGGACCTACTCCCATTATCTTGCCTCTGACTGTTGGCCCCTTGGCCATCTACTTTCCAGCCTTGGCAATTATGCTCCTTCCTTCCCACAGGCCAATGAGCTCTATGCTCTTGGTATGTCTTTGGATGAGCAGAATGTTCGTTGGCCAGGTCATCACTTCCGTCCCTCTATTGATGAGGAGATGCTGGACCAGGCTGATGAGGAGGTTGTTGATGCTAACAAGGATACTAATGATGATGAGGATGATGGTGTTGCATTTGACGATGGTGATGGCTCTGATGGTTTTGCTGGTGACTCCGGTGATGAAGGCAATGCTGCTACACCTTCAGACGAAGATGATGACTACAAACATGATGCTACAACCCTGATGTTGAGAATGATGATGTTGTTGATATTAATAGCTTAGATGTCTAGATGTTCTTAGTTTATAGTCTAGTTTGTTGATCATATATATCTTTCTAGGCTATTTTGTATTAGCAACATCTGGGCACATGATCTGAGCTGTACTATTTTATCTTTAGCTTTCATCACTTTTGACTTGTAGTTGTTTCATGAGAACTTACGTTCTGAGTTGTAATCTATATTATGTGCACTCTTACTCTTTGATCTGTTATATCTTATGAGTTGGTGCCATTGTCCACCATATTTTGATTATGGCTTAGCTTGTTTGTTTCTCTTATCTCGGTTTGGTGTATGTTTTTGAGATTGCATGTTATGGATATATGATAGGTTGTTCTTTGAGAAGACCTATTTTTTATGCTCTTCTACCCCCCTAACTTTTTAATAATGTCAAAAGGGGTACAAAAATTCTATGTTTTGAAGCTCAACCATATTGCTTTTATTGCCTATGTGATCCTTTTCTTGTTCATTATATGCTTTATCATGTGACTTGCTAAAGGAGCATATAGTACATGTATGTTATATTGCTTTGTGTAGATAGACTAACTATGCAGGTTAAAGTAAGCATAGATTGAGGGGGAGCAATTCACACTGTTCAAATCTTGAATCCCCTTACAATTCACAAGGCAAAGGTATAATTTCAATATCCTTTTCAATATGATTGAGGAATGGCTTGTCATGGTCAAAAAGGGGGAGAATGTTGACCTAAAGATTATATATTGTCCATATTTTGATAATGACTCAACCATTCCATTTCTATGTGTCTAATATGTCTGTTCAAGCTTGATTTTAGGCTTTAGGTACATGAAAAGGATCAAATTACACAAGCCCTCGCTTGTCCAAGTTCAAGTCAAATGCAATACAAGTGTGCTAATAAGGAAATCACTTCAAACGGCCTTAGAAGAATTTTGTAATCACTTGTATTGATGATATGACTTGTAACTAAGATGAGAAAAATATGTGGGACACTTTATACCAAGGTTTAGTCACCTAAAAGTCAACTTAGAAAATTGATCACAGGCTTTTCATCGGTCGAGTTGGAAACTCGACCGATCCTATGATGGATTTTCTAAAGATGACCCATCGGTCGAGTTGTACATTCACAGAACTCGACTGAATGACTCATTGAACAAACTCAATTTTAGCTCATCGGTCAAGTTCCCCAGAACAAACTCGACCGATAGTTTGAAAATTGGTTTTTCTTTTAGTTGATCGTTCGAGATACCTTTATTGAAACTCAACTAAATGCATTGTATGAAAAATGTAGAAAAAGTGATTATAACCGTTGGTGACTTGTTTTGGATGAAAATAGATTTGTTGCCTTGAGGAAAATGACTATATTTCGACCCTAAGTGTTCTCCAACTCAAGGAAGCACCCCCGGTTATAAATAGAACCCCTTGGAGTTCATTCTAAGTTTGCCATTCAAGATATTCAAGGTCCTTGCTATAGTTGAGTGTGATACTACTCCTTGAGTCCCTTTCTCTCTCTAGTTTACACTTCATTTTGTGATTGTGAGTGAGTTAGGCATATTGTAAGAGATCTCCACCCTTGTGCATGTAATGCTGTCATCTTCTCCTACTTCCCTATCCCCTTCCTACATGAAGAAAATGTGAAGCAAACTCCATCGAGTGAAGAAGGAGTTGTAGTTGGTCCTCTTCAAGGTTGATGAAGAGGTGGTGATCTTCTCCAGGTGAAGGAGAAGGCAAAGGATAAATATCCAAGAGGAGAAGCAAAGTCCTTCAAGGCAGAAGATTTGAGCTTGAGTGGGTAAGACCTTGGTGAAGGCTAAAGACTCTTGCTATGTGGGTACATCCTTGGTAAGGTGGATATCTCCTTGTGGTTGGATGAGTAAGTCCTTTGGTGGTCTTTTTTTGTAACTCATATTGGTGATAATATAGAGAAAAGCACTTGCAAAGTCCTAGAGGTTGACCTCTCTAGGTAGTGGACCAACTCACTTCTAGTTTGAAGTGTGGAACCACTCTACATGCCTTTGTAAAGTACTTGCTATCAATCTCTCTCATCCTTGCTATGCTTGTTAGATAGGACTTCAAATTGCACTTAAGATATTGCTCTAAACTTGATATAATTTGAAGGTCTAATATGATTTGTGAGAAATTTTGTATCTCTATTCACCCCCCTAGAGCCCTTAGATCCAACACTTTTGACTTGGCTATTTCCCCATTTTTCATTTAGGGGTATTCTCAATAGGTTTTTCGATGACTTTCACCTTGTCTCTGGACTCCATGATGATTTGGATAGATTTCACCCAGAACATGTAATTATCTCCATTCTACTTGATAATGGAGATATGAGCACTACATTGTAGACAATGGTCAAAGGTGATTCCTTACCATCAGTCATGCCTTCATTCATGATGAATAAGCCACACCAATAGGATTTTGGTGAAGAAAGATATCAAATAAGCACACTAGTAGAACAAGGGTAGATAAGGATATCATAATAACACACTAGTAGGACAACAACAAATATGAGAAATAACTGGTAAATGTCACACTGAGAAGAGAAAATTGAAATGAAGCATGGAAATAAGCAGTATCTCATGAATGAATCACTATGATAAAAAGAAGATAATATATACCTAACAATTATTGTCACTTGTCCATGTACATAGGCAATAACATCTAAATTCAGGCACTTATGATAAGCATTTATTCATGGTTTTGTGTCATTATACCTTAATTTGCCCAAAATAACTATAAATTCTTATCTTCTAATAATTTTTATCTTTTGCTCAACTAGAAAATTATGGGACTAGCAAGCACCAAACTTAAGAAGATACAATTCTCTAAGATTTCTTGATGTGAACTCGGTCATCCCCAGTTCGGCCGAGTCGTATTTATCACATAATTTTTGCAACAGTTGAAATAATCAGCGATAGCTAGCCTTCCATCCTTAGTGATCATTGATCTTCCATTCTTAGTGTCTGTAAAACTTTGGTGAATGCTAAAGTTTTGAGCCTTAGCAAAGACAATGACAATCATCATGACTTTAGAGACCCCTAGGTTTAGCTTGCTCGGGCCCAGCTTGGCCCTGTTGGGCCCACTGACAAAGCATCGATGATCAAATCATTTGCAATCGATAAAAAGCTTAACGACCACTACGATTGAAAATCCACAATGAGCATTGAGGATTTGAGATTCAACGACTGCTAGCTCAAAGAAAACAATGACCGATATAAATCTTAGAGACCAGTAAGATTGAAAATCCACAACGATCGCTAAACATTTGAACCATTAGTGACCAACATCAGTGACCACTAAGCTTGGCCCATTCGGGTCCAGCTCAGCTCGGTTGGGTTGGCTGATGAAAAGTTAGTGAATGCCAAATAGTTGGCGATCAATTATTACACACACTCCACCTATGCCCATAAATACCCACCCCTTGATACCTAAGAGAGGGTTCCATGTTTTGGTTTATCTTAGGAGTGGTTCCCAGAGCCTCATGAGAGTGCTCTAAGGTTCAAAAGGACTGAAGGAAACACCCTACACATATCCCTTTGGTTGGCTTCCATCCATCATCATTTTCCACCACTATTCACTCACTTCCTACCATTCCCAGCCACCTTCTACCGCCATACATCCACCAAGGTTGTTGTTTGGGATAAAATCAAGGAGAAAGGAGGCCAAGGAGTCAAGGAGATCAAGGAGGCAGACACGAAGGATGAGATCCAACCCTTATAGAGGCTAAGGTGCAAGAGCCTCCTCTCCTCTATGGGCAAAATCTCTTCTTCCTCCTCTTTCTTCTCCTTCTATCTTTCATTTTTGTACAAATGATGTTCTTCCATCTTTGTTTGGTGCCAACTATGCTTGTTCATGGCTAGTTGAAGTGCTTCTAACTATGTAGCATGTTTTGAGCATGTTTATGTACTTTTACCTTAAGAGAGTAGTTTTATTTCAGATCTAGTACATTTTTTGTTCTATCTTCTCTTTCTGGTTATGATTGTTGCTTTGATTGATCTCTTTCTTGCTTGAACATCTATTTCTACCTAGATCAAAAGATTAGATCTAGAAATAGATAAGAGAAGGTAGTTTGGATTGAGTTCAAAAGGAGGATGTCCAAGGGTGATCTATACATAACACTTGCCTTAGGCACATTTGGGCCTATCCAAACTCAGATGAGTCCATGTTTGCCCACCTAGGCCCAAGGTCTGTATTCTATCTAGATCACTTATGTTCCTAGCATCTCTGAATATTTTGGACCTGAGAGTGTATCTATAATATTCATGAGTGTTGACTTGATATCCTTGAGAGAGGTTTTATATCCTTGATGGGTTTTAGTCACGCTTCGTGAGAGTGAGTGGGATGACCCCCTCAGGAACAGCTACCATAGTGTGTGATATGCTTGGATGTAGGCTGCTTGGTAAGGTGTTCGAGGGTTGTCTACGCCCGAGAACGGGTGTATAGACTGCCCAACTTGTGGTTACATAGCTAGGAACTTGTTCTCTCTAATTAGTAGAATCTTATAGACACTATTTTGTTATTTTACTTTGTTTTATTTTATTTCATGACATTTTGCTAGACTATTCCTAGTTCTTTACATATATCAACCATCATATTGGCTTAACTGACTTAAGAGAAAGATCTTAAGCATCCTAAACGTCCCCACGGCCTTGTGTTTGATCTTGTATATCTACTTCGACCTCGTATTGAGTTGCGGGAGTCTTTGAAGGTTTTGGGTTATAAATTTAAAGTTTGACCCTTCTGAGTGCGTCTATTTCAGACATGTGATTCAGGGCTATCAACTTTTGGCGTCATTGTCGTGGATGTAGTTTTCCACATTTACACACGTAAAGATTTTGTTGTGTCATCCATAAGCATGTATATATGCATATTTCTTCTTTTTGTTTGCACATACTTGTCCATATATACTAAATAAATTTCCTTTTTCTTATACATTGTTCAGCCATGGACCTTGCTTCCACAAGGCAAGTTATCTTATCCACATGTCCTCTCAAATTTTTCCACAGCCCTGGCTGCTCACAAATAATTGAAAGTTGTATGTTGCAACTAGTCAAACTATACTTTCCCACACCATCTTCATTACCAAATGTTTTATCAAGGGAGATTGCTAATCAACCCTCAACCTGACAATGTCAGGGGATCAAGAACTGACTAGAGTAGTAGATCTAGCTAGAAAAAGTGTTGACGCATTGTTGGGTTTTGTGGAGGAAACATGCACATCATAAGCAACAAAATAATTTTCCACACAACCTAAAACAAGATCTCATTGACAATAGTGTATTTAGAAAGAGTGTTAGCGAGATATACCTTATAGCGGAGCAAGTCCAGCAATATCCCACTACATGATGGTGTACAATTTGCTGGCCTATACGGATGGTACTTCTCTCTCGTTCATTGAGTGTGTCGCAGGAAGATTTGGTGGGGCTCCTTTTATGCGGTGATGTAAGCCACTTGTAGCACGTATGGATGGTCATTGACGTCCTCCAAATATAGGTGTCTCATCATTTGTGTCTCTACTTCTTCCATGTGGATGGACTAGAACTCCACATCACACTTCCTAAGCCAGTGGAATGGAGTAGCCTCTGTGCGGCGATGTGCTAGCATCGTGATGCTTTCCTTTCTCTCATGAGGACGGTGACGACTATGGTTTACGTATGTGAGCGTAAACTGAAAAGGCTCTCTCTATATCTTGTAAAGATATCATCCATCAAACCCCTTTAAATAGGAGACGAAAGGAAGTAGGGTTCCCTAAATCCATCGGTAAACAAAAAAAATGCATTAATTTAAATGCTTGTAGATTAATTAGAATATTATGGAATTAATTCAGTAACCAAATAATCATATTAATTGATTAATTAATATCCAACTCCATGCAATCGCTCAAGATGGCTCTATAGGCATATATACCAACAGACTCCCACTTGCACTTAGAGCCAGTCACTCTAATTAATTGGCTCAAACATTTTATTATATTCTAATATTATTCTAATGGATTACATAAACATTTTAGTCCCATAAGCCAACACAATGTGTGTGTACCATGCAGAGGTAGACCCGCACACCTACCATCACACTTCCATGAGATAGACAGTGTACCACGCGGAGGCGTTCCCACACATAGTCGATCAAGTTTTTCATGTGTGTTGCTTTATGGAAGGCAACTAAAACTTAATATTATTAATTGAGGAGTTTTATTAATATATATACATATCCAAACACCACATACTTATAGTACGTATCATATACTACTATATCCACAACCACAAATGATAGACATGCAATCACAAACACAAAGTCATTTGTTATGGCCATATTATTGTAATCCTTTAGAGCCACAAAGGATTACAGTCCAGCTAAGGTCTTATGCATCTCATGCACCAACACCTGTGAATCAACCTGTAAGGATCAACATTACAATGAACAACTTCATGGATGCTCCGTGAGGTTGGAACTTCAAGTTGCTTCTCCATGTATGCTCCTTGGAGTTGGATCTTCATGTTGCTTCTTGGAATTGGATATTCATGGTGCTTCTCCATGGACGCTCCTTGGAGTTGGATCTTCAAGTGGCCTCCTTACATCAAGTTTACAAAGACTACAACTAATCCTATCTCTATTACATCATATGAGTACAAATATAAAGAGAAAGAATTAATTACACTTTGAAATAAAAGATGAGGCTCGACATGCAAGATAAATAATTTATATAAAAGATCCACATACAACCATTATACATCCATAGAAAACATATCTACAACATTCACAACCATATTCATTCATAAAATCTACAAAAAGGGGATTCTAGGCCATAACTGTGCATGGATTCACCACATAAAATAGATTTTAAGGCGACGTGTATGATATCGTAGGTATATCTACATATACGTATATACATATTAAAATTTCACTCCTTTTAATGTGGGACATTTCCTATTAAATAAATTTTCGATTCCCAAGCAGACTATATGGGGTACATAAGGGCAGTGCCCCTGTTCGTGTCAGCTGGCGGGAGTCGAGGGGTGCCCGCCCCTCACGGGGTCTCAGGGAAGAGCCCCTAAAAGGCCTATAGAATTTTACTTCTATACACTTAGAAAAATCAATATTTTCCATAGTTGAACCCGTTCGAAATGTCAAAAATAGAATATGTGGAATTGGGTTTAGATTTGCACATTAGCAGTTTTAATTTGCATTGTATGCAACATAGAAAATAGTATATGCCGACCATGGTTTGAAACAATTTGTTTGATGAGAATGATGACAACTATTCACATTGGGGCAATGAGTATTCTAATGATGATGAGTTGGAGCAGCATGAGCTAACACTTGTTACCATTCCATTACAAATAGTGGTAGACATTGAAGGAGCAGGAAGGACAATCCATAACAACATGGTTGTGGAGCATGAAGATGCCCAAACTCCATAAAATGTGACAAGCTTAGGGTGGTATAAAAACAAATAGATTCACTTAGAGGTACTTCTTGTTCAGAAGATGATTGGATGAAATATTATCTGGGCTTCCAACATCAAGTTCAGAGATGGAGAAAGATTAGAGGGGTCTTGTAAAAAACTTTTAGCCTCTCCCTTCTATCTCATCCTATGTTGACATCCTAGGACCTACTTATTTGTATTCATATGTTGATGGGTACCTTGAGGATTCTATGTTGAGGAATTCATTTTTGTTTAGTTCAAATCAATTTCGGCACAGAGATGACTTCACTGAGTCACTAGATTCTATTCCTCTACTTCAGACTCAGAAGAGTTCACATATCCACCTATTATACTCCTACATGGTGGACCCAATCTACAAGACACATGCAACACTGGTCCCAAAACTTAAGATTTGGGATCCCAGTGTCAGTATTGTGGAGCAGTCACTCCATTTCTCTTACTCCATTCTTCTCTTTTTGATAAAATAAATTCTATTTTTCACAGTCTTGGTTAGATAGTTTATTTCCTCTCACTGCTTAAATATATCCTTGCATACATGCATCATTTTAGAACTTCAATAAATTTCTTAGATAGTGCATCCATGCATTCCTTCCTTGCTATCCTGATTTTAGATCTTTCTTTAGGATAAGCAAAGTTTTAAGCTTGGGTGGTAGGGCTATTCGCCCTTCTGTCTCTTTATTTTTCCTGCATGCATGTTTACTTCCTACATTTAGATGTAAAATTTAAATACTTTTGAACATTTTAGCCTACCTTTACTGCCTTGTAGGACTTTATTTTGTGATGTGTAGCATTGCAGTTAAGGCTATGTGGTGTGGATCTTATAGCTTAATACTTATCTTTATGCATAAATGCAAAATTTTCATCTTAAAGTGATTAATCTCATGCTCGACTAGCTCTTTGACTCTTTCCTTAAGTTTAGAAATCAATCTAAGGTTATGCACCTTTTTTACAACTTAAAATGTTGTTCTCTTGATCTGTGTTGTGAATGACAAACCCAGGATTTAGAATTGTTGGAAGGAGCTAGAGTTCGGTCAAAACTCCAAGCTTTGTTATCCACAAACTAGTCTATATTCCAAGGATCCTTGAATCAAAATTACTACTTCACACAGGTATCAAGTGAATAATGATGAGTTCTTGAGCTATAATTAGGTTGAAGTGTTTTTCCTTGATGGTCTACACGCCCTCTTGCCTTAGATTGAGTCAAAAAGATGAAAAATTAAAAATTTGCAAGAGAGGCTTGGCCTCCCATAAAATCCCAAAAATATATTTAAATAGTTCTCACCCAGGCCTATACATTAGAATGTAGAGAACAAAAGCCTAAATGTGAATAAATATATGAGTGTTTGTTTTATTTTTCAGGAGGGTTGAGGATGGTACCAAGACAATGTATGACTGCGCTCATAAATGTAGGCATATCGTGTTTGGAAGTACCACCCTGAACTCTCATTAGAGAGTCTTTAGGAATCCCTAGAAGACCTATGAGATCATCTCAGTAGCATGGTTGGTTCTAATATAGTATGAGGAGTTCATCTCACTACTCTAGGTCAACTGGCTTAGACTATAGGGACTGTTGCTCATTACATGTACCAACATGATGCAGATTCGGATCCTCAGAAGTCATTAGAGTCTTTTTGCTTTTGTTTCTTCTTTATATTTGAATAATTGGAAGGTGTGTTGTTCCTGATCGATTACTTGAACACATTATAATATATCATCACTCGCCTCCATTACCTGCCCGATCACCTATGTTACAATGATTAAATGTTGTATAATTATGATTCAAAGCCTCACGAGTACGGACAAGCTGTAGTAAATTCACTTAATCTTGCTTGGATGCACTTTGATCGTACTTTAGTAAGTTGTGATCGATTGGTGGGGGTTTGTTTTGAAACAACATGGGTCATGAGAATTACTGTTTTCAACCATTTTTCTTAACCTAAGCATTTATCACCAAGCTTAATTTGGATGTTATCTTTTTTATTCTTTGAACACAATCTTGCTTGAGGACAAGCAAGGGTTTGATTTTGGAGTGGTTGATAACACCCAAATTCAGGCATTTATGCAAAATACTATTCATGGTTTTGTGTTTATACCCTTAATTTTCTCGAAATAACTATAAATTCTTCTCCTTTGTAATTTATATCCTTTTGCTCAACTAGCCAATTTTGGGACTTGCAGACACCAAGCTTAAGAAGATATCAATTCTCTAAGATTTATTCCCATAGACCCTGTCGGGTCCAACTCGACCCATTCGGGTTCATGACATAATTTTTATAGTTGTTGAAAACATCAGCAACCACTAGCCTTCCATCCATAACGACCATTGGTTTTCCATTCTTAGCAACCACTAAAGCTTTGAACCTAAAAAAAGAAAACAACAACCACCATGACTTAGAGACTGGTAGGCTCTTCTCAGTCGAGCCCACTAACCAAGCATCAATGATCAGATGCATCTGATAAAAAGCTTAGCGATTGTTAAGACTGAATATCCAATATGACCGCTAAAGATTTGAGCTTCAATGGCCGTTGGCCTGAAGACAACAACGACAAAAAAAAAAAGCTTAGCAACCTCTAAGACTGAAAATACACAACAATCACTAAATATTTGAACCATTAGCAACCAACATCAGTGATCGCTAAGCTTGGCCCTGTCAGGGCCAACTTGGCATGATTGGGTGGAATCAAGGAGAAAGGAGGGTAATGAGTCATTAAGATTAAGGAGGAGGACCCGAAGGATGAGATCCAGGCCTTACATAGGCTAAGGAGTGAGAGACACCTCTCCTCTATGGGATAAATATCTTCTTGTTCCTCTTTCTTCTACTTTTCTCTTTTGTTTATGTATAAATGATGTTCTCCCATCTCTGTTCGGTGCAAACTATGCTTGTCCATGGATATTTGAGCTCCTTCTGAGATATGTAGACTGTTTTGGGCATGTTTATGTACTTTTACCTTAAGCAAGTAGCTTTATTTCAGATCTAGTACATTTTCAGTTCTATCTTCTCTTTCTAGTTATGATTATTGGTTTAGTCAATCTCTTTCTTTCTTGAACTTCTGTTTCATTCTAGATCAAGAGATTAGATGTAGAAATGGATAGGAGAGGGTAGTTTTCATTGAATCTAAATGAAGGATGTCCAAGGGTTATATATACAGAACACTTACCTTTGGTATGGTCGGGCCCAGCCAAACCTGGTCGAGTCTAGGTCCGCTCGCCTGGGTCCAAGATCTATGCTCTGTCCAGATCACATATGTTCCTAGCATCTCTGGATATTTTGGACCTGAGGGGGTATCCAAATTATTCAAGGGTGTCAATTTGATATACTTGAGAGAGGTTTCATATCATTGATGGAATTTAGTCACACTGCACTAGAGTGAGTGGGATGACCCCCACATGAACAGCTATGACAATGCATGCTATGTTTGCATGTAGGTTGCTTGCTAAGGTGTTTGACGATTGTTTATGCCTAAGACTGGGTGCATAGACTGCCCAACTTTTTGTTACATAGTGAAGAACTTTTTCTCTTTGATTAGTATAATTTTATAAACTCTATTTTGTTTTCTTTACTTTGTTTTGTTTTATTTTGTGATATTTTGCTAGACTAGTTCTAGTTATTTATACACATCAAGTGTCGGATTGGATTAACTAACTTAGAACGCATAAAACCCTTTCTCAATGAGTGGATCTCTAAGAATCAGTCTAGCTTTGTCCCCGGGAGGCGTATCGGTGACAATATCCTTCTGGTCCAAGAAGTTATCCACTCCATGAAATCTATGCGAGGCAAACGGAAGTGGGTAGCCATAAAACTTGATCTATCCAAAGCCTTTGACCGCATGAATTGGGCGTTTATCGAAGACACGCTTATCAAAACCGGTCTTCCTAGTGCTCTCATACACCTCATTATGAATATTATTTCCTCGGGCAACACCTCACTACTTTGGGAGGGCAAGCCTTTAGAACCCTTCAATGCCTGCCAAGGTGTTCGACAGGGTGACCCACTGAGCCCCTATCTCTTTGTGCTCTGCATGGAGCGTCTTAGTCAAGCCATCACCAAATCTGAAATGAATGGCGATTGGAAACCGATCACCCACTCGAAGGATGGCATTCCCCTTACACATGTTATGTTCACGGATGACCTCCTGCTCATGTCCAAAGTGTCTGACAAACAAGCTAAGAACATCAAGTATGTTATCCATAAGTTCGCAAGGCTCTCTGGGCAAGTTGTTTCAAATGAGAAATCTCATTGTTTCTTCTCGCCTAACTGCACTGTCCGGGAGAAGAATATCTTTTGCCAAAGACTGGGCATCCCTAGTACTGACGACCTTGGGCGTTACCTAGGCGTTCCCCTTATGCACCATCGGCTTCATAAGCACACCCACGCCTCCATCTTGAAGTCCATCAGGTCCAAGATGAACAGCTGGTCTGCACGCCACCTTTCCATGGTTGGCCGAGTGACATTGCCCAAAAGCACGCTCTAAATGATTACATCCTATACAATGTAGACAATATGCCTATCACCTACTCTCTGCGATGATATCAACCGACATATCAAGGACTTCATCTGGTCTGGACGCAGTGGACAGTGTAGGCTTTCCAAGGTGTCTTGTACTGAAATCTCTTACAGTAAGGAGCTGGGAGGCCTAGGCCTCAAGGATTCCTGTTTGCAGAATGAATTGTTGATGTTGAAGAATGTATGGCAATTTATGAACCATCCTTCACACCTTTGGGTATGAGTGATGCGTGGGAAATATACCAGGAATGGGTCCATCCTCAAGAAACCTAGTTCTACAGCCTGGTCCTTTATCAAATCTTACCTCCCCAAGCTGGAGAGCTTCTATCACAAAACCGTCATCTCTGGGAATTCCACAAGCGTCTGGTATGATAAATGGTTACTTGGCAAATCTGTTATGGACCTCGCCCCATCCACTTCAATCCCAGATGAACTCATGGACCTCAAGGTCAGCAGTATGTCCCTTGAGGACGGCACCTGGGACTGGGATTTTATCCATTCCTTCTTGCCACCTGCCACATGGATGATTATTCAAAATACCATGGCCCCAACAGCGAGTGATGGTTTTGATGCTTGATTCTGGCCGCTTAAACCCAATGGTGAGCTCTCGGCTAGTTCAGCCTATAACTGGCTACACTCTAACATCCAACACACAACTAATGTGAATTGGAAAGTTGTATGGTCCCTGCCAGCGCCCCTGAAGATAAGGACCTTTCTATGGCTTCTGCAACATAGGTCTATCCTCACCAATGCAGAGAAAGTTAGGAGACACATCTCCACTGATAGTTCTTTCCCACACTGCCACAACGCCGTCGAGACAGCGGTACATTGCCTCAGGGATTGCCCAATCAGTAAACAGGTCTGGACTCACTTAGGTGTAGCACCATCCTTCTTCACTTTGCCTGACGAAGAATGGATGAGCCTCATCACCACCGGTGCGGGTAGCCTAGAAGAAAAGCTTGTTCGAGGTGTTGGAGCTTGGACTCTTTGGCGGGCACGCAATGAAGCAATCCATAACGGAGGACACCAACCACCTGCCTCCCAGGCAGCCTTCATCAAGCAACAAACTGCAGCAATCCAGCAACTCACCCACACTCGGGGCCTTACAAAACATAAGGTGATTAGGCCCTCACCCTTATCCTTGGGAGGTTCCACTCATATCATCTTCGTTGATGTGGCTTTTCAAGCACACAGCCTCAAAGTGGGTTGCGGCATTCATATTCTGAACGGGCAAGGACGCTGTCTCCAGGGCTCTGGCGACCCTGGCTTCACCTCCTCGGCAAAGGAAGTCGATATGAAGGGCATTCTGAAAGATTTAGAACTATGTAAGGCAAATGAATGGAGGAATGCAACCATCTTCTTAGACTCTACCACGGCTATAGCATCTCTACTCCGCAAACAATGTGGAGCCAACAAGCTTGAGCCTCTAAGGAAGAAAGCAGCTTCTATCATGTCTGCCTTCCATCAAGTTCATATCTCTTTTATACCTCATACGATGAACCAAGTAGCCTATCATATTACAAAACATACCCTATACTCCTTCCTTCCTCACTTCTTCTCTGGAGACAAACCTCCCTGGATGAAGTTGGATATCCATGTTTCAATCCCGCGTCTAATAGCCACAGTAGAGAGAGACATGAATAATAACTAATCTCTACGAGGTTTCAAAAAAAAACTAACTTAAGAGTGAGATCTTAAGTGTCCTAAATGTCCCCACATCCCTATATTTAACCTCGTATATCTACTTCGACCATGTATTGAGTTGTGGGAGTCCTTGAAGGTTTCATGTTATAAATTTAAAGTTTGACCCTTCTAAGCCTATCTTTTTTAGACGTGCGATTTAGGGCTATCAATAGGGAAAATACATGGGGAGGAAATTAATAGTAAAGATAAAAATAAGGTTGTTAAAACCTAGTTTTCAAAAACAAATTTATATCGTGCCGAGATCAACATACCAACAGTCATATATGGTGGGTGATGGCAAATGGAAGCAGTACCAATTGGGTTTCCAACAAGGTTGTTATGCCATAAAGCACCCATAAAGTATACAAAAGTGCAACACCAAAGGGGGAGGGTCACCTATGAATCCCCAACCAAATATTATAAAAAATGGGGAAGGAATACCCCCAAACAAAATAACAAGATGGAGGATGTCGTCCCAAGAAACTGCCCTACTAGAAGTGGCAATAGCGGTGTGCTAGCACACCACCACCAACCGCATGCCCAGCTGGCTATGGTGTCTATATCACATGCCACTACAGATGGACAATGATTGCGGGCGGGAGGAGGGGGTGAAAGTTGGGAGGGGAATGTAAGAAGAGAAGAGGAAGAAGGGAAGAATGGCACTGGGAGAGAAAAAAGGAGGCCCGTTTGGGAACTAGACAAATGCTCTTTAACATGTGAAGACAGATTCTTATTATGAGAAATAGAATTACAAAGAGTCATATTATAGCCTTCTCTCAAGATATGATGTATTCGATACACAACATAGAGTAAGCTAGACTAATGCTTTTGGGTTTGAAGAGAGTAAGCCCAATTAGCTAATACAAGGGAAAATGAACAACATAAAATACCACCAACAAACCCAATTACTCATATGAACATAGGGAAGACCTTAGTCCATAATGGTGAAGTTGAGGTGTCTAGGAATTTAGCTGCAAGGAGGCTAATACACCTCCTATCACCCTAGCTATGGTGGTTGAGGTGTCAATTATATACCTACTTGGCTAAAGTAAATCCAAGACTGGATTTAAAAGACCCCTAACCTTAATTTGTTGTTAAACATGCCTACTTATCCAAATTGGACGCTTAAAACCTTAATAAAACCCTAAGATGTGTTTTTATATCAAGTGACAAGGATAATTTTCAAGTTTGGTCCAGTTTGGACATTGTTTTGAGTAAAATTTACATTTTATGTGCTTATAAGGCCTTTCATGCAATTTATCCATAACCATGATTTTTCTTATAATTTGTCACATGTATATTGTGCCTTGTAAGTTTTCATATCATGCTTGATATAGTTGTAGCTTTGGGTGCCTATTCGTGCCATTGGATTAGAGGTGCTACCTACCTTAGGGTTGAGGACAAGGGATTCTCACCTAGATGCCCTGATCTGATGGTTTGCCCTTGTGTGCTTGCATCTGATGGTTCACCTTGAGGTGGTGGGATTTGATGGGTTCTCCTAATAGATTTGAGGGTCGATGGTTTGTTCTTGAGGCCCCAAGGTCGATGGTTCTGCAAATGAGGTGCAACAATCGATGGAAGACCTAGGCTTTGCTCTTGTGTCCAAGTGAAGGCATGATCTGATGGGCCGCCTGGTGTTGGAGGTCGATGGTCCTTTTGGGGTTGACATCAGATGGTTCCCCTAGATTTAAGATTTTATGGCTGACTTGGTTTTGCATGGACATGAGGGTTTGACCTTTGGACACATGACATGCATGTCTTGACACCTCTACCCATCTTTTTCTCTCATCCCAAGCATTATATACCTCTCTTATTCGACACAAACAAACCTTTTAAACACTCTTTTCTTCTTCTTTTATGCTTGGAGGTATGTACCTCTTGCTTGTTGGAGGAGGTAGATCTCTAGAAGGAGAATCTTGGTCGATATTTATTGCATGTGCACCTAGGGTTTGGATCCACCATCTCTTGATGATTTTGGAGCTTTCTTAGCTTGCTTCTTGGCCTAAGCAAGTAAGATCTCCTTCCAATATTTGTTTTCCTTACTTCCCTCTTCCTGCTTGGTCGGATCCATTGTGTACTTGGTAGAGCTTATGCATATGGATGAAGAGCATCTTCTTTCCTCTCTTACGACATAGGGTTTGCTTGTTCTTTGAGAAAGGAGCCATATTGGATGTGTGGAGTGGTCAAGCTAGGATTTCTTCTCTCTTTCTTCGATCTACCATTCTGTTTGGACCTTCTTCATAATATTTGAGGTAATTTATATAACCTTGTTCATTTTTATTGCTTACTCTTAACTTTCCATACATAGATCTTTCTCTAAAACATAGTAACAAGTAGAAAGATGCTATCTTTGACTAGGGTTTGAGCATAAGAGGTAGTTTTTGAGTAGATAATCTACCTTGATGTATCCCTTAACCTTTTACATGTTTCTTCTTTAGAAGAGGGAGTTACAGACCTTGCATGTCCAAGAATTAATGGTGTTCCTTGTGGTGATAAACGATGGTTTTCCTTATGTGTATGAACTAATTTTTCTCTTACTTTTATGACTCAATGGTTTGGCTTCTTTTTTAAATCGATGGTTCACACTTAATTGTTGTTTTGGTGGATTTCTCTTGTTCTTGAAACCAATGGATATGTTTTCCTCTACAATCAATGATCTTGATTCTCTCATCAATATCAATCGATGGTTCCTTAACCCCAACAAGCAATGGTTTTCCTTGATGATCTAAATCTATTTTCACCTAGTGGTAACATCTGATGGCTTTCATGATTGACTACAACTGGCGGTGTTCTTAGCCTTGACAATCGACGGGTTTTCTAGGTCCAACATTTGATGGTCTCAATAGGTGAAAGATTGATGGCTTATCTAGTGTAGGATATGATGGATGCCCTAGCCCTATCAAACAATGGTCTCTCTAGGACCATGATCCAATGGCTTCCCTTATTTCATGATATGATGTTTTACCTTTGTGGAATCCAATGGTTATGCTTGGTGTAAAGTATGGGTCCATACTTGTGCATAGTTTGTGACTTGATGGTTTGTACTTGATGTACATGATCTGATGGTTTAGGTTTGATGCTTATGATCTGATGGTTGTATTTTAGTTAAGTGCATCCGTGATCCAATGGGGATGTTAGCTGTAGATGTTTATGCTTTTGCCTAAGCATGTGTGCAACTAATGGTTTATCTCTAAGTGTTGATTTGTAACATTAATCCTTTCTACCATGTTGAACCTAACTTAAGGAATAATGATCGTTAACTACACTTGTCTCCCTTGATGGTGTTAATGGAAGGATACTCTCATTATGTTAATGATAATCCTACTGTGTTATCTTGTGAACATCATAGCTATTGTGTTTGATGCAATCTTATGCTATACTTGTGTACCACAAGTACCAAGATGATTGTTGAACCTTCTACAAGTTGTTGAAAGATAATGATGTTCTTGCAAGAGGTCATGTGAATAGTCTAAATGACCTTTGGGCGTGACTCGAGCCCCTAGCGATGGTGTACATCTATCCATTTGTGATAGAATATTAATATCCTATGATGATGTGATAGAGAGTATAGTCTCATTAAGGATGGTAAAGAACTAGTCCCTATAAGGTTTTGATGAAGAATACGCCGCTTCACATTGTATGATAACCCTTACTTGCCCCTTTCATATATAGATGATGTATAAGGCAATAACAAAAGTAGACATGTTTATTATGTTAGATATGATTATGTTGTTAGTGTTGGTGTATATGCCCAAAGAGCCAATCATATGATGATTGTAATGGCATAACTTGTAAATGATTTGATTAACAATAAAGACAATCTTCTAATTTATTTTGTTTGTTCATTTATGAGATAATGAAATAACATAATAAATGTCTAGAGAGTGATATTACTCAATGACATATGTCTTCATGTTGAGGACCTGAACAATGAGATCATATAGATGTTAAGTGTATGCATTCTTGTTATGTCCCTGATTGGTTGTTATTGTGGAAGGTAAATAGACAGTTGTAACACATAAGATTAGAGTGTGAGTTGGTTGATGGTTGAATCTCATCAATCATGAATGATGATATCAAACCAAGCACACAAATACATGTTGAAGAATAGTATATCAAATAGACCCACCATAAGATTTATACATGGAAACCTTAAGTAGGTAAGTCACAATCACATCTTATAGTGATGGTGGTGTTTGTGGTTCTTAGACCTGAAATCACTGCACTCATCACATGTTGGTGGTACGCTTTGACATCATCAAATACAATCCTAAAACATGGGTTCTTATAAAGGTGATGATTGGTTGACTATGAGTGATAGAGATGGGATTCGTCCCTCCTACATGAGTATGATATCCAAGGCCATTTGAGTTAGCAATATTGAGAAATACATGGCCATGTACATGTGAGTCAGTGTATGATATTGAGCTTACACTTATCTCATACAGTATGTTATAGCAAGAAATCTATATTGAATGTTGAAGAGGATGACAAATCCATGCCTCGAGTTCAATCTAGATATCAATGACAAAGGAACTATGCAAATATTATAACACTGTACATAGATTGTAGGTTGAAGTTGTTCTCCAACTTTCACATTTACTTGGGTAGAAATGATGTGTGACTAGACACCGCTCATTGCTTATAATGTTATAAGTTGTTATGGACATTCACTGTTAACATAATATGGGACCTATAGGGTCACACACATAGGAACTCATCTAGAAGAGGAGTTTGATCTTGAATGACAATTGGATTGATTATTAAAGTGTATAGGTATTCAATTCACGCAACAAATCAGTTGACTGGACTGCCAAACGATCAGTTCAAGTGTTGAGACAATCATTTGGAGTGTCAAGCTGATTGTATTGTACATTGGCTAGAATTCAGTCTAACCCGAGTTGCGAGATGACCGTCCCGTCTACAGCAAATGGACGGTTCGGGGGTGCAATTTGATTGCATCAAGGATTGATATTGACATCATGTTATGCATTAATTGGAATTGAATTGCCAAAATGTGTATAAAACTGGGAAAGTACCAGACGACCGTATGGCATACGAGCCGATAGTTTGGCATGCCAGACGACCGGTTCGACTACTACAGGCTGTGGAATTTCTAGAATTGTTGTGAAAAATTGAGATCTTTCAGTCCCTTCCACTCCCGCATAGACTGAGAACCATGGCCCTAACCCCGTCTTATATAGAGGGGTACTGGGGGCTTCCTAGAGCATAACACAAAAAAATTGAGAATCAACTGCTCTGACAATTGTTGTCCTCTCTGTCATGGTAACCAAGAGAAAGCAAAATAAGTCCTACCTTTCTAGGGAGGGATGGCCATAAGAGAGAACAACTAAAGATCATTGTTGTGGGAGAGAAGGTTGGTGACTAGTACACCAATAGGAGGGATAAGTCCTTCATGTACATTCTAGCATGACGAAAAAAGTTTTGTTTGTGAGAACCCTTTACACTAAATGAGATTACTCAAAACATAAAACACAATCGATCACTAATTAATCACATATCCAAATATAAGGGTAAATTTAAAACCAATGTTAACATCAACACCCACTTGAAAACATTTGCATAAGAGCCCAACATCTTTCTTGTATCCATACTATGCTAAGAATTTGATACAAATTGTTCCATCACCTTAGCCACAACATATATACACATGATAACAATATTCGTATATGCCACACATACAAGCATTAACATGCTAACAAAAGTCTGATTTGTTTAGAACACCATATACAAACTTTTTTTGCCCAGACCTAAGAGTACAAGGATGACTCTGGGACACACTAGACATCTAATCAACTTTCTTAAAGATTCATTACTATAGTTCCTCTTTACTTCCACAATTTTGTTGTCATCACTGCCGATTATCTAAAAAGACGTGGCGAACCACAAGGGTGAGACCCATGTCTGAACAAGAGACATAACCTCCAGCAATGCTTATTGATTACAACATTTTAAATAGTAAATAACTAAGTAGTTGGAGCATTTAATAATCAATTGAACAATTCAAGTATGCTAAACAGATTAAGCAAATAATCTTAGCAATAAGTATGATTATCAATGTATATAGGCAACAAATATATCCATTTCTCTGGATAGATATCTACTCAAATTTCATCAAACTACATCTAATAACAATCATTATCATTAATTTGACTATCATCATATTCCTTGCTAACAACACAAGCAATCTAGTAGCATAAGCATCCCTGAAATCATGAACATGTCTAGTAACATAGTATGGGTATCAATATTGGCATCTCAAATAAAGGGAACAAATCTATATCATAAGTAGAACTAAAATCATGGCACAATTAATTGCATAAGCATGATTAGCAGTTTAAGCATGTCTAGAAATATTAAACATAGCTAGCAGCCTCATCTTAACCATCAATGTTAGTATATTTGACAACATAAGCATGCTCACAACATGAGCATATCTATTATTTCTTATTGTACTATACATGATCTCAGTGAAAAGAAAGCAAACAAGGGTTATCATCCAATATGAAGCATTGTGTATAACCTTAAATAGATATGCTACACGCCTATCTTACATCTTTTATTATGTCCTAGGGAATTTGAATCGTACCATCCAAGGTCCAACTAACCCCTACGAAGGGCTATTCGGTTCCATACAAGATCTAGGAGTGTCAGTATCCTAATATCTCACCCCCTTGGTTAGTACGAGTAAAAGGGTAGTGACATATCAGTCAATGCTACCACTACAGTGACATATAGTCAAGCTGCTAACTACCAGTCCGTCCTTGGTACAGGTCACAGCACTAGAGAACATGCTCACGTATGGTCGTTCTATAAGAGACACCTACAGTTATACTGCTGCCTTTCACATTTCACAATATTTGAGGCATGGCTGCAGTCATCCTCCATAACCTGCAGTTGTTCATGACACAAATATATGCTCAACTTGCCACCCCCAAATACTGAACATTATGCACTCTGAGTTTCCTTTAGGAATACTCATTTCATCATCCAACAAGTTCTGACACTGAAGATGGTTATACAACACAGGGAACTACATTAGTGTTTCACTTTATTAGTTATCTCCAATTGAGTGAATTAAGGTTGAATCAAACAAGTGGACATATAAACCCTGATTCATATCTAGAAAACATTTCAATATAACAACTTTAGAAGATATAAAACATATGTGACATAATTTCTCATCCCAACATCACGTGGAAGTTTCACCTGCCAAGCAAGAGATTATACTTACCATAAAATCATCATCACATGATACTATTGTCTTGCCATTCATTAGACTATACTTGTCATCATACTATCACATGATATAAATCCTTTTCACAATATCACAGGGTATCAACCCTTATCATCACAAGAGGATTACACCTCATTTAGGGCTCAACCATGCCCAAAGGACATTAAGACCATCATACTATCCCTGTAAGATTATCATTATCTTTCCATGCCTTATATCAAAGCTCAACAACATCACTTACATATAATACACCAGAAAACGCAATATTGCATTAATGAGATGGAAGATATTCATAAACAATCATAGCAGGGTTATATTAACATTAAGAACATTCCTTTATTACATCAACATGCAAGGAATCTTGATATGATTAACCCTCATCATATTCATAATGCACATGTTTAGCTTAAGAAGGTATCAACATGTGGCTATGATAACCACCAATTAACACATTAAGGTTATGATCATATTAAGGAGATTATTCCACCATCATACCATCATGTAAGAAGGTTAAACATGAATACTCATATTCATCTATTTGCATTGGAGTTAGGTTCAACAAGATAAATTATATTAATAATACTAATCAACACTCACACCCAAACCCTAATTCATGGAATCCCCATTAGATCATGGATGCATAAGTTGAAGCATCACCATAACATTCCATACCATTCTCATATATGGATCCACACATAACTCAAGTTGTAACCATCAGGTCATAGCATACTAGGGTTCAACCACAAAAGAGAGTACTCCATGATTCTATTCATCATTGAAGGGGGTTTTCAATAATCAATTACCATCACTTGGTTATATTAAGGCTAAGTATAATGAAGTATACTTCATCAAGGTTTCCCATTAACTCATTATATTTATTATCAAATCTAATCATATGACGGAAAAGGTAGGACTATATTATTAAGGTAAACCTCCATTAGGTTTCAACATCACTCAAATCGTACAAACTTACCATATGCATCATCCCAAAGCATTGGATTGTTGAGAAGGTAAGACTATTGGATGTTCACATAAGTAAACACCTTGGATAAACCACCTATGAAGTCATTGAGTTGTTCTTTATAAAGAGTCACCATTTAACCCTAGACATCCCTTGATTAACAACATAAAAAGTTCCATTGAGAGTGGGGTGAAACACACAAGCGATTGTTTATTTAAAACAAACCGTCAATAAATGAGCTTCTTAAGTTGATCTCATAAAGGAAACCATCTAAATCACTTTATTAGGACCAACATATTACATTAGGCATCATTCCAATTTATTGGATGAAGAATCATTAGATCTCAACCATTGGGTCAACTTCATATATTAAAACCATCAATTGGAGTATATGTTCAACCATTGCATCAAATGACCTAAGAATCCATTGGTTTAAGGCTTAATTGATGCTACAACTACATGGCTAACTCACCATAGATTGTAAGTAGTGACCATCAAGTCACCATAGGTTGTTATATCAACACTATATTCATTAATCATCATCAAATATCAAGCTAATGCCACCCTTGATTGATAGCATCATTAGGGTACTTATTTGTTGATCATTAAGATTTTAATTAGGCCAAAACCTGACCTAAGGGGGTGAATATCAGTTGACACCCTTGGTTACCACCATCAGTTGTCATGAAGACAACACCATCGGTTGTTGCAATGGTACCACCATTGGGCCTTGTGTTTATAGAACAAATCAACTTTAAACCCTAAAATTGACCATTGGTTGATGGGTGCTTAGCACCATCGATTGTCAAACCAATCTAATCCAAGTCAAATTTATATCTTAGGAGGAACATACACATGATTACAAGTTCATTTAGAACTGAAATTAGGATAGGGAACATCATAAAAATTGAAATCCAAGTCAAGCATAGCTTTTTAGTGCATGGATCATCATTTTGTAGCAAGAACATGAGCTAGCAAGCTTATGATAAGTAATAAACGAAGATCAAGTTATAAAACTTGCCTATAATGAGAAGATAAAATCCCAAATAGAAGAAAACTTGAGCAAGTAGGGTAGAAAATCCAATCATAAGCTCTAAACTCATCCATCTAACACCTTTCTCCATCAAAGAAGCAAACCCTAAGCATAAGGAGCAAGAAAGGTAGGGTTTTAGAGCTTTAGAGAAAGTTATACCATGGACAACAAGGTTATGACCTGGAGAAAGATAGGGAAAAGAAGAATAAAAAAAATAAATGGGAAAGAGAGGGTGAAACTTACTAAGTTAGGTCAAGATCACCAAGAAGGAACTTTAGAAACCCTAAAGGAAGCAAAACAAAACCCTACATACTTCCACCAAGAAGTTCACCTTCTTCTTCTACCTTGGATAGGTCCTCCGTATATAAATAGAGAGGGAATGAGGTTATTAGCAGGAGGGAAGTGGTAGAGAAAAAAACTTTTTTTTGGGAGCTTAAAAGTAGATATATAAAGCTTGAAGGATAAGGAAAGAGAAGAAGCATGGGGTGTCTAAAGCTCTCCATACATCCATGGCCTTAAACTATTAAATATAAATAAGAAGCCACACAAGAATCTGACCCACTATCCATGGAGACTTGCTTATCCCTTGTTTCTTGATTTTGCAAGCAAAGCAAATAAACCATTTGCTTGAGAGCTCCTAAAGGTATCTCATCCATAAAGGGGTAAACCGTAAAATACCCTTGAGGAAAACACCTCCAAACCAAGGTTCAACTAGGCGCCCCATGGATCAATGAGCTAATGATGAGAGAACATCCAAAGAACATAATGTAAGTGATAAATTGCAAGAAAAACCTCCTTGTTGGGTAAATTGCAGAAAAGTCCAAAATGTACATAAAATTGCATAACTTGCACAAACATTGTTCAAATTGCACTAAGTAGTATGGAAAAAAATTAATGACTAAAATTTGATTAAGATGATAATATTCAATGATTTTATCTAAATTTTAAAACCTATTATGTTTATGAAAGTACTTTTGAAGTTAAGTGCTCATATGCAACATCTCAGATCATGTAAACTCAGTTTTACCAAATATGACCTATGTGCTTCCCATGTTTGAGGTAAATGATAATGATCATTACTATTATGAAATAAGGGGAACCCATGATTTATACCTCATTGTTGATGAGGTCCCTATTTATCAAGTACATGTTGCCCCTATTATTGATCAAACCTCAAACATGATTTAAGAAACCTTTCCCTTGTTTCTATAAGTATCATGACCTTACTTTTAAATGAATATACTTATTTTGGACTCTCAAAATCATTATGAAAGTCTTTGATAAAAGAGGCAAAATCCATATTTGTTGTAGGGATTCATTGTAAAACTCAATCTCGATCAATATGACAAATATGAGATATCAATCATACCTATAATGCTCAAATTGTTGAAAGAGCCTATCTTAACTTATCTATTTTCAAATATACCCCCTTTCAATGGCCTTGAAAGGAAGAGAATGAAATTATGAATTCCCATATGCAAAATATTAAACAATGGTCACTCTACAATGACACATGATCTTTGATCTCATGACCTTGTGAAATACAAACCAATAAATTGATGCTCTTACTAATTTTATAAGACTTGGTACTTCATGAATAATGAGGAAAATTTTGCTAGCCTATGTTTGTAGTTTTTTTCATAACTCCCCTAACCTAGGTCACATCCCTATTATGGTTGCCTTTACATTTTCATCTTGTTGGTTATTTAGAGTTTGGAAAGGTAACCCCTTTGTATGATTTTGATCTCTTGACCTAAGTCTCTAATATGTCAATTCTTATGATAATATTTAGACTCAATAATCTAGATTTGATGATGGTATTTAAATACAATGATGTCGACTATAAGTTGTGGTTACATTCCTAGAAAGACCTACATCTAGATCATTCATAAACCTCAAATACCATGACAATGAAATTGATGTTGATATCACAAAATATTGCTCGAATCTTGCTTGTGGATGAATAATCACACCAATGATTTGATTAGGAATATCACACCTTAGGTTCAAAAATTTTGGGCCAATGGATTTGTTGTCCCAAATCATGTCTATTAATACTGATTTAAAAAATCTTGACATGTGATGATTCATCTCGATATTGATTCAACTCTGACCACCCTATTTGGATCTTGGGATCACCCTCAATATATTATTAGTAACGTTCATGTTCCCACTCTTTAATATACATATGATGATTACATTTATCTCTCGATTTGTGAATTAGGTATAAGCTCCAATTTGGACTAGGGTGGGACCTTTCATTGATTTTGATACAAAACCACGATATTGAATTATGATGTTTGTTTCAAATTGTTGATATACAAAATCTCAATCAAGTATGTATAACCCCACCTTGTTCCAATGTAAAAACAAAATCCCTAAAGGTTGGGATTGAAAGTCATGGTTCGCTCTTGAATCAAAGAACCACGTTCGTTGATTTAAACAATGATATCTCCAAACTTGTGATATTTTAATGATCTATGTGACTATGCTTGCACATTGGTGTTTGATTTCTTGACACTTGAATAATATTGATGATTGGTTGATGACAATTATATGTGAGGAGTATTATGATGGATTTAATATGGAAATTGAAGTCACAATGTTTGTTGAGGATTTGCTTAAATTTGGGAGAAAAATTTGTTTGAAGGTGGGGAGTATGTAGCACATTAGATCTTCTATTTCCTCCAACCATGTACACCTTGACTCATAATATACTCAATTTCATTTAGTGACATCCATCATCGACAATTAGATGTTTTAGAATCACATGTTGTGTTGGATTTTAGGGGAGATAGAGAAGGTAGCGGAAACAAAAAATTTCTTCTCCCAAACCCAGAATAAAGGAATCACGTCAACGTCTATACAATTAGAAGGATGGTTTGTAGAGGCATACCTTGTCCCGAGGCTTGCTCGGAGACGTTACCTCACGGCTTACGCAGTCTTCACCTCCGATCTTGGATGGTGTCTGAGCAGCTCCTAGCCTCACCAGGACTGTCAGGATTGACAGCTATCCTTCGAGCGATAGAAGTCTCCCGCCTCTGAAGTAGTCCACACGGACCACCTGGAACTCCGATCTCCTTGTCCCATAAGGAATAAGAAGGAGTCGCACCCTCCTATCGGCGTACTAGTCACTGACACACTCTCCTGCAACCATTTGCTTTTCTACAGTTGTCTTTCCCTTGTTGTGCCTCCCTTATCGGGTAGCACTTGCTCGGGCTCTCTTTCGATTACCAAAACCAGAGAGAACGACAACTTTACAGAGCAACTGGTGTTCTGAGTTGTTGTTCCTGAGAAGCCCCCATTACCCCTATATATAGGAGGGTTATGGGACATGGTTCTCTATCTCGGACAATGCGGGATTAACGCAGGAGTAAAAGGGTTCGAGATTTTCCATAAAACAACCAACTGTGCCAGTTGAACCGATCGTTTCAACACTAAAACAGTCGTTCGGTGACCTCAACCGATAGGTTCACACATGAACCGATCATTTGGGACACCTAAGCCGAACGGTTCGTGGTCCTGGTCCAACTCAAATTGACTTCCATATTTGTTTCTGATTAATCAAATATTAATCCGTATCCAAATCGAATTTGTACAAGTGAAACAAATTGTATTCACAAAATAGTCTTATCAAGTACTTATCAAGTTCTTATGAACCCTTCCTTATTTCCATAGAACTAGTGCTTCTCAAGTACTTATCAAGTTCTTATGGTATTCCAGTAACCCTTACTGGAACTTAGACAGACATCCACTCGTCATGTCCCACACACGAGTTATCAGGATGAGCATAACATATTGTCATGTCCTACATACAAGATGATGAATGCATTTTGTTCTTTCCATGTCCATGCATGCAAGATGACAAGATGATTACATACATGATAGATCCATATATATTCTTAGTGTTCCCATTCTTTATAAGAATTGAACACTTGGCCTTGGGATAATAACTCCATGTAACATGGATAAGTTTTCTCCCACTAAATCTGTGCATACTGAACCCTTTAGTATAGATTGCCAATGTATTCTTTCTCTTTTTAGGTCAAGAGGTTTTCAAGAAATATCTCTATAGATCTCTATTCCTATCACATAGGAAACGTCTCTATCTTCCCTAAAGATAATTTCCACTTTGGATTTCCATTCTAGAACATTTCCATTTCACATCAACATGTGGAATGTGAATACGCTCCCACTAAATCACAGATCTCTCTTTATCTTTGACATATCATTCAAACCCTTTGACTATATCATCAAAGTAAAGATCTAGCTCTGAGTTGCTTGTACTCAATCAATCACATTGATTAGTCCATTGTAACTTATAGACTTCATTTGCATTAATGGATTCATAAACCTTATAGGTTGTGTCATGTACACATCCTCATTTTATTCCTTATAGGAATGTGGTTTTAGTATCTGTATGCCAAATCTCTTAGTCATTAAGTTTCAATCAACAAGCATCATCCTTCTCAAAATGTTATCCATGTGTCTTAACACTTAAGACTCATTCACACTTATGGATTTCATCACAATGGGTGCTACCATCAAGGTCATGCCTTACGGTTCACATGGAAGTCATTTAGGATGTAATGGTCACAAACCATAACTCAAAATCCGGTTCCTCATATTCATCCAGATAGTTGATTCATCACATGACCAACTCATCACATAGATAACTGAGGTGTATCTGTCAAGGATATAAGAACTCACAACTCTTTGTGATTCTTAATGTCCTTTATTAGTGTAGGGTATTCTTTATTTAAGAAGAAGTTAGTTATATGAAAATCATCCTCTAACTCTTTACAACATGACTCCTTTTGATTTAGACATCGCCATGTCTTAATCATGAGTTCACTATGATACACTATCATAATCACTCACAAGGTTCTCAAACATTTGGTCCAAGTATTTCATTCATTGATCTCATCAAGAATTAACACTTTACCATATTTGTACTTCATCTATGATATTCTTGAACACTTTAAGATATTCATATTGGTATTTCTCTAAAAACCATTTGAAGTACTAGCATTAACTCCAATAGGTATGTAAACACATCACATGTATTATACCTAATAGGATAATCATCCTCCCACTACCATTAGTGAAGATTGATTAATCATGTCCAAAAGATTCATGTCTCTTATTGGTTCTTTAACCAAAAGAGTCTAGCTTATCCATCATATGGAAACTAGAAATGAACTTCTCATGATTTATGCTAATTTGATTGTTTGAGTTATCAATAACTTTTAGGTATCATTTTATCTTATGCATACCAAGTACCACATGATAAATAAGGCATTGCCACATAGATTGAAACAACAACTTTATTAATTTCTATCATTGTCATATAATATGCAAAAATAATGTGTTTCTATCCATTGGCAAATATGAAATAGCAGTTCATAACTATGTTACATACCTTCTAGGATGAAAATAAACTAAAGTACTCCTATCTACGGTGGCAACACTTGCCCCATTTATTGAGTGCTTTACATTTTATATCTTGGTATCATATGTCTCAAAAATGTTACAAGTTTATTTCATGACACCTTCAGGTAGAGACGTCCATCCCCTCCTTCTTCTTTGGTTCTTCCAGATAGAGTGGACAATTCCTTTTCCAATGTCCTGACTTTTGACAATGGTGGCAATTGCCTCTCTTGGTCACTCCTCCCTTGGCCTTGAGAGTTGAAGACGACTTGGGTTGTTGGCTAGCATCAGAACCTTTCTTAGCCTTGCCCTTTCCCTTGCACTTGGAATTGCCTTTGTTGTTGATCATCATCACAAACTTAAGCTTGTTCTTCTTCATTTGTGCCTCGACTGTCCTCAACATGCCCAACAACTCTGTCAACAGCTTGTCAAAGTTGTTCATGTTGTAGTTCATCACAAACTGACTGTAGGATTCTGGCAACGATTGCAATATCATGTCAGTAGCCAACTTTTGGCTCAGGGGAAATCCCAGTCTTGTCAGGTTCTCCACATACCCAATCATCTTGAGTGTGTGAGGACCAACTGGATCTCCTTCTGTCATGATGAACTTGAACAATGCCTTGAAGACATCATATCTCTCTTTCCGTGCTTGATCTTCATACATGTTCTTGAGATGTTGAATCATCTCAATGACACCCATGTTCTCATGTTGTCTCTACAACTCGTGGTTCATGGAGCACAACATCAATCACTTTGCATCAATGGCATCATCAAAATGCTTCTTATAAGCATCCCTTTCTGCCTTTGGTGCGGTAGGAGCAGGTTCCTCTAGAACTGGAGTATCCATGACATAGAGCTTTTGCTCTTGAGTGAGAACAATTCTCAATGTCCTAAACCAGTCGTGGAAGTTAATCCCATTCAGCTTGTCCTTTTCAAGGACCGATCGCAATGAAAAGTGATTGTTGTTTGTTGTCATTTGTACTACAAAAGGAAATATATACAATTTAGTCCAAAACTCAAATTTGACTTATTTGATTGATTTGAAAGGTTGACGATATAATTAGGACTTTAATTAATTATCGCTCCCACTATTTTGTTCAAATTGATAGCCCTCACCATCAATTCAGAAGATTGCAACGTACAATCTGCTAGTGGGTCAAGATCCTGAAATCCTCTGAGTCATGGACCAGCTAGGGCTGTCACCCACAACTTAGATCTTCCAGGTAGGCAACTCTTGCCAATTGCATCATATGAAACTCTTGAAAGATGTCATATGCAACTCCTTGCCATGATCACCTCCATGCCTCAAGGTGCTAGATCCTATCTAGGTCACCTTGTTAAGTCTGACCCAAAGCCAACATGATGAATATGCACCCTGCTAGGGCATACCCACATATCCGTCCTTCACGCTTCCATGAGATAGATGGTGCACCATGCTAGGGCGTGCTCATACTTGGCCGATCAAGCTTTTCACGTGTGTCGCATTTGGAAGGCATCTAAAACTTTAATATTTAATGAGGGATTTTGTTTTATAGGTACATATACATATCCAATCACCACAATATATAGTATGTATCATATACATGCTATATCCCACAAAAAACATGCAAAACAATAAAAGTGATGATTATGGCCATCCTAATGTGATTCCTCGATCCAAGAGGAATCACGGTCATCTAGGTATACATCACATGCAACCTATCCATAATGAAGTGCTATAGTCATCTGAGTTGATCAACTCATCACATGAATGACCTGCTCGCCCTAGCCGGTCATCTGGGTGCCACCACCCGATCGGTTGGCTCCTCCAACCGATCAGTTTGCATGGTCGTCGTGCATCTCCTCAGGTCGCCACCCGCTCGTATCGCTCCTCGAACTGGTCGTGTGGGTTGCCAACTGATCGGTTCAAGTCTTGAACCGAACGTCTCAGTTATCGTCATGTTGTCCGTCGTCCTTTGACATAACATGAATTAAAATATCTATCCTATTTTACATTTGAATTGGGATACCCCGAGTTACATTCGGGGGGAGCAAAGGTAGGAAAGAAATATCGAGTTACATCAGGAATAGGAGATAGGGAATCGGTGCGCAGATCAAGATGCAAGCAATCACATTCAACCAAGCACACAAACATAGGATTTATTGGCCATAACCACGCTATACATCCACCACAAAACTCATTTAAGGGTGACGTGTATCGAGTGCATTTATATTACATATCATATATGTATATGGGATTTGTGGATTTAGGATTGGACATGCATAAAGCCAATTTTATTCACATTGTATGCAATGAATAAAGACGACAAACCAAAATTTATCATATCGATAACCCTGAAGTATAGAGCAGTTGATGTGGTCCTGATACCACTGTTGGGTTTTAGGGGAGACAGAGAAGGCAGCCTAAACAAAAAAATTCTTCTCCCAAACCCAGAATAAAGGAATCGCGTCAACGTCTATACAATTGGAAGGATGGTTTATAGAGGCATACCTTGTCCCAAGGCTTGCTCGGTGACATTACCTCACGACTTGTGCGGTCTTCACCTCCTATGGCATTCAACTTATAAAAATGAGATTAATCAAAGCGGAAGCGATTAATTAGCAGCAGAATTATTGAAAATCACAAAATTTAAAAACTTTTTGTAAAGAGAACAATAACTGTAAAACTTTTTCATAAAGAAACAAGGTAAGTTGTTTACAAGCTGATTCATCAATACATCTCTGTATTATCTCATCTCGAGAGTCATAACATTGACTGCCTCGTTAAGCTGTACATGAGTAGTATACAAAATCTCGAGGCATTAAGCCAAAAATCTCAGATCTATATCAAACTATCTACTGACTCCTAAGACCTGAGAGTACAGAGACGACACATAGGACTTTCTATATACAAGACTTGACAAACAGTGTCTCCACCTGAGGATCACTGTTGTCCCTAATATTGCTGTTGTTGTGGCTGCTCACCCACTGAGGGGTTTCTCCTTCCTCGGCGTCTACCTAAAAAGTTAAATCCCACGGGGGTGAGACAATTGAAAATTGTCCCAGCGAGAGTTATAACTCTCTGCCAGAAGCATTGTTATTGCAGACAATAGAATAACATTGAGTAGTAGAAATATGAATATTCAACAGTAGGTAAATCATTGAATAGACTAAATAGAGCAGTATTCTCTTAAGCAATCATTTCAATTATAACTTGATTGCATAGCAAGTCATTTAATCAATAAGGAATATGAATAGTATGTATATTATTTATCCAACTAGGACATAATAAACAATGTATCATCAATCATTATTTCTCGTAGTTCCACCTAAGCAATTATGCTACACGGCTGATTACATTTTACAAACATATTTATGCCCTGAGGAGATGAGGTATACCGCTCATACTCCAACCGACCATTATGAAATCGCAATCGGTACTATACATAGGTCATTAGAAGAGCCGGGTTTTTATGACCTCATCTTCCTCAGTCAGTGTGAGGAACAACATGCAAGACATCTCGTGTCTATGCTAAAATAGCTTTCCAGGGTATTTTGGCAACTTCGCTATTAGAGTTACAGTGGCATGTTGTACTCTCTTCGCAATCGAGGGATTTCTTGTTTATCTCACATCGATTTAGCATTAACAACATCATCGGGAAATTAGTGATACATCATCCCGGCATATACATATAATGAAGGATTGATAGACTTAGTATTTATCTCGCATCAATTCCTTCATCAGGGCATAAGGATATTCGCGCCCATTACCCCCACATACTCAAAAGTATGCTCTCCAGGAGTTCCCTTAGGAAAACCTGTTTCACCATCACCTAACTACTGACGATGATGGATCTATTGTCAGGGCTCTACATGATGTCATTTCACTTGATTAATTAAGTGCATTACATCATTCTTTTAGCATCAGGCATGTTTTCAATCATAAAACATTATAACAATTGCTATAAAGAATGAGTACTATTTCTATCAAGTTCATTTCACAGCTTTAATAGCATTGGGAACTCAATCCCTTGTCATCTCATCATCATGATTCAAGAATGTGGGTGTTCAACCCTTAGATCATCAATATACTTGTTACCACTTTAACAGGTAACATAATGCCAACCAGTCATTTGACAATGTAAACATGATAATTGCAATGCATGTATTTCACATGGCTCTTACAGCCTATCAATCTCTTTTGTTACCTTTCACTAGGTAGCATGGCATATCATTGCTTACAAAGCTCATAAAGTACTTTCAATTAACAAAGCATCATAGCTCATACCTAGCTATGTTCAATATCTCATAAGACTTGCATGATTAGTACAGATGATAACAGATACATTAATTTCCTATCAGCACAATGTAAAACAATATGACATCATTGTTCAAGGGTTATACCACTATGCCCTTACTAAGGTTAGGGTTTCCCTTTTCAATTCCATTAGAGTTAATCAACTCCTTTAACTCGACAGGAGTAGTGATTCCTCATTTCATTATCTAATCATCGAGCTTCATGCTATAAAGCATAACCCATAATTAGGGTTTCACACTTTTAATTTACCTTATTTAGTAATTAGGGTTTACTATTCACATCTCATCACTCCAGATTAGAGTTCTTATTTAGCATACTCTGAATTAGGATTTACTATTCACATCATATCACCTTAGGTTAGGGTTTACTATTCACATTGAATCACCCTTGATTAGGGTTAACATTAATATCCCACCATTAGGGTTTACTATTCACCCCAAGCAGGAGTGATCAACAAAGTACCTCTAATTAAGGTTTACCATGTCATCATTATGTATTAGGGATACTTCCATTATTACCCTCAATTTAGGGTTAAGATTCATTAACCATCATAATTAGGGTTTTCATGATCTCACTAACATGGATCGTACCCTAATTAGGCATTCATTCATATTGAGAGTCCATTACTTGATTATTAATCATATAAGAAGCCTTTTCTCTCTCCTCCCCTATTGGATGATATTAGCTTCAGTCTTGATTAGGTTAAGTCAACTCAATCATGAAAGAAAATTGACTTCATGGTTTATATCATTACCATTGTAATCATTAGAGCTTGCTTACTTCATGGTTTTCAATCTCACTATCCCATTAAGGTACAAGTACCATGATCACCTTTTACTACATCATGTATTAATTAACTAATCACTTTGTCCTTTAAGCACTTTAAGTACCCATGGGGTTTAGGTTAATCAACCACCAAATGATCTTGGCCATTATGGCCCCAAACGATCTTGACTAACTTAGACCTCAAACGGTCTTACATACAAAACCTCCAAATGATCTAAGACCGTTTGGACCTTCATGCAGTCTTGGTATGCCCTTGAGACCGTTTGGTAAAGTTGCACACTCAAGACCATTTGCTAAAGTTGGGGGTGAAGACCGTTTTCCCAAATTTGACTTTTGAAACTGCATGGACACAATCAGTTTTGAAACCGCATACACTCAACCGATTTGGAAACTGCATGAACCTAAATGGTTTGGGATCGTTTGGTCCCAAATGGTCTTGAGACCGTTTGGACTCAAACAGTCTTGAGGCCGTTTGGTCCAAACCACCTCAAAACCGCATGGACCAAGTATGGTCCCAACACCTCAAATTGAATTAGGGTTTCCATTGTTGGTTTCTTCAACACTTGTATATATATAATCAATCATCAATTGGACCTATCACCATCATTCAATTGAGTTAATTAGGTCAACCTTCAACTGATTTGACTCTCAATTGACCCTCAATTTATCATCAATTAGGTCTTAAATCAATTGGATTAGGGTTTGGAATCGATGACCCTTCAACATAATTCAATGCGAGTCTAATTGATTTGAACCCATTGAACCATCATCCAATTTGGTCATGACCTGACCCCAAACAGTCTTGGGATTGTTTGGATGTCCTCCAAATGGTCTTGATACCGTTTTCCCAAGTCAACACCAAAAACCAAGTCAACCAATTAGGGTTTGGTCCATTGGATTGATCACCATATCAACAATTGATTGTACTTCAATTTAGAACCTTTGGTTCTTCAATTGGTCAACTATACTTAACCCTAGACCTCCAAACGGTCTTGGGTGATCACCAAATGGTCTTGAGACCGTTTGTGTGATCCCCAAATAGTTTTGAAACCGTTTGGGTCACTCAACCCAAACTTCAACCTTATTCAATTATCAAATCAGCAATTAACCCGATTTAGGGTTTTGATGATTATTGGACCTTTAATTGGTGAACCACTTAGAGTTAATTGATAATTATTGATAGATGATTAGTCTACATTATTATCAATAGACCCTCCAAACGGTCAAAGCTTGGTCAACACCACCAAACGGTCTTGGACCGTTTGCTTCTATGTGGTTTGGATGAAACCGTTTACAATCAAACAGTTTGAAACTGTTTGCTCCCAAACGGTTTGGGAAACTGTTTGAGAAACAAACCAAACCGTTTGGTAAAGTTATTTTCTTTGGATAAACATCAAAATTAACGTCATCGTCTTCTTCCTAAGAACAACCAAGAACTATTGTTGTTCTTCATGGAGGTTATAGCAATTAACCAAAAGAATACCAAAGAAGGAAATAGCCAACGATTATTAAGAAGATGCATGCATTAGCAAAGCTTAAGGGTTAGAGTTATAAAACCCACCTCTAGAACTGATCCAGGGCTCCAGCTCCGTAGCTTTAATGGTGGATTGAGCTCCAACAGTTGTCTAAGGTTCGTTCTTCAATCTTTAGATGAACAAGGTGGCTAGAAAAGGAAATTGTGTGGAGAAAACCATGAATCTAACCTTGTTCTATGGTTTCCACCATGAATTTGAGGTAGGAAATCATCAACACTTACCAAGCTAGTTTGGTCGTCCTTCCTCTGGTCCAAAGCTCTCCCTTGGTCGGCCAAAGCAAATTTGAGAATAAAAGAAACTAAGGAAACGATCCTTTGGTGTTTTGGAAAAAGGACACACACACACACACACACACACACACACACATATATATATATATATATATATATATATATATATATATATAGTCAGGCTAGAATACACTCGAGTGTATCCGGAGCGGAATACACTCAAATAGTTTTCCATGATGCAATATTTTTTTTGAAAATCTAATCTGTTGATCTTCTTAAACATCTCGTGAACAACTCATACGCAAAATTTGAGCACATTTGGATATGTATAGCTCATGTTATGAAGACCGCAAAAATTATGCATTTCAAATTAGTTTCGTGCGTTGATTTTGTTGCCCTTGGATGAGTGACTTGCACTCATCCAAATGGGTTCAAAATTTGTATGTAGCCTAGTTATAGTATGACGGCGAAGATCAATGGTTTACATTTTGCAAAAAATAGTCTTGATATGCAAACACACTTGAGTGTATTCGTGCGATCCGTACACTTGAGTGTATTCTAGCCTGACTCTATATATATATATATATATATATATATATATATTTATGGGTTTTCAAGGAAAATGGAAAAAGAGGATTATTTCCTTTTATTTCCCAAAAATATCCACCAAGTCCTCCTCCACTTCTTGGCCACGGGGCCACCTTATAAAACATTGCAAGACTTCTCAATTATCCAAGGTTTAAAGGAAAAGACTAAGCATCTTAAAGAGTTATGTGTTAATATTCATCCTTTAATGAATATTGCTTTATATTAAATTAATGTGAATAACTTCCACTTCAACCAAGATATTGTTGGTGCCCAAGCATGGAACAAGCTCGTCCAAACTATTACAAACACATCCTCCAACTTTTGGTTGAAGGGCTCCTCAATTACTTTATTTTCTTTTTGCATTAATTTATATTAAAGTGTCATTTGTGCTTAAATCTTGATTATTTCAATATCAAGATTCTATCTCTTTCATGATAATTCAAATGAGGTGCCCCTCTCATTTTCTTTGCTCTAATTGATGCCAAGAAACATGAGAACCCTCTAAAGGTGATATTTTGCATGTTGAACCCTATGTTTTGGGTAAATTGCACATTACACCAAAACTAGGTTTTAATACACAAGGATTGCTCTACAAGCTCTATCTTGGTGCCCAAGCTTGTGGAATCCATACCACTACATCATATTCATTCTTATGATGTCTCAACATCAGAGGTACATCTTATCATGTGGAATTTGCAAGTTAACCCCTCTACTTGGGTAATTTGCACTTTAGTCCAAAGTTAACAAAACAATGTTTCAACATTATTCAAAAAGGACTGAAATTGAAATATAAGTTCCTTAAAAATCTTAATTACTTTTCAAAAGATAAGAGCAAGCAACTAATCAACTTTATTAGGCAAAACACCTAGGGTTAGTACATAACCCAGGTTAGGGATGTTACAAATTATCCACCCCTTACAAGGATTTCATCCCCGAAATCATTACAAAAATATATTAAGAGAAAAGAGCAGGGTATTTCTTTCTCATTTCTTCCTCTAGTTCCCATGTAGCTTCTTCAACTCCACGGTTATTCCAGAGGACTTTCACAAGAATTATGTCTTTCTTTTTCAGCTTTTTAATTCTTTTGTTAAGGATCAACACAGGTCCTTCTATATAAGATATATCATCATTCAATTCTACTTCCATGGGTTGCAGAACTGATTCTGTTTCAGGATGACATTTCCTTAACATGGAAATGTGGAATACTGGGTGTAACTTTTGCAACTCAGGTGGTAATTCTAGCTTATAATCTACCTTTCCAATTCGTTCAATGATTGGATAAGGCCCCATAAACCTAGGAGCTAACTTTCCTTTCCTTCCAAATCTAAGAACTCCTTTCCAAGGTGAGACCTTGAGGTACACTCTGTCTCCAACATGAAATTCTAAGGGTCTACGACGCTTATCAGCATAAGATTTCTACCTATCCTGTGTAGTCTTCAACTGTTGTTGTATTATTTTAATCTTCTCGGTGGTCTGCTGCACAAGTTCATGACCTAAAAGTTGATATTCACCGGTTTCATACCAACATAAGGGAGATCTACAATGTCTACCATACAAGGCTTCATAAGGTGCCATGTAAATGCTATGTTGATAGCTATTGTTGTAGGCAAACTCTATTAAACTTAGGTGCAGATCCCAACTTCCTATAAACTGAAGAACACATGCTCTAAGCAAGTCTTCCAAAGTCTATATAGTCCTTTCTGACTGTCCATCAGTCTGAGGATGAAAGGTTGTTCTAAACCTTAACTGTGTTCCTAAAGCTTTATGAAGTCGCTCCCAAAAATGACTCGTAACTGGGGACGTCTATCAGAAACAATGGTAACTGGGACCCCGTGCAGCCGCACTATCTCATTTACATATAATTGTGCCAACTTTTCAGCAGAATATGTTGTTTTGGTAGGTAAGAAATGTGTTGTCTTTGTCAACCTATCAACTATTACCCAGATAGAATCATGGCCTTTGGTTCATCTGGGTAAGCCAACCATAAAATCCATTATTACATGATCCCACTTCCACAGTGGTATGGGCATAGGTTGCATTGTTCCTGCATGCTTCTGGTGTTCAACTTTAACTTTCTGACACACAGGACACCGCATAACGAATTCAACAATGCCCTTCTTCAAACCAGGCCACCAATACATATCTTTCAAGTTTCGATACATCTTGGTGCTTCCTGGATGCATAGCATACATTGAAGAATGAGCTTCTTCCAAGACTATCTTCCTCAAGTTATCCACATCAGGCACTATCATTCTACCATGATAACAGGCTACCTGATCATCTGAATCATGGAAACCATCTCGTTTCTCATTACCATACTCTGATCTAATCTGTTGAAATGTAGCATCAACTTGTTGTGCCTCCTTAATCTGTTGTCTTAGAGTAGGTTTTATATGCATCTCAGCTAACAATCCTGATAACAATGATACTTTTAATTGTACATTGTCTTGTCTTAAAGAGATAAGCATATTCATCCTAGAGCACACTATAGAATTCAACTGTGCTCTGTCTAAGGCTGGTGTTGTTGATTTCCTACTCAAAGCATCAACAACCACATTGGCCTTCCCTGGATGATAATCAATCATATAATCGTAGTCCTTGATTAATTCCATCCAGCGGCGTTGCCTCATGTTAAGCTCATGCTGAGAAAAGATGTACTTTAGGTTCTTATGGTCTGTGAAAATCTAGAATGTCTCTCCATAGAGATAATGTCTCCAGATCTTCAAGGCATGGACTACAGGAGCTAGTTCTAGATCGTGTGTCAAATAATTCTCCTCGTGCTTCTTAAGCTGTTGAGAAGCAAAAGAAATCACTTGTTTATCCTGCATTAACACACATCCCAGTCCATTCTTAGAGGCATCACAGAAAACTATATATCCTTTCCCTTGCTCAGGTAACATAAGCACAGGTGCGCTTGTCAGCCTTTCCTTCAACAACTGGAATGATTGCTGACACTTGTCACTCCAGGTAAAAGGAACATCCTTCCTGGTCAACTTGGTTAAGGGTAAAGCTATAGAACTGAAGTTCTTAATGAACCTCCTGTAATAGCCTGCCAACCCTAAGAAACTTCGAATCTCTTTTGGAGTCTTCGGTTGTTCCCATTGTAGGTCATATTCTACCTTTTTAGGGTCAACACGAATGCCTGAGGCAGATATTATGTGTCCAAGAAAAGAAACTTCTGGTAACCAGAACTCACACTTACTAAACTTAGCATATAACTCATGCTCCCTTAGCAAAGTTAGAGCCTGACGAAGATGTTGCTCATGCTGTTGAGCATCTCTACTGTAGATCAGTATGTCATATGTAAAGATGACTACACACTAATCGAGAAAAGGTCGAAAGATTCTATTCATGAGTTCCATAAATGCAACTGGTGCATTAGTTAGTCCAAATGACATAACTGTGAAATCATAGTGACCATACCTTGTCCTGAAGGCAGACTTAGGTATGTCACCTTCCTTAATACGCAGCTGATGATATCCCGACCTCAAATCTATTTTTGAGAAGACGGTTGCACCGCGCAACTGGTCAAAGAGATCATCAATCCTCGGTAGAGGATACTTATTCTTTATTGTTACTTTATTTTGTTGTTGGTAATCAATGCATAACCGCATCGATCCATCCTTCTTTTTAACAAAGAGGACCGGAGCACCCCAGGGTGAAGTACTCGATCGGATGAAACCCTTCTCAAGCAACTTTTGTAGTTGTTTCTTGAGTTCTGCCATCTCAGCAGGCGCCATCCTATACGGTGTTTGTGCTATAGGTTGTGTGTTTGGGATTAGATTAATCTCAAAATCAATCTCTCGGGGCGGTGGTATACCTGGAAGCTCTTCAGGAAATACATCTTCATATTCCCTGACTATTGGAACTTCAACAGGATTAGAACTCTCCATGGTGGTATCTACCACATGGGCCAAGAATGCATAACATCCTTGCCTCATCAGCTTCTCAGCAACCATAGCTGACACAAGACAGGTTGGTAGGATCTTTCTATCTCCTTGAAAGATCCATGTGTCACTATCATCTGTGAACACAGCTTGCTTGGACTCACAATACAAGACAACCTTATACCTTTCTAAGGTATCCATCCCAAGGATTACATTGAATCCATGCATCTCAAGTGGCATAAGATCCACTTGAATGTGATGTTCAGAAAAGGAGAGGATGCAGGGAGAACATTCCTCCCACAAAACTGCAGATCTCATTAAAGGAGTCTCCAACAACAAACTATCTGCTCTATGACTTATAGTTAGGTTGCAGTCAAGAATCACTCTTTGAGTGATAAAGGAATGTGTAGCACCCCGATCAATTAAAACAGATACGACGCAGGATGTAGACTTATCAGAATAAAACAACTCCATCTGACCTGTCACAACCCGAGGGTTGATCACTGCATCAGGTGGATTCATCGCGTAGAACCTCGTCGTCGCCTGTGGTTGATTCAGTGCTCGATGACTAGGTGTCGATGATCCAGCTTGGGACGTTTGTCCACGTCCTCTATCGTTACCTGGAAACTGTCTCCTTTGATAACCTTGTTGACTCTGCCTTTGAGGTTGAGTCACACTTGCCTCTCTGGCTCTGCAATCCTTCATCAGATGTCCCACCTTTCCACATATATAACAACTTATGTTCCCTTGTTGTGGTCTAGATGGTCCTGTAACCGACATAGATGCTGAGCTGTGAGCTCCTTCTAGTGGTAGGCTTCGTCCTCTACCCCTATTTGACGTCCACTGCGTCTGGGTACTGGTGGTGTAGGCACGAAAAACCTTGGTTTCTTGAAATCTTTGGATGAGGATCCTTGAAATTGGGGATACATCTTCTTATTCTTGGTCTGTCTCTTCTCTGACACAGACCTCTCAATCCTCCTGACCGACTCCACAAAGGTAGAAAATCTTTCCCTATTCTCCAGAGCAGACACAGGAGTGGTCAACTCAGCATTTAACCCCTTCTCAAAATGCCTAATCCGCTCTTCATCTGTAGTTGCCATGTGCGGACAGAACCGCAAAAGTTCCATGAACTTACCCTCGTACTCACTAATGTTCATCGATCCTTGTCTTAACCTATCAAACTGAGAGATTTTCTCATCCAGAAATGTCTTAGGAAAGTATCTGTTGATAAATTCCCGTCGAAAAACTTCCCATCCGATCTCAACACCTGGCCTTTTCCCTTCCTCCATGGTCCACCAGTGACCAACACTCCCCTTGAGAAGATACACAGCATGTCTAACCTTCTCAGCTTCTGGGATGTTTAGGATTCTAAAGTCCTTCTCTAGTTCAGTTAGCCACAAGTCAGCATCTGTTGGGTCAGCTGTTCTCGCATATTCTATGGCTCCAACCCGGCATAGTTGTTCAAATGTCTTGCTGGCTCCTTATCCTTCTGGATGGGTAGGTGCCCTAGGTACAATTATAGATATCCTATCAGTCATATGTGTCATGGAAGTCATGAACTGCCCAAACATGGCTTGGAAGGTTGGGTTCCCCATTTCAGTTGGATTGAACTGGGGTGGTTCAGGTATGGTTCAGGTATAGGTTCCTCCCTTTCTTGGTTTCTTGCACCTCCTCTAGGTCCAGCAACACTACTCTCTGCAACGTGTTCCTCGTGTGATCCAGACATTTTTAGTTTTATCTTCTCCTCCTATATGAGCAGAAGACACTATCAGATATACTGGAAGGCACTAGAACAAACTCTACAACCCTAGTCCTATGTCTCTATAGACTCAGCAAACCTAGAGCTCTAATACCACTAAATTGTGGCATTCAACTTATAAAAATGAGATTAATCGAAGCAGAAGCGATTAATTAGCAGCAGAATCATTGAAAATCACAAAATTTAAAAACTTTTTGTAAAGATAACCACAACTGTAAAACTTTTTCATAAAGAAACAAGGTAAGTTGTTTACAAGCTGATTCATCAGTACATCTCTGTATTATCTCATCTCAAGAGTCATAACATTGACTGCCCTGTTAAGCTGTACATGAGCAGTATACAAAATATCGAGGCATTAAGCCAAAAATCTCATATCTATATCAAACTATCTACTGACTCCTAGGACCTGAGAGTACATAGATGACACATAGGACTTTCTATATACAAGACTTGACAAACAGTGTCTCCACCTGAGGATCACTGTTGTCCCTGATGTTGCTACTGATGTGGCTGCTCACCCACTGAAGGGTTTCTCCTTCCTCGGCGTCTACCTAAAAAGTTAAATCCCACGGGGGTGAGACAATTGAAAATTGTCCCAACGAGAGTTATAACTATCCGCCAGAAGCATTGTTATTGCAAATAATAGAATAACATTGAGTAGTAGAAATATGAATATTCAACAGCATGTAAATCATTAAATAAACTAAATAGAGCAGTATTCTCTTAAGCAATCATTTCAATTATAACTTGATTGCATAGCAAGTCATTTAATCAATAAGGAATATGAATATCATGCATATTATTTATCCAACTAGGACATAATAAACAATGTATCATCAATCATTATTTCTCGTAGTTCCACCTAAGCAATTATGCTACATGGCTGATTACATTTTATAAACATATTTATGCCCTGAGGAGATGAGGTATACCGCTCATACTCCAACCGACCATTACGAAATCGCAATCGGTACCATACATAGGTCATCAGAAGAGATGGGTTTCTATGACCTCATCTTCCTCAGTCAGTGTGAGGAACAACATGCAATACATCTCGTGTCTCTGCTAAAATAGCTTTCCAGGGTATTCTGGCAACTTCTCTATTAGAGTTACAGTGGCATGTTGTACTCTCTTCGCAATTGAGAGATTTCTTGTTTATCTCACATCGATTCGACATTAACAACATCATTAGGAGATTAGTGATACATCATCCCGACATATACATATAATGAAGGATTGATAGATTTAGTATTTATCTCACATCAATTCCTTCATTAGGGCGTAAGGATATTTGCACCCATTACCCCCACATACTCAAAAGTATGCTCTCCAGGAGTTCCCTTAGGAAAACCTATTTCACCATCACCTAACTACTGACGATGATGGATCTATGGTCAGGGCTCTACATGATTTCATTTCACTTGATTAATTAAGTACATTACGGCATTCTTTTAGCATCAGGCATGTTTTCAATCATAAAACATTATAACAATTGCTATAAAGAATGAGTACTATTTCTATCAAGTTCATTTCACAGCTTTAATAGCATTGGGAACTCAATCCCTTGTCATCTCATCATCATGATTCAAGAATGTGGGTGTTCAACCCTTATATCATCAATATACTTGTTACCACTTTAACAGGTAACATAATGCCAACCAGTCATTTGACAATGTAAACATGATAATTGCAATGCAGGTATTTTACATGGCTCTTACAGCCTATCAATCTCTTTTGTTACCTTTCACTAGGTAACATGGCATATCATTGCTTACAAAGCTCATAAAGTACTTTCAATTAACAAAGCATCATAGCTCATACCTGGCTATGTTCAATATCTCATAAGACCTGCATGATTAATACAGATGATAACAGATACATTAATTTCCTATCAACACAATGTAAAATAATATGACATCATTGTTCAAGGGTTATACCACTATGCCCTTACTAAGGTTAGGGTTTCCCTTTTCAATTCCATTAGAGTTAATCAACTCCTTTAACTGAATAGGAGTAGTGATTCCTCATTTCATTATCTAATCATCGAGCTTCATGCTATAAAGCATAACCCAGAATTAGGGTTTCACACTTTTAATTTACCTTATTTGGAAATTAGGGTTTACTATTCATATCTCATCACTCTAGATTAGAGTTCTTATTTAACATACTCTGAATTAGGATTTACTATTCACATTATATCACCCTAGGTTAGGGTTTACTATTCACATTGAATCACCCTTGATTAGGGTTAACATTAATATCCCACCATTAGGGTTTACTATTCACCCCAAGTAGGAGTGATCAACAAAGTACCTCTAATTAAGGTTTACCATGTCATCATTATGTATTCGAGATACTTCCATTATTACCCTCAATTTAGGGTTAAGATTCATTAACCATCATAATTAGGGTTTTCATGATCTCACTAACATGGATCGTACCCTAATTAGGCATTCATTCATATTGAGAGTCCATTACTTGATTATTATCCATATAAGAAGACTTTTCTCTCTCATCCCCTATTGGATGATATTAGCTTCAATCTTGATTAGGTTAAGTCAACTCAATCATGAAAGAGAATTTACTTCATGGTTTATATCATTACCATTGTAATCATTAGAGCTTACTTACTTCATGGTTTTCACTCTCACTATCCCATTAAGGTACAAGTACCATGATCACCTTTGATTACATCATGTATTAATTAACTAATCACTTTGTCCTTTAACCACTTTAAGTACCCATGGGGTTTAGGTTAATCAACCACCAAATGATCTTGGCCATTATGGCCCCAAACGATCTTGACTAACTTAGACCTCAAACGGTCTTACATACAAAACCTCCAAACGGTCTAAGACCGTTTGGACCTTCATGCGGTCTTGGTCTGCCCTTGAGACCGTTTGATGAAGTTGCACACTCTAGACCATTTTCTAAAGTTGGGGGTGAAGACCGTTTGCCCAAGTTTGACTTTTGAAACTGCATGGACACAATCGGTTTTGAAACCGCATACACTCAACCGATTTGGAAACCGCATGAACCTAAACAGTTTGGGATCGTTTGGTCCCAAACGGTCTTGAGACCGTTTGGTCCAAACTACCTCAAAACCACATGGATCAAGTATGGTCCCAACACCTCAAATTGAACCTTGCAAGACTTCTCAATTATCCAAGGTTTAAAGGAAAAGACTAAGCATCTTAAAGAGTTATGTGTTAATATTCATCCTTTAATGAATATTGCTTTATATTAAATTAATGTGAATAACTTCCACTTCAACCAAGATCTTGTTGGTGCCCAAGCATGGCAAAAGCTCTTCCAAACTATTACAAACACATCCTCCAAATTTTGGTTGAGGGGCTCCTCAATTACTTTATTTTCTTTTTGCATTAATTTATATTAAAGAGCCATTTGTGCTTAAATCTTGATTATTTCAATATCAAGATTCTCTCTCTTTCATGATAATTCAAATGAGGCACCCTCTCATTTTATTTGCTCTACTTGATGACAAGAAACATGAGAGACCATCTAGAGGTGATATTTTGCATGTTGAACCCTATGTTTTGGGTAAATTGCACATTACACCAAAACTAGATTTTAATACACAAGGATTGCTCTACAAGCTCTATCTTGGTGCCCAAGCTTGTGGAATCCATACCACTACATCATATTAATTCTTATGATGTCTCAACATCATAGAAACATCTTATCATGTGTAATTTTCAAGTTAACCCCTCTACTTGGGTAATTTGCACTTTAGTCCAAAGTTAACAAAACAATGTTTCAACATTAATAAAAAGGACTGAAACTGAAATATAAGTTCCTCAAAAATCTTAATTACTTTTCAAAAGATAAGAGCAAGCAACTAATAAACTTTATTAGGCAAAACACCTAGGGTTAGTACATAACCCGGGTCAGGGATGTTACACCTCCGGTCTTGGACGGTGTTTGAACAGCTCCTGGTCTCACCGGGACTGTCGGGATTGACAGCTATTCTCCGAGCGGCAGAAGTCTCCCGCCTCTGAATTAGTCCACATGAACCACCTGAAACTCTGATCTCTTTATCCCACAAGGAATCGGAAGGATTCACACACTCATGTTGGTGTACTTGTCACCGACACACTCTCCTACAACCAGTTGCTTTTCTGCAGTTGTCTTTCCCTTGTTGTGCCTCCCTTATCGGGTAGCACTTGCTCGGGCTCTCTCTCTCTCAGTTACCAAAACCAGAGAGAACGAAAACTTTGCAGAGCAACTAGTATTCTGAGTTGTTGTTCCTGAGAAGCCCCCATTACCCCCATATATATAGGAGGGTCATGGGACAGGGTTCTCTATCCCGGGCAATGCGGGATTAAAGCAAGAGTAGAAAGATTCAAGATTTTCCACAAAACAACCAACTGCGCTAGCTGAACCGATCGTTTCAACCCTAAAATGATCGTTTGGTGACCTCAACCAATCAGTTCACACCTGAAACGATCATTTGGGACACCTGAGCCGATCGGTTCACTCGTGAGCCGATCAGTTCATGGTCCTGGTCCAACTCAAATTGACTTCCATATTTATTTCCGATTAATCAAATATTAATCCTTGTCCAAATCAAATTTGTATAAGTGAAACAAATTGTATTTGCAAAATAGTCTTCTGACTTTCCAAACGATCTCGGTTGGTTACATGAATCGACTGGTTCAATAATTGAGTCGATCGTTTCATGGTACATGAGCCGATCGTCTCACCAGTTGAACCGATCAGTTCACCGACCTGAGCCAATCGGTTCAACCCTGTGAGCCAATCGGTTGGGGCAGCAGACTATGCAAATTAGTCAATTGTAGTTTCAATCAATCTGATACTCTAATCAATCGGTCCAACACCTTGAACACTATAGTACTGAGCTATCAATTGATTGAGTGTTTAATTGAACTACTAAACTCCTTTAGTAATCAATCTAAACATCATTTGTAGATAAACTCCTCTTTTAGGTTAAATCCTATGTGTGTGACCCTACAGGTCCATTTCATGTTGGCAGTGAAAGTCCATAACTCTTATGACTTCACAAGCAAAGAGCGGTTCCTAGTCACACATCAGTGCTACCCAAGTGAAATAGAAGGTTGGAGAACAACTTTCAATCCTACAATCTGTGAATGGTGTTACATCAAATGTATAATTCCTTTGTCACTGATATCCCGAATGAACTCAAGGCATGGAACAGTCATCCTGTCAACGTTCATTCACTTTCTTGATCTCAGAGTAGATTGGAGGATATATGTATGACATCAATATCACATATTGATTCACACATGCGTGCACGCCTATCTCAATCCTACTCATCAAGTGGCCATGGATATAAAACTCCCTCAGGAGGGACAAATCCCATATCTATCACTCACCTCTCAAAAGCCCCATGTGTCAAAGCCACCCAATCATCACCTTTATAACAACCCATGTTTCAGGACTACGTTTGATGATGTCAAAGTGTACCCAACGACATGTGTTGAGTATAGTGATTTCAGGTCACAGAATCACACTCACCACCATCACTATGAGAACTGACTGTGACTACCATGTCATGGTTCCATGTGTCAAACTCATGGTGGGTCTTTCTGGTACACTTGTTCTCTAACAGGTACCTATGTGTTTGGTTTGATATCTCCATATCATGGCTATTGAGATTATGTCATCAACCAACACCACAATCTAGTCTTTTGTGTCATTATTGTCTATCCACCTTCCACAATGACATCCGACTAGGGACATAATAAGAATGTACAAACTCTTAACATCCGTATGATCTCATTGTTTAGGTCCTCAACCTGAAAGCATACGTCATTGAGTACTATCATTCTCTAGACATTCAATCTGTTCTATCATTATCTCATATGACTGAACCAGAAAGAATTGGAAGCTTGCCTTTGATTCTTATCAAATCAATCTTAATGTATCCCATAAATCATTACATGATTGGCTCTCAGGGCATGCATACCAACATGTTGTTCAATCCATGATTTATGATTGATAGTTTGTGAGTTTGAACTCAATTATATAATGTTGAGTGTGTTATTGACATTGAGTAAGTACTCCAATTTTTGATACTACTAAACATGCTTATCTTGGTCTTAATATTTTTCTATAATAAAGAGAATGAAATATTTCACCCAATATGGAGTCTTGAGAAGAAAGTTATGGCAATTTAAATTTGTCCCTTTTGTAACCTTTTCCTTCTTTTTTCCGTTCTTTTCTTTCCTTTCCTTCATGGGCCTCAGCCCTTTGCTTTTATCTTGGGCTTGGATCATGCACAAACCCACCTAGATCCTTTGTGAAGTGCACCCTAGATTATTGATCTGAGGGTTGTGGACCACCAATACAAGATCATATTATCAATGGTCTTCTCCTACATTGGCACTGGTGCCACAACAACCCTAGGGTGTTGCCAAACTACGGGTACAGTAAGACCCCCTGACCTGGGTTTTAGGATAACCCTATTTTATTTGGATTTATTATGTTCTTAAAACCTTGGTCTAATACCTTGGGATGGTTTTGGACCTTGTGGAGAGCTTAAGCCTCCATTTTGAGCTTGCTTGGATGATGTTTGTGCCTTATGTGCTAGTTTTGGTACAAATTGTAATTTAACCAAAGTAGGGGTGAATGTGAAATTTGCCACCTCTAGAGTGTTCCTTCTCTTAGATAGAAATAATTGGATGTCTTGTTTGAGCCTTGGTTGAGTGGTGGCACCCTGGGTGGTGATTAGGGTTTCTAGGGTTTATGTGTGTAGCGACCTATGTCATGACCTAGGGCTTATTTTTGTGAGGTGTTGTGGTAGACACACCCACTCTAGGTGTTGTGGTCATGATCTATATGGTTTTGATTGGTCTTAGGTCAAGATATTTTCCATTATACAGAGTATCTCAACCTAGGATGTGTGTGGTGTTCTCTTGTCTCAACCATGATGACGCTTGGTGCTTTGTCGCGACCATGGATGGTGTTCCATGGTGGGTCACGATCGTGACCATGTTAAGGGTGACCCAAGTAGGTCGAGACCCAACATATAATGTATCACCATCTTTTTCATGTATGTCTAAGGTAGTTGCATGGGGTTGCATGTTGGTTTCTTGGGTGGACAAGTGTCCCTTTGGTGCTTTAGGGTGTTGACACCTCATCTCCCACCCTACCTTGCTCCTCCTTGATATATAAACCCTCTTCTCTCCATGCAAGTGATCCTTTTCAACCATATTATTCCTCCTTTATTTCTTGGTCATCGTTGGAGCCATGAAGAGAAAGGGGATCTTTTTTGGAGCTCTTGGTGCTTGTGGTGGTTCTTGGTCATCTTCAAATCTAGTAAGTTCATACCTTTATTTGCTACATTTTCCTTGAATCCTCTACCCATTTTCTTCTCCTACATTGGCCTTAGACTGTGTTTTGACATGGTGGTCGTGCTTGGGAGAGGATCTCTTGATCACAAGGGTCATAGGCCAAGTTTTGACAAGGTGGACCCAAGTGTGAGGAAGTTTCCTTCTCTTTGCTCCCTCCTTCTTCTAGTTCGGCCTAGAGTTCTTTTCTCTATTTTCTTGAGCAATATTTGACCTTAGTGTCTTCTTGACCTTGAGGTGCCCTTGTGGCCTAAGGTGGAGCCTTTGGTGGAGCTTCAACATCCTTGGTGATTGTGCCTTCTTTGGAGTGATCTACCTTAAGGCGGTTATATAACTCTTAACCCTTCTCTATTAATGCACTTCTCCTATATGCATGTTGATGTTTTATATCTCTAAAACTTTCCCTCAACATGATAGTTGATGATGTTAAGCCCTAGGACTTGTTTGATTGGTCTGAAAATAATCTAAAACCCTAGTTTTGATACCCGATTTTAGTGATTGTGGTGAAATGGTGGTTTTCCCTTATCTCTTGATCTTGATTTTTTATCACATGCATGATGGACGAGTGTCTTGATGTACTATGAAGTTTGGGTTCTATTTTGGTGTTGTTAAACGTGGTTCTTCTCTCTCTCTCTCTCTCTCTCTGTTGCATGAGATACTTTTCATGGTGTTTTCATGACTCTTATGTTAGGGTTTGATGCCTAATTTTTGGTGATGCCTTCCTTTTTGAGGCTGGTGGCTTTCCTCATTGTTCTCTTCTATTTTAGATGCGGTTTGCTTATGTTTTAACCTTGGTAACCTCTAGATTAATGATGGCTCTTTATCGTATGGTGTTTGGTCAAGATGATATCCCTGCTTTGGGTCGATACATGACTCTTGTTGGGCGTAATGCCTTGTCTTGGCACTGTTTGAGGCAGGTGGACGTCACGGTCGCGGCGTTGCCCTTGGTCGCGGTTGCGACAAGGCCTTGTGCTTCATTTGTGATGCCTTGTTTATGTGTTGATGGAGGTGTTGTTTTCATGACCTTGGTCGTGACATCTCGTCAGTAGGTGGTCGAGGCATCCTCCTTGATGAAATCACAACACCTGGTTTGTGCTTAACACAATGTTGGTTTGGGGTTGCGATGTTGTTGTTGGGTTGAGGTCACAAAGTGTTGTTTGTGGTAGTCGAGACACCCAACTAGGGTGCGTTGTGGTCGTGTCCAGGAGATGATGCATCATGGTCTCAACTAGGGTGGAGGGGCGTCACTGTTGTGACATGGTGTAGGTGTATGTTAATCGTGACACATGTTTGGTTTTCGGTCAAAATGCTTTTGGTTTTGGGTCAAGATTTGATCATGTTCTTGAGGTCGCAACCTAGTTGCATGTGGGTTGAGTCACATGTATGATGGATGGTTGAGTCATATACTTGAACACCAATTCTATACACTTATATGAGTAATGAATGAACTATGTAGGGTGTTGTTTGGTTGAAAGTTTACTCAACTCTAATGTTTTTGCTTAGCCTTAAATGTTCAAAGAGTATGAGAGATGGTGCACCTAGGGTTGGTGATGGGATATAGCTATAAAACCCTAATAGGCTAAGTATGGAACCCTAACCCTGATCTAGGGACAATTGATGGGTTTACTTCTTTCCCTTGGAATGGTTATGATGTTATCTCTCTTTTGGTTGTAAACCTCTAATCTTGTATGTGATATGAGTTTGTCATAGCTAGTGTATGCTATGGTAAATATGATATGACATAGGTTGAATGAGCCTGGATGAGGCACGATGAGATCCTTGTAATGCAGGTTGATGTGAATGGGTCAAATGACATGCCAGGTGCCTTTTGTATGATTTGAGGTGATAACTACTAGAGATGTGATTGAGGGATTGATATCCCACAGTGATGTGACATTGGTGATAGCCTTGTGTAGATGTGTCACACTGATGATGGCCTTATGAATGGTCATGCTACAATGTTGTGGCGATGATGTGACTAGATCACACCATATATGTTTGATATATTATGAAGTTTTACTATACCCTTATTCTTGTAGAGTTTGTTATGGATTTATATGTTGCAACTTGATTGATGCTAAAATATATCTAATTGGCTTAATTAATCAAGTGAAACCTAATCATATAGTTTGACATGTGCCATGGATCCATTCCAGTGTCATTCTTAGTACTGGATGGTGAAATAAGTTCTCCCTCATTGGAAGCTCAGAGTCATATACTGTTGAGTATATGCATTCACATGATTGGATGTGGGCCATACCCTGACAAGAGTGTGACTACGAGTCGTAGCTCATTTATGTGACTTAGTACATATTTTTACAGGATTGGATGCAGGCCATACCTTGACAGGAGTGCAACTTCAGATCGTAGCTCAGTTTTACTAGCATTGTGCCTATATACCAAGGCATGGTAGGTTATTTTGTAGATGACTCATATGTTATGTCACTGTGGTGTTTCTCTCGTGCTGACCGGGCGGTGTGGAGAGCTCTGGATTTTAGCTCTTACATTAACCTTGTATGACACTGATTTCGACTTAGCAATGGTCAATTGGAGCATGAGTCGTATACCTCATCTCCTCAGGGCATAATAAAAGATGTAATATAGCCATGTAGTATATCTGTTTAAGGACAAAATGCAAAGAACATTGATTGAAGCCTTGCCTTGCTTTTGTATAGATTGATTGATAGAGAATATACATGTTCTACATATTCCTTTTTAGAATGTTAACTGTTCTATTGCTCAGTGATAACTGTCTACTATTGCTTAACCTACTCTATCTGTTAGATACACATTGTTTAGTTAAATCTTCTCAGTTAGTCATCATGTTATCTACCTACTTTGGTTTGTTTGTACTTTAATAAATGTTGGTGGAGAGTTATATCTCTCGCTGGGATGTTTGGTTTCATCTCGTGAGTTTCCACATCTTTTAGGTGGTTGTGCATGACGAGGTGGTGATCGTGCAACTAAGGAAGAGCAGCAAGAGCAGTAGATGATAAGGTTGGATGTGTTGGTAGTCTTTTGGTGATAGAGTCCTAGAGTCATCCCTGTACACTCAGGTCTTGGGGGTGTTTTTGATGTGTTTTGTAGAGATGTCACTGATACGAGGTTTTTGGCTTATGTGCCTTTTGTTATACAAATATGGCATTGGTACATGTATGCATATATGGAACATGTAACTCACATAGTAGGTTGATCACAGGAACGTTTGGAAACAATGATGTAAGCACTTTTATATGTGTTATGTGATCCAAGTATCATGTTGTGGACTTATATGTCAAAGTTTTCAGCTTATGGCACTTCTGAGAAATCAATTTTAATTTTTAGTGTTTTATGGTAATCCACATAGTCAGTGTTGTTTCCACATATGGTTTTGAGTAATCTTGCTTTCGTGTGGTGTGGGGCGTCACATTACAACTATGTTGTGGTTCTCAATGACTTTTGATGTCACAAAGTCTCCCTCTTGTCCTTTCGATGTTAGCCCTACCATTTCCAAGCGGAATGGGCTATAGGAGGGGCATGAGGCACATCTCTGACCATGGCCATGGGGGAGTGGGTATCCCACACCACATTTGGCCTTGTTTTTAAGTCCTTTGAGTTTGCCTTTCTTCATTCTTTGTGTGCCTCATCTTCTCACATGATCTTGCCCTATATACCTCGCTCCAACTCCTCATTTTCTACCTTGGAGCTCATTGGCGTTGCCATGGAATCCAGCTTTGGGGCTTCCTTCTTTGAGCCGAGATTGAAGAATATGAGACCAACCTACTCATATGACCAAGGGAAGTTTGGGCAATTCCCTCACATGGATCACCATGGCCCCAACCTCTTTTTCATGTCTGGCCTTCTCCGCACCATCCACAACTACTGCCACTGCCTGAAAGGAGAGGTGCACATGTTTTACAAGGAGGAAGGTGATGTGTCCATTGCCAGATCACCTATAAACTATCCAAATTGTGATCCACTAGTGGCTTCTCTATGCCCTAGACCAGTCAACTTTGATTGAAGTCAAAAAAATCAAAGCATGCCATGTCACCTTCCATGGGGGACGCCTCCCCCTTTCATGCCCTTTGATCTTTATCTCCACATCATGCCAATGGGTCAACCAAATTGCAGTTCAATTGCATGGTATTTGACTCTCCCCTCTTTCCCTTTATCTTCACATAATAGGTCTAATCTCAAAAATATCATAAAAATCATTCTTAAGGGTAAATGAAGCATTTTATATATGAAAATTGATACAAGTTTAATGATTTTATGTCAAACCATGATCAATACATGCCCCCTCTTGATTATTATGACCATACTTAGTAATCTAGACTATCCTATGATCCATGAATCAAACTTGATCATGCTTATCCCTATGAATGAATCTAGTCTATTGAATAAACCATGAATACATGTATACAAACTCTACCGCTAAAGATAATTAAATTAATGTTCAACTTGATTATGTCCATCCCAAATATTATGATTGGTCTAAATTAGTAACTTGATATGCTTTCAACATCTAAAATCCATGTGGATCAATAACTTGATATGCTTTCAACATCTAAAATCCATGTGGATCAATCTTCTGCCCTATTGTGACTAAGTGACCTAAACATGACAAATATGACTTAATGCACATGTCGCTAAATTTAATATTTAACCATGTATAAGTTTTACCCTAATGATGATGCATGCTATTTTATACTTCAAGATCAGTAACATTTATGATGCTTATGACACTAAATCAAGATTGGTCTCTTTTGTACTCTAACAATGACTATCTTGCATGGAGATGACTCAATCTAACTTAAATGGATGTTATGATGAGTAAGACACTAATCTTATTTAAATCTTATGTTTTCTCTATTAACATACATGAAAACCTGATATTAGCCATGATATTGCTAAAATATTTTACACTAATTTATGATTGACATATTATGTAGTAGCTCAGTGATGAATATTGCATGAATATTGGAGATGTCCAAATCAATCATCGTGATAAATTGAACTTAGATTAGGTGAAACATACACCCCTGATGAATATAATTAAGATGAATTAAATCTTGTTGATGTTAATCATATCACCCTTACTTGTAATCTTGGATCCTTTTTAAGGACTATTTTCAAAGATCTAAGTCTATATATATTCAAGCTATGTAATCAATTCTCATATCAAGGTACACTTTTATCTTGCTGATGATTAGACTAGTGTTATTGACAATTGTTTATATGTGTGTAGTATAAATACCTAGTTGTGTATACTTGTTTGAGCTACATATTCACAATGACTACTATGTTTGGTATTCATTCTATGTTGAAAAAAATTGAAAACATAACCAGAGATGTCCATTATGCATCTGTGTGCACCTGCCTATACTCTCAGGGTAAGGACGCAAGGTTGGGTGTCCTACTTGATATATCAAGAAAGAGCGGAACATGTTGATAAAATGGTTAGCTCTTGGTGATTATGTTGAGGTCCCTTATGAATAGGGTTAGTTCTTGACGTTTAGTCTTGTAGTCCCTCTTATGTTAAATGGTGTATAATTAACTCTAACTTCAATGTTCCTCACGTACCGGCCCCTTCATTTGAGTAGCTGTACAATGACCTTATGATATTGTTAGTATAACGGAATCAATCATAAAACACACTTACATGTTAAAAATGAAGTCATAATGTTGTTATTTTCTTTCTTATTATTATATTAAGTTTTTGCCAAGCAATATATATTCTCTTCAACATGTGATTTTAAATTCTTCTATAGAGTACTCAATAGAGTTGTGTTGATGTGTACCCATTTTATGATTTTGATAACATGCACACTATAAATATCTTACAATGATACTTGCTTCTGATGTTATATAACAATTTGCTACTTTTACTCTGATGATATCTAATGACATAAATATGGAATTCACACAGTTTTATATATGGGACCTAAGATCATATATCATGTATTATTTTAGCATTGTTTTATGACTTGTTATCTCATACCTTAGATGTTTGTGATTTCATTCATTCATATGTTACATGATCTATTTTACACATTGATGCTCAGAGTCCTTTGCCTTTGGTTGTATATCACTAGGAGTGAGAATGTGGATAATAACCGCTCCCATGACATTATTTCATAATTTTATAAAATAATAAAAAATGCATTGACCACCTCCCATGAGAATTTGTAGTGAATCCTTCTACAAAAATTCTTTTATAATATAGAAGATACAAGAATAATTTGGAATTTACCAAAACAAATAAAAGTTGCATGGACCATCACCTACGAACCTTCTTATACACTTCCTCACACATTGGTTCCCGCTCCACCTACAACACAAAAATATGATGCAACATGATGCCAAAAAGATCGTTATACAACCTTATTTTATACACAAAAACCAATTTGCTTAAGAAATTGTTAGCCAAATTGTATTGAATTCCCACGATAAACTTTCTTTATAGTATAGAAACTAATTTAAATTTCAAAATAATGGAAAATTTTGTATTAGCCATCTCCCATGGCAACTTGTTTTGAACCCCTCCAATAATATTTCTTTTATAGTATGAAAAACAAAACAATTCATTCAAATTTCTCAAAATAAAGGAAAAAGATTACATTGACCACAAATGATCTTCCTTATATGGTACCAGGCATAAACCCCTGATATGAACATCTACTTCATGAAAATAAATAAATATCAATACATAATTCAATAACATATTGGAGAAAATTACATTCATCTCCCTGCATATATTTTCTTATAAATTATAGAAGAGTATTTTATACAATATATAATTTTAAAAAGTAAAAATAAAAGTGCATTATAAACATACATGGACTGATTTGTGATATGAAAAAATATGGGACATTGCATTCAACCCCATTGCTGGCTTTCTTCTATAATATAGATGAGTCTTTTTATACAATATTACAATTCTAACCGTAATGATAGAAATGTAGTGTGCACACATATGGATCAATTTATCATTCCAAAAAACAATAGAAAAAATTGCATCCAACCCCCTCAATGGGCTTACTTATATAGTATAAACGACTCTTCTAATACAATATATTTTTCTAAAAGTAAAGACAAAAGTGTAGCGCACATACATAATAATTCAGAAAAATAATGGATAAATTGCATTCATCCCCCTTGTGGGATTTCTCATACACAATACATGAGTCTTATTATATAATATACAATTTTACAAAGTAAAGACAAAAGTGTAGTGTGCACACACGGATAAAAAGAATGGAGAAAATTGCATTCAGCCTCTCCTGCAAGCTTTTTTATACAATATAGATGAGTATTCTTATACAATATATAATTTTAAAAAGTAAACACAAAAGTGTAGTGTCACACATAAGGATCAATTTGATTTCAAAAAATGATGTAGAAAATTACATTCAGCCCCCTCTGCAAGCTTCGTTATATAATACAAATAAGTCATCTTATACAATATATAATTTTAAAAAGTAAAAACAAAAGTGTAGCATGCACACACATGGAATAATTTATAATTCAAAGTAAAACATCATCAGTATACTGGTACAAAAGTGTAGCATGCCACTGAAGGCCGACAAAAATCATGAGGGGAAGTACAACATCATATGTATTGAAGATCTAATTCATGGAATTGTGACTATCGGTCCCCAGTTCAAAGAGGCCAACAACTTCCTGTGGCCTTTCCAGCTCAAGGCTCCACTTGGTGGTCTTAAGAAGAAGAGGAACCACTATGTTGAGGGAGGTTGTAATGCCTGGCCCACTGCCCAAGGCACTAGCAAAGTTTTAGGAATGACGACTGGCCCCACAGACCACCACTAGCCTTAATTGTGCACTTTGTCCTCACTGACTACTCCAAGCTGAGTACGCTTAACTATGTAGTTCTTAGTGACGGACTCCCAGAAAAGGAGGTACACCTTGGTGATATGATTAGTCCAATCATTCCTTTTAAGATCATGTTATCCGAGGCCTCAAATCCTGGGATGTTACAATCTCCACCATTTAGACTCTTGACGTCCTCGTCAAGGTTCAACTATAAGGCATCATAATTGCTTCCCCATTTCAATGCAGACCCACAATGGCCCATGGACGCCCAGCTCCCGATCACAGAATACCAGCGCAAGGGTGATTATGTCAACCATGGACAACCCTTTCCTACATGCCTAGACCACACGGCTCAAGACTGACATACCATGCCCATGTGGGCCCCACCTACTAGAGGGGAATTGGCTCTGATACCATTTGTAAAGCCTGTCCCACTGCCCAAGGCACTAGCAGAGTTTCAGGAATGACGATTGGCCCCACAAACCACCACTAGCCTTAACTGTGCACTTTGTCCTCACTGAGGCACATACCAGGATCAACTTCCCGACAGGTCACCCATCCCAGTACTACTCCAAGCTAAGCACACTTAACTATGTAGTTCTTAGTGATGGGCTCCCAGAAAAGGAGGTGCACCTTGGTGATATGAGTAGTCCAATCATTCCTTTTAAGATCATGTTATCTGAGGCCTCAAATCCTGGGATGTTATAGAGGTGATGCTGGAAACTGTGAGAACTACATAAACAAGATGATTAGGAGACTGAACTAGGCATTGCCAACGTTGTCTTCAAATTTACTCCAGAATAGTAATGTCTCTCTAAACTTTTTGCTTCTTAGAGATGTTCAAATTTTATGAATCTTCATTCAGAATGTAGAACTCCTCGCCCTAGTGCAATCTTGTGTATTTACTGGTATAACTAGAAAATCAATATCGACGTCCTTTAATTTTTTTTTTCTTGAAAAAAACTTAATAAAATAAACAAACATACTCTCTAATAAAAATAATGAACAAAATTACATCCAACCCCCTTAATGATTGTCTTGTATATTATAGATTAGTCTTTTTATACAATATATAAATTTAAAGAGTAAAACCAAAAAGTAAAGTGCAAACATGAACCAGCTTGTAAATCTACAAAATAATGTTGAAAATTGGATTCATCCCCCTCCACATGCTTTCTTTTATAGTATAATATACAACGTTAAAAAGTAAAGATAAAAGAGTAGCGTGCACACACAACGACCACTTTGCAATTCTAAAAAGTAATTGAGAAAATTACATTCAACCCTACATGTGGGCTTTCTTATATAGCATAGATGAGTCCTCTTTTACAATATTATAATTTTAAAGAATAAAGATAAAAGGGCAGTGTGTACACATAATATATTTTCAAAAAAAAATCGTATTTAGCCTCTTCCCATGGACAACATATAATTTAGAAAGTAAAGACAAAAGTGTAGTGTGCACATACATCACCAATTTGTAATTCTAAAACATAATAGATAAAATTGTATTCAACCTTTCATGGATTTTTTTATATTGTATAGACGAGTCTTCCTATACAATATACAATTTTAAAAAGTAAAAAAAAATCAATTGTGTAGACATAGGGACCAATATAAAATGCCAAAAAGTAATGGAGAAAATTGCATTTCGCCTCTATCGCGAGCTTTCTCACATAAAATAGATGAGTCTTCTTATACATATATAATTTTAAAAAATAAAGACAAAAATATAGTGTGCACAAATAAGGACCGGTTTGTACTTATAAAGAATAATGAAGAAAACTGCATTGAACCCCTTTATGAGCTTTCTTATACAGTATAGATGAGTTCTTTTTTCAATTTTATAATGTAAAGATAAAGTGCAATGTGCATACATAGAAAGCAGTTTATATTTTAAAAAATAATGGTCAAAATTACATTCAACCGTCTCTGCGGAATTTTTTATATAGTATAGATGATTTTTCTTGTACCATATAAAATTTTAAGAAGTAAATACAAAAGTGCAATTACACACACATAGACTGATTTATAATTTAAAAAAATACTTAGTTTGAAATATATTTTCATACATGAGTCAAGATTACGATTATGAAGTTATTAAAATTAGCTTACTGTTTACTGTAATTGTACTTCCCGTGCGCACCCCACCCACATTGGACAGGAGAACATGATCATACAAAGGGTCTCATTCATATAAAAATGTGGAACAAAGAAAATGATTATATGAGTCCCAATGACAAGAACTATTGGGAAAGAGAATATGATCCAATCAAAATTTAACTCAAGGTTGTCTTTGAAATGCTTAGGTATTGGGCATTAGAGTAGCAAAAGTGCATACGATGAATCTCACTGACATAAGAACTGCTCAAAGTCTTCTTTGATTCAGATTTAAATGGTGCCTCAATAAAAATATGTTTGATAAAAAATACAAAGATTTGATATCTGAACATAATCTACCTGCCTAATATTTGGCAAACAAAATGTTTAAAATCAATGCAGTCATCCTTGTTTACAATATCATAGATCGTGATCAGTATAAAATTACTAATATATCAACATGCAACAACATATTTCGTTCTAAATACAATATCTACAGGTGGTACACCATCGACCTATGACCCTATTTGTTTTTTTTATTCTGTTTCAATTTTTGACTTCCTTGCTCTTCACAATAGAGTCATCCAGGTGCTGATGAGCCCTTTGGGTAGGCTCAACACACTTGGTTTGTTGATGGGAGAGGGTCGTGTCTCATTCATTTAACAATCGTCGTTTAGTAAATGGAGGTCAGCGTGAGGTGCATGTGTGTCCCTAGACTCCCCACTAATCCCAAAACCCACATAATTGTGATGGGATTGACTAAGAAAAAATATCAATAGCCTACTCAAAGTATGTTGTCCAAGTATCTCACTCTATGGACTTTCATTATATAGGATTACACTCTGACTTATATACAAAGTGTAGAGTGGGAGTTGACTTCCGCGAATATTAATGGCAATGCGGTAGTTAGGACCGTATGAACTATAAATACATTGTTGAGGGATTGTTTACTTCTCACAAATACATTTTTGAGGGACTTGATGGTCTTGACAAATATTTTTTAAGGGACTAATTTTTCATTAATATTATTTTTGAGGGGATATATGGTCCTCATCAATACAATTTTGATGGTCAATTTGGTCTTGACCACCACATTTTCATGGACTAAAATTCTTGATCAACAAGAACTCTGAATCATTTTTTTCAAATCACTGTACAAATAAATACAAAGAGTAGATGAATAAATACAATACATACAAATCAGTTGATGAATAAAGTTAATTCAGTTCATAGATAAAGTTAAATCAGTACATGGTTAAATAATATCAAAATCAATACATAAACAAACACCACTCAATAGATAACTAAATAAAAATATTAGATGAATCAATATAAATCAGTATATGATTAATTAAGTAATACTTAAATATGTACGTAAATAAATATATATGGTAGATGAAGAAATACAATACATACAACCAAATTCATAAAGAAAGAAAATAATATAAATCAATTGATTATTAAATAATTCCTAAACCAGTACAAAAATATATACAAATAGTTAATTTAGTTCATAAATAAAGTTAAATCCGTACATGGTTGAATAATATGAAAATTAGTACATAAACAAACACCAATAAGTAGATAACTAAATAAAAATAATAGATAATTAAATACAAAAGGTAGATCAGCAAATGAAATAAAAAACAGTAAACAAATAAATTTCGTAGACGAATCAGTTTATAAATAAATACAAATAGTAGATGAAGAGATACAATAAATACAAATTAGTACATAAAGAATGTTAAAACAATTGATAAGTAAAAAGCAATCAATAGATTATTAATTAATATCAAAATCACTACATAAATAAACATAAATCAGTTGATAACTAAATAAAAAAATAGAACATAAATATATACAAATAGTCCATGAAGAGATACAATAAATACAAATAAATTTATAAAGAAAGTTAAAGCAGTTCATAAGTAAAAAACAGTAGAAAGTTAAATAATATCAAAATCACTACATAAATAAACGTAAATCAGTTGAAAACTAAATAAAAAATAGTACAGTTAATTGGATAAATAAATACGAATTAGTTGACAAATGAATTATATAATTTCAGAAGCAGTACATAAATAAATTCAAATGAGTAGATAAGTAAATAAAAAAATATTTTTAATAGATTAATATATACATAAATGAGTAAATGACTAAATAATATCAAGATCAGTACATACATAAAATTCCCCTTTAGTGTAGGAATGACTGCTTCGTGAAATGAGACCCTCTGCTGCGTTTTCACAGCAACTAATTAAGGAAGAAAAATAGGAAATCTTTAAACAAATGGCAAGACGGTATGTAAGAAAATATATCATGTTGTCCGGCAAAGTGATAATGGGGATGAAGAAGCAGTGATGACAGGCACAACATTAATGGTTGTGGGAATGGATTTATGCACTTTGACATTTATTGTTCTTATGTCCTCGTATAATATTTATTGTTCTGATGTAGTATGTGCGGTCTTGGATATGTGGCCAGACAAATATGATGTAAGGGTGCTAGGTTTTTGAGTAAGAAGTGGAATCGCAAACCAAGAGTAGACACTATCTTATTTTTTATTGAGAAATTGGTAGTAGATGACAGGAATAAGTCGGGCAACCTTTGAAAAAGCGCCAGAAGATGATTAAGTAGAATGTGATAATGATGATCATATTGGTGTGTAAATTACTGCTGACAAGTGGAGGATGTAGATGACGCTATCATGTTTAGGACAATAACCTGCCCAGAGCATTTCATAAAAAATAAATGCAAAGGTAAAAGGTGGAGGGTGGAATTGCAGCAAATTTTAACACTTTCTTATGAGATCGACAAGAGCTGGATTGGGAAGAGGGGATGTAATCATCTGGTCTCTGTTGGGAATGTTACTCTTTCTTCAAATTGACTAAAGAGAAAGTAAAAAAGACAGAGAAGTCTTTGACGAAAGTTTAGGAATTTTTGGAGCGTGCAGACCTTCCAAGTGATATTAAAACAGTAACCAATGATGAGCGGTTTTTGTTAATGAAAGCCTTTTTATCTCTTGCTAAATGCCATCACATCACATGTCGAACAATGTCACCATAGTAACAATTCTAATCTAATTTTATTGATTAGGATGTTGCTGATTTATAATAAGTGAATGTTTATTCAGGTCTCCCGGAAGTATATGATGGTACTGTAGAAAATATGCACTTGCACTGGAAGCACCGTGCACTTGTCAAGATTGTTGTAAAAGGAAAGAGTTTTACTCAGGTGAAAAACATATCCGTATGGGTTGAAGTTGAGAATTGGGGTGTGTTAATTTCTCTTGATAAGACTACCAGGGGCTACAAAGTAGAATCACTAGTATAGAAATGGTCTGTAACGTCGATTTTTTTAAGCATGCAGCGTCACTTTATAACTGACGCCTAAGTGGCCGTCGCTATAGAGTTTGCTCTATAGCGTCGGTTTATTTGACCAAATAAAACCGACCTTACAGAGTAAACACCGACGCAAAACACCGACCCAGGCGAGAATTTGCTCTACAGAATTTGCTCTATAGCGTCCGTTATTCCAAAAAAATCGACCCTGTAACGATCTCGATCGACAATTTTCTCGACCGATATGGTTTACAGGGTCGGTTTTTTTGGAATATCAGACCCTAAAGATTGAATGACCACTTCAGTGTGATCCTCGGTCGAGAATATTTTCGACCGAAATATTTTCGGTCGACAATTTTCTCGACCGAGAGAGTTTTACAGGGTCAGTTTTTTTTGGAATAACCGACCCTAAAGATTGAATGACCACTTCAGTGTGATCCTCGGTCAAGAACAATTTTCGACTGAAAATATTTCAGTCGACAATTTTCTCGACCGAGAGAGTTTTACAGGGTCGGGTTTTTTGGAATAACCGACCCTAAAGATTGAATAAAAGACTTCAGAGTAATCCTCGGCCGAGAAAGAGAAAATTGTCGACCGAAATATTTTTGGTCGAAAATGTTCTCGACCGAGGATCACACTGAAGTGGTCATTCAATCTTTAGGGTCGGTTATTTAAAAAACCGACGCTAGAAGTTTCGATTTTTTTTTAATTTTTTTTGCAGAAAATGAAATAGAACAGAAGAACAAGAAGATTCATATATTCTGGGAGAGGGGAGCATTGATGCTCAATCGTCACCATTCAAAACCACACATTCATGACAAAAATGATTCATAATCACATAAAAATTTACAAAATGATAGATTGCAAGTCTGAGATGATATTAATCAGATACAAAAGTAAATATGAAAGGGCCACATACATAAATGGAGCTGACATATTTTATCCAATGCTATATTGACTTCATTTAGAAAAGAATCTGACCACTCTTCTCGGAATTCATTCAAGTCCACAAGGGTGTAAGGCGGAGTTGTAAAGATCTGTAACAGAAAATGCACATGCTAATATTTTATAAAATAACTATAATCACTTGTAAATTTATGATGTTATTCTTTATTACCTGACTTATAGTCTGAATGTCATGTGATGCTTGTTTGACAATAGCTTGCATATATTTCATTACATAGTAGCTACAAGCCAGTCATTATTTTGCATAGGACACTACAAATAACGAATTATACTTAATGTTAGTAAACTACTATAAACAACAGTTGAGATAACACTATAAGAGTTGACATATTAGAATTGAAAATTAATACATATAAGACTAAGCAGTTGTCAAAGTAGCTACCTTGACATTTTTCAAAGTCAATGTCTTTAATTTTGTTGGTATTTGTCCTCCAGCATCACGAAAAGCCTTTATACCCCTATCAATTATATAATAGTTGGTAAAATAGAAATTTTAAATAGAAATATCATGTTGAAGCATTGACTAAATTTATACTTATTCTATAGCTGGTAATTTCAGTTTGTGACACCTTGTTGTTTTACCCATCGGGTCAAGACAATAAAGAGTCATCAATTTAGGGGCAATCACCACTAATTCCCAATGTCTACCTCTGAGTAAGAATAAAACAAACATTAAAATAAATAATTTTATTCATTATTAAAATTATATTGAATAATAATACTTACTGCACGTTAAAAGGAATTTGGATAATTTCCTTCCCTTCACTAGCAAAATATTTGAATGCGGTAGAGAAGTACTCATCCACATCCTCAAAATTTATCTCCACTTGACTAGTGATTGAAGGAACTAAGAATCCAACATTCTTTATATCAAAGTTTGTGATCTCAGTATATAAATGGATGTAAAACATTTGTAATTATTTCCATATATAGAACTAAGATAAAAATGTGTATTGGAATTTGATATATATATTGATAGATCATTACCTTATCCATACTTCTATTACCGAAGTATTTAGCCAATCATACTGGAACAACTCTATAATATCATCAAGAAAAATTAAATTCTCAAAATCCCTCCCAACTGCATCTTCTGTTAAATTGACCAACATTTGTAATCCTGAGCTTTGGTTGGCTAAGTATCGACACAAACATTTACATTTGCTTCCCAATTCATCGAATGTAGCTTCAGGAATGAAAGATGGCTTGGGCATAGGAGGACGACTAGTGGAATTTTTACTTTTTGGTTTACAAACCTGTTAATTAAATTACATACTTATATTATACGAGTTCATATATGCAGTCAAATATGAAAAATATGGTAGAAATAAGGTATACCTTGTCATTGATAACCAAGTGTCTAGGCCAACCGACCATAGCACCCTCAGCTTCTTCAACTGTACTATATTCAGGATTAGGTATGGGTAGTGGTTTGTCCCCCATTCTGTCATACACAAGATGGATGGACACACGACAAATGTCATCAGTAATTTGTTGGCAATGCAATGTGCCACCAAGGTTGTACACCTTGCCCGCTACCACAACATTATATTCTGGAACCTCCACTGCAAGTTTACAGTTCATACCAACCTAGATTGAAATAATATAAGTTATATAAGAAACAGTAGAACAGATACATGTTACAACTATATATATTATCATATATTTATCATACTAACACAACATATAGAACAAAAACTTACTGCAGATTGCTGTGGTGGGTCATCGGGAGTGCTCCCATGACCTTCTACAACTGGAGCATGGGCTTGTACCTCATCACTTGAGAGACGCACAGTATGAATAGGTTGAGAAGGTTGAGTAGGCTGAAATGAAGACATTATTTCTTTTACTTTCTGCGCTACTAATGCTTCAAGATCCTCTTGTGTAAGACCTCCTACATGACCTTTTTTAGATTGCGAAGGGCCAAAATAAGACTTGAATCCTATGCCAGCTCCTAATCCCCTAACACGGCCAGGATGCTCCTTCGTACCAAGAGCAACTGCTAGTTCATCCATGTAGCCAGTTGGGATGAACTTTCCTTCCTTCCTTTGCTCGTGGAGATCAATCTATTCATAGTTAAAAATATGAAAGCACAATATCAATTAGATATAAATACTTAGTTGGGATAAACCTACCATCTTTTGTGCCACCTCCTTAGTTGCAGGGTTGACAATTTCACCTGCTCGATTCTTTCTAGCATCAATCCATGTCATGTGTCGGGGTGGTCGCTCAACTTGAGTTGTACTAGATTCTTCTCCAGAAGAGGATTGCTTCTCTTGTAGTTGGCGGCGGAAGGCATAACCACCGGGCCCCAAGCGATGGTCATGCACATTTTTAGCCCGTCTTTCCTTTTGAGCCTGGTGAATAGCCTGATCATTTAAAATGAGGTATTGCAATTTAGACTTGGCAAACATGTATAAAAAGATCTATCTCCTTAATTGTATAAAATTAAATATTCATACAATACATCACAATCTTTATTACCTGAAACTCTTCCGATCTCCTAACTGCAACAAATCTTTCCCACACCTCAGGATCTATAAAAATATATACATCTGTAGCTTTCTTCTTTTATTTAGGATTATTTATAAATTCCCTTACAAGATATGTCTTAAAACCCCTCCATCGTACACCACAACGTTGTAGCACTCTTTTCTTGTGATCTTTTTCATTTAGATGAAAAACACCCTATACATATAAAAGAAGCAATTAATAATGTTGTTTTGAAAAGGAATTAATTCCAAGAAAACTAAATTAGAATCAATAGATAAAAAACATATTAAAATAATATCACTTCCACTCACAAATATATCTTTCCATATGAGGTCTTTTTTGGCATTAGGAACATCATGCCAATTTTCTATATCTATTGCCACCTTACTGCGCGTGGTCGCCCCTACGTAATGCTTGAAAGCACTAGCATGTTCCCCAACAGGTGCTCCTGTCATATCAAATTGGACTGGCAATTTATCCCCTTTAGCCCTGAGCTCCTGCAGCCGACGCATCAGTGTAGGACCTCTACTTTTCTTAGCATCACCACTACCATCCTCATGGTGCTCATGCTCAGAATGTTCATCTTCACTCGCCATTTTAGAACCTGCAAGTATACATGATAAAAAAATAAGTGATAATAAAAGCACAAGTGATAAGGTATACATGATAATAAAATAAATAATTCAAAGAATACATGCCTTTAGTATTGGTTGAGTTGTTAGTCAAGGAAAATTCCTTCAGCATGGTCTTGACGTTTATAATATTCATCGGTGTTATCTTCAACATTTACACTTGACAAACCAACTGAGAATGGACTGGAATCATCATACTTTTCGTAGTATTCTTCTTCATTTATAGGATCTACAGTAAATTGTCTTTTTCCATTAAGAACGACAGACCAATTTTTATTTGTCGGGTCATCAATATAGAATACTTGTTTTGCTTGGTCTGCCATGATGAATGGCTCATATTTGAAACCAATCTTTTCAAAATTCACCAATTTGAAACCCAACTCATCCACTAAAACTCCTTTGTTGTTGTCAACCCAATTACACCTAAATATAGGAACTCAAAAATTTGTATAGTCCATTTCCCATATGTCCTCAATGACGTCGTAATATGACATCTCAGCTTCACGTGGTATTTTATCTTTGGCACTAGCAAAATACAATGAACAATCTTTAACAGTGACCCCACTATTTTGAACTACACTACTTTCATCTTGACGCTTTGTGTAGTATGAAAATCCGTTAATGTCATAACCTTCATATGACATGACATCCATTTTTGGCTTAAAGGCGAGCCATTTTATGTTCTCAGCAACATTATTTGGTGATTTAGATAGTTGATTAAATACTCTCTCTTCAAACCACCTAATAAATGTTCGATTATGCTCTCTTGCAAGCCATTAAAGGTTTTGCGTTGCCTTCGATAAGGATGCACTGGTGGGAGAAATCTCTGATGACCAAGATATACGATTTTACCACCATGTTTCAGTCTGATTGAATCAGTATTTTCCTCACAAACAGGACATGCTTTGTATCCTTTTATGCTATATCCAGACAAATTTCCATAAGCTGGAAAGTCATTAATCGTGCAAAATAACATACCACGCAAACTGAAGATCTCTTTACGTGAAGCATCATATGTCATAATACCTTCTTCCCATAGTTTCATTAGGTCATCAATTAGAGGTTGAAGGTAAACATCAATATCATTTCCAGGTTGCTTGGGCCCTGATATCAATATTGACAACATCACATACTTATTTTTCATACACAACCAAGGAGGAAGATTGTATATAACAATCATAACAGGCCACGTGCTATGTTGGCTGCTTAATGTACCATAGGGATTCATTCAATCTGTACAGAGCCCAAGTCTTAGGTTTCTTGGTTCTTTACCAAATTGAGGGTATAATAAATCAATTTTCTTCCATTGTGGTGAATCAGATGCATGTCGTAGGACGCCATCATCATTGACCTTTAACTCCCCATGCCAAGACAAATTTTGCGCATCTTCTGTATTAGCAAATAAGCGTTGAAATCATGGTATTATTGGTAGATACCACATCACCTTGGCAGGAGAGCCATTTTTAGCCTTAGCTGAATTTGTAGTCTTATACCTTGACGCACCACATTTTGGACAATTTATCAAATTACTATAGTTCTTCTGAAATAACACACAATCATTTGCACATGCATGAATCTTCTTAGCCTCCATACCCATTGGGCACATTATTTTCTTTGCTTGATATGTTGAAATTGGAAGCTCGTTGCCTTCAGGAAGAATTTCCTTTAACAAAGATAACAGTGAAGTGAAACTCTTATCGCTCCAACGGTTTTGAGCTTTAAGAGTATATAATCGCATCATAGCACTCAACTTCGTGAACTTAGTACAACCCTTATATAATGGTTTTTCAGCATCATGGACAATGTTTGCAAATAAAGAAGGTGGATCAATGACATTGTCCCAAAAACTACGTAGCATCTCATCAACCATATCATCCTGAATCGGTTCATCATTAACATTATCATCATTATCTATATCTTCTATGCCACAACTATTAGTATCGACATTTTCTGATCCATAATTCAATTTCTCTCCATGCCAATACCATTCATTATAACCTTGTATGATCCCATTGCATATGACATGATTCTTAATTTCCTCACCAGTATCAACTTTCAAATTGTTACAACAATTTCTACATGGACAATATAGCCTATCTATAGGTAGTTTCCTATGTTCCTCAGCAAATCTGATAAATTCATCAAGACCTTTGGCAAACTCTGGACTGCAACGGTTCTTGATAGACATCCAACTTTGATCCATTTTCTATATCACATTAAAATTAATTATAAAACTAACAGTTTAATATTGATACTATAATGATCTGTAAGTTTTTATTGATAGGAAGTTCATTACTTATATACTAAAGTGTACCACCTATCCCATTTTTGAATATTTAATCTCACTAATAACTGTATAATGTATGCTTAGTTTTGAAGAAAATTTCAACAGCATTTCCCCTAAGTTCTCCAAGTACACCGATGTAAATGGCAAATAACCACTCACATATGTACCCAGAGAACAAATGAAGAAATCCTACTGAAATAATCTACAAAACTAAACATACATTATACAGGTACATCCTAAGTGAGATTAAAATATCCAAAAACAGTCCCAAACCGGGGACTCTCCAAAGTTTACTTCTAATGAGTAAATTTTGAACGGGTTTCTAAGTTAATATATAAATGCATTATTTCATGCACCAACCCTAAACTGTCAATTTGGGAGTATCCAAAGTTTACTCCTAATAATCTAAAGATTTCCTTCCAGTCATGATGTCATTTTAAAATCTAGACCAGCCCTGGAAAATTAGATATCATGGACTAAGAAAGAAATGATCAATACACTAGCAAGAGAGAGAAACTAGTTGAAGATTGGAAATGGCAAGCAATTAGGCCAAGCTAGAAAGAACAAGCAACTACACTAATCTAATAATGGCAAACCTGATCTATCAACTAACTAGAGAAATTATCTAAACAAAGAAATCATACACTAACTAGGAAATCAACTAACTAAACAACTAAAAGCAGGTTAAGTAACACTAACTAGAGAAAATTATTTAAGAAATTAACACTAAGGAAAGTAAAAGAGAGCTAGGCTAGCATGCAACTAACAAAATTGGGTGTTAAGTAATTGATTAAGGAAGTGGGATGTTATCAAACCATATAAAATGGAAAAACAATATAACTGTATAGTTAAAGGAGTCCAGGTCCAATCTCGCTCGACAATTTTTCGACCGAGAGCCCACCTGCACGCGGCGTCCAGGTCCACCCTCGGTCGACAAATTCTCGACCGAGAGTGGACCTGGACGCCGCGCGCAGGTGGGCTCTCGGTTGACAAATTGTCGACCGAGATTGGACCTGGACTTCCATGGCGGCGGGAACGAACTCGGGAATGAGGGAACAAGGCGGCGGCCTTACTTGGAAATGACGGTGACCTTTGTGGAGGATGTGACGACCTTCTCGGAGAGGTGGTGACCTTCGTGGAAGTGTGGAGAGGCGGCGACGACGAGCTCCTTTCGCGGAGAGGAGGCTTGGCGGCGCAGAGAGGCGGCAAGGGTTTCACAGAGAGGAGGCAAGGCTTTGACGACGAGCTCCCTTCGAACACGACGACGACCTTCTTAGCAAAGCTTTGGCGGCGCGGCAGCTCTTTTGGTAAAGAGAAGCTTTGGCGGCGCGACAACTCTTTTGGTAAAGAGAAGCTTTGGCCGAGCGAGAATGGAGGGAAATGAGCTTTGGTGGTGCGAAAATGGAGGCAAAAGAGAAAAGAAGAACTAGGTCTTGGAAGCGAGAATGGAGGGAAAATGAGACCCTGACTATTTGTTACTCGAATCCTGTAGGGTCGGTTATTTGCAAACAACCGACCCAACATGTAAGCGATGCCCGAACAAGCTTCTCGGTCGACAATATTGTCGACCGAGATTGCCTCCTACAAGGTCAGTTATATGGTTAAAACCGACCCTAGAGGTAACAACAAAGACTTCTCGGTCGACGACTTTGTCGACCGAGACACTCTCTAGGATCGGTTTTAAAGAAAAAACCGACCTTAGAGGTTCTTATACACGCACGAAAGGAAATCTGGCTCTTCTTCCGATCGACAAATTTGTCGACCGAAAGGAGCTCTAGGGTCGGTTAAAAAATTAAAAAACCGACCCTAGAGGTTCTTATACATGAGTGAAATAAAATGGATCCAAAACTAAACTCGGTCGACAATATTGTTGACCAAAAGACTCTCTAGGGTCGGTTTTTTTTTAAAACTGGCCCTAGAGGTGCTTATACACGCACAAAGGAAATCTGGCTCTCATTCTCGGTCAACAAATGCGTCAACCGAGGGGAGCTCTATGGTCGGTTAAAAGTAAAAAAACCGACCCTAGAGGTTCTTATACATGTGTGAACTAAACTGGATCCAAAACTCATTTTGGTCGACAATATTGTCGACCGAGAGACCTTCTAGGGTTGGTTTTAAGGAAAAAACCGACCCTAGAGATGCTTGTACACGCACGAAAGGAAATTAGGCTCTCATTCTCAGTCGAAAAATATGTCGACTGAGATGTCTCGGTCGATAAATATATCGACCAAGATGTCTCGGTCGAGTAGTTTTTCGACCGAGATGTCCCGGTCGAGTAGTTTTTCGACCGAGATTAACCCTGTTTCAATGTTTAAATTAAGTACTTGTACAAGATTTTACATGATATCCAATATAATCATTTGTATGAATATTTAGTTCTCCCTCTTAATTTTATGCTATGCTCTCCCTTATAAAGATATTTAATTTTAAAACCAAGTGATGCTTTATCAAATTTAGCCATAATTTATTTTTCAATCATTTTAAATAACAATATTCTTATATAACATGTATATGTCCAAATGAAGCCATGGAAAACACTTTTATTCATAACAATTTAATGCCCATACACTTTATAAGATGAAGCATGACATACTTGCTTTATAAAAAGATATCCATTACAATTATTACAAAGATATCTCATAATCTCACTGAAAAGACCGAAGGATTACATCAATGTCTGGATCTTTTCCAAGAAAGGGCTCAGCTCCATAATATTTGACCAGTGTCTGCCACTCCAAGACACCTATCTTGGTTAAGGCATAAGCCTCCAAAAAGGTGGGAACACGATCAAAGCGAAAGTGGGCAACAATGTCTTGAAGTTGAATTGGGGAAAACTGAGTATGTGTGAGATCAGGAGATGGTGGAGGTGGAATTTGATAGTAGTTGTAGGAAGGATTGTATGGTTTATCATGCCAGGATTAAGGGAATAGGGATATTCATCAGGTTGGTTAGGAGAGAGAGCTGCATCCTTTGGTTTAAATAAGTCATGCCATGGTGATTATAATCCAATTGCCTACTTAGGTGATATTGGGATCCAACAATGTATGTCAAGGTGTTTGTAATAGGATCATGGGGTAGGTTGGTCGGAGGAGGTGGTGGAGATATGTCTTGGGTGGATGTCTCCCCTTCAGTCCTAGCCCTTTTGTGGCCAAAGTCGATCCCCATCTTTTCAACCGTATTTTTACTTATCTTTTGGGGTTTTCTATCCCATGTGTAACCTAAGTCGTCCTCAATATTCTTCTTAAGAAAATGTTGAGTGATTTGGCATACAAAGTCAGCATACGGTGGATTGCCAGAAAACTCAAACATATTCTTAAGGATGATACGAATAAAGTTTATGGGAATACCTTTGAGAATGACATAGATAAGGTACATACGAAAGGTGGGTACTTCAGATTTGTTTGCTCTAGGATGGATATTGGTGGCAACAATGAGATTTATGATCCTAGCTTCAGGTTTTAAATTTATGGCATAATAGGTACCCCTATCTTCATGAAAAGTCGTATTTGATTGAAAGATGGCTCTTTTGACATCACTAAGGCTAGTTGTAGTGTCATCTTGGGAGAGTTTATTGAGTGGATTTCCTCTGGTGAGATCAATAAAATCTTTATATTCTTCTATGTCTATGTCAAGCATATCAAGAATACCCTCCTCAGTAAAATGGAATCCATACCCACCAACCATAGAGGAGAAGGAATCATGGTCAGGATATGGGGTTAAATTGGCATAGAATTCATTTACTACTTTGGAGGAGTAGGAATGGAAGGAGGGGATCAGAAAACCAGTCAAATGTTGCACCTTACAGAGTTCTTCCAAATCGACAATGATGTGGAAGTCTATGACGTCGACTGGTCGTCGTGGAAGAGGAGTTTTTGAGGAGAGCCTGAGGTAGCGGTCGCCTACAGCTGTGTCTTTGAAGGGGACGTCGTTGATGAACAACAGCGGATCAGAGACCGTCCTTCCTTTCCTGCCTGCAACTTGCTTCTTTCCACACGTTGATGAGGAAGCCATCTCGTTGCTTTGAAATGGAGAAGTAGCAAGCAAAACTTGGATGTAGAGAAGCTAAAGATTTTCACAAGAATACACTAGAGAGGAGCTAGAGAAGTGAGAATGTGAAGGTGTGAAGAAATGGATCATTTTGGGTGCTATTTATAGCAAAACATAGCCCATTTCGGTCGACAATTCGTCGATCGACGCCCGCAACGTTCGTCTCCCGGTCGGCCAACGGTCGATCAAGCTAGCCGTTACGACGGTTGATTTTCTAGCCGTTATGACGGTCGATTTTCTAGCCATTTCGGTTGACAAATTGTCGACTGACACCTGCAACAGTCGTCTCCCGGTCCGCCAACGGTCGATCAAACTAGCCGTTACGACAGTCGATTTTCTAGCCGTTATGACGGTCGATTTTCTAGCCATTTCGGTCGACAATTTGTCGACCGACGCCCGCAACGGTCGTCTGCCGTTACGACGGTCGATTTTCTAGCCGTTACGATTTATATTTTAATCAAAATATTGCCTTTTTAATTCAAGCAAATGGAGGTTCAGAGGGTTGGCCTCGGTCGAACTATTTGTCGACCGATGTCGTCTCGGTCGAATAATTCTTCGACCGACAGAGAGCCATATTTCCTTCGTATAAGTACCTCTAGGGTCCGTTTTTTTCCTTAAAACCGACCCTAGAGGAACTTATTTATTTGTGAAATACTAAACTGGATCCTAAGTTTATCTCGGTCGACAATATTGTCGACCGAAAATCCCTCTAGGGTCGGTTATAAAGGAAAACTGACACTACAGGAGCTTATAAGAACGAATCTGGCTCTCCCTCGGTCGAAAAATCCGTCGATCGAGAAACAGCCAGATTTCGTTGTATAAGTACCTTTAGGGTCTTTTTTTGCTTATAACGGACCCTAAAGTCCAATTCGGTTGACAATATTGTTGACCGAATAGACTTTTAAGGTCGGTTATAAGCAAAAAACTGACCCTAAAAGTTGCTTATACACTTGAAATCTGACTCCTTATCGATCGTTGAATTTGTCAACCGAGAAATTTTTTAAGGTCGGTTATAAGTACAAATCCGACGCTAGAGGTGCTTATACATGCGTGAAGTAAACTGGATCCAAAATTGTTATCAGTCAACAAATTTGTCGACTGAGGATCCTTTAGGGTCGGCTTTTTTCCTTAAAACCGACCCTAGGGGAACTTATTCATGTGTGAAATACTAAACTGGATCCTAAGTTTATCTCGGTCGACAATATTGTCGACCGAAAATCCCTCTAGGACCGGTTATAAAAGAAAACCGACGCTACAGGAGCTTATACGAACGAATCTGGCTCTCTCTCGATCGACAAATTTGTTGACCGAGAAACAGCTAGATTTCGTTGTATAAGTACCTCTAGGGTCGGTTTGTTGCTTATAACCGACCCTAAAGTCCAATTCGGTCGACAATATTATCGACCAAATAGACTTCTAAGGTCGGTTATAAGTAAAAAACCGACCCTAAAAGTTGCTTATACACTTGAAATCTGACTCTTTATCGGTCGTTGAATTTGTCGACCGAGAAAAGTTCTAAGGTCGGTTATAAGTACAAATCCGACGCTAGAGGTGCTTATACATGCGTGAAGTAAACTGGATCCAGAATTGTCACCGGTCGACGAATTTGTCGACTGAGGATCCTTTCGGGTCGGTTTTAAAGGAAAAACCGACCTTAGAGGTGCAGAACCGAAGAGGACTTTAGGGTCGGTTATAAGGATAAAACCGACCCTAAATGTGCTCGTATACGTGAAATCCAGCACTTATTCGGTCGACGAATTTTTCGACCGAGGAGCCCTTTAGGGTCGGTTATAAGGAAAAACCGACCCTATAGATCGAGGCGCGAAGCCAAAAATCAAGCAAATTTTTGCTGCGGGAAACTTGTAAATGAATTTCTAAACCAATTGTCTATAAGGTCGCTTATTTTATAAAAATCGACCCTATAGAGATGCACTATAAGGTTGGTTATTTTATGAAAAGCGACCCAAGAGGTCTTAAGTGGTGCCCGTGTTTTTTATAGACATATAAGGTCGGTTATTTGGAAAACCGACCCTATAGAGATGCACTACAAGGTCGGTTATTTTAAGAAAAGTGACCCAAGAGGTCTTAAGTGGTGCCCACGTTTTTTATAGACATATGAGGTCGGTTATTTGGAAAACCGACCCTATAGAGATACACTACAAGGTCTGTTTTTTTAAGAAAACTGACCCAAGAGGTCTTAAGTGGTGCCAGTATTTTTTTTAGACATATAAGGTCGGTTATTTGGTAAAACCGACCCTACACGTAGGGACGTTATAACCCATTTCTGTACTAGTGAATATATTATGCTGTGAGCAGAGACCAAGGCAGGAATCAAGAGAGTGCTAATTCCTCCACACACTCGTCTAGCTTCTCTAGCTCGTTGAGGTGCATGGCAACACTGCTGGGACCTGATCCGTCATTGACGTTGTGGGCGAAAGATCGGTTGCGGCTTCTCGACTAAAAGAATAGGGGAAGCAACCAGGCTGGGACAAAGCAGAGGTAAGTCGTAAGTGACAGGCAACGTCACAACGACCACGGAGGGAAGTCGCAGGTATGAACTGCGGAAACAGGAGGGCTTATGCAGGGTTCTCCTAGTTGATTTTTTCAAAAGCATACAATTTTTCCATATTCAGTAATAAAATTCAACGAATGGTTCTTGTAAGAAGACTAAGAAAGAAAAGATTAAGGATCGATAGTAATCACTTTGAAATTTATGACGGAAAGGATCTAACAAACAAAACATACGAATCACCAACTACTACCAACAGAACATGTTGGCATAAGAAAAATACAAAAAGAAAGATTTGACGACAGAACGAAACGGCAGACACACACAGTCCACATAGAACAAATGAGAAGAGAGAAGACGTTGAACTATATCGCGCTCTTTACAACAAAATCGTACCTGGTCGTGGCCACCAAATGTGAAACCAATTTCCACCGTCACTGTGAAACACGTCCTCTTAGGGCCCGTCTGGTTCAGCTGCATTCCAAAATAGGAGTTGCAACTTCACTTGTTTTCCAACTCAATTCGTTTGGTTCGAAGTTGTTCAGGCCTGCACCTGGAAATCAAACTGCACACTCCCTTCCGATTACATACAAAACGATCGCAACTTGAGTGCGCCCAATATGCATGCAGTTCCTTTTCCACGGGCGCTGGCAGCAAGGGTCTGCGGGGATTGCTGGCTGAGCACCTTCCAGTCAGCTGGATGGTTGACGATACACTTCTGCAGCAAATCTGCATGTTCTGGATATTTTGTTCTTCCTTTTGCCGGTAAGATCACCATGGGATATCTAGATAGCCTCCAATCAAATAATCCTCAAACGACGATGACACGCTTAAAACCAAATGCTTGACGTTATGTTTACTTTCCTATTTTGGTTTTCACGTTTTCCAACTCATCATACTATCTGCAACTGCGTCCTCTAATTTCATCTCTTCGTCCTCTAATTTTATCTCTTCGTAAAGCCACAAACAGACTGTGGATCTGAGGAGAGAGTTGTTCTTGGCGCAGGATGGAGAAAGACTTTAGGCGACTGAAGTCTAGGCCTTAGGTGATTGGTGTTGAGGTGTCGTGCGAGTGGAGAGGAGTCCGGGTTAAAGGGGGAGATATGACAGACTGCCCCTTAGCGCTTTTTTTTACAGAACAAAGGATTCGACTGTAATTTACAAAAATGCTGTCGAAAAAATTGCAGAACTAATCCAAAACTGATCTTTATATATAGTAATAGATTAGGTGTAATGGTTATAAATAAAAAATGAACTTCGTAGTCGTGACGCTTGTTATTTGACATATACCCTGGGCCAGTTTCCCCCTTCCCGCTTATGAGAACTTTCCCTCTTCCTAACATCGCCGTTATGCTCGCCGCAGTAAGGTCCAGGCTGCGATCCGCCTTCCCCGCCCCCCTCTCCGCTGCAACGCAGTGGAGAAGGAGCCTGTGTTCCTTGTCATCAGCTTCCGGTTCCTCCTCGAAGCGCGGTCTCTTGCAGCTGGAGGAGGTACAGCAGATACTCGCTGATGTCAGGGCCGACGACGTGCGTGTCATCCCCGTCCGTGGCGTTTGCCAGTTTGCCGATTTCATGGTTATTGCCACTGGAAGGTCAGCGTGGCACGTCCGCAACATAGCGCAAGCTCTTATTTACAAGGCAAGGCCAGAGCTATTTCATTCCTTAGAAAAGCTGCTAGGCGCAATTTTGGGATGAGTAATTTCATTCAGACTGGTCCTTGAGCACTAGGCGGGGCTACAGAGGTACATGTAAAATTACCTATGACAACCGGCACTCGGGCAACCTGAAAAATTGGGACGATCACAGGTGATGAGAGCCACCCCACCAAAGGCAACATGCAACACGCAGTGATCATTACTGGAGTTTTCGTTCTAAATCGCTTTTCGAAGCCGGCATTCTCTGCCTGCATGATCTCACTGCGTATCGCATGTCGTCCAAAAATTAATGGTCATCCATGCTGCCTCCTTGTGTCTTTCCATATCAAATGCCATACAACTGAAGATCACCGATATGTTTAATCTTGTGACCAGTTGGATCCGTGAACTTAGAGGTTAATCCAATTGAATGAACCCTAGCTACCTGGTTGGGCGACTAAAGTCTTGGATTGTTACCACCTCAGCATTATAGGCCCTTTCCCTGGTGCGAGAGTGAGACAATATCATTTCTCCAAGTTACGAGCCTGTGACCTCCCCAAAGGCGCCCAAGGTGCTGTCGACGGCCTTTGTGAACAAGGGGATATTGCCTGTAAAAATGTGTGAACTAAGTTTTTGATGCCGCCTTCATGTTTCTTTCCAATAAAAATTAAAGTGAGGTATCCCATTATCAATGTAAACAACAAGGGGGAGCTACCCGCTGTTATGTATAGGGTTGGGCAGAAAACAAGACCAAATGGTCAAACTAGACAAGACCAAGGGACCAAACTGACCAGTTCGATCTGGTTCGGAGAGGTATGTTCACTGGTTTGCTCTCATAAACTTTCCAGACCAAGTTTTAGCAGTCTAGTCTTCATTTGAGGGATTGGTTTGAGCATCCAAAACATACTAGGCCAACATATTATAATTTTGTGAGATATATATACACATAATATGGGTATGCAAATGCATATGTATTCATATAAGTATGATGACATATCAAAAATGTATAGCACCACTAGGGTACCGCCTCACACATTATCGGGCAACCAATAAACTAGTAACACTAGATAGCAAAAAGCTTGATTATTCAAACATCACTCATTAACCTAACACCAACTTAACATCTAGTTTTTATAAAGAAATGCAGTTTTGTTTTCTGCTCTCTTCAAGATCCTAGCACAGCAAGAATCTCGACAAAAAAATGTACAGTGGGACGCATACCCCCTCTCTTGTTTACCGTTGTCAAAGCACTGACGTCTATGTTACCAACACAAAGGCGTTCATGGCCCCTCTACTTTTTCTAGCATGTGTAGATACAACCTCCTGCTCCTCCCTCAACCTCATCGTAGAAATATGTTGCTTTCTAGCTATGCTAGCCCCAGACATTGATGCAAACACAATATTGAGTGTGCTAGTAAATTGTACCGAATCACATTGGTTTGAGACTTAGATCAAATCAAATCAGATCACAACAGTTGCAGTCTAGTTTGGTCTGTTCTTGACTTGCCAACAGTATGGCCTGGTCTGGAGAATTTCTATAGTACTAGGAGTGGTTAGGTCTACAATTTTAGGCTCAGACATGACCAAACTAGACTATTCTCACTCTTAGTCACGTAGCATTGTAGCTATGGCAGAATACACAGCTGAGACTATACATCAAGACTAAAAAAGGGCAGGTGTAAAGTATTTGATAATCTGCAAATCTGTCTTATAAACAGCATGCTTGTAAATCATTGATCATTAGTGAGATCCCTGGTTTGCAAAAGATAAGGCTATGCATCATCGCCCAAAGGACATACAGATCGACACAATTGAAGACCTTAAACAAGTTAAGGTTTAGATGGACCTTGATTTCATAACATTGTAGTCCGACAAGAGTTCCAGACAAGGGGTGTGGAATAAGATATGCTTCTCCCCACGATAAGGCACCTGGGTTTTGCAGGATATTGTAATTTGTTTTGAGTAGTTTGAAAGCAGGGTTGTACAACTATACAAAACTAGGTTGATCACAATGTCACAACATCAAGGATCTGAGGCAAAATTTATCAGAATCCAAAAATGTGAATAACAAAAGATAATTGGGTCCAACATGGCTAAGGCCACATTACACATAGAAACAACATTGGACTTAGGTTCCACATAGGCTGAATTGGGCTTGCTAGTTCCTCAAATCAGGCATTGTGTCCATATGATTCCATATAATGCTCATTGCATGGTATCTAAGAGAAAAAGCCAATAACCCATCTAAGTATTATCTCCAATGTCAGAAAGAGTTCCTTTCCTATATATTGCATTATGTACAGGAAAATGATCCCCGAGGGGATTGGAGACTACTATTCTCGACTAATATCTGCTATACCACACTCCAAACAAGGTGGGTACTGATTGTTGCAAACCTCCCTTGTAAGGAGTGTTTAGATGTGTTTGCTATAGAAGCATGCGAAGAAAAGATGCGACTTGGTTTTGTTCACTCTTATTTATAGAACACATGTATGCTGATGCTTACGCCCCACACAAACTACCTTATACAACATGAAAAAGGATTTATGGTCCATACCCATAATAGAGCTCATTGGTAAAGAAGGATTCATCTAGCCGAACCAACATTGTTGGGATTGAAGCTTAGATGATAATAATGATGATGATGGAGTTCACCCGACTCCGTCAATTGACGTACTTGTTGACCTAGAGAAACATGTTGCTTTGATTGACTTACCTTCACCGTGCCACAAAAATCAACTTTACTATCGTAAGGGGCTCTAAGAACCATCCTTGCTTGTTGTATGAGGTGGCATTGTTTGTTGAGTGGGTGTTCATGTATCCAAATGGCATTAGGGAACTGAATTATCTGGCGATGAGGTCAATGCCAAATTGGTATCTCACATAGGACATCTTGATAAAGTCTCAACATTGTGAGAAGTTCTTTAGTCAAATTCACCATATCCTTAGACAATGCTAACAGAAACCATGAAATGGGATGTCATAATCCCAACAAAAAATTAGTAGACACGTGCTCGAATTTTTTAATTATTTATGAGAGAACCCACCCCATATTGGGCCACCACTGGACCCACCTCAACATGGTAAACTCTCGGAGGCCTGAGAGGGTGTGGTTCAGTCACCCCCTCCTGCACCCAATCAGCGTGATGTGCCATTCACAGAGAGCCTTTTTGCGTATTTCGAACCCGGGTCCTTCATTGGGACTTATCGAGCTCTTACCACCTGGACTACTCTGACCAGACAACAACTACTCTATTTGATAAAGAACATTGTTTTTTCCCTTGTTGAGATCAAAAGTAGATCAACTTTAGAGCATGTATAAAATGCATGTTGTTTTTTCCTTAAGGGCATGACTCTTACTAGCTATAGTTACTTAGTTAGTAAGTCGCGATTTGCTATCCATTTATTTAGATGTGCCACATACTTTGTAAATATTCATTGAAGTTGGTGGCCCACAACATGTCATTTGTGGCTCGAGAGCGGAAGGCCATGATTTTTTCCATAAGCTTAGCCTTCTAGATGGCCACCACTTAAGCAAGGGACAACACGGCCGAAGCTTCATGTTATAAAGTCACAACTCACAACTCCATGACCACCTCCCTAAAGGCGTCCATGGTTGTTTGATAATTGTGTCTCTTTTGTGTGCCTTGCTTGTGCACAATGGCTTTGTAGGTGGGGTCTTAGGTAGGGTGCCTAGGTGTTCAAAGACTTTTTCAATAATTATTTTAGGTATATTTTACTAAATTTTACATATTTTGATAATTTTTTTGTTCGTAACTATTGATTTTAATATTTTTGTATTTGAATATGTTAGAGTACCGTCTGGAGTTGCAGAATTGACACCAAATTGACGTACGTTGGCCTTATAACTCAAAGTATGCCTAGTTGACCTAACATGTATTTGCTGATATTGGCCTAGGTGTTCAAAGACCTTTTCAATAATTATTTTAGGTATATTTTACTAAAGTTTACATATTTTGATATTTTTTTTGTTTGTAACCATTGATTTTAATATTTTTGTATTTGAATATGTTAGATTACCGTCTAGAGTTGCAGATTTGACACCAAATTGACTTACGTTTGCCTTATAACTCAAAGTATGCCTAGTTGACCTAACATGTATTTGCTGATATTGACCTACATCAAACCCAATCTGGCTTAACATAATTTGGAGCTAACTTGACCTAAATCAAACCTAACTTAGCCATTTTTTCTCACAGAAACTGAACTAATAAATCAAACCTTATTTATTAGTAGCATACCTACCTATCACGATATATTTTCCCACAGGTGTTAGATAACTAGAATTGATCCTTTTGGGTGCTTAGGCGAGCTCTTGATAACCATGGAACAAGAACAAGCTGTCACAAAGATAAGATGTTGGGAACGGTGTAGCAAATACTTCAGAGGTTCTTTTTCATGTTAATAGGGGTGTGATTTTTGGACATAATCTGGAGCAGTATGATCTTTAATCAATTTTGTAACTACTCCACAACAATTTAATATAATATGATAAAATAATCAATTGGTTGTTTATCCAAGATGAATTGGCATTTGGGTTTACAAAAAATGATGAACTTGTGATTAAGAAACCCTTGCTACCCACTGGAGCTCTTTAGGGTTAGTGCATGTCAGCCTATGGGGCTCAATATACGAACATGCTCACGAAAGTGCAACTTAGACCTACTCCATCATAGCCAATGTGCAAAGCATGTTCTAGTCAATGATCACTTAGTGCGGCTACTTTTTCGTGCTTGAGAGCGGTCTATTGTTAGCATTCTCATTCCAAAGCTGCTCGAAGAAAGACATGAACTCAAGAGTGAGTTAAGAATGACCTAATAATTTTGTCATGTAGCTCCTTTTTCTTGACAAAATTTTGGTACATAGTCATGCATGCTTTAGGAATCTTGCATTTAGGATAGTCTACTATCGATATACTTCTTCAACCATGAGCATGACGAGATCCTCCAACTGCTATTACAGACAAATCTCCTTGTCAATGAGCTGATTATTGTGGGTGTTATGTCATAACATGGTGGAGATGTCACAATCTACTCTTGAGTCTTGACATTTAGGTAAAGTAAGTGGGATTAATCGTAGATTGAGACCATGTTTGTAAGGCTCTCTTGGTTTGTTAAAACTTGGTAGCAATGATGTAAAACGGATTTCCATCAATGAGTTCCTAGTTCCTACCTAACCATATTATACACCTAAGTTAACCTTTTTCATTTAGACTAAAGGTCAAGAAATCATAAGTGGACATGATTTTTATCTTATCTTTTTACATGTTTAAAGGATTGCATGATTTTCTCAGTGGTGCTTGTAGAGAGACTTGCCTCGACAACATCACATCAACTATTGCCTCGACAACATCACATCAACTAGTAGTGCAAGATAAGCTTGCACGCAATGTGTGATAGTAGAGTAAAGATCATACCAAGCGCAATCAGCTCCACGCATGGGCACCTTTATGATGGCTGATTGCAACCATTATGTGTGTTATTAGAAGTTGAGCATAGATTGAGCAATTTCATGTCCTTTTGACTTTCTCATAGTGAAATGTATTCTTGAAGTTACCAAAATTAGCCAAGGTCCTATAAACATCAAAGATGGTAGCTAGAGGCTTTTCTAAAGGCAATACACTCCCTAAGAAGGTTACATTCTAGATGATGGTAACATGAGTCGAAACTCGAAGGCCACCTGGTGCATTTCGCCGAAATGGTTTGTTGTCGAGTTCAATGAGGAAATGTTCCAAGTAATGGATCTTAACCTCACCGATTCGTGGTTGGAGTACTGTCTCCACTTGGGAGGAGGGGCCATTTTTGGTTGTAGGGACAAATTTATCTTCATGTTGATGGAAGTGGCCATGAAGGAGCCATTCATGACCAAGATGTCCCAAGAACAATGGTCTCTCTTATGGCTTGGAATCAAGGATTGAAATTTCCGTGAAAGCTTTCATTTCCATGGCGACTGCATTCGAAATGCTTCATCCATTTACACGGTAGATTTCCGTGGAAAGTTCAGTAAATGACCAAACCAACACAATTTTTGTGGAAATAAGTCAAAACTGTATCGAAACTGGTAAGATTTTCATATCGATTCATAATGAATATGAGGTTATGTTTTCCTTTCATTGACAAGTCCAACCTACATCAGTTATTGTTTAATAATCAAAATTTATATTTCATTATTGCGATATAGTTTCTGATCTAGTATTCCACAATCAATATGTACCAGTACCCTATCGATTGTTTCAAGTTTCATGTAACAATAGAAGTTGCTGATAATCTCATTTTAATTGCTTATTTAATAGATATTATAGGATGAACATGTGTTTTTGATATACGGTTCTTAAAATTTCATGTAAAATTTCTATAATTTGCATAAAGTTCTTGCAATTTTTCCGTTGTTAAAATTTTAATTGAAGTTTCTATCGTCCGATGGGTTTTCTTGAAATTTCCATTTACATGGGTCATAGGTGTCAAAATCAACATGTTGAATCTTAGTTTAGAATAGCCGTGAATGTTCCATGAGGGTATGACTATGAACACAATTAATCAGATACAAGTTGGGGCCTTGATACGATGGATGAATTGCCCTTGGCATTGTTGCTATTCATTACAAAATTGGGATTCCGTTTATTCTGCAAGGATGGAAATCAATTGATGATTATGGGGGAAATTTGAAAAAAATCTATTAGAATTTAGCAAAAGGTTGATCACATTTAAGAATTATCTTGAAAAAACTGGGCACTATATATTATAATAATACATGTATATATTTTGATATGTTATTTAGAGAAGACTACACACCCGTGAACATATATACCTACGCATATATCTTGCATATTTGAATGTCTTTCATACATCTTGATTATCCAATATCATACCAAACAACAGAGTGGTATGATGTACCACGTATACAAGATAAGAGAGTAGAGAGAATGGCCCATCAGGCCCTTTTGGCTTAGTACTCTTAACACTCCCCATCAAGCTGGAGAATGAATAACATCTTGTAGTCCCAACTTGATACTCATATAAGGAAACAAAGCAGGAGGTAGAGGTATGGTGAGGATTTTGTGCTCCCATGTTTTCATATGTGTAGTGACAATCTTCCTAGCCTTCAGAAGATCACGAACAAAGTGGCCGCCAATCTCAGTATATTTTGTTCATTCATGGAAGGCAAGGCTGTTCAGCCTAATTGTAAAAATGCAAGGTAGTTGGAGATTGGACTTGAATGCCAATTTTGTCAAGAAAGGGAATATATCCATTGAATATCACGACATGCATGTTCTATAGCTCGATATTTTGCTTTTGTGCTAGAGCGAACAACCACAATCATTTTTTGTTCCTCTAGGTGAGTGGATGATCTACCAGAAAAATGCAAAAACCTGAGGTCGAGCTTCGATTGCTAGCATCACTTGCCTAATCTGCATTAGCAAACCGAGTGCTAGAGATCTTATCAGATATGGGCTGCTTATAAAAGAGTGCTTAAGAAATATGAGAATCTATTGTACGTTGGTCCTGTGCGTCAGTAGAGGTGCACTCATGTGTTGAATAGCAATCCCTATTGCATATGAAATATCGCGTTGAGTGATTGCTGGGTAGACCAACTCCCCCCACAACCAATTCTGGAGCTTTGTATCCCCCCCTCCCAAATCTGGAGCTTTATATGGCAATCCATGGGAGTGGAAATGGGTTTTCCACTAGTTATACCCGTTTTGCTGAGATGCTCCAGGATATAATTCTTTTGATATAGGTTTGTCCCCCTCTTAGACCATATAACTTCAATGCCTAATAAGTACCCAAGTACCGCCAAATCTTTTGTATGGAAAAGAGACTATTGGTAGGAGGCTTGTTCTTCACCATCACACACTGAAATATTAGACATATCATTATTGTAAACCACAATAGGAGGCTTGTCCTTTGCCATCGCAATGACATGTCAATTATTGGAAGATGCACAATAATGACAGAAAATGAGGTTACCACAAGAAAGCACGATAATCGAGAGCAACCGCTACCAGAATGTAACACAGTAGGTAAAGATAAGCAATATTCTCCACTGGAAAGAAAACATGCTAGGAAAAGAAAGAGCGCTACTAGAAGGATGCACGGTTGGTGAGGAGGGAGAGAAACCACTATCATTGGAAAGAAGCATTGTGATAGGGAATATAGTAGTCCCCTATTAAGAAATGCTCTCACCCATGCATTACCGGCGGGTCTAAGTCTTCTGTACCCGTCCTCTTTGCCTGCCTTTGTGCCTACGACATCTAATCCCTTGGCTTGTGGAACCTACAGCGGAATGTACGGTGAGGATTTGCTGGGCATGTTGTCCCGGGCACGGAGTATGTGAATCCATTACAAGCTGCATGGGGATGTGGAATACACGGAGGAAATCACTACTACCCGCGAATTAGAGAGGCAATGATCTTAATCCTAGATCAGGACCAAGATGGAAGCCGAGCAGCGACAAGCTGGCTAGAGCCGTGCTCCCTTCTGCTGCTGTGTGTGGGTAGTTGCAACCCCTATGTTGTTGTCGCTACAACTGACGGGTGGAGGCGGCCCCTGCACTGCAACTACTGCAGCCGCCCTGGCCGCTGCATTGACGGAAACAACATGGTGCTGGTGATGTGGGAGGGCGGCAGCGGCAGCCCCGTGCTGTGGTTGCCGGTTGAATGGTGGCAGAAGCCCCATGCTACTGATGCTTGTTGACCGTAGACTTTAGCGGCCGGGTGCCAGCAATGCTTAAAAATTAGAGGATTACTCTAATGCTTGGATACCGTGTTGATGCTAATCACATGTTATTATTACTGAGTAAAAAGGCATTACATACATAATTCTTATATAGGAGATGGTAATGACCACTAGTTCTGATTCCGCAATATGGGAACATGGAAGTGGTATGGTGTACCACATTTGGAATAAGAGAGTAATAAGGCCCAGTAGGCACATTTAACATAATAGTCTAATGTTTCTTACATTGCAATCGTGCGAGATCTGCAACTCTACAGGATGGTTGCTCCACAGATTGAGATCAAAACTATATGCATGTAAAACAATAGGTCTGCCACAAATATAACAAATGATGATCCGTGTTAGGCTAAGTATTTCGCATACTGTCAGAGTATCCGACCGTTGGTCATTTAACTATTTGACTGTCATACAACAACCATCTTACATGTATAAAGTAAGCTATAATAACATATTCAATGATAGCAACTGTTTTTGATCCATGCATTCTTCATTTGCCTTATTATAAATTTGATTTTTGGGTAACAGGTAAAAGAAAAACAAAAAGGAGCTGAGCAAATGCTTCTTCCGAGCATAGAGGGCTATGAAGGAGGAAAGTGGGTCATTGTGGACTCAGGTAATTTTGATTTTCAGATCTTGTTTGTGGAATGGTTCCCTGGTAAATTGCTTATATATATATATATATATATTAATTAATTAGTGGATTAGGAATCTATTTTAATCAACTATCTTATGTGTCAGAAAATCAACTTTCACTTTGTAAATTTATTTTTCTTTTGCCTGCCATATCAGTATTATATTTTCTAGTCAGATTTGATCTCAAAATGCAGGGATCTGTTACTTTTGTGAATACTGTACAGTGTTTGAGCTAGTTACCATGTTTTGTTTGATGCCAACTTATCGTATGTCTATTGAGATCATTCCCATTCTTGAAACTTGAGTATCTGGCAGTTTCATCTTTTAGTGATCAATCTAAACCGTCAAACCCATGCTATTTGATGAATCCTGGCTCATGACTAAAATCTACTTATAAAATTACTTTTTATCAATATTTCTCAATTATAGATACACCGCTCATCAATCTCTCTTGTTTTCGTTTGGGAGAAACCTTACTTATATTAGATAGAGAACAAATGTATAGAGGAAAACAAAACCGAATTTAAAGAGATCAAAGTAGAGGAACGGGATACTTCCCATCTCAAAGAGGAGTCCTTATTCCTGATTCTACTTCTACAAAATTGTTGCCAAGTACTAGTTTGAATTTTAAGCAAGCACAGTTTGGAATTTCATTCTATGTTTGCGTACATTCTACGCAAATGTAGCCGGTCCCAAGCCCTAGTAAAGGAGGAGGATTGGTAGTCGGTCAACAACCAGCCATAAAACTGTCACTCTTTTTATGACATAGATCCTTATAATTTTTTTTTTGGAGCGTCCGTCGGCTGCATCGACACCCATGTACAATGATATATAAGCAAGGGGTTTCAGACACAACGACACCCGGTTGTGTTAAAGGAAAAGCAAGTGTTTCCACACCTTCGACGGGTGTGGGTAAAGAAGCTAGTCTCGCTGCACAATGCCCAGATGTAATGAAAAATGTGCAAGGGCAATCTTATTGAAGGAGACAGGTAAAAAAGCAAGTTCACTAATAACAAATTATAGTAGATGGAATATTGACTCTTTGACTGGAAAGTCTTTGGTGATAGTGGATACCGTGATTAGAAGAAAACTTAGCATTGTTTGTTTCCAGGAAACCAAGTGGATAGGGGAACAATGTAAAGAGATTGGAGACACGGTTTACAAAATTTGGTATACATCTATTGACAAATATAGAAATGGCATTGGAATTATTGTTGATAAGATGTTGAAGGATGATGTCGTCAAGGTCAGACGAATGGGTGATAGAATCATAGCTATCAAGGTTGTTCTTGGATAAAAGATTTTTAATATTATTAGCGCTTATGCCTCCTCCCCCCCCCCCCCCCCCCCCCCAAAAAAAAAGTTGGTCTTAGTGAGGAGGTAAAGAAGGATTTTTGGGATAACACGGATGAACTGATGCAAGGAATACCTATAGAGTAGAAGATCATTATTGGGAGTGACCGAAATGATCATGTGGGGAGTAATGATGGTTTATATGAGAGAGTTCATGGAGGTTTTGGATATGGCAGCAAAAATGGAGAGAAGATTTTAGATTTTGCAGTTGAGATGATCTTAGCAAATACCTATTTCAAGAAAAGATATTCTCATATTATTAATTTTAAGAGTGGGTACAATTGTAGCAAAATTTATTACTTACAAGAATTCTGGATCGAAAAGTATGCAAGGATTGTAAAGTGATCTCTAGGGAAGAACTCACCAGCCAACATAGGCTGGTGGTTCTAAATGTGAACATGAAGATCAACAAATGTAAGCATGGCGGAAGGCAAGATAGAAGGATCAAGTGGTGGAATCTTAAAGGAGAAAAGAAAAGACATTTTCTGAGAAACTTATCAAGGAGAGAACTTGGTACTTGGAGCATGATGTTATCTCGATGTGGCAAAGAATGAGCTCCTGCATAACAAAAATTGTCAAAGAGGTTTTTGAAGAGTCCAAAGGGTGTGGGCCTCCACGGAAAGAGACTTGGTGGTGGAATGATGAAATAAGAAAGGCTATTAAACTCAAAAGGGAGATCTTTAGGAGCTCTCCCAAATCTAGAGATGACACAACTTTTCAGAGATACAAACTAGCAAAGAAATGTGTTAAGAATGTAGTTCAAGAGGCAATGTCCATATACTCTGATGAGATATATAAGAAGTCGGATACTAGAGAAGGGGAAAAAGATATTTATAAAATGGCTCATATTAAGAAAGGAAAGGAAGAGATTTGAGTGGAGTAAAGTGCATCAAGAATTAAGATTGCGGAGTGTCGGTGGATGATGATGATATAAAGAACCAATGGAGAAACTATTTTCATTAACTTTTCAATGGAGATACTGTGAATAATGTAAGAGACTAAAGTGACATGTATGCAAGAGATATCACTTATACACAACGAGATTTACTATCTGAGGTCAAGAATGCTTTGAAAAAGATAAAAATGAAAAAGGGATGCGATCTAGACGATGATATTCCGATTGATGCATGGAAGAGTATGGGGATGAAAGAGTTATGTGGTTAATAAATTTCTTTAATAATATTATGAAGACAAAATTTGCCAAATGAATCGAGAAATAATACTATAGTCCCAATTTACAAGACCAAAGGAGATGTTCAGAGCCGCACAAACTGCAAAGTTATCAACTTGATGAGTCACACTATGAAGCTTTGGGAGAGGATTATTCAGCCAAGGCTAAGATCGATAACACAGATATCAGACAACCAGAACCAGTTCGGTTTTATACCGGGAAGATCAACAACATATGCTATTTTGTTGATAAGGAGGCTTATCGAGAAGTACAGAGAAAACAAAAGAGATCTCCATATGGTGTTTATTGATCTAGAAAAGACCTACAATCGAGTAACCATGAAAGTCTTATGGAGGGTTTTGCATAAAAAGGGAGTGGCTATTCAATACATTAACGTGATTAAAGACATTATGATGACTCAACTACAAGTGTTAGGATTCCTGGAGGAGAGATACAAACTTTTCATATCACTGTTGGGGTGCATAAAGGATGAAAGAAAGAAAATTTGAATGATAAAGTTGAACTTTGGAGAAATGCGTTGGAATCTAACGGATTTATGATCAATAGAAGCAAAACCTATGAAGCACGGATACTCCAAAACAGATGCCGTACCCGTATCCGATACGTATCGGATACCAATACTCCGTGGATACGTATCGGATACTCCTAATCCGTATCCATCCGTATCCAAGCCGTATCCAGTCAGTAAAAATTAGAAGAAAAAAAATCTGGGCATGGCATTGCTTGATTAGCATTTGACACCAGCTCATGTCTCAAGACTCTCAACCCTCTCTACTAAGTAGTAGCTTGCAGCAAGGTTGTCATAGTTGCTTCCTTGAAGTAGTTCAAGGTTAGTCACCATTCCTCTTGCTAAATGCCAATCTTCCTTCTCTTTATTTTTTGTACCTCGTCTTTTTTTTTTCGATTTTACTTTTTACAGAACTTCCAAGCACCGATACTCCAAAATAGGTGTCCTACCAGTACTGAATGCATATTTGATAAAAATACTCCCTAGATACTCTCTAATACATACCAAATACTTCTTAAGCCGTATTTCTTTTTTTATTAGCAGGATATGACCTCAATGCAGCCAGGGTACAACCCCAACCCATTTAGCAGCCAAGAGAGCACCCCACTCGTGTGATCCCTCAAAATCCCAAAACCATGTGACTTCCAACTCTAGACTCCCCCTATTGTATTGTGATTTGAGAATGAAATTGGTATTTCTTGTCAAAATTTTAAAATAAACATTTGACAAGTTGTTGTATCCATGTACTTGTATCTTATATTTTCAAAAATTGGCATATCCCCGTACCGTACCCGTATCCATTTCTGTATCTATATCCGTGCTTCATAGTAGCTAGCCATACATGAAAGAAGATAGTTTGGTATCACAGATGACACAACTCACTTTACAACACAACATTACATGATACATGAAATGAATAAGCTTTAGAATATGATATTATCATGTCTTTGTGTAACTTCTGTCTCACATTAATATGAATGAAAGACCCCATTTTAAATCATTGTTTGATATTATGGTATTGGTTTCCATTTTCTTCAGAAATATTGTGATTTTTGAATGAAATTTGATTGTCTTCATCTATTTTTAAAATAAATATATTGTTTATTTTTAAAATATTAAAATAAATATTAAAAAATTGCTGTATCCATGACGTACCCGTATCCTATATTTTCAAAAATTGCCGTATCCCCGTATCCGTACCTGTACCCGTATCGGATACGTATCTGTATCCGTGCTTCCTAGAGAAAAATAGATTATATGCAACAATTTAGCCAATGTAAAATTGTGAATGGCGGGGTCAAGTTGGATGGAAATGATGTACCAACATGTGATAAATTTCGTTACTTGGGTCTATTATTGAAAGGGAGTGTGACGTTCAAGGTGATATTTGTCGCACGATCAGAGCAGGATGGTTGAGGTAGAGGAGTGCAACCGGAGTAGTATGTGGCCAGAAGATCCCTCTCAGATTAAAAAGTAAGTTTTAGAGAATAGCTTTACAGCCAACCATGCTATACGGGAGTGAACGTTGGGCAGTGAAGAAACAAGGTCTCAACAAGATGATTCTGGCTGAAATGTGCATATTGAGATGGGTGTGTGGGAAGACAAGAAAAGATCGTTTGAGGAATGACTATATCAGGATCAAAGTGGGGGTGGTAAGCATCAAGGGTAAGTTGCGTTTGCGTGAAGGTCATTTAAGATGGTATGAACATGTGGAGCGCAGACCAACAAATGCACCTATTTAAAAGAAGGTTATAGGGTCAAGCACACCTAAAAGAAGCAGAGGCAGACTTAAATTTACTCGGATGAGCTTATAACGAGAGATCTTGAGTCTTTACATCTTGATCAAAGTATGACCCATAACAGAGCTGATTGGAAAAGAAGGATCATATAGCCGATTCCAACATGGTTGGGATTGAGGCTTAGATGATGATGAAACAAGCATAGGCTGAAAGGGTCTGGTACTTCCCTTATTCTCCTCCTTTCTAATTTGCCACATCAAAACCACCCAAATGCAATGAAGCACATATCATCTATATCCTTGTTATTTAAATACAATTAATTTGTAGCCTGTCTGGAAAAAACAGAAGTTTCTTTGTAAGCTGCGCCCTATGAAAATAACATTTCGTAGTTTCTATGAAGAGAAGCCATATTAAATAGCAACTACTGTTAAATCCAAAAAAGATCTTTTTGATTTCGGGAATCATACATCTTTTTTATTTCGGGAATCATACATACTTACAGGAACTTGCTACAAAACTATTTGTTATATTCATACATTATTCATCCCAAACATCTCATTCACAATCATTAGAGTAAGTTGGTTTATGGAGAGCTCTCAACCGATACACTAGGAGATAGCTAGTCTAATATTGCATTTTGAAAATATCTCCTGGTTGGTTGTCATATTCCTCATTAATGGCAATGTAATAGCTGTGCCTGATTTTTTGTAATTAATTTATTGTGGTGGCCTGACAATCTGAAGGAACCAAAATGTATTTTCTAGATTCTAACAACGGACAAACAACCCATGACTAACTTATGATTAGATTTGAGTGTACTTCACTCAAAAGTGGCAGTTTTATGGATAATGTTATAGCTAGATGCAATCTTTTGTGCATTTGACTGTAAACTTTGGTTCTGGGTTGTTATTTTAAATATCTGTTTTAATGTTATTATTGTGAAGAATGACATTTTGGTTATAAGAACAACATGTCTGACTGAGTTGATAAACCATTTCAAGCAGCCAGGCTCACTTAAGTCCAAACCAAAACAGAACATTCATATTTGTTTCAATTTGCTTCCATTCTAGTTGGACGTTGGTTTGGCCCTAGATAAGATTTTAACCAAAAAGTTTGATTCAGACTCTGTTGGTTCTAAATGCAACAGAACAATCATATTTCTTCTCAGTTTGTTACAGTTCATATGAAGTTTGTTTGCCCTAGATGAATTTTAACCAAAAAGTTTGCTTCAGATTAGGTTGATTGTAAATGACTGTGAACACCCTGTTCCTTTGCTGACTACGGCGATGCTAGCTTTATAGTGGGGAATCCAAAGTCTTATTTTATGGATTAGTTTAGAAGCCTGTTTTTTTCTCTTACTTTTTCTGGGTAGGGTGATGGTCCCATCTTATGCATGCCTTCCTTCAAACAACGAAAATTCTGACATTTTTAGATTTATCTGCGAAAAATCAGTGATTGAGTTGTAACTAGGGATGGCAAATATCCCCAAAAACCCAAAATCCAATAAACCCAACCCAACCGGACCCAATTAATAGTGGGTAATGATGGGCCCGGTTCGCACGCTAGGTCCAAATGGGGAGGCCCAATTCGCCTCCGATCTCACGCGCACCCCCATTATTACCCATTATTCCCCATTCCCTTGAACCCTAGTCAATAGTCAGACTCATCACCTCGGTCTCTCTGACTCTTATCGCTCATCGCCCCTTTCGTGTCCTGACCTGGAAGCGGCGGCTCTCCACTCTGCTTGCTGCCGATGCCGAAGATCCGAGACGCCGCACAGTCGCACCGAGTTGCTGCCATAGCACCGAGTTGCCGCTGTCGCGTCGATTTTTGTTGTCGTGTGGAGAAGCCAAGCACCGAGAGGCCATCCACCGAGGAGATATGCAAGCGTGCTGAGGAGTACCGCTTAGATCTCTGCCCTGCATGTTGCGGCATCTATTGCTGCTATAGTCAACGCCACCATTAGGCGTTTTACCAGAAGCAACGAGCGTCACTGACGTCGCTTCATTGGCAAGTGCCTCCCATATTTCCTGGAGAAGCGTGACTCCGACACGCTCCTCTCCCCAGTCAACACCTTCCCGTGCAGCTTCCACCAGGTGGGAACCAACTCCTACTCGTTCTCAATCTCGTTCACCGCCAGCACCCGAGACTGTTGTGTGGTACTTCGCCAGCCGCGACCACCTCAACAATCGTAGTCTCTCTGGTGCTGGGCAAAATTGGCCTCCTTGTCCGCCAAGACGACACTGACGGCTCGGAGGAGCAACGACCACACCACGGGTACGCGTCATTAAACTGAGATGAGCTGTTGGCAACCTAGTGTTGTGTGACCGGAAAAGAGACATCCTCTCACAGTGCTTCTTCATCTGGTGATCTTTGCCTTGGTAGCCCGGTCCTCTCAACTCCTTCGTCTCCGACAATATCTCCTTCTCTACCACCGTCTCGGCTGAAAGCAACAAGGTTAGGATCGGTGCAACGATGGAGAGCAGCTGTGCCTGTTGCAGTTTGTGGTATGCAAGGGCGGTGGTTGTTTGTTGCATTCAAAATGTTTGTTCTTTTGTCTATGTGGCGATCTGTGAGGGCGGTGGTTGTTCGCTGCACTCAAGTTGTTTGTTCTTTTGTATATGTGATGTGTTACACCTTTTTACGTCAAAGACAACTTTGTAAATTTATTAATCTGTATAGACGACAGATTCCTGATGTATTCTTAATTATTTTAATAATAGACATATTATTGATTTATGTCTGTGTTTTGTGTTTTGCTGAACATTCTTATGTGCATTGGATATGACTATACGAGTAAATGAACCTTGTAATGATCGAAGGGTCTCTAGATAAATTTTCCAAGTTTAAAAAGTTGGTGTTGCTAATGTGATCCTAGAGTAAGTTCAAATTTGAATCAGACAGATGTATCTGGAGATACTTTTGGTTGATTTAAAGATGTACCAGGATTATATTAAATGATTATCGCAAGTTCTGTTGCATACTCACAGGCAAGGAAGAAAATGTCTGATTTCGATGTCGTTTCGTGGCCACGGAAATAGAAATTTCGGCAAATTTTGACAATTTTTTTGATAAATGCGTTCCTGGCGTTTTAACGGCAAAATAAACGAATTAATTTATGAAATTTTACCAGAATGGTCTACTAGTATAGATCTACTCAAATATTTAATAATATTTCATATTGGATATGTAGGGGATGGGGCCTCCTCATCATTTTTGAGTGAATGACCCTGAACTGTTTCGATGGACATTTCGATGGGGATTTTTGATGTTAATTTTCAATGGTGAAATCAATGAATTAAGTCATTGTAGTTTGCAAGCACAATATATAGACTTAAAAACACAAAACTGTGCAAAAAAAATGTTGTAGGTAGTACATAATATATGAAAAAGTAAAAAAAAAATAAACGATCTGCCTGTTTCGAGAGTTTCGTCAGTCAATTTTGATGTTCGATTGCCACAAACAGAAATTTCGGCCAAAATTTCGACAATTTTGTTGAAATTTTGAACATTGCTCACAGGCATTTGTGTACATGAGCTATAGAATTACTGGTACAGTGAAAATGGGTTGTAACAGGTCCCCATTCCCTATTGGGTTGGGTATGGGTATGCATTTAGTATATATTATCTTCAAGTGGGGTGGGTATGGGTTAGGTTAAATTCTAAATGGGTATGATGGGTATGGGTATGGGTTGGTCATACCCACCCATTTGCCATCCCTAGTTGTAATGATTGAACTAATGAAAGCATTGCAAACAATGCTGTTTGTTTTTGTGTAGTTGTGGTATCCATCATTCGGTCATCTTTTAGCACAACCCTGATGACAGGGTCATTGCCATGGAGAAACGTCACATGGCCACCCCAAAACTAAGATTAACCACCAATACAAACCACTCAGCTCGAGTTGAAACAACAAACTGAATGGAACCATTCAAAACCACAGTGTCACCCTATCTGTCCATACTAGGAACAAGGCCTCCAGTCTTAATGCACGAGGGCCACACAGAGGGCCAGACATAAACAAACCACATAAGCGACGGTAAACTCATGCAGATAACTACCATCAGGTATTACATAACTGTAAAGAGACTACATCTTCCTTATTTGATTACTTAATGATTCATTCTACATCTGAGTTACATAGCTTAAGAGAAACTATAATATACAGGTATATCAGCTACGAGCTATACAAAAACCAATTTGAGAAACAATGAACATCTCTCACACCTCGCCTAGGACCTTGGTGTGCTTGAACTAACTCTAGACTAGGTACACCTCACCAACAACCTCCTCCGACTACTGGAAACTGGTACCTGAGAAAAATGTTAGCAAATTTTAATGAGTCTGTTGTCTTAGTGAGTAAGCACTTCCAGAGTTCTACTTGACAGTAAAATATGAAATTAAGATAGCAAGATGCAGTAATATGATTAATTTATGTTACTTAACTGAGCATGAGCAATTTAGACATATTAGACGAAGCACATAATTTTACTTAAATAGTTTAGGCATACCAACAGATTACGACTAAGATAAGACAAACAAAATATATAGACTAATCAACTTAACAAAACATGTAATAGACTAAAGCATTAATGAAGCATACCATATTAACTTATCTAGATTATTCATCTTTTTATAATTCTTAATTATGTATTATCTTTCTTATTGTATGATAGATTATTAAGGAAAAACTGTGACCAAGACCCAACACCTTTTTCCAACTACCACACACAATGCAATGAAGTTGTGGCTAAGGCCCAACACCTCCATGGGAATGGGTTGTAGCAAGGTTGAACACCCAACCACATACACCCTGTGTTGTACAGGCGCCCGCCTGGGCGGCGCCTGGGCGCCTAGGCTTAAGTCAGCCCACCTCAAACTGGGCGCCCAGCCCCCTAATTGACCTAACTTGTCGCCTAAGGCCTTTTAAGGCCCAAATTAAGTCAATTCAAGGCTAATTTAGGATAAATTAGATCTGAATTTGATCAAATTGGGTCATTTTATGGTTAAATTGGGTCTGATTTTTCCCAAACAAGGTCAATTTAGGGTAAATTAGGTCTGATTTGGAGGAAAAATTCCTGATTCGGGGGAATCAGGTCTAATTTAGTGGAATTAGGTCTGATTGGGTCATGTAAGTCCTCGTTTAGATCAACATAGGGAAATTTAGGGTTAGTTAGGATTGATTTGATCATGTTATGCAAATTAGGTTTGATTTTAGGCCAAATTATGTCAAATTTGAGCAGATTAGGTCTGATTTGGGGAAAACAAGTCTGGCTTTGGGGAATGGTCTGATATGGTGAGATTAGGTCTAATTTGGCCAATTTGGTTATTTCTTAGGTCAATATAAGGAAAATTTGGGGAAATTAGGTCTGATTGGATCATAATATACAAAATTTGATTTATTTAGGCCAAATCTTGTCAAAATTGGGCACTTAGGTCTAATTTAGGGGAAACAAGTATGATTTGGGGGAAATTGTTTGAAATTAGATGACTAGATCTTGTTTGGCCAAATTTTGTCTCATTTACTTGAATATATGATTTTTTTTTGGGAAATTGGGATTGATTAGGTCATGGTATACAAAATTAGGTCTGGTTTAGACAAAAATTAGGGTAAATTAGGTCAAATTTGATCAAATTTGGATCAAACGAGTTCAAATTAGGGCCAATCAGTTCTAGTTTAGGTCTTGTTAGTTTTAATTTAGCCTAAATTCTACATACTAGTATTATACATGTTTTGACAACAAACATAATACATGTTTAGCTTTCTGATTTCTATATCAATTTTTTTTAGGTAAAACTTCCACAATTCAATCCATATCTAATGATTTTGTTGCTTTCTTCATATGATGCTAGCACATTGATTGCATATTTATCATGTATATTTATGTGTAAGGATTGTATTTTTCAGGAATTTTATGTATAACTCTTAAATTAAAAATAAATAAAAACGCCTGGAAACGCCTGGGCCACCGCCTGGGCGCCTAGGCTGTCTGGGCGTCCCCCTGGAACGCCTGGCCGCCTATACAACCATGCATACACCTGGGATTATCGCAAAGCCCCGACACCCCCGCATATATAGAAGTTGTGGCTAAGGCCCAAACTCTCTTATGCGTACCTGAGCTGTGAGCTATGGCTAGGGTCCGGGTCCGTAATCTCACACTCTAACAACAAGATGCTGGGGTTGCATCCGTGGCCCAATCACCCTTCACATAACAAGCACAACACAACATGTAAGGTTCTCATGTGTGATTAGAGCTTCAACTTGTATTAGGTCATTATGCACTAGTGTGAGTTCGTCACTGTTATTTTCATCTTATTCTCATCTCATTTATTATCAAATATATGTATATCATCATCATTAGCTTTAACTTTAATGCTTTAATAATAACTTTTTTTTTCCGGTTGGTATACATAGGTATACATATACTTTTTAACTTTAACCATAGTGACAAATCGAAACTTAGAAAAAATAAAAAAATTTGTGAAATCAACATATGATTTTGAATTAGTGGCACGGGCTTTGACTTGATTGGGTCAACTATTCCGAAATGATTGAGAATAAGTTGACTCTATATATACACACATATATACATATGTATATATACATACATATCATATACACGTAACTATTAAGGTCAAAAGACATACAATCTTATTGAGTGAAGAAGTAGGAAAAGAACTAAAGAATAGTTGAGCAATAACAATGGACTGTTGGGAGAGTGGGGGGTTGGAGGTTTAGAGTATATCAAGAGTTTTGTCTATATGGTTTGGTAAAAAAAGAGCGACTTAAAAGAGAAAATTGTGTAAAATTGTGAATAGTCAGGAAGAATCGTAAAAAAGCGGGATAAATCGTGAAAAACTAAGGCTGGACAGAAAACCAAACTTGACTATTAGACCAAACCAAACTTGACCAAAAACCACCTGGTTAAGTTTGCTATGGATGAGTATTGCGGTCAAGTTTGATTTGAAAAGTGTTCGGAACATCCTTAACCGATCTGGTCATAGTTTGGCCAACCAGTTAACCAATCAGACCGAACTTGACCAACTCTATATGTGTATGTGTGTGTCTAACTGTCTATATATATACTCAAAGAAATTATTATATTCATGATTTAGATGATTCATAGAAAATATTTAAATGAATATCAACATTATATTTATTTTTAGTTCAACAAATGGCTTTTACATTAATATTATAGCTGATACTATACATTTATATGTTTGTGTGTGGGTGTGTGCGTGTGTGTGTGAGTGTGTGTATGTGTGTGTGTGTATCTGTAAATACATTTATGTGTGTATATATAATATTTAAAAAATATTAACATTTAAGTATTGCCTGTAATATACAAATACTCCATTTAATGTTTAGATAAAAACATTTGTTTCATGTTATTAAAGTATGAGTTTTATAGAAGATGAAGAACATCGATAATTGACACCAAAATTGTGTCTCTGTGTGAGTATCTATATATATGTGTATATATATAATATTTCGAAAATATTAACATTTAATTATTTCATGTAGTATACAAAACATTCCATCTAATATTTAGATAACATAAGATTTGTTCCATGTTATTAAAGTATGAGTTTTATTGAAGAGCATTGATACCTTGACATCAAAATTATATCAAACTATTATTGATCTTCATTTAAATGTGTGACTAGTAAATACTAGGTAGTAGCGGTTTTAGACCGAACTTAACAAACTTGACCACATTGTGTCGGTCAGGTAAGTTTGGTCTACATCCTTTCAACAGTCAAGTATGGTCTTAAAAGTGTTCAAACCACTATATGCCGTCTGGTCTATGATTTTAGGGTCAGACTAGACTTGACCAGACCATGCCCACCCCTAGAAAAAATGACTGGCATATTAATCGTGTTGAACATTTGGGAGCCTATAAAATCACAAAACAATTTCGTATCTTTAAAATTCGGAGACGCTTGTTACTATGAACTCAACAAACACTATATGATCACATCAAGTGTCTCAAATAGTTGTATCGATCATATCAACATCACATAACTGAAGAAATGAGCATTGACAACAAGGGTTGAGCTACAGGGGCGAGCAGGGGCCATGCCTACCCCCCAAAAAACATGAATTCAAATGCACTAATATATACATATGTAGAGTTTGTAATCTTAGATATACGTTACTCACTAACTTGTAACAGATTCTGTGTAATGGCATAGTGGTGCAGGGACGTGTGATACACCGTAGACTTAGGTTTGAATCCCCAATTTGACTTTTTTGGATTAGTTTTTCAGATCACATGCCTTATGTCACGCATAAGCTTACTCCCATAGAATATTGAATTTCACCCCTAGCACCAAACATATTAGACCAGATTCCTATAAAAAGACAAATAAAATATAATGCCCCAAGTAGCCATACATGATTATCAAATGTTAGTTTCAAACCCTCTATCACCAAACAAAGTAGAACAACTCCGATGCCAAAACAAACACCTAATTGTCTAAATTGTTATGAATCTACCATGGTGAAAATTTTGAAAGAGATTTTCATTGAAGCACATTTAATAAATCCATTTGCAAACTTTCTAATGTTGATGCATGCAAGTTGATAAAAAAATGTTGACAATTATTGCTCTAAACACATCACTGAATGCTGGCAATGTAACGACAGTGTTTCCATTGACTAAATGTGATAATTGAAAGATTAGTTATTCTGTATTTGTTCAAAAATAATAAATAAAACATTAATTTAGTGAGTGTTTATGACCATTTAAAAAAGTTACGTATCAAAAAACTTGAACCATATGAAAAAATGAGTTCATAGATATGCGGGCTAATAATCACGCCTTACCATTTTGTTGTTACAATAAACCCACGATATGTCAACGTAAGTTGAAACAATTGATGATCATGTGAAATATGCTCCTTATACACATTAGTTTACACAATTTTTCACCATAATAAAAAAGTTAGTGGAAACTACATTTGTGTTTGCTAAGGCTTCTATACTTTATGTGTTTACTTTACTTTTTATTGTCTTCTACGTGTAGTGAGATGCTCAAAGTTCATTAAGAGATTATTTTTATGTTATTCACCTCAATGTACTTTTTAACTTTAATTCTTTAAGAATAAGCTTATATAACTATAGAGGACAATTCAATCCCTTCAATTTTTTTTGAATAGTTAGTTGAGAAGCTCATTTAGATGTTTATGTAGTTTTTCATTATGTTTGATCAAGTGATTCCATACTCGTAAAAGAGACTAAGTATTTGCTTCACGAGATATTAGAATAAGATCAATTTCATTTGACATCACAATTTCCTTTTAAAGATTGAAACATTTTTATAATATAAGGCATTGCTTAGGCTTTTAAGTTACACATATATACAATTGATAAACAAGCTTGACAAAAAATTGTTGAGGATTGAATTTCCATCCAATCTATTGAAATTGAAACAATAAAATATAATACTCATTATTTATGAAAGTTTACAAAAAATACCTACAATAATTTTGTTTTATAATTTTAAAAAATGTGCAACATCCATTGTGATTGATCATATGGTGTAGCAACATCCGTGTACAGGATTTTACATTTTTCACGACATCATAAAATTTAAGTTTTTTTTCATATATGTACTAATGTAGTGGCACTCGAGTGGTAAAGTTGATGTTGTATGACTGAGAGGTCACAAGTTCGAAACCCCCTTGCAATGGGATGAATGAATTGACATTTTTTTAATAACATATAATAGATTATCCCTAGGATGACAACTATACTAGTTTTAACATCGCCCTAAGGTTAAGTTGCCCCCCATGTCGAAATCCTGGCCCTGCCCCTAATTGACAACATGTTAGGGTTTCAGAGCAGACTTAGGGTTTGTTTACATTCTTGACTGAAAACATCACAAATAAGATTTTCTGACAACCAACAAGTAAACATCAACAACCAGGGTTTCTCTTTACACATTAGTCGTTTAATTATCTTGATTACATTTCCAACTAGCCCGTATTGTTAGTAAGATAAACAACAAGTTATAACATCTACTGGTAATTAAACAAAGTAAAGGATTAACCTTGGGACATAGTATTACTATTACAACTTCAACCCCTTAAAGCATTTCACCCAAAAAATCCAGTAGTGTTGTGAATTTCAAAACTACACACTTGACCTCATCTTTGAGAAAAAACTTTCCTCAAATATCACTGTCCTCTAAAGAAGCAACTTCCAAAGCCAACACCCTAACACTGCTCTTCATGCCTACGACTGCACAAAGAACCCATCTTGCCTCTTTGTTGTTACAACTACCAAAGGAACAACAAAACCACCTCGACTTTGATCTGCCACGACACACACAACTATCGAAGCAAATTCCACTTGGAACTCTGCTCAACTAGGTAGACAAACTAACATTCGTCACATCATCATACTCCACCTGACTCTCGAGTTGGTTTTGCCGAGCTCGTTTTGTCCTCCTAAGCTTCCACAAACACTGATAACTTCTGTAGGGATTCCAAAGATGTCCACATTTAGACCGTGGAAAACTAGATATGAAGGGGAGGAACCCCTTACGTGTAGGTTTTCTTATTGCTTGATAATAGGGGGCAACCACCCTTTCCTATAAATAGGAGAAGGGGGAAGCATACAAACACTAGACAAACCCTAGTGTGCTAATGGGCATTTGGGCCCATGTTACAATTAGACTAAAGACAACTTAAGTAAAAGACTAAAACTCTCAAGTAATAGACACTCTAACACTCCTTTCAAGTTGGAGCTTGGGAGAATCCCAAGTTAGCTTGCAAACAGACAAACATACAGACTAAACAAAATAAAAAGATAACCAAACCCATACATGAATTTCTCCCCCTCAATATTACAATAAAATCACTCAAGCACACAAAGACTCCCCCTCAAATAGATACTTCATAGCAGCAGATATCTTGGGAGGCATGGAGGCTTCTTGATCATAATCGTGGCATCTGGAGCAAAAGAGCGAATAGCGGATAGATACCAAGCCTTCATTACAGTCGTCGTCGTAGTAGCCAGAGAGTGCTGGATCACAGGTCCTTGAGAGTGCTAGGTCACAAGAAGCAGCAGTAGTCAACGTGCAAACAAAGCAAGGACGAGTAGAGATTCAATGTGCGCAGAGCACAGACAAGCCAAGGAGTGCTGGCACACAGAAGCAAAAGTCGACGACGTAGGCGGATGGCAGACTAGTGTACAAAGTAGCAAGCAAATACATAGCTCCAATATGCAATGTAGACGAAGCTCCATGTAAAATCAACAACAAAAAGTCTTCATCGCTTCCCTCTTCATAAAGTATCCATCACAATATTAGGCGTCAAAGCAAAAAAGGGGAGTGGAACAAGTATTGAGGAGGTAGGCAAAAGGTTATGTTGGGTTGGAAGTTCGGGGGTTGTGAACAAAATTATAAAAAAATGCTGAAAACGGGAAGATATTTGTTGCTGGTAAGAGAAAGAAGGGACACGCCATGAATAGATACCTCCGCCATATGATAGAATCATTGTAGCACGCCAAGATGTAGCAACAGGTATCAGCGGAAACGCCGTGTCGTTGAGAGACACGTCGTGTTAGTTGATACAGGAAGCAGCAGTAGCAGGCGACACGTCGTGTCTGGTAGATAGTAGCAGCAGTCAGCATCAGCAAAATCTGACAACACGCCGTGTTGTTGAAAGGACACATCGTGTCAGTTGACAGAAGCTCGGGGCAGAACTAGGCGTCACTCCATGTCAAAAAGATGACACACCGTGTCTGAAAGCGACGAACGCAGTCGCGAAGAAGCAGAACACCGCCTACACGCCGTGTCGGCGGCGAACAACAACAGAAAACCCCAAAGACAACAACAAAAGAGGTGGATATCTTTCCGGATCTCCACCATAGCAATTTGGGGTTGATGTACCCCCAATATCAACAAAAATAAGAGATCATTTCCTTGATTTAGGAGTAGATCTCAATAGGGGTGGATGCATGGAGTAGATCGGCGGCGGAAGCATACAGGGAGGCAACGATGGCTCCTCCAAGTGAGAAATAATGGTGGCGGCAACATGGACAGTGGTGAATATGATAGCGACAACTTCATTAGCAAGCAAGGCTGACGGAGGCATGGCAACCCTTGTAGATTTGGATCCAACAGCGTCAGTGGATGATTTTGTTGGTGAAGATGGAGACGGCTCCAAAAAGAGGCGGGGATGGAAAATCCCTACGACCAGCCATCAACTACGCCTAGCGGCGACGGCCGCCCGCAAAGGGAGGAAATTCTCCTTTGTGCTCTCTCTCTCTTAGGGTTGGGGGCGGCTCAGGAATGGCTGCTCTGATACCATGTGGAAAACTAGATATGATGGGGAAGATCCCCTTACATGTAGGTTTTCGTATTGCTTGATAATAGGAGGCAACCACCCTTTCCTATAACTAGGATAAGGGGGAAGCATACAACCACCAGATAAACCCTAATGGGCCAATGGACAATTGGGCCCATGTTACAATTAGACTAAAGACAACTTAAGTAAAAGACTAAAACACTTAAGTAATAGACACTCTAACATAGACTATCCTTAAAAAGTCTAATATTGTATACTTTGAAGTTGCTAACTGAGGGAGAAACGAAGATTATCAAGAAACCATGCTTTGTACTCATTCACTGTCATTCTCAAATGCTTCCCCTCGAACTATCAGGTTTTCTCCCTGATATACAACATTGGAAAGTATTACCAGGTCAACTCTTTGCTAGACCACTTCTCCTCTTCCATAGCCCACCAATGACATGTACTTCCCTTCAAAAATCACATGGCAAATATTGTCCTCTGATGTTATCTTCAATGTGAAATACCTCCTCCAATTAAATTATCCACATATCCACCTTTGCAGGAGCAACACTACCTCTTTAAGTTAGTAGCCCCCAAATGTTTAAGTTGCACATTGGACTTGCTACATCTCGCATAGGATCCACCACTGCAAAATGGCCAAGAAGCCTAATTGTAGCTATTTGCATCCAAACATTCATTATATTCTCATACTCTACTTGCATAAGATTTCATCCATGAACTCCACCTGAGCTCAACCTCTAGTAGGGTTTCTTCTAGACCCATGAGAACAATCCTCAACATGAGCTCCTTGTCTGTTACTTGCTCAGCCTTAGACACAGATACAATTTGATGCTCAATAATGGTAGAAAGGAGTGGGAACACACTCATAAGTAGCTACATTCACATAAATCCGGATGACTGATCCTCCAGTCCATATAATGTCTTTTTCGGGAGCTAGAGGAAATGCATCGGGTACAAGCACCTCTGGAACAACAAGTTCAACTTCAGGATGCTTAAACAACCACACCTTATTCTTGCACACTCACTGTGGCACTCTATTTGAAGCAGTGCTCAGTGTGTCTCCAACGCTATTACGCGGGCATACCCTTGCGGGCTGTGTCTGTTTTGGTATCCCTGACCAAGTCTGGGCTTCCTCGAGTGATTCCGTCCCCTCATCGCCGGATGATTTCCAAGTTGGATAGCAAGGCAGATTTGCTAGTTCGGATGTACCTCTGGTTCTGAAAAGAGATAAACACACAAATAGATGACTATGGAGAGACCTCCGATTTAGTCCTAGAGTCCTTGCATACTCCGTAAAGGCAAGTCCTAGGCACCACAAAAGACAAACCTGGGATCAACAAAGCCAAGCTCTAATGCCATTCTTGTGGTATCCACCATCTGGCTATATCTAAACACAATCCTGATGACAAGGCCACCGACATACAAAGACACGACCACTGTATTGAAAAACGTTCTGAGCAGCCACTTAATCGGTCAAGAGCTCCAGCCGTTTAATATTGCTGCTGAGCTCCCGCTTACAAGATTTACAAAAAAGGCCCTTTTTTGGCTGCTTAACCTGTTTTCCCCCGCTTTTTGCCCGTTTTCCCCCTTTTTTGCCCGCTTTTTCCTTTTTTTGTAAAATATTGTTGTAAACCTCTAACATGAAGTAAATTATATTGTGCAATTATTATTGACTATAATATATTAAACTTATATACATTAAATGTTCTATAGTAAGCCATACTTCTAATTTAAAATGCATAATTTGTATGTAAGTCGTGATAATAGCAACTGCTGTAATGTATACAAGTAAATTACATTTAACTGTCATCTAATTTAGAATGTATTTGGTTAAATATACTGCTGTAATGTATGACTAACTGATGATATGCAAATATAAAAATAAGTTAGTAAGGGATCAATGATAAGTATATCATTTACTGTTTAGCTATATCAACATGTAATGCAAATTTTTGATGTATCATGTATGCAGGATGTTTTATCCATGACAAGTCTATTGCTTACTATATTATAGCTACAATCGTTGTTTTATAGCTGTGTTATAAACTATCTGGGTGTTTTATATTGTTGAGTAGTGTATTTAGATGTGCATTTAGATATATACAAAGTTCCAAAAAGTGTAGTACTTATATACATACATGTGTAATTTTGTATAAATTTATATAGAAAGCTAAATCACGTTTTTTGAAAAATCGCCCACTTACCGCTTAACCAGTTACAAGGTGCTGTCCGCACGCTTACCGCTTAACGTTTTTTAAAACATTGGACACGACCAATCCAAAACATAAACTATTCACCGGTACTACACTCTCAACAAATTAAAACATAAACCAAACGAAACCACTCAAAACCAAATTGTGTCACCCTGCCAACTCAGATCAAGAACAAATTCTACAATTTTGATGCATGAGAGCCACACTAAGGGTCAAACACACACAAACCATGAAAGCAATGACAAACTATACCACAAAGCAGATATTCAAGGTAAACTAAATATGAACAGTTACAACTTTTATTAATATTTCAAGATTGACAGATTACAGAATTTTAACTTACATCATGTATTATATAACTGAAAGAGACTAAATCATCTTTTCCTTCTTACATCACAATTCATATTATATCAAAGCTACACATCTTAAGGTAAACTACAACAAGTATATATATCAATTACATGCTATGACGGGAAACCATAATCGGTAATACTCTGATCACGTCTCACACCTTGCCCATGACCTGAGTGTGCTGGAATTGCCTCTACACTGGCTACATCACCAATAACCATCCCAAGCTACTAGAACTAGTACTTATTATTATTATTTTTTATAACAAAATTATAAGAGTCTATTGTCTCAATGAGGGGGTACTTCCACTCAGAAAGTAAAGCATGAAATTAAAATAGTAAGATGCAATCATATGATTAATCAGGTTACCTAACTAAGAGGGGCATTTCAAACATATTAAAGTCTAAGCATATAATTCTACTTAAAAACAATTTAGACGTACTGGAAGATTACAAGTATGCTTGGTATATACAAACTAATTAATTCACTAAAAGAAGTAGATAACAACGAAGGCATAAAAGGAACACAACTTATCCAATCCCGATCTATGACCCGTGCCCTATCTCACACCCCAACAACAAAACACTGAGGGAGGTGGCCATAGCCCATCACCCCTCACACAATAAATAGAACATAACACGTATAAGGATCTCATTTCTAGTTATGATATTCACTTGTATCAGGTCATCATGCACTAGGATGAGTTCAACACTGCCATTAAACTCTTTCTCATCTTCTTATCATCTCATATCATCCTATCTTGGTATGTCATCATCATTAACATCAAATATTGATTAGGGCATCAAAATGTTCTGAAAGTGGTATTTGATATGCATTTGGCCAGGGTACTACTGCAAAGAGTATATGCAGAATGCGGGCACATATGTGGGGCATATGCACATTTTGATTTTTTTAATAAATTAATAAGATATGAGCATAACTGTATGTTTAAAATATAAAACATTGCATCTAAATATATATTAATATGTACGCATATAGCTATACATGTATAACATGTTATATATGTAGACATTTATGTTCATGTAGGTGTATGTTTGTTTGTATAAATAATTTAATGAAATTAAATAAGATTAATGATAACAAAATATATACACACTTTCTATATGAAAAGTGGCCGCATATGTATGCATCACATATGCGATCAGGACTACATAATGGCTGTAATATACATATGCAGTTTGAAGAGGTAGCCAAACTGCGGCTATATATGCAGCCTCATGCACAACATATGCAAACACTGAGATCATTGCTTATCAATATGGAACTCAATTGGACATGGAAGGCAAACATCTTGCATAAAGAAAAAGATAACCACAAAGCTAGGTTTAACCTTGCATGTCATAGTCGGTTAGGGATTCTAGGTAAGTAGGGACAAATCCATGTAATCCATACATTAAAACATCATTATCTCATGAAGAATCTCTGAAGTTTTTGCTATTTAATTAGATCATTTAAGGTAGAATCATTAATCAAGACAAGAATTACATTCTGATTCTCACTATTAATGCATTTGTGCATTAGAAGAATGCATGCCAAACAAATTGGATAATTAGAGCTCAATCCTAATCAAACTCGTATTAAGCTATGCAAGAAGCAAAGTACTATTCCAAGTAGAATTTCACAACAAGAGAAGTGAAATTATCAATTAATTAACTAGCATATGCAATTGTTCGATTAACAACTTTTATTTCATGAAAAATTAATTGGGAAATTAAGCATCTCGTTTTTGTGTAATGCAACAAAGGGCTAGTTTCTGTTGGATCCTAGGATGGGTGATTGGATGCTCTAGAGGGGGGTGAATAGAGATGAATGCTCTTAAACAAAATTCATTAGACCTTCAAGTTATATCACAAGATAAGGTTGTTAAATAGGAAATTTGAGTACAACTAAAACATACATAGCAAGGGACCATACATTAAAGCATCATTATCTCATGAAGAATCTCTAAAGTTTTTGCTATTTAATTAGATCATTTAAGGTAGAATCATTAATCAAGACAAGAATTACATTCTGATTCTCACTATTAATGCATTTGTGCATTAGAAGAATGCATGCCAAACAAATTGGATAATTAGAGCTCAATCCTAATCAAACTCGTATTAAGCTATGCAAGAAGCAAAGTACTATTCCAAGTAGAATTTCACAACAAGAGAAGTGAAATTATCAATTAATTAACTAGCATATGCAATTGTTCGATTAACAACTTTTATTTCATGAAAAATTAATTGGGAAATTAAGCATCTCGTTTTCGTGTAATGCAACAAAGGGCTAGTTTCTGTTGGATCCTAGGATGGGTGATTGGATGCTCTAGAGGGGGGTGAATAGAGATGAATGCTCTTAAACAAAATTCATTAGACCTTCAAGTTATATCACAAGATAAGGTTGTTAAATAGGAAATTTGAGTACAACTAAAACATACATAGCAAGGGAGAGAGAGATTGAACAAGCACCAAGTGACAAGCTATGTAGAGTAGTTCCATACTCCAAACTAGGAGTATTGTCACTCCACTACCTAGAGAGGTCAACCTCTAGGATTTCTAAGTGTGTCTTCCTCTATATATTCACTTATAAGAGTTACAACACATGACCCACCAAAGGACTTACCTATCCAACACAAAGAGTCTTCAACCTTACCAAGGACTTACCCACTTTGCAACGAGTCTTCGGTTTTCTCCAAGGACTTACCCACTCTTGCACAAATCTTCAGCCTTCTAGGAATTATCCACTTTTCTTGGATCTTCAGCCTTTGACTTCACCTTTATTCAGAGAAGCTTTCACCAAGGACTTACCCACTTGAGCAAGGAGTTTTCTGCCTTCACCAAGGGCTTACCCACTCTAGCTCCAAGTCTTCGGCTTTGCCTTCTTCACTAAGAAACTCCTTCCCTTGTTCTTCTTCACCTCTCTTAGCCAAGAGAGAGAACCTTCATCTTCCGGTTGAAACGAGAGATTGAGAGGTGGTGAAAGTGAGAGCCTCACAAGATATACATGTAGGACGAGCTCTCTTACAAACCTCCTAACAAGTGATTATGTTTAGAGAGAGAGAGGAGGTTATATAACCACTCAACTATAGAATAAGGACCTTCATAGTGCTTTGTTAACCATGAGATGAAGCTCAAGGGGTACAATTTATAGTTGGGGATGCCTATAAGTCTTTGGGAACACTTAAGGAAGAATATTAGCCGTTTGGGATGCTGTAAAGAATATTTTTTCGAGTTTTGCAACATTCCAACGGCTAAAAATATCTTTTTGCACTTTTCCGTACAATGTCATCAGTCGAGTTTCTATAAAGGTAACTCGACCGAATGCACTATGCAATAAAGTTAATTTGACCAATCGATCGAGTTTTCCTGGTAGGAACTCGACTGATAGTTTAAATCAGCTTTGTTCCAGTGCAGTGGTCGGTCAAATTCTGAGTATAGGAAACTTGACCGATCAACAACATTCTCAAAATCCATCAAGGATCGGTCGATATTGTAACTCGACCGATAAAGTGCATGTAATGAATTTTAGAAAATGTCATTAAAGTGCTTCAATATTTGATTTAAGTGCTCCTGATTTTTTCTAAGCTTAATTACAAGTCATACAATCATTACAAGTGATTTACAACATGTTTCTAATGGATTTACATCATATTCAAAAAACGTACACTTGTATTGACTTTGAATTGTCTTTTCTCCAAGTTGAGATGCGCAAGTTAGGGTATTTGGAGTGTGTCTATACCTAATCTGAAATCACTCAAATAGAGACATTACTCACAATTAATTGGAATGGTTTCGTCATCATCAAAATGAGGGTTTGGTCAATTTAGACTCGGAGTCAACATTGAACTAGAGTCAACAGTTTTCACTCACAATGGGCGTAAGAAACACCCTTTTCAAACTCCTAGAGCAATGAGGGATCACCAAACGATCAAAGCCCATCAACAACACTTCTAGCTCAAGCTAGGTCAAGCCGAACCAAAGAAGGAAGAAGAGGTAGAACAAGAAGAACACACATCCAACAGGTCCATACATGAAGAAGGCGGCCTTGGAGCTCAAGTGGAAGAATTGACCTCACCACCAAGGACAACTCCATGCAGGTTCAAGGGAGGAAGAAAACACCAAGAACCCTCAGAGTCACCTCCAAATTGCCACCAACAACTCTAGGGGGTAGAGAACATTAAAATTATGCTTGCTTTGCGATGTTGGGCTCAAATGAAGGTATATAGATAGGTGGAAATAGTCTAAAAAACCCTACAAAATAGCATGATCAGAACTAACTACCACAAATTTTCCCTACGTTGATCTCAATGAGCCATACTTTTGTGAGATCTGACCTACTTTCCTCAAATTAGATCTATTTTCCCCAAATCAGACCTGATTTGGCCTATATTGGACCTATTTCTACCCTAAAATGACTAATCTTGATCTAATTTGACCAAATTCAGATCTATTCATTCTAAATTGGTCTTTATGTGTTCGAATTTGGGCCTAAAAGGCCTTAGGGTTACGCTTCAATCATATGTGGCCTAAACACCTAGTTGAAGGCGGCCCATCTAGAGCCTAGGCCTAGACACGAATTTATGCGATGCTCTTTTGATTCCATTTAATTTGAAATACGAATACGAAGGCAAACTACCTGAGGGTCCGTTGGATATAAAATACAATCCAATGCCCAAACTGCGTAAGTATGTTTGACTTTTTTATTTTATTTTTGGCTTTCTAAATCATCCATTTTAGGTCTGTTCTTTGGTCCTGCATTGTCTCATCCTGTGCTTATCACCCCACTCTCCTTTTTGAAGGGATGCATGATTATATGTTTTTAACAGGATTGGTGTTATTTTTACAAGTGTTTGATAGCCTTTTGTTTTTATTTGCAAGTGTGTTAACATTTGAATCAAATTATTATATCACTATATTATAATTCTAGCTTTCTCATTCCCAACTTGTGAAAGGCTGCACTTTAGGACATGTTTGGCCGTGTGACATTACTTTCCATTGATATGAATTCCATTTATTTGATATCAAAATGTAAAGAAAACTACACTCTCTGTGTTCTATACGATATGCAATGCAAAATTAACTGTGCCCAAATTTTTGATATAGAATTGTTTGCTTTTTAAATCTTAACAGTTTTTTAATCTCCAGTGAAGTAAGCTAGTATTTCAGTTGACTTGGCTTTGTTTCCCGTTACAGGTGGTGTGGTTGTTCATGCTCTTGATGAAAAGGCTCGGGCATATTACAATCTAGAGAGCCTATGGACCACAGAAAGAGCCTCTAAGGAGCCCGTTGAGGTTAATCTCATCCCCATAATTTTTTTGTTGTGATTTTTAAAGGTTCGAGGTGCAAATTTCATTTAATTTATTTTTTCCTCTTTCATCAGGATATTGAGTTGATAACTTAGCGGCACAGCTCTTCATAGTTGGTTTTTGGAGCGTGTGCACTTGGATCTGCAGTTACACCTTTTAACAGCAGTTCCGCGAGTATCAATCCCTGGTGGCGAAACTGAACCGGTAGTCTACTTGCAGCTGGTTATTCATTTTTTCCTTTTTTGGACATGTGTAATGCATGAAGGCAAGAATCTGCTGAAGAATTTCCTTCATCGTTGTGGAGTATATAAATCTTCTTCTGCAAAGGCCTTAAAAAGCTCTGTATTTCCACATATGTGGCCTATATCTACCGATTCACATGATGTATTGGCTATCAGCTACTGATTTGCTTGATATTTGCATGGAACATATGGCGCCTTAGAATCAGACATAACTAAATATTACTGGGCGTCAGAAACTAGTTGGCAGTCTTGCTTCTTGTTTGCTCAAATTCTGTGTCCTGAAATTTTATATTTTAATCCCGGTAGGTAGGATAGGGTAGGTGAGGGTTGCAACGTAGCACACGTACAGCGTATACGCCTGTGTAATCTTCAATATAATTTCTCTATATGCTTCTATCTGATTTACGCAAGCAACACCCTCGTAGTGCATCTTACAATGGTCGTGAACAGGTGGGAGAAGGCCTCTCCCGTAATTTGACAAGCCTCTACCATGTTTTTTCTGTAAGTGTATCTTGTGTGCGGTATCGAGGCTTGATAGACCTTTCGTTGCTGTTCCATGTGCTTGCTACACGATGCAGCTTTAGAATCAAGCTCTAGAGTAGAAGGACAAGAACATACTCAGAATACCGATGTTTCACGTGTTTGGTTACGACTTATCACATTGTTATAACTGGATTGGCAGCGCTACCTTGTTAGGTGAAATGCTCAGTGATGACACTTGATAATCTAAGAATTTGATCTACTTTGAGAAAACCACAAGACTTTATCAGACCGGTAAATTATTTTAAATTTCAGTTTTGGGCCCGGTGCTCTAAGATCGATCAAATTGTTGGCCGGATTGATGACTAATATACTTATAATACCTTTATATATGTAAATAATTTACCTAGGCCTGCAAATGGATTATCTGAAATCTGTACAGGACTCGAGTCCGAGATTAAAAAAAAATCTTACATTCGTATAATCCAGACTGGGTTTAGGATATCAAATGTCATATCTGAAAATTTTGAATAAGATATTAGATATAGTTATATTTGCTTAAAAAAATTTAAATCCGATAAATATACATATTTATTAAAATATATAATCTATACATAAATTATGAAAATATAGATATTTTATCACATATATCCATAGCAATATCAATATTTTCTATATATACTATGTCTAGTAACAATAAATTTGTGATTTTGGGTGTGGATTGGATATTTATCCCATTGGATATTATTTGTCTTGATCGGATTCATATATTATTACATGATATCCGCTGGATATCTGATTGATTTTTTTTTCCAGATTTAGATATTGGATATGATAGTATCCGTTCCGTATTCGATTCATTTACGTGTCTAAATTTATCTTAATAAATTTTGATAATTATTATTATATTATTTTTATAAGTAATTACCATGATTTAAGTTTTATTGTTATACAAGTTATGAAACACACAAAATGTTTGATTGTGGTCCAATTAGTCTGGCCTCCATCCGTCCCTTCTTTAAGATGTTGCAGTTTGGCATGCTTCCACATAGAAACATATCGGGCTACGTTTTATAAGTTTGTGCAAACTCGATCCTTGGTGCGGTCTGACTTGGTATGGTCTGATTTCATATTGATGCTCACCCCTTTATAGAGACCTATCAAATATGTGAGCGAGTTGAATTTGGATTGGGCCATTACTTGTTTGGACCTTGCAAGTACGATTTAGAAGATGTAATGTTAAATGGATGGATCTATTGCATGCCCAAATCCGACCCAACTTAATAAGTTGTAGATCCACACACAAGTCTCCATGTAATGTGGTACTACATAAAGGATGTTAGTTTCTTTCTACAAAAAAAATCGTCTGTTAATAAATTTCAATGCCTAGATAGCATATGAGAGAAACCATCCGTGTCTGATGTCAAGTATATCATTACTATAACTAAAAAGAAAATAACCAACAACTATAATGTAAAATCAAAAAGTTAATGATAATGATGTTGCAAATATGTATATAGCACAATAACAACATTATATTTTCCCATCTAACATTGCAAATTACTAACACAATATTTCATATGGTTGCCTACACAATGTGAACATAAAAAGTATATAATTATTACTATTGAATATAAAATATGCAGTACGCTATATGATCATGAACATAAACACCATCGTAGAACATAGCTACTTTACTTCCAATACTTTTATTAGTATAAAATTTAACAACATATATCAATCATAGCCTTTTAAGTTTTATATTTTTATACATTATATATTACTATATAGTTGCTTTATAGATGTATTGTGTCTTGTCTTAACAGTCATACACATTATATTTATATTGACATATTTATTATAGTTAAATGGGTCTCCGACGCGTTGCTCACGAGACCTAAACGTACAAGTAAAGGTCTGGGTTATCTTTTACTGGTGGAGAATTTCAGCACTCAAATTTAATTTTAATAACGGTCAATCCATGGCCCCTGTAGATTTTAACCCGATTTGGCAGGTCTACCTTTACATTTCAGGTAAGCCTTTTTTTCTTCCAATGCAACACATAAAAAAAAAATCAAATTTGAATTCCCTCGGTCCTGATTCAATAGCGACAGCTCGGCACGACCATGCCTTGGATTGTTTTCTTTTTCGTCCAAAGCTTAGGCTCCTTGCAATACATCCTTCAAGTGATGGGTCAGGGTGGGGTACGTTTTACGGGTGGCAACGTGAATTTGGAATGGTTAGTTGATCTTTATTTTTATATTTTTTTATTATGAGGAGGAAATAAGCTCATGGATGAGGACTGAGTGCGGCCCAGTCAAACATAATACAAAGTACACCCGTTTAACTCTTTCAATATAGACTCATCAGGGAGGTTATGGTCATGCGATATAAATTCATGAAGTATATCTATTTTATCCTACTATCATGCATAAATGACGCAATCCAATTAAGAATATTTAATATATAGTAGGGATGAGTATCGGGCCAGATTATACCAGGCTTTATCTGTCCCAAACTCAAACCCAAACCCACATTTTAAAGCGGGCCACGGGCCGGATTCGGGCCCAGATAAAATTGAAAAATGTCAGCCCGTACCCGACCCAAGTAAGAATACTGGGTTTCGGGCCGGATTTGGGTTGTCCTATATAACATCGAATGAGCATACCAAATTTTGCTAGATCTAACTTGCTAACATAAAAGCCAAACTAGTATGATATATATTTTGTGATCAACCTTCTAAAATATATATACTTTGTGATCTATGCAGCCGGAATATTATTCCTTAGTTGCGTGATCCCTACACAGTGAAATGGATATTGAAAAAGCAACAAATCATTTTCTCATACTTGTGAATGTATGACTTAAAAAATCAGTAGAATCTACAATGTTGTGGCTTTTTGCTTCCTCATCCTATATGTATATACAATGAAATGGGTGTTGGAAGGGCAAAAGACCATTTTCTCCTACACGTGGGCATATGAGCAAAAAAACGAGTGTAATCTACTATGCATTGAGCTAGTTGTTTTTTATTTTTCTTTAATGAGCTAATGACATGACTTTTTGAGTGTTACATACATTGTAATTAAAGTATGGATCTCATAATTTATTTAGTTATTAAAATATGCATAGTTAAACAACAAAAGGTTCCAATTGAATGACATCATCGAGATCAAAATAAAGAAATTAAGTACGTCTATCCATGTCAATGATAGTTATCTTACTAGTATCAATTTCCTAATTATGTTGATTCATTAAATATTAACTATGTTACCATTGGTTGGATACATACTACATATTACATCAAGAAATATGCATGTTTTTCTTTCAGGACAAACACAAATGTATAAGTATATAATGTACATAAAATCTAATATGGGCATTCGGGTTTTTGGGCTTGGGTTTACCTCAGCCCGTACTCGGCCCAAATAAAATTTGGGTTTAAATTTGAGACCCAGCCCACCCATATTATAAATCGGGTTGGAGTCAGAAGCGGGTTATGCGGGCTGGGTCGCAGGTCGGATCGGGCTGGCTGATAAATATATATTTATCCCTTTTATTTATATATTTTTGATATTTGTTTAGGATTATTTTATTATTTATTCTCTTAGTTTCATAGTTAATTGTGTTATTTTAGATTTTTCTCTTTAATTGGAGTTTTAATTCTATTTTCTTGGGTTTTGTAGGAAAATTACACAATTTGCAGTAGTCCTGAAATTCATATATATCCGCCACCAAAAGTGACATAACTCTTGCATTCGAACTCCAAATTGAGTGTACAAGTATTCATTGGAAAGGGAATTTAATTTCCTAAAATAAAATCCTATTATTTGGACCGCTTTTGTGCTTTTCACTGGAGAAAAATATGTTCGAAATCACTGCTGTGAGAATCTGCATTAAAGAGAGTTACGTGGTCAAGATAATTAAAGACAACCAACTTTCGATTTGACCAGATCCAGAAAATTCAAAAATTAGTCTCCCTCTCTTTTCCCCCTCTTGTGAGGGAAACCTACCCCCTCCCCCTCCTATAAAAGGAGGGACTCTTCACTTGTAAAAGTATTCCATTCTTCATTCTATTCCATCTAATTTTTAGTTGTAGACCACATCATCTATAATGTTGGATCTCGTTTTAGTTTGCATTTCTTCTAGTCTTGTTATGTCTGAGTAAATCTCTCTGGGGTATGGGAGTAGCCCCTTAGTCCGGTTCTATTCAATATAATTAGTTATATTTCTCCATCGAACAAATGTCTTCTCTCTGTTTATGTGTGGTTATTTGGATGATCTGATATATTCTTATAGAGTGATATGACTGTGGATCTCTATAAGAACGAAACAATAGTCCCTTAATTGTGATTATCATCTTTTCATCTTTTTAATCTTATTCTTATTAGAATCCTTGGTGACGCGATCACATGAGCCTTGGGTTTGAACACCAGTTTGAATTCACATGCTTTTTAATATGACCGTGGATAATGGCATGTTGGACAGTTGGATAATGATCCGTGAATGCCGGGACCAACGGGTTCACGGGAAGTCTGACCCTTGTGAGTTTATTTGTAAGGCAAGGTCCTAATTTGATTCTTGGAGTTTAGAATTTGATTAGTTGAATAGGAACGTGGTTTTGGTGGTGATCTTCCGGACCCCAGATCTTTATTTCTTGATTAGTTAAATTTTATTTCAGTACTTTTATTTTTGTTCTTAGTATTAACAACTCTCTCAAATCGGGATTTATTTCTTGTACTTGCGATCGGATTTGGATTTCAACTTTTCTTTTCCTCCGTCCCTTGGATCCATACCTATCTATACTAAGTTGACTTGTTATTCACAATAAGTTGACAACCGGGTTAGAAGGTTAAACTCTAGGACTTTTCCTAGTAATTGTTGCGTGTACAACGATGCGCATCACCGGCCCGACACGATGCTCATCCCTATTATATAGACAATCCTAAACTAACCAACTTAATAGTATGAGACACTATTTACCAAAATATTTCTTTAACTTATTTTGCTTAATATAAGAATCAAGACAAAGGTTTGACAATTAAAATACATTCCTTATGACCCATTTTAGGGCTAAAGTAGAAAATCCCACATAAATGCAAATATTCACTTATAAATCATATAACATTGAGTGAAACATGAATAATAACTACAATACAACCATATGTGACCCTAGATTCCTCTTCACCATGAATTACAACACATTTTCTTAAAACGAACCACCACTAAATTACCAAAATGCCACTCAATGTGAAATATCTTAAAGTAAGATTTTAAAAAAATATAAGTGTATGGAAAGGAGGAGTGAGATAAGTCAAGATAAGAACTTAATATATCTTATTTTCACATTTAAATTAGTACATAACATAGTTTATCTATGATCAATTATTCAACCTAATTGAATGGAAGACACCTGAATTAAGGTGCTAAGAGAACCTAACTAAGGAATAACATAAATCATTATAAGAAATAAAGTAATGTGCACTAAATTATAGCAATATTTTAGGAAGGCAATGATGTAGCCATAAATGAAAAACGAGTTAAGAGGGTTAGATGGATGTAGTTAAGAACTCAAGCATATCCCTCCTATGTCAATTCTTGTAATAGAACTATATAAGACTCCTTATTGTTGAATTAATGACAATGATTAATGAAATGTAACCAAATATGTTAAAAAGGGCTAAGTTCAAACATATGTTGATTGAAAAAAAAGTTTGTGCTTTGGAGACATCATAGGGGTGCTTTAAAACACCGATGTCTTAAAATATCCCAAATTGAGGTAGACAATAAAAAACAAAGAATTTATGGTTTTTAAGAATTTCTAAATGATATATAATACGTTTAATATTTTAGCATTAAAATTTCATTTCATGAAATTATATTTGATTTGAATGAATTTAAATGGGCCCTTTATAATGAATTCAAAGTTTACCAATAATTCTATAAATAAGTAATAGGAGAGTTGAAAAGTAAAACTTATTCTTATACCACTTTATATGATTCAAAAGTGAAATTAACATGCATTTGGTGATATTATGATGAAAATAAGTATCGTCTATAAAATACTTCATTGGGTTGTTTTAAGGATCTTAAACATGTTCTCTTAGTTTTGTGGTGGGTCATGAGAAGCTTTCAATAATTGTACTATCCCCATCCAAGAATCAATCAAGAGAGTACACATGTGAGTCTCTAGGACCTCTCATAGGTGGGTAATGACCATGAATTCATTTAACATTTCTAGTTGAGTGTGGGAAGTCACATATTGAGGGGTAGCCACTATCTCTTTTTCAATTATGCAATTGGGATTTACTTTTTGGGGTACAATGTTGAACAACATTTTCTCGAGTCACTGGAATTTAAAGATCTTGGATATTAACACCCCTGACCCATACTTTTAAATGAACACTTAGGGGCCGATGTCCATCTACCACCTTAATTGCTGTTATCATATGTTTTTTCTTGTGTACCCATGTTAGGAGGTAGAGAGAGATTTGTAGGCCAAAGGTCATTATGACTTTAATTCTAAAATTGATAAACCCTTATGGTTTGATGAGACATAGTGTGTGGGGGTTGTACACACTAATATCAAACTAGAGACTAACATCTAAATCAATTTATTGGCTTGAAATCAAAAGTTTCAAAGTCTAATCACTCAACGTTCACTCACATGTTTATGAGGTCTATTGTAATGGATTTGACTATTGTCTCAAAGAGTGGGAATGAATGATATTTTCCAAGAGTTTTATACTAGTTAGATTGATTAGAACATACAAGATTGATTATGATATGAGAACAATAAAAGTGAGAGCAAAAGTAAATCTAAGTATAAGATGATGTGATACCAAAGTAGATATGTCTTGGTCAGAATTTTCTTCCACCTCAACCACACCACCATCCATTCATATGTATCACCAAATTGATAAAAGTTTCTAAGTTATTATCAATGTAATTATACCTAACATTTAAAAATTCAAATATTTCTTGCATATTTAGTGGATCACACATCTATCAGGTCAAATGAACCATACCTATGCATTATAGAATAGCAATCAAATGACTCAATTTAAAAACCCTTCTTGAGGGCTAACTAGATCTCATATGTACTAGGTTACTATAATAACCATTAACACTATTATCACTTGGAGAGAATTTAGATATGAGAAAAAATTAATCATGAGAAATGATTTGATATTTCTATAATATGGTAATTACAATGAAAGAGTATCATGATCGAGGGACATATTCCCTAGTTAGAGATGAGGCAGCGTGACACAATTCAATTGGATCTTAGTCCCATTATTGATACAGAAGGAAATAGATAAGATAAGAAGACAATGTTGATGTAAGCAAATGTGGATATCTTTGTCATAGTAGACATATGTTCTCCCTCTAAATATTTAACCACCATTATATCTCTTCTACCTATAGTGATAGCTGATGTCTATCAAGGTGAGGTGAGAATGATAAGGCAGTCAATGGATGACTGTACATAAGGTGTTTATGAAAATGTTTTGATTTCATAGGTGAAAGGTGGACAACAAACAAATGAGAGATAGAGAATGGAGAGGCATGATAAAATGTTTAAACTTCAAGAATGTAAGTAGGGTTCAACTTATAGGAGAGTGTTTTGAGTGAGAGGCATGTAAATCTTTTGGTTATCATTCATATGGAATTTGGTTGAAAGAAGGTGAAATGTCATAAGGATGACTTATGGTAATCAATCACTTCATTGTCTCTTTGGTAAAATTCTTAGATGACTAGAGTTGATAGTCGATTAGATGGAACTTTATCAGAAGAGTAGTAGAAGAGATGCGCTAGGTATGTGTATCCACCTGAGTTTCACTCAAATTGATCAATGGCTTCTAAGGACAACAAGCTTTTCAATTTATTGTTTGGTTTTCAGTTGTCGTATTTGATCTTCATTATTCATATTCAAAGACTCTTGAGAGGTTATCCAATTATAAAGAACCCAACTATTAGGATTCTAGATTGTGACTTATCATTTTGTTGATTTGCAATATTAAAATCAAGGTCTTGTAGCTTAGAACACTTCATTGAATATAGAGGAACCTCATTTGTCCAGATCTTAATGGAGTGCATGATTGTGTCTCATGTGCAACTCACATTCTTAGTGAGGATTTTGAACAAGGAAATATGGTAATGTCAGTCTTGAATCATACTCAAATTCAATGGAATATTAGGTTTTCATGTATTTCTTATAGTGATATAGAAAGTATCAAGATATACATGAGAAAGTAAAGTATTTTTGACATTCTAGGGCAGTTTGAGACTTTTTCTAGCAAGTAATACATACAAAGTGGATGTTATCAAACACATCTCACTTAAGATTTTTCTTTTCATAAAAACATAGTTAACTAAAGTTTAGAGGAAACCATGATAAATAGATTTAAGATTAAAAAAAATCTTTCTAGAAAGATATTTTGTATCAATACCTCTCAATAAATTTATAAAGAAGTAAATATAAATTGTATTCAACCTTTACAACCATTTAAACTTGTTCATACATCATCGAGTTCTCAAGCATATTCAAATCATGACTTTTTATCTCAAAATACTTGAATTCAACTTAACATCTCAGAGGTTGGAAAGTCTTGAGCTTGATCACAAGGGTGTTAAAAACATTCCTAGTATATGTTGAAGGCATTTGCAAGTCAAGATTAGTATTAGATCTCTTATTTTCCTCTGGGTATGTCATCTATACAGAACAAGATAAGTATCCCATTTACAAGAAAAGATTGTATACTCTAGCGAAATGATAAGTGAGGTAATATCACAAACATGTGAATGATTGTTCTTTATTCGATTTGTGTATTAAAATGGTATGTAGGGTGCTAGAAATCTCCTTGGTGAGCTAATCACTACCTTTTAGTACTTAACTAGTCTAACACCATGATTCAATATTTTATTTTATTTCTTATTCTGTAATTTTACTAAGCATGAATTGATATTTGAAAAGATTCCAACTCACATTCACTTTGATTTATAGATATTTTCCATATATCAAAATTGTATGAATTCATTTGGAGAATCTATATGTGTACCCAACAAGATCATATTACTAAGAAATAAAATTACCATATTGAACCATCTTCCATAAGAAAATAAAATTTTACTTCTAGATAAAATAAATGAACATAATGTGACAAAATTTTTCTTTTCACGATAGATGTATCTCATATACTTAAAGAAGATTGAATCTTCAAAAAGATCAAAATTTCAACATAGATTATTGTTTTGGATATATATGAATAGTAACAGTTATATATCAACATCCTATGGTTGTTCTCTAGAAGTTCTCCCATAATAGAAAATTGAAATGAAAATGGTACAAAAGTTTAAATGTAGAATAAACATATTTAACAAAATAAAAGAAAAGAAAATGCAAAAGAGTATGGTAGGAATTGTTTTGGTCTCTTCATTCCACACTTAAACCTTTTCTTATCCTAAACAATGAAGAGAAAAAGAATAGAAATGAAGAATAAGTTGAATAGAAGTTTGTATGTCTCCTTGGTATTTTGGGGATTGAATCTTGGTAAACCCAAATCTAAAAGATACTCACCCTAAAGCTGACAGTATTCTCTTCATACAGGCATTGTCTTGGGTTTGTGGCACATGGAAAATATCCAACACTAGAGGTCAAAGCTTCAAATACTAATTTGGCCTTCTACTAACGGTGTTCCAGTTGAATTGATCACAAGACCAGACCAAAGAGGAAGCATATATTATCTGAGAAAAAGTCCATGGCCTTTGTAATTATGTTTAAAACTCTATTGCCATGGTTTTACATTGCATTACATTAATATGAGTCTTAATTTTTTTTATCCTATCACTAGGGGGTTCAAACTCACAACCTCTCAGTCTTACAACATTGTTTTTACCACTGGGATGCCACTTCCTTGGCTAGTTTTGAACTTTATATGATTCAAAGTTTATTTGTTGAATAATTTTTTATTATGTTATATATATTACTAGGATGATCCAATAATATTCATTAGATATGTGTACAATCAATAATATTATGTCATGAATATTAGCCTTCTTCAATAAACAGAGTGCACTATTCAAGCTTGGCGCTGCTGGTGCGCCATCACTAGTACACATATGGCCATTAACATCAACTAAATAAGGTTTGTTACATCAGTTTTGAGACGACACCTAGGGGATGACATTGCATATTAACAACTACAATGTCGGTTTACCAAGGAAGAGTAAACTAATTTAAAGCCTCAGTTGCTATTCTAAAAACTAACATCTAGCATAATAAATATGAATGAAAAAACTTGTCTAACAGAAAATTTATTTACTTAAGGGGTCTGTGACATTGGTTTCCTTTGAAAACCAACACAATACAAATATTATGACATCAATTTTGGGACAAAATTGATGTAATAGGAAGTTAAAATTCAGACTGTTGAATTTGTTCAACGCCATAAATTTTGTTAGAAAACCAACATTACAATCGTTCAACGTTGGTTTCTATCCACAAAATGATGTAGTAGGGTGGCTCAAAAAGTATATTAAAAAGTTTTTTCAGTAACATCAGGTTTATGTTCTAAAATTGACTTCACAAAATTTCAACTCAATTTTTTTCAAAATAATAAATGTTGAAAGATGTTTTTTTTAAATAGTAGGTCTGCATACCACTATCCGGCTATTCAACAGGATGCAAAACCTAATTTTCTAATGAACAACAAGTTCCAATTGTGTTCAACTTAACAAAAGGTCATTTTGAACCTGCAAAACTTGTAATAGCAAACACATGTATATGCATCCACATCTTCAATCATCCCATTGCATTCATAAACATATCTTTAAAATGCAATTGTCTATCCACACACATTCACAATTCATCTATATGCATTCACATTCACATCTTTGATTGCCCAATTGGATGCAACTCAAATTCCAAGTCAACTTGCATTCATTATTATTCAGCTTCAAATACAACATTTTAAATACTTATGACCATAACATATATAATCATACAAACAATTATACTCAAACTTTCATACATAATCATCAATCCCAAATGAATTCAAAATCAATTTCTTTGATGAAACACTTTTCCTACAATTTTCATACGTCATCTAGAGTATCTTGTGTATAAGGTAGTTGGGTGTTAAATACCTAAAAATATGATATAATCATATGATAATACTATATAAAGTATGATTATCATTCAAATTTTATTTGAACTTGTGATAGAAGTCTATATTGTTGGTATGTATGCCTAGAGAGCCAATCATATGATGATTGTAATGGTATATCTTGTAAACATTTTGATTAATAATAAATGCAATCTTCCAATTTATTCTAGTTTATTCAGTTATGAGATAATGATGCAACATAACAAACATCAAAAGAATGATATACTCAATTATGTATGGCTTTGGGTTGAGGACCTGAACAATGAGACTATACAAATATTAAGAGAATATACATTCTTGTTATGTCCCTAATCAGATGTTATTATGGAAGGCTCATAGACAACAATAACACTAAATACTAGAGTGTGTGTTGGTTGATGACCGAATTTCAATAGTCATGATATGTGATATCAAATCAAACATATAGATACTTGTTAGAGAACTGTGTACCAGATAAACCCACCTTGAGAGTGTTGCATAGAACCATTCAATGGTAGTTAGAATCATCTCATAATGATAGTGGTGATTGAGGTTCTTAGACCTAAAATCATCACACTCATCACACATCGTTCGATGTTCTTTGACATCATCCACCATGACTTTGAATAAAGGTTGCCATAAAGGTGATGCTCAAGTGCACTGTGACACATGGGGATGACTGTGAGTGATGTAGATGGGAATTTTCCCTCCTATAGGAGTTTGATATCTTGGACACATGATAAGCGAGACTGATAAAAGCATGACCATGCACATGTGAATCAATATATTATGTTGAGTTCACACACACACATATACATATACATATACATATACATATACATATACATATACATATACATATACATATACATATACATATACATATATATATATATATATATATATATATATATATATATATATATATATATATATATATATATATATATATATATATATATATCATACAATCTGCTCTAGTTCAAGAAACATACATTGGACGTTGAAGAGGATGACAATTTCATACCTCGAGTTTAATTTGGAAATAGGAGACAAAGGAACTATACAATCACTGTAACACCAATCATGGTTGTAGGTTGAATTTGTTCTCCAACTTTCCAAATTAATTGGGTAGTAAAAATGTCTTTCTATGAGACCATGGTATTGTTTCACAATGGACTCCACATGGAATGTCACAACATAATGGTGTATCAGAAAGAAGAAATCATGCATTACTACATATGGTCTGATCATTGATGAGTTTTTTCGATCTTCCAACTTCCTTCTGGGGTTATTCTCTTGAAACCGCAACATTTACACTAAACTATGTACCATCTAAATTAGTTCAAAAGACACCATATCAGATATGGACTGGGAAGCATCCCAAAATGTCTTGTAAGAGGATTTGGGGTTGTGAGGCTTATATCAAGAAAATGTTATATGAAAAACTTGACCCTAAATCTGATAAATGTCATTTTATTAGATATACCAAAGAAACCAAGGGATGCTACTTGTATAACCCAACTGAAAACAAAGTGCTTATTTCTAGGGATTTCGCATTCCTAAAAAAAGAATTCATTTGTAAAGGAATCAGTGGGAGCGTAACATACTAGATCTCGGACCCTACCCTAGAAGTTGAAATTTTGGACTTAGCCATACAAGGTTGAAGGTTAGACCTAAATACATGTTTAGTATAACCTCAATAAGCTAATGAATGTATATATAACCTTAATGTAATCTAATGTTCTAACATTAATCTTAGGTTTATAATGGATACATAAAATATGCCACATAACTCATTTTGGTGGTAATATGAAGATAAGAAACTTAATTGGATGAGTATTTTAGATAATGGGTCGTTAATGGGCCATATGAAATATCTTATAAAAAGAAGTCTCAAAAGTGGAAACAAACTTCAAATTCAAAATCTACATAATAAAATTAGCCTACATGTCAAAATTCATCTAATTTGGACAACCTTGAAATATTAGGATAAGTTTAGGAGAGAGAAAATGAGTAAAAGGCATAAGTAATGAATAATGTGACTATATAACTTCAAAATATATAAATAATGGCAAATTCATATTCAAAACATAAAAAATAACTTGTGGACGAAGTTTGGTCCAATTTGGATGTTGTTTGTGCAAGTTATGCAATTTTGGGTACATTCTAGACTTTTCTGCAATTTACCCAATTGGGAGGTTTTCTTTGCAAATTTTCACATGAATTATAATACTTATATATTAACTTACCATTATAGAGTTTTTGAACCATGGGACATCTAGTTACACCTTGGTTTGAAGGTGTTTCTTTCCAAGGGCATTTTAGGGATTACTCTCTTTATTAACAAGCTTATCTTTAGAAGCTATCAACCAATGGGGTTATTTCTTTGATTGGAGGTCGGTTGAGATGGCCTATAAGTGTCCATAAACTGAAATTTGATATTCAAGAAGCCTCTATGATCTGTCCTCTTGCATGGCCATGAAATCCCTAGGCTAAGGACACATGGAAAGCTCCATGGACACCTCATGCTTGACTTGTTCCTTATCCATTAAGGTTTGCATGTCCATAGGCACCCTTAGCATTGGACACATGGAAAGTAACTTGAAACCTCGTGCTTGACTTATTCCTTATCCATAAAGGCTTGCATGTCTATGGACACCCTTATACATGACACATGGAAAGTCTCATAGACACCTCATACTTGACCTCTTTCTTTATATAGCCATATCTACCCCTTCCCAACTCCCAATTCTAAAACTCTTACTCTCCTTTATTTAATCAAGCTTAGAGAATCATTCATACTCTATTTTTCCATGAAGGTTCTGTCCCAAGGTAAAAGTAGGTGCCTACCTTGGTGAAGAAGGCTCCTAGGGTTCCAAATTTCTCTATTTAGGATTTCTTAAGCTCCTCCTTGGTGATTTTGAACAAAACTAGTAAGTATCACCCTTTACTTCCCTATTTTCATGTTGTTAGTCTTCCTTCCACCTTCCTATATGTTGGAACCCTGGTCTTTAATGGTGAAACCCCACCTAGATCCCTTAAACACCCCATCTCCATGTTCTTTTGTTAGGGTTTTTCACCTCTAAAGTGGAGAAGGTGCTTCTTGCTCGAGATAGGAGCTTTATTGGAGAAACCAACCTCTCTAAGTTTGGGAATCTTACTTATTGGACCTTCCCAACTTCCCTAGAGGTTCTTTCTGGGCCTATGCTTGGATCTAGGACTGACTTGGATTGTTTAGACTCTAAAGTTGAGGTATGATGTATCCCTTATTCTTCTATGTTGAGCAATTCACCTATGCTTATTCATTTTTGTCCTATGGACATTAGCTTATAAATAATGTCTTTTCTTTTAAAAAATCATGGTTCATGTGAACTATCTTATTTTATATTGATCATGTGATCATGGATATTATTCTGAACTCTTATCTTATGCTTTGTTTATGATGGAACTCTAAAAGATGACATGTGATATCTTTTGCCCGCTTATGAGGTGGATGTATATGTTGGTCACTTATGTGGTGACTCGTTTATATATTTTGACTATACTTTCTACTTACCTCTACATTTAACATGCTATGTGATTCAGTAGCACTAAAGTAGTGTAATTGCATTGGTTTTTATGGTAGATGTGTTATTTCCTGCCGAGCAAATGTGATATTTCCTGCTCTTTTGGGATGGAAAGGAACCTCATACCCAGGGCAGGATGTGTGATTCTTGGCCTATGTTTTATATATTTGGGAGATTGGAAGTATTCCTTTCTCTATAAAGTTTCAAGTTTATGAGACTTGGCCACCTTTATGTTTATATTGTTCTAGGGCTATGTTTATCTCACATGCATGGAGGTTGATGATATGGGGTGTGTGCCCTAATTCTTTACATGTGCTTGTGTGGCACAATCTTTATGTTTTATTAATGGCAAGTATTCTTTTGTTATCATATGATTTCAATTCCTTTTCTCTTGATACCCATTTGGGTGGTCCTTATCCTTTATATGGGAAGCCTTTTATATTTGATGTCCTTTATTCCATATATTTCTCAATTTCCTATTTAGTATGCACATACCGACCTTTGTTGATGTCATCAATTTTCTCTTCTTGCTGGGGTACACTTCCAACCCTAGGTGAAGGACTTGGATGATAAGGGATGAAGTTTTGACTAGCTTAAGGAGTTAAAGCTTGGAGACAAAGTTGTTATGGTTTAGATTTTCCTCTACTTAGATCCTTATGTTGTATCATACATGTAAACCCTTACGGTATATTATGATTTACTTTTGTAATAACCTTGTTATAAATTGAATATAGTCAAATTTTTATTCCGCTACTATACTTTGGTTGTTTTGAATACCATTTATTGAAATTTGAAAATGTTACACCTATTCCAGCATACCTTTGAGTGTGTCTGGAATGTATGTTTTATTCTTCAATTTTTCTTTAGTAAGGGGGTGATCCCTCCTCCTTACAACATGGTATCAGGGCCCATGGTAGTTGAAATCTGACTATTTCAATTTTGTCTCCCTAGTTAGAATACTTGCCTTACCTTTGAGTGACATGTTTGCCCTAGAGTTTATTAATAGATTATGAAGGGTTGATTTAGGATCCTATTGTTCCACTTTAGAATAATGATGAATAGATCCCAAAAATGCTTACAACTAAAAGATGCATAAGTGACCATAGTAGCTTGAGGTTGTTTAGCTTGGCCTTTGGGCAGCTACTAGGATATGAAGTTGAAAGCAAAGGTGTCTAGAAAGGATCAGGGTTTGGGACTGGTAAGATTTTCCTCCGCACCACTAGCTTGGTTTACAAGGAATCCTGAATCCATATGATACCGACCTGGCCTGAGCTGATATGAATTGTTCAAAATAGCATGCTTTTAGGCAATAGTAGCCTTAGACATCAATATGATCTATCTTTAGGGACCCTAATATGTTGAACTAGTGTCCCAGGTGTAATGACTTGTTTGGGGATGGATACCCAATATAGTTCCCTTATGACCCATAGAACCACATGTTTGAATAGTTATCCCTAGAACCTAGACTTTGAAGTTTGGTGTTTAGTAAGCAATCAGAGTGCGTAGTAAAGCGTGATGGATCTGGTATATGGTCTAGTAAGACTCACCCTTTTAACTCTAAATTAGTTTTGATTGGTAGGTTAAATCCTTTAAGGAGTGGTCAAGAAGTTGTTTTCTTATAAGTGGATGTTTTGATGTCGAGGACGAAATCCCTTTAAGGGGTGGTGTGCTATAACATACTAGATCTGAGACCCTACCCTGGAAGTTGACATTTTGGACTTAGCCAAACAAGGTTGAAGATTATACCTAAATAGATTTTTGGTATAACCCCAATGAGATAATGCATGTATATATCACCTTAATGTAATCTAATGTTCTAACATTAATCTTAGGTTTATAATGTATACATAAAATTTGCCACATAACTCATTTGGGTGGTAATATGAAAATAAGAAACTTAATTGGATGAATAATTTAGATAATGGATCGTTAATGGGTCATATGAAATATCTTATAAAAAGAAGTCTCAAAAGTAGAAACAAACTTAAAATTCAAAATCTACATAATAAAATTAGCCTACATGTCAAATTTCATCTAATTTGGACCACCTTGAAATATTAGGATAAGTTTAGGAGAGAGAAAATGAGTAAAAGGAATAAGTAATGAATAATGTGACTATATAACTTCAAAATATATAAATAATGGCAAATTCATATTCAAAACATAAAAAATAACTTGTGGATGAAGTTTGGTCCAATTTGGATGTTGTTTGTGCAAGTTATGCAATTTTGGGTACATTCTAGACTTTTCTGCAATTTACCCAATTGGGAGGTTTTCTTTGCAAATTTTCACATGAATTATAATCCTTATATATTAACTTACCATTATAGAGTTTTTGAACCATGGGGAACCTAGTTGCACCTTGGTTTGAAGGTGTTTCTTGCCAAAGGCATTTTAGGGATTACTCTCTTTATAAACGAGCTTATCTTTAGAAGCTATCAACCAATGGGGTTATTTCTTTGATTAGAGGTCGGTCAGGATGGCCTATAAGTGTCCATAAACTGACATTTTATATTCAAGAAACCTCTATGATCTGTCGTCTTGCATGGCCATGAAATCCCTAGGCTAAGGACACATGGAAAGCTCCATGGACACCTCATGCTTGACTTCTTCCTTATCCATTAAGATTTGCATGTCCATAGGCACCCTTAGCTTTGGTTACATGGAAAGTAACTTGAAACCTCGTGCTTTACTTCTTCCTTATCCATAAAGGCTTGCATGTCCATGGACACCCTTATACATGACACATGGAAAGTCTCATAGACACCTCGTACTTGACCTCTTTCTTTATATAGGCATATCTACCCCTTCCCAACTCCCAATTCTAAACCTCTTGCTCTCCTTTATTTCCTCTAGCTTAGAGCATCATTCCTACTCTATTTTTCCATGAAGTTTCTTTCCCAAGGTAAAAGGAGGTGCCTACCTTGGTGAAGAAGGCTCCTAGGGTTCCAAATTTCTCTATTTAGGATTTCTTAAGCTCCTCCTTGGTGATTTGACCAAAACTAATAAGTATCACCCTTTCCTTCTCTATTTTCATGCTGTTAGTCTTCCTTCCACCTTCCTCCAGGCCGGAACCCTGGTCTTTAATGGTGAAACCCCACCTAGATCCCTTAAACATCCCATCTCTATGTTCTTTTGTTAGGGTTTTTCACCTCTAAAGTGGAGAAGGTGCTTCTTGCTTGAGATAGGAACTTTGTTGGAGAAACCAACCTCTCTAAGCTTGGGAACCTTACTTATTGGACCTATCCACCTCCCCTAGAAGTTCTTTGTAGGCCTAGTCTTGGATTTAGGACTGACTTGGACTATTTAGACTCTAAAGTTGAGGTATGATGTATCCCCTATTCTTCTATGTTAAGCAATTCACCTATGTTTATTCATTCTCTTTGTCCTATGGACATTAGCATATACACATTATCTTTTCTTTTAAAAATCATGGTTCATGTGAACTACCTTATTTGATATTGATCATGTGATCGTGGATATTCTTTTGAACTCTTATCTTATGCTTTGTTCATGATGGAACTCTAAAAGATGACATGTGATGTCTTTTTCCCACTTATGAGGTGGATGTATATGTTGGTCACTTATGTTGTGACTAGTTTATATATTCTGACTATACTTTGTACTTGCCTCTACATTTAACATGCTATGTGATTCAGTAGCACTAAAGTAGTGTAATTGCATTGGTTTTTATGGCAGAATTGTTATTTCCTGTCGAGCAAATGTGATATTTCCTGCTCTTTTGGGATGGAAAGGAACCTCATACCCAGGGAAAGATGTGTGATTCTTGGCCCATGTTTTATATATTTGGGAGATTGGAAGTATTCATTTCTCTACCAGGTTTCAAGTTTATGAGACTTGGCCGCCTTTGTGTTTATATTGATATAGGGCTCTGTTTATCTCACATGCATGCATGTTGATGATATGGGGTGTGTGCCTTAATTCTTTACATGTGCTTGTGTGGAACAATATTCATGTTTTATTAATGGCAAGTATTCTTTTGTTATCATATGATTTTAATTCCTTTTCTATTAATACCCATTTGGGTGGTCCTTATCCTTTCTATGGGAAGCCTTTTATATTTGATGTCCTTTATTCCATATATTGCTCAATTTCCTATTTAGTATGCACATATCGGCCTTTGCTTATGTCATCTATTTTTCCTCCTTGCTGGGGTATGCTTCCAACCCTAGGTTAAGGACTTGGATGATAAGGGATGAAGTTTTGGACTAGCTTAAGGAGTTAAAGCTTGGAGACAAAGTTGTTATGGTTTAGATTTCTCTCTACTTAGATCCTTGTGTTGTATCATACATGTAAACTCTTACGGGATATTATGATGTAATTTTGTAATAACTTTGTTATAAATTGAATATAGTCAACATTTTTATTCTACTGCTAAACTTTGGTTGTTTTGAATACTATTGATTGAAATTTGAAAATGTCACACCTATTCCAACATACCTTTGAGTGTGTTTGGAATGTATATTTTATTCTTCAATTTTTCTTTAGTAAGTTGATATCTTGGTGTTGGGTTCAAAGGTTCATGCTGCCCTTAGCTTAGTTGATTAGTCCTCACAATTTTAGAAGGATGAGTTTATTATTAGTGTGCAAGTGATCAGTTAACAGGGGCTTTATGTTCTAAAGAATCCAGCGTTGTGGAAGTCCTCTTGATGACTGCTTTGTCTGCCAGAGATTATATGATCTGGATGATATAAGGGATTTACTTCTTACTTTATCTTCTCTTGTGACAAGATTTGTCTCAGCTACCCATGTCCTCACAATTTCTGAGGGATGAGCATACTGTCAGTGTTGGCTTGGGTAGTTTTGGTTCATGTGTTTTGATAGCCCTGCGTGTCGCTGGAGTTGTTTTGTAAGGCTTCCTCCCTTTTTTCTCTTCTAGATAGTAGACTACTTTAGTAGTTTAATGTTTCTTTAGGTCTTTGCTAGTATGGTTTTGGATGCTTTCATCCAGTTCTGTAATGGGGGCGCAAATCTCTTTGTACCCAAAGTTTTGGGCATCATTTTTTTTCAAGTAACAGGATATTTTACCGACAAAAAATAAACTTTGATTCCAAGTGCATCCTTGGAGTGAGACCCTATAGGTCCCAAGTTATGTTGGCAGTGAATGTCCATAACCAATTTATGTCATTAAAGCAATGATCGATATCTAGCAAGACAATATTGCTACCCAAGTAATTCAGAAAGTTGGAGAACAATTTCAACCTACAATTTGTGATTGGTGCTATAGTGATTGTATAGTTCCTTTGCCTCGAATATCTACATTGAACTTGAGGCATGAAATTTTCATCCTCTTCAACGTCCAATCTATGTTCCTTGAACTAGAGCAGACTGTCTGAGATACATGTGAACTCAACATCATATATTGATTCACATGTGCATGTCCATGCTTTTCTCAATCTTTCTTATCAAGTGCCCAGGATATCAAACTCCTGTAGGAGGGACAAATCCCATCTACATCACTCATAGTCATCCTGATGTGTCACATTACACCTGAGCATCACCTTTATGAAAATCCTTATTCAAGGTGACGGTGGATGATTTCAAATTACATCAAACAACATGTGAGAAGTGTAGTGATTTAAGGTCTATGAACCACAATCACCACCATCACTATGAGAGATGATTCCAACTACCATTGAATGGTTCCATACATCACTCTCAAGGTTGGTTTGTCTGATACACTATTATCTAACATGTATATCTGTGTTCGGTTTAATATCACATATCATGACTAATGAGATTTTGTCATCAACCAACAGACACTCTATTCATTTGTGCTATTGTTGTCTATTAGCCTTCCACAATAATATTTGACTAGGGACATAACAAGAACATATATTCTCTTAACATCTATATGATCTCATTGTTCAGGTCGTCTACCTAAAGACATACGTCATTGGACAATATCATTATTTAGACATTTATTTTGTTACATCATTATCTCATAACTGAATAAAATAGAATAAATTGGCAGATTGCCTTTATTATTAATCAAATCATTTCCAAGATATGCCTTTACAATCATCATATGATTAGCTCTTTGGGCATACATACCAACAGACTCCCACTTGCACTTAGAGACAATCACCCATGAATTTAATCCCAAGTGATCTAACATGACCCTCACGCTTCTGTTGTGAAAGTGCTTTTGTCAATGGGCCATCCACATTGCTTTCAGTTGGTACCCTACAAATCTTCACATCCCCTCATTGTATGATTTCTCATATGATATGGAACCATATTTGTATGTGCTTGGAACGTTGATGTGATCTGGGTTCCTTAGCTTGTGGCATAGCTCCATTGATGTCACAATATAGCTTGATTGCATTGATTATGCTTGGAACCACTCCTAATTTAGAAATGAAGTTCTTGACCTAAACAACCTCATTTGTTGCATTAGATGTAGAAATATACTCAGCCTTTGTTGTAGATTCTACAACTGTCTCTTACTTGGAACTCTTCCAGCTCACAACTTCATTATTGAGGCAAAACACAAATCATGATCGTGATTATAGCCATCTTTGTCAGGAAGCTTGCAACCTTGTAACCTTTTATCACCAACTCTTCCACTCCAGTGCAGATAAGGAATTGATCCTTAGTTCTTCTCAAGTACTTAAGTATTTTCTTCACCGTTGTCTAGTGAGCTTCACTAGGATCTAACTAATATGTTCTTGTCATGCTCAAGGCATACAAGACATCTGGGCAAGTTCTTAACATTCTATACATGATAGATACAATTGCAACAAATATGGAATCTTGGTCATGTGTTCCCTTTCTTCACAAGAATTGGGACATTGAGCTCCAGAGATAGTAACATTAACGCATGGGAAGGTTTCCTCTCTTTGAGTTCTCCATGTTGAACCTCTTCAGCATTTTGTCAATGTATGTGCTCTGACTTAGTCCAAGAAGTCTTCTTGATCTATATCTATAGATCTTGATTCCTAAGATGTAGGATGCTTTGCCTAAGTCCTTCATAGAGAATGTATTTCCAAGCCAAGTCTTTACATGCATAAAGTAGGTATGTCATTCCCCATCAATAGTATGTAATCCACATTGAATATGAGGAATACACTCATTCTCCCACTACCCATCTTCTAAACACATGGTTCATCTTCCTTTTGATTGAAGTCAAACTCTTTGACTATTTCATCAAATCAAAGATTCCAACTCTTAGATGCTTAGTTCAATCCATAGATTGACCTTTATAGATTATAGACTTTATTTACATCCTTTAGATTCATAAAACTTTCAAGTTGTGTCATGTAGACATCCTCAACTAGATTCCCTTAGAGAATGTGGTTTGAACTCCATCTTCCATATTTCATAGTCATAATAACTGATCAATCCTTATGCTCAACCCGAGACCTACAGTACGAGAATAGGAAAGGGAAATTATGTAGAAGCTCAACCCCCATCTCTTTTCATCCTTGTTGTTTTCTTTTTTCTGTTGGCCCATGTTTCCTCAAACTCCAGGGACTCATCAACCAAACGGTCAGATTCAATACCTGAACAAGTGTCATCCATGGAACCATCGTCTTCTTTGAAAAGTTGCTCTTTCCTCAGTTGGTAGTCTACTGAAAAGCCACTACTTTCCCAGATTTTATTAATCCTCCATGAATCAGAGTAGCTGCGAGCAAACTCCAACTCCCATTCTAGATTAAGACTATCTAGATTGCATATTGGGGATGACCCAAACATATATGGTTCCATAGTCCCATCTACAATAGCTTTTGGTTGATGATCATGGGCCAAAGCGCTACTAGTGAGGACGACTTCTTGAACCTACTGAGCAATGAAGTTCAGCAGGCAATTATCATCTTCAGTATTGCCAGACAACACCACTATCGATTCCCCTTGCTCTTTAGCAGCTTGAGCCACCTTATCTGTAGAGGCATTTATGCAAACACCTCTCTGCTTCCCATACCTTACATGCATGTCATTGTCTGGGGGGGAGGGTTCCTGGGCTTCGACGGGCAAGAAGTTGCTCTGTGACCATACATCTTGTAGTTTGGATAGGATACAAGCTTTGAAATGATCTCGACCTTCAGTTGCTTGACGGTGGAATCCACTTTAGCCTTTTTCATCTTGGGCAAGGCAGAGCCACTACAAATTTCGACACACGCTATAGCAGCACCAAGACAGTCGGTAGTCGTTGAGCTATCATCAAAGTCCACTGGACTCCCTAACGTACTAGCAACACTCGCGATGTGGTTGCGAATCCAAGGAACACCGACATTCTCGATTTTGACCCATATTGGGATCTGAGATAAAGATAGAGGGACTAGAGGAGTACCCGGCTTCCACAAATGGGCAACAATGAGTGACCCATCCATGAACCACGACGCCTCGTACAGTACTTAATCTCTCTCATTTTGGGAAGGCATATTGATGATGAAGCCCTCCCTCTCTTTAGAGAAGATTTTGATTGAACCACTAGGGCACCATAGCCTTCTGATCCAACCTGCCAGTTGTTCTCGATAGGGTCTCCTTCCTACAAACTGAATAGAAATGAATTTGCCCCAATCCAATGCAGGACACTCCAGACTAGAGATGGAGGCACATTTCACCGCATCCCTAAGAACTGGATTGACGTAATCGATGGTAGCAACCCCTTCTACCTCCTGGTCTTGTCTACTGGTGATTAGCCAGTCGGCGATCTGTGAAGAAGTGGCTGCTCCATTGTGGGGGTGGGTGGCGGGGAGGAAGATGAGGATGCTACTGCCGCCTCCTTTCCTTTTGGTTGTGCGGGCGATCCAGAGTGACCAGAGTTGGCTTGCTTGCCTCCATTACCAGTTTCCGTAGATGGACGAACTGGAGGAGTCGTCGAAGATGGCTATGCAGCAAGATGGACCTTCCCCACACGGCCGCTAGGGTTTCTCCCCCGACCTCGCCCACACCCTTCGCGCCCCGAGCCATCTTTTCCCAATCATACTTGGAATCAAAGTTTATTCATGAATATTGTTTAACTTGATTAGTGTTTAGGCATTCAATTTAAATAACACTAGTTAAAAATTGACTGAATGGACTCTGAACCAACCTGTTCAACTATTGAACCTATCAGTTGGAGTATCAGGTCAATTAGAAACAACACTGGTTGAACAATGCCCAAATTAGGCCATTAACTGAGTGGTTCACTTAGTGAACCTACTGGTTCAGGGTACCAAATTATCGGTTCGTGTTATGAACTGCCCAGTTCAATGGTCAATTCAATTGGATCAAGGATTGATGTTGATGTCATGATCTGCATTAATCATGCACTAAATACTAATGTAATTCAGAAAAAGAAACATGCATGAATCACCAGGTTCAAGTCACAAGCCATCTACTTCATACATGAACCGACCAGTTGGTGAGTTAACCGACCAGTTCATCATTCACAAGTTTCGGAAAATTCATGAAAAAACATTTCCTCAACTCCCAAATCAATTGGGAATCTTGATCCTAGACCTCCTATAAATAGAGGGGTACCGGGGCTTCCCAGATACAACAATAAGCTCTGAAAATTGTTGTTTTCTCTGGCTATGATAACCACGAGAACCTGAGTAAGCTCTACCCGTGAAAGGAGGCCGTTACCTACCTAGAGGCAAGGAGGTCGTTACCTACCTCTAGGGGGAATGATGCCAACCGTTGTTCATTGTGTCAGACCAGGAGGCTGACAACAATAGACGTCCATGTGCAACTTGAAGAAAGATGTACACTACGATGAGGGGATTGTCGTTGGACTTGCTCTAGAACTAGGTATAACCTCATAACCATCCTTCCCATTTTTTAATTATTGACAAGATCTATTGTGTTTAAAAAATATGGTAAGTAAATTTTTTGTTTCTGTTGCCTTACCTAATACCATATTTCCTTACATATATTACAACTTGGATATTATGGATATTCTGTCACACAGTTCTGACAATGAAATTTCTATATTTCATCACATATTCAGTTGTAGGGTACTAGAGATTCACAATTATGTGATACATAAATAAATAAAAATTAGTAGAGTTGGCATTAGATTGGGGATAATAGAACTACCTTAAAACTCCTCTGGGGTGTTATTTTCTTTTATCTATCTATAATTCCACTAGACTCTTAGAATAATTGTACCCCCTATAAGTTAGAGTAATACATGTTCCATGATTAAGTAGCTATATAACGATGATTATATTAATCAATAAATCGAAGATAGAATTTGGTACTTATCCTATAGTTGAAAATTTCAATTCTTGTCCCCTACATGTCAGTTTTCTACCCAATGGGTTAAAATAATAAAAAAATCAACATATATCAGTCGATCACCAACGATTCATGATGTCTATTACTGAATAATGTACAAGGAAAAATGCAATCAAATATCATCTAAATAAAGGTAATTCATTAATTAAAATTACAAGCAAAGAAATGGAAATTTACCTTATGTTAGAAAGAGACAAAATCACATCCTTTATCACATCATCAAATATTTAAATCCATTATGTAAATAATTAAATATAGTTGTTTATTATCTATTGATACTGCTAATTATTGACAAAATCATGAATACCATTTTGACTAATTCAAACATTGTAGTTTCGACATATAAGTAAATATAAGAACATATGTAATGGTTTAATATATAGAAAAACATTCAAGACATTATATTCACACATCACAAGGTATTTATCCATAGGATCTCACCATATCAAAAGTTTTATTATAGAGTTATTTAGAAATTCATAGTAGTCATGATAAAAAAATCCAATTTGATCCAAACCAACCCAAACCTGATAATGTGCTTTTGTAGATTTATAACTGATATCAACTAGTCTTGTGGATTATACACTCAATGCAGAGCGAGACCCAACAAGTCCATGGATCCCCTTTCAACCCGTTTGATCCACAAAGTCCATCATGTCACCAAGGACTCACCCAACCAGCTCCTCAACTAATTTGTCAAGCTTGACACCGACCCACCTAACCAACTCCTCCACTAGCTACATGTGGTCCTCCACAATGAATGATCATGACTGGGCATGGCATAAAAATCGATCAAATCCATCTCAGACCAAAATTTGTGGATTTTATAGTTATTTGGATCACACTTGTGGATCATACACTCAATGCAGAGAAAGACCCCATAATATATATGGATCCCTTTTGAACCCATTTAATCAGTAATGCCCATCAACTCCCCAAGGCCTCATCCAACTGGATCTTCAACTACTTTGCCAAGTTTGACACAAACTATGTTTTTGGCTGTTTGTCGGTTGCTTTAAAATTTTGTGGATTGGGCTGGATTTTTATGAACCTGGTTGATGTAGGTTTTGTTTGCTCACTGATTTTTCGGTTTTAGATAAAATGCAGGTTGTACGTTGTGGGTAGGTTCAGGTCCAATTCATATCATTAAAAATTCAACCCCTAGCCATACATAGTTTATGGTGAAATAGCTCCATAGTATCTTGAACGAATATAGTAGAATCATGATATCGTCCTACAAGATTCTCCCACATATGGATCAACATATTTGTTCCTTTTCAAACATTCTCTAACCATCAACATAAGACCTAATACTAAGGACCTAGTGAGTTTAATAGTTCCTACATAACTAGAGTAGTTTCCAGATAGCTTTTGAAGGGATCCTATAGGGGCTTCTTAGGTATCGAGATCTATTAAAATTCTCATATCAATTGGCAACATATATACACAAATAATAGATACAATTGTGATCTATTGTATTTTACTAATAGTTTTGTTTTTCTCTATATCCATGATAACTTTGTTGTGGTCTATTGATACGAGTTCTATTGCACATGCGTTGAATCCCCACCTTTTTGGGTCCTCCTATAAAGTGTATTTGGTTAATAACTATCCTAGGTTTCAAAACATTTAATACAATTGCAACTAATTCACTCGCAAGCAGACATATCCACTACTATATAGAAAATGGGCTAACTCAAGGGAAAAAATTTACAAGAAATTTCCTTCATTTAATAGTCACTAAGAACAATATTCAAAACTAGTTGTTGAGAGAAATTAATGAACCCCTTGATGTTTCTAGGTTGATGGAAAAACCACCGTGTTGAAACTAAAACACAATGTGTATGATTCTAGAAGATAGTTAGCATTTGAATGAAGAAGACACATTGTGTCTGAATTTTCACACGTTGTGTAACTTTCCAGCAACTCTGATTTTTTCAAATTGATAATGACAGGTCGTGGCTGAATTTATGCACATCGTGTTTGTCTCTAGCAACTTTTTTTGGTAATGGCACATGTCGTGTCTTAAAACGGACACCTCGTGTGTTTTGGAGATTTCTTGAATCGATATTTTTTGAGTGGATGCACGTCATGTACTGTGTTACACACGTCATGTCTTGTCGAATATCTTCCAAACTTAATTTTCTTTTCTAAGAACCTACAATGGCGATGATATATGTTCATAAATGTCAAATTATTACATTCATCCAAGGAAAAATTATTTTAGGAAAGGAAAAGTTCTTGAGCAATTGAAAGTAAAGAAATATATCACAAATGTGGGCTCAACTCCCATAAGTTTCTCCCTTTTGAGTTCAGAGTGAGACTCTTCAATCTTCTTGCTCTTCAGTGTGCTCCAGAGAAGGAGTTCGATGCAACAAACTTTCCTTTATCTTTTGGCTTCAATTTAGGCTGACTTGAAAGAGATCCTGGGTAAATTAGTTGGTTTGCAAGGGCCTATTGAGCAACTTGGTTGTCCAACATCTTTGTTTGTGTAGCTATGCCATCCACCTTGTCAAAAATCTTCTAGATTATGTCTTTCATCAGTTGTCCCTATTGAGGGAATTCTTCATTTTGCTTGATCTGACATGAGTCAAAGTTTGCTAGAAGTGACTCAAGACTAGGTTTTGAGTATGACTGAAGTTGGTTGAAATTCTAGCTATTATTATTGAACCCTGGAGGATTGTTGCTTGCAATGATCTATTCCCAACATGTTTTGCTAATTTTTCTAAGGTAGTTGAGGATTCTGAGTGTTATTGTTGTGGGGGGAACATTTTTGAATGGTCTCTCCAACCTGGGTTGTAGGAGTTGTAATATGGGTTGTATAGTTGTTTGTTCCCATAGTTGCCTACCATATTTCACTACTCTGCAGTCTCCTCATAAGGGAATAAAGAAGGGTATCTAGGAGAAGCTTCCTATCCCAAAGCCTAGTTTGCATCACAAATATAATTCACGTGTTGAGTTGGTTGAGTGTGCAACCTTTCAAACTTTTGAGTGAGAGCATTTATCTTCACATAAATCAGATCAACTGCTTCAATAGCATGGAATCCTGCTTGTTTCCCAGAAGCAACAAAAGATGAGGGTGTATGATTAATCCTTTTATAACTCCATTGATAATGGTTTATTGGCATATATTCTATTATATCATAAGCTTCCCTGGTAAGAGTTGTCCATGAGAGCTCCATTGGTTGCAACATCTATAAACGTCCTGGTGTTATAGTAAATACCATTATAGAATGTTTGAAGAAGCAGCCAGTTGCTTAGACTGTGATGAGGACTAATACATTGGAGGCCTTTGAACCTTTCCCATGAATCATACAAAGTCACTCCATCTTGTCAAGTGAAATTGGTCAATTGGCTTCTCAACTCAGTCTTGCTTGGTGGGAAGTACTTGGATATAAAGACTTTAAGAAGTTCATCCCAATTGTTGATGGAATTTTTGGGGTAAAGAAGAGAGCCATGCCTTATCTCTATCCCACGGAGAAAATGGAAACAACAGTATGTGTATACATCAGGAGAAATATCATTAATCTTAAAAGTATTCAGATATTGCAAGAATTGAACTACATGAAGGTTGCAATGGGAGTCCCTCCAAAGAAATTTTGCTGAATCATTTGCATGATTGTCGGGCAATGGAATAGTTGTTTTCCTCGATTTGTGGGCTGCTAAAGCCCCACCAATGTTGATTGTAGATGGAACAACGATGTCCTTGAGAGGATGGTCGTCTTCCATGATTGGTTCTTGGTTGTATAATGAAGATGACACTGAAGAATGATGATGGTTGTGAGTCTCCCAAGCTTAAAGAGTCTTCACTCCTCCTTTCCCATCTATAGTTTCTAAAAGTGTGTTCAATTTTTGGGTCTAGAAACACTGATGGCTGAAGATTATGTTTTGATCTTTGCATGTAGTCCTACAACTTCACAAGTAGTGAGAACACTTAACAAACAATAGAAGAAACAATTGATAGTATAAATGATGATGGAATGATAAAATGAGTGGGTGAGTGATCTAGTCTCACTTACTAGATAACACCTATTACTCTACCAAAAAAATGTCAATGCTCCCTGGCAACGGTGCCTAAAACTTATTATATTAAATGTGCAAGTTTTCATATTTATAAACTCAGTGAGTACCCTATAAGTATACGGGTGTGTGTGGCAATAAGATCGTCCAAGGGAGCAAGGCACTATTAGGTGCAAGTCTATTACAGTTCAACAATCTAGATCAGTTTGAAACAGTTAAGTCAGAGTATGATTCACTCACTTATGATTAAAATAAACAAAGGACTAAACTTAAAGGATTTAGATCAGATTTTAGGATATCATGTACATAGGATTTTGCTTCCACACCATTACTCACATGAAACTACAAAATTAACATGTTAATTAACTTGCAAAGGACGTTTCCATCATCTTACACCTCCCGATGATAAGAGATGATTCTCATCTTTACATAGAACTCATGTGCTTATGTTAGGATTCAAACTGCAACCATGGATCCTCAACATATCCCAACCACTCCTGTGGTCAAGGATTCATTGCCAAGAGATATACTCCATACTCCTCCATAAATACTCCAGAACCTCATAAAGAGGCATAAAACATGCAAGTTTGATGGCCAGACAAAGATATAAGAAAATCACACCGTATAAGTTCTTGGAGAAGCAAACTAACTAACATTAGTTAAGAATTATGAGTTCACATGAGAAATGGCATGGGAGATACTCTCCAATGCCTAAGAAAAAGGGTTCTATTCATGCACAATGAAGAAACACAAGTGCATGGCACAAATTTTAGAGTTTATCACGATTAGAGAGAAGAAAGAGAAAAAGGAACCAAAGAATGAAGTTGAATGGGGTAAAACTCTAGATGAAGGACGGAATTCCACTCTTTTAGCTACTTCTACTATGAATGCCTTCCCTCGTGAGAAGTTTGGATGGAGTAGAGAAGCTCTGCTTCACCTTTTACAGAAGAAATGGTGAAGAGTGGAGGTTCAAACCTCTTCTTCCTCTCCAAAACCACCCTCCTTTTTCTCTTCACCTTTCTCTGGTCGTAGAGTGTGTCAAATGAAGAGAGATAACTGTCCAATACAAGTGTGTTTGTATTTAAAAGGTGGGACAATTGTCTTTTTAAAACTGTAGAATCCGTCGGGGACACACTGTGTCTGGGAAGACACACGGCATGTCAGAGCGTGTAACCGCTGATGGGAACTGCTCTAACAAAAAAGTACATTTCGTGTCGCTAAAATACATGACATGTTGTTGCTATTTGAAGTCAACCTTCACTCTTAACACACGTTGTATGCTATTTAGCACACATCAGGTGTTTTGAAACAGGGCTCGTAAAGTTGCAAGACATGTTGTGTGTATTAAGCACACACTCAGTCGCCTTGATACAACAACCTTGTCAGTTTCTTGAACGAGTGAACACATCGTGTTTTCTAAGGAACACACCATGTTTCTGATTTATTGTTGAGTAATGTGCCCTTATTGGAATGATACATGACGTGTAAAATGACACACGTTGTGTCTTACTCTGAAACTTCGAGAACTCCTCTAGATCGATTGCAAATCATCGAGGAATCCAACTAAGGTCAGATTTGGATTGGATTATCCCCAATTTATCATCTTTAACATATATCTACAATCAAAATTATGCAACAAGTAAAGCAACTAAAATAGTGACAAATTAAGTGTGATTAGAGGCAAAATAGAGAGCAAAAATAGACTAAATTTTAGTGCAGAATTGGACAAAAGTCTATATAAAATTATAAATTATGGACATCAACAGGAGAAACAAAGACAAGGTCGCCATATCAACCACATGTACATGATGTAGTAGGTGCATGAGAAGTGGCATGTGGGTAGAGGTGACTACCAGTGACGTGCACTAACTATGCCAATTTTAATGTGGGGCAAAGATATCCTTCCCCTACCTCTCAAGAATGTGAAAATTTCTAGGTCCAGAATGGAGGGTGGGCGATATGTCTGCATTCCACCTCCTCTTTCTTCCCTTTTTTGTCATTTAATTCCTAGGATTAGCATGGTATATGTTTCTTTTTGTTTTTGCCATTTTTTAAATTTCAATGATTAGTTGCATGTGATCAACCATTACCTAGTTGACCTAGTTTTAGTTCTGATTGCATGTTTTATTATATATCAATCATCAATATACTCCCCATTTGAATAAAGTGAATCCTTTTTTAAACATGAATCACAATTGCCAATGCTAGAACCTATTATGTCCATAATGACACTAAATAATATCACTCCCTAGAAAAGATGAAAAGTTTTATGGGATTGAGATGAATCATATTGTAGTGTGTCTTGTGTTCATCAACATAATATTCTTGTGGAAGTATCATTACTTTACAATTTACATGATATGATTGAATTAGTTGTTGAAGTATGTTCCTATGCTCTGAATTGCCAATAATGAGATGCATAAGTTCAACCTCTTCTAGACCTCTTCCACCATATTCTCCCCCATCACTCACTAAAGCAATCTCAGGTCAAATAGAGGAGAGATTCACAAATATTCCCTTCCATAACTTCATTTACTCCATTTTCTTCACTGGGGCATCAATCACCCCAATAATACTTCCATTCACAACCGAACCATCTACTTGTTCAAATATCATAGAAATATGTGGAACTTTTTGAGGCACCAATGATATCATGATTGTGATGTGTAGGTTTTTATATGGAAACTTGTTTGTGAGTGTGAAGTTGGAGCAGGTAATTTGAAGTTGCACCTTGTGATTCTAGGAGATCGAGTTGCTTGGCCATATTGGGTTGTACGGAACCAAGCCATGTTATTGCACATGTTGTTTTGATTTTTTTATTGCTTCATGATGAAGAATGTTCAAGTTTAGGGTAGTTTGATGAAAGCATATTCATCACTATTTTTGTGATTTCTATATTTCTTTTGATCATTTTAGTTATCATTTGAATCATATTTTACTTAATTTCACTATCTTTGTTCTCATTCTGAAATATTAGAAGTTTGATTAGATTTCTTGCTCTTATGAAGAAGAAAGCATACATCAACTCAAGTGCAAGATGGATTTTCTTCCTTAGACTCATGTAACACAAGTTAGACATGTTGATCAGGCAATAAAATCCCCTAATTGTTCAATCTACCTATCCACCCAACATATCTCAAAGCCAAGCATTAGATCAGACAATTCCCATTACTTATCTACCAATCAGGAGGTCATCTCAATTGATAGTAATTCTGATGAATTTTCAAGATCAAATGATCGATTCATTCACTCTCTTAACTGGTCAATCCATATATAATACAACACTTCAAAGACAAGGTTGATAGATTAATCCATCTCACTGGTCGACCAACCAAAAAATATACCTCCAAATTCAAAATCCAATAGAAACCTTAAGTGTCCACTTGATCGAACAATCCCCTCCTTGAGTCAGCTGATCTACTTACTCTCCAAAAGACTTGTTAGAATGATGATCGACCCATTAGTCTTGTTGGTTCACTGACTAGAAGCGCATCAAGTACGCCTCTAAGTGGTGATCGGTCGCCCATACCACTGGGTCGCCCGATCAACATATCAAACATATTAATTTTTTCACAGCCACCAATTGGAAGCTATTTTTGTAACAAATAGGGAGGATTGACCTAATTGTCAGACATTCCATTCACTATAAGTCTTGAACATGATTTTGGATTAGGGAGAAAGAAAGGAAGCCAAGGAAGAAAACCATCATTGTGAAGTTCTTTAAACTTATTATGGGTAAAGTAAGATTGTAGAAGCTAGAGCCCTCTTACTTCTTCTTTCTGGTCCATCAATGACATGCTTCCTCCTCTCTCTTCTTGTATTTATGATCTTTCCATGATAATGCACGAGTAGGCCTTCTCGTCGGGGCATGGAGAGAAAACCCATCGCATGTGCTTTGTTCTAGTTGTCATCAAACTCTAACTTTCTTAGTTTATTAAAGTGTTCTTCATTCAATTTATGCTTGCTTATTGAATTGATCTCTCAGTTAGCATGTTGGATATAATCCTTAGCATAGTGACCATGAAACATTGGATTAGATCCCCAAATGGATGTTTAGAATTTTGTACGCCATAAGAATGGATCCTATAGTATGATTGAATCTTGAATCTTGGGTAACAAGACCTCGAGCCCATGGGTATTCATTCCTTGTGTAATTTACATTCTAAAAGGAGTGAATTCATTTAGTCCTAGTTTAATTGCTAAGATTATTGAGTTGTAATGACTTGATAGGTACGTAGGAGATGGTGGTGAAATATGAATGTCCCTGTGTTATTTTAATATTGATTTCAACCCATCTTTTAATATGCTCTTCAATTGCAATCTTCTGATTCAATAATTAGTCAATAATACACGACGTGTTTTAATTGGAACACAACGTGCTTACAAGAAGAAATTTTCACTGGAGACGAATACAACGTGCATTAATTCATACACGGTGTCTCCCCATAAGCTCGGTAAAAATAAAAAGTAACAGTGGAAATGTACACACAAACACGGTGTGTACTTTACAACACACACTGTGTGTGCATGACAGAACTAGGGTTATTAGCCCCAATCATCAATCACTAGCCTTGGTTTCTTCCATCTCTCGTGACATGTGTGCCTCTCCAACTGTCATGTCTACATCAGCCATCGCCTTCTGTTCATGCTTCCATCATTGTTGGCAAGATCAACTTCTTCCTCATCTTTGACCGACAAAGTAGCTCCACCTCTGTCATCTCTGCTCCTTTGATAACATGACAATGAGAGTCACCGAAGCCGTCATTCTCCATCAAGAAACCAAATCCCAATGAGGAACCTCCAGCCTCGATCGACAGTAGCCACTGCTTCCTCCAATCTATCCAAGAACCATGACATCATATCTGGATCCAAGCAAGACATCACTGATCTTCTTCTACCCCGACTCCAGTAAGACCCGCCATCGTCATTTTGGAAAGCTTTCCCCTTCTTTTTCTCAATCTGGGTCATCCTTGGCCTAAAGCTTTCCACCAACATGTTGAACATGCCATGATCAAGTGAGCACATGACATGAACCCTTTTTCATCCCCAACCTGCATGTCTTCTTGCCAGAACACACTACGTGTGTCTTTCCTGACATGCCGTGTCCTACCATTGAAAGTCAGCTACAACCTAGCACAGAAGACACGTCGTGTCATTCTTTAGACACGCTGTGTGCCCAGTTCCAGCAATAGAAGCAACCCTCCCATGGAACTGATCAAGCAAACATGAAAATATCAATGGGAGAAGAGCTCTTCCTCAACATCTCCCCCGGTTACTTTAGAGTCACAGAGGCAGAAGACGCCACCTATTAAACATTGATCACTCATAGGGTTCTTCTTATCAACTTTGCATGTGAGTAAACCACGAAGGCATTGAGATTAAAAGATGAAGTCTTAGGCATGCTAGAGAAGCTTGAACTAAGTATAAATGTTGCACAGTGTGAAATACCTACCCTAGACTCACCTATGAACTTCTAACTACATTGAAGGCTGAATCTGACCCCAAGAAGCGCCATGAGCCATTTTCTATCATTCAATTTCATCTCTTGGGCAAGGGTACAAGATAACATTCAAACAATTATCTGAGGCATTTCAATGCCACTATGGGGGAGCTTGTTTTATCCATCAGATTTTGACAGTGATACTTTCTAGAGTGAAATTATAGATGAGAAAATCCATGAAGCTAAGAAGGCCAGAGCAACTAACATTCATAATCCCATCTTCCATTATGTCCACCACCTTCTTAGCATAGGGGTTTTTGCAAAAAAGGAAACCTAGGGAGTGTGCATAAGTTTGGACCTTTTCTTTCTTTGGGAAATGGTGAATGATTTCAAAATGAATGCATTGTATTATATTCTCACCAAATTCTTTGACATAAAAAAGAAGTCATAAGGTGATATCATGATTCGGGTTTTCATCACCCACATTGGCCGTAAGGTTGGTGCTAATTTTACAAGTCTGGAGGTTGCACCTAGAAAGAACCTAGTTGACATACATCTTATTATTTCTTCTACTTTACTTGTTTGGGTTCACAATGATGATTCCAAATTCAAGGAGTTCTTTGATGATGACCAATTCATTGAATTGTCTAACTTGGAAATCATAACTTTGATAAAAAAGGATAATTGGAAGTTTGATCTCTCTAGTTCAGATTAGGGTGAGGATGCCCCAACCTTAGCTGCTACAACACCACTGCCTCCTTCCACTGGTACACAAATAAAGTATATCTGGGCCATGCCTAATGTGTAACACATATACGACTACGTCCAACAGAGATTTGATCAGCATGATAGTCATCTAGATCTGATGAGCCAGAAGTATTCTGTCATGCATGACATGATACAGAGGATGGACAAGTGTCATATTTCCCAAGGCCAATATGCCATGCCTCCACCACCATCTCCGCCTCAATCAAAGCTGATCCCTATAGACAATCTTGGTGACAATGATATTCTCAACCAATATTTCCTAGCTGTCATAAGTGTGCTGGCCCTTCTTCTTGATTTCTCCATGGCAGGTACCCAGTTGCTACCAACTTGAATTTGATTGATGCGGTGAGGACACTATAGATTTCAAGCTTAGGGGGGAGAAACCAAATAGTAATGTAGTTGTAGTTTCCCTTTTATCATCTTTTTCTTAGTTCTTGTTTTAGTTTTTGTTCTTCTTATGGAAAATCCAGTATGATATGAGGCTTATCTTATGAAAGTGGATTGAATCCCTTCTATGATGAACTGATTGTCCTCTCTTTGCTGAGAAATATCATTTGTAGAAGTTGTAAAAGGCATACATTAATCAAATGAAACTTCATGGCCACCAACATGTATCTAATTTTGGTTTATGCTTTTAGCCTAAACATTCATCTTTCACATCCTTTATTGCTTAAAGCATGTATTGATTTCAATTTTTGTAAGTAAATCAACTTTACAACATCATTTAGAACATGGGATGCCCTTTTTAAGCTCTTAGTACATTTTCAACCACTCTTTCAGTGAAGATTTTTCAAGACAAATGAATGGAATCCAACTAATATTGCAATTTAGTTAACTCTCCTATGTTTTGGAAAAAATCCAAGTTAAGGCCTCATGGTTCTCAAGTGGAACCCAACTCATTTTAAAATTTCTTTTGGCCTACTTCACCTTCAATCCCCATGAAAAGATGGATAAACCACCCACATACCATACTAGCCTAGTGCAAGTTTGATCTGGCCATGACAGTTAGGTGTTATGTCTAAAAAGAGGGTAAAAATACCTCAACCGACATGCCACACGTGCGTAAGCCTATGTTAGATGTTGAGTGCCGGAACACATATTCCATTATCATAACATTTTTGGGAAACATGGAGAGAACATCTGAATTTGTTAACATTAACTAAGATTCTATCATTTGCATCCTTAATAATTGAGAGATTTGGTTGCAAACTCACTAATTGTTTGACTTGGTCATCCAAGTTCCATCTAGTGTTTCCCAGTTGATTGATTCAATTAAACTATCATCCCCCTACTAAATTAAAATTTCACACTTGAGTGTTTAAGATGAATTTACGACAATAGGATTAAACCTATTGATTCTGGTTGGTTTGATCTCTCATACATCTTTCGTTTGATTTGATATAAGCATAGACTTTTCAACTCCTTCATTTGTGTTTCTATGCTCTTTTTGCTTGAAGACAAGCAATTGTTCAAGCTTAGGGGAATTTGATGTGCATAATTTATAGAGACTTTTGTCTGCTTCTGCACAGAAACTCAATCTATTTTTGCTCTCTATTTTTCTCTAATCACACTTAATTTGTCACTATTTTAGTTTATTCACTTGTTTCATAATTCTGGTCATAGGTATAGGGTAAAGATGATTAAATGGGGGTTATCCAACATCTAACCTTAGTTGGATTCTCTGATGATTTACAACCGGTCAGAGGATCTCTCAAAGTTTCAGAGTAAGACACGACATGTGTCATTTTACACCCACCATGTATCATTCTAGTAAGGTCATTCCCCAATGATAAAGTAGAAACACAACATGTTCCTTAGCAAACACGACATGTTCACTCATTCAATAAACTGACAAGGATGTTTTATCAAGCCGATATGGCATGTGTTTAATACACGTTATGTGTCTTACAACTTCATAGGCCATGCTTCAAATACACACGTCGTGTACTAAATAGAGCATGATGTGTGTTAAGTATGCAAGTCAACTTTAGATAGCAACAACATGTCGTTTCATTTAGCAACACAACATGTACTTTTCATGACATCATTTCCAGTCACCAGTTACACGCACAACACACCATGTGCCTTCCCCAGACACAATGTGTCCCCAATGGATTCTTTAGCTTTAAAAATACAAGTGTCCTACATTTTAAATACAAAAACACTTGGATGGGACAATTATCTCTCATCATTCAAAACACTCCATGACTAGGGAAAGGTGCAGACTAAAAGGAGGGTGATTTTGGAGAGGAATAAAAGGTTTCATGGGAGAGAACCTTCATTCTTCACCATTTCTTCTTCGAAGGGTGCAACAAAGATTCTCTACTCTGTCTGAGATTCTAGGGAGGGAAGGAAGTCCAAGTATAAGTAGCTATAAGGGTGAAATTCCAGCCTCAAGCTGGAGTTTTTCCTCACCCAACTTCATTCTTTGGTTTCTAAAATTCTTGACCTACCCTTGTAATTCTTCATTATGCAAGGGTGTCTACGTCACCATGGATAGGCCTTTCCAACTTGCCTGGACCACATGACTCAAGACTGGCATGCCACATGCCCATGTGGACCCCACCTACTGGAGGGTTTATGGCTCTGATACCATTTATAACACCCGGACCCCACTTCCCAAGACTCTAGTAGAGTTTCAGGAATGACGACTGGCCCCAAAGACCACCACTGTCCTGAACTGCACACTTTTTCCCCACTCACACGCAAGCTGGGATCAACTTCCCGACTGGTCACCCATCCTAGTACTACTCCAAGATGAGCACGCTTAACTATGGAGTTCTTTAGAGATGGGCTCCCTGAAAAGGAGGTGCACCTTGGTGATATGGGTAGTACAATCATTCCTTTTATGATCATGTTATTGAAGTCCTTAAATCCTGGGACGTTACAATTCCCCATGCCATGGCTCATGTGAACTTGTAATTCTTAACTAATGTTAGTTAGTTTGCTTCTCCAAGAGCTTCTATGGTGTGATTTGTTTGTATGTTTGTCTGGCCATTAAACCTACATGTTTTATGCTTCTTGATGTGATTCAAGGGGATGTATGGAAGAGTATGGAGTAGATCTCTTGGCAACAAATCCTTGACCATGTGAGTGGCTGGGATACATTGAGGATCCATGGTTTCAATTAAAATCTAAACATAAGTAGGGGAGTGCTATTTAAAGATGAGAACCATCTCTTATCAAATGGAGGTGTAAGATGATGACAACCTCCTTTATAAGTGAATTAACATGTTAATTTCACAATTGCATGTGAGTAATGTTGTGAAAGTGAAAGCCTATATCCAAGATCTCCTAAAATCTGATCTAAATCCTTTTAGTTTAGTCCTTTGTTTCTTTTAATAACAATTGAGTGAATCATAAACCAACTCAACTATTGCAAATCGATCTAGATTTTTGAACCGTAATAGACTTTCACCTAATAGTGCCTTGCTCCCTTGGACGATCTCATTTTTACAAGCACCCGTATACTTGCAGAGTAGTGCTCAAGTTTATAAACATTAAAACTTTCACATTAAAGCTAACACCTTCTCCATGTGGTTCTTTGTTCCCTCGATGTGGCCCAATTTGTACTAGATCTCAGTGAAACCATAGGGTCTCAAAGACCCCTTAGTGTCGTGCATGTGTCACTTCATGTGATATGTTGAAGGTGACATGGAAGGGCCAATATCCTAGTCATTTACCTCCATGGAGTTGCGACATTTGCCAAACATTAACTTAGGAACTTCAACCTCAATGGGTGGATGCTCCCTCATTTAACGTTGGATGTGTATGCCCAAGTCGCCAAGGTCATAGATGAGATTCACTACCGCGAAGTAGGAGTGTGTAGGTAGAGTAAGAATGGGATAGATATCTCAAAATATCTAGTGGTAGATGACATCCTCCTTTGCAATTAAATGGTTTGCAAAAGTCACTAGATACTTGATGTCAATCAAGTGGAAGGTCTTCTTCATAGTCATTGATGTGAAAGGGATGTGGGTATATCTATAGTATAAGGAGATGGTGGTAATGAATCCACCCTAGAAGAACTCAAAATTCATATTCTTGAGATGTTGATTATCTAAATGGTCAATGAGTGCATTCCCTCAGTTTAATGATTCATCATTAAGAATGCTTCCTAAGTAGTAGAATTTAATAATGATGACTACTCTTTAGTGCATGTACAACCAAAGATGGTGCATGAAAGGATGCAGTGCAAGTAACTAATAATTGGGCTATGAATGAATGACATCATTGCGCCATAAGGAAAGGAACGAAGATGAACAGTGATCTCTGTCTAGAAATTATTGGCTGAGAAATTGTCATTGTAATGGTTGTGATTGTTGACAACACAATTTTCTTGCCACTCCTTGTTGATGTCGAGGATGATGGTAGTAAGGTCATTGTCATCCAAAAGGTACACCTCACCAAATATGCAGAAGGAGAAGTTGAACTTGTTCTCATAGTTGTATTGCTATGTGAAGGAAGTAAGGAACCCCATAGTGAGCTCCTTGAAGATAGGCCGCATGTGAAAGGCTAAGAGGGAGATGCACGTCCATAAAAGAATGACCATCAAGATCTAAAATATGTATAAAGGTATGAGAATCTTGGGGGCATGCCCAATGGGTCATTCAAACTCTGATTACCTCCATGGCCTTGTGTCACTTCTTGTGCTTGAAAGGATGATGGCCATGTACTTGACTGGGAGAGGGTGATGTGGGTGGGGAAGGCAAGAGGGCAAGCTTGTGACTCATCATGTAACATCCCTGACCTGGGTTATACCTTAACGCTAGATGTTTTTCTTAATGAAGTTAATTATATGCATGCTCTTATCTTTTGGAAAGTAATTAAGGTTCAAGAGGAACTTATGTTTCAATTTTAGTCCTTTTCGAATAATGTTGAAACATTGTTTTGGACTAAAGTGCAAATTACCCAAGTTGAGGGGTTAACTTGCAAATGTTGCATGATAAAATGTTCCTCAAGTGTTATTGCATCATTAGAATGAGGATGGTGCAGAGGTATGGCTTGTGGTAGCCTGAGTACCAAGAAAGAGTTGATAAAGCAATGTTTGTGCATTAAAACCTAGTTTTGGTGTAATGTGCAAATTACCCAAAACCCAGGGTTCAATATGAAAATTACCACTTAAAAATAGTTCCTAATGTTTCTTGTCATCATGTAGAGCAAATAAAATGAGAGGGGCGCCTCATTTGAATCACTTTGTAGGAGAGAGAATCTTGATATTAAAATAATCAAGATTTAAGCATAATTGGAACTTTACTTCAATTTAATGTAAAAATAAATATATTAATTGGAGAGCCCTTCAACCAAAAGGTGATGGATGATTTTTCAAAAGAATGTACGACCATGTGCCTTGCAAAGGCACGAAAATATCCAAAGGAAGTGGATAACGCACTCACATTATTAAAAGAAAAAGAATTATCCACTCACTTTAGGATATTATTATTATAAGGGTTAAGGTGCTTAATTTGCTTTTCTTTATTTCTTGGATAATTGAGAGGGATAAGAGGCAAGAAAGATAACCTCGTATCCAAGGAAGAGGAGGGGGCAATTGGCAAGGAAATGAAGGAGTTATCTTATACTTTCTCTCTCTTAAAATGAATTTTAATAAAAATGCATATAAGCTCATTTATATGTAGCTTGGAAAGGGAATTCTGAATCCACTTTCACTCTTTGCTTGCAAAACGACCAAGGGGGCTAAGGAGCAACAGGAGGACGAGTTCCAACCTGTAGGTAAGCTTCTTGATCACTTTCAACCATGATTTCATGGTGGAAATCGAAAATAAATGATGGATTTCTTCTTTTCTCCATGCAATCTTCAATCCTAGCCATTTCTTTTCACTCAAAAGCTTGAGGACGAGCTTGGGATAGTTGAGAAAGATTCTTCCACCATTAAAGACGTGGAGTTTGGAGCTTTGAAGCTCAATTGGAGATGGGTTATATAACTTGAACCCTTATTCGTTGTTATTGAATTCAATTCCTCAATTAGATATGTTTAATTGTCCTTCTTGCAATTCCTTTGAATAATTGATGAAACTACCATGGAAATGGCAGTATAATTCGTGGGGTTGAAGCTTTATGATGATGACATCATCTTAGGAACACTTTCCAACAAGTTTCTATTGCAAACGATTTCAACACTTTTGGTCCAAACAGTTTCACCAAACGAGTTGCAAACCGTTTGGAGGTTTGGATCCCAAACTGTTTAGATGGGTTGACCGTTTAAGGTCAGGACCCTAGTACATGTTGGATGATGATCTAATGGATCCAATTTATTAATTCAATATATGGACAATCCTCCAATTAGAAACCTAATCGGGTTAACTACTGAAATTTCAATTGATTGATTAAATACTTTGGGTTGACTAACCCAAACGGTCTCAAGACCATTTGGAGGTCAACCAAGACCGTTTGAAGGTCTAGGGAATGGTTAACCCTACAAGTGTATGAAAGCAATGTCTCAATACCCTATGTCAACCATAGTTGTATATATATATTTGATTGTAAGGTTGATGTAACCTAATCAAGTTTAGAGGATGATAGAAAGGGATTCATACATGAGTATTGATCATGTGGTGATTAGGTTATGATCCTTAGTAAAGAGATCATGAAACCCTAATCTAGAAGGTTCATGAACCCTAACCCTAATTCAGGGTAACATAACCTAAAACCCCAATTATGGGAATGGAGAGTGAAACCCTAATTGGGATGAGTATCTCCAATTGATATGAATTGAGAAACCCTAATTGAGGGTGATTCCATGAGAACCCCTAATTGAGGGTGATTCCATGAGAAACCCTAATTGAGGGTGATGCCATGAGAAACCCTAGTTGGAATGAATAGTAAACCCTAATTATGGGCAATATGATGTGAAAGCCTAATGAAGGGTGATGCTATATGCAATCCTAACCCTAATGAAGTATGATAGTATGTGAAACCCTAAACCCTAATAAAGGGTATTGGTATGGGAGACCTAATCCTAATAATGGAATAGTGATTATTACACTGATAAGGGAAATACCTAAAGTGATTGATTATAGTTACTTTATAGCAAGCAATGCCTTAACCTGAGATGAGTCCCTATCATTGAAGATAGTTGGACAATCCTTATGTGTGTTTTATGACCTATGCACTTCACAATAAAGGTGATAGGTTAGTGTATGGAAGTATTAAGATGGGAAATACCTTAATACAATATAAATTGATAAATTCAAGTAAGTTTAAAGTGCTGAGGGAAGTGATATATCAAGACATCATAGATATCATATCCAGCTCTTTAAGAATGATATCCCTTGATACATCTCAAATCCAACATACTTGGATAAGTAACATATAAAGAGTGCTATCCTAATCATTACATCAAGATGTAATGTGTTTTTATGAACCATGAGAATGGTTGTTGCCTAGTGAATGGTGACAAGATGTTAAATGTGCTTTATGAGCCATGAGATTAGTTGTTACCTAGTGAGAGGTAACAAGATATTTTAATAGGCCCTGTGAACCACATGAGTAAGTTGATACCTAGTGAAAGGTACCAAGATAATTGTAAAAGTCCCCTGTAAGAGATGATAATGTTTTTAATAAACCAAGAAAATGGAAACTTAGTAACATAATAATTATAACAAAAAGGATACAATAATAATGATGGAATCTTGATTATACAAGTGTGGAGAAGAGTGGGATACTTGTATTACATAAAGAATGTGATTGAGTATGATGGCATGAACAAAGTTTAAATGTTAGTAGAAGAATGAGGTACCCAGTGCTGTGTAAACAAACATAGGGTATAATCACAGGATTGGCATAGTCCATTACCTGGAATAGATACACATGATTGGCATAGTCCAGTACCTGGAATAGATACACAGGATTGGCATAGTCCACTACCTGGAATAGATATACATGATTGGTTAAATCCCAATACATGGAATAATATCACAGGATTGGTTAAATCCCAATACCTGGAATAATAACATAGGATTGGTTAAATTCTAATACCTAGAATAATAACACAGGATTGCTTAAATTCCAATACCTGGAATAATAACATAGGTTTGGTTAAATTCCAATACCTGGAATAATAACATAGGATTGGTTAAATCCCAATACCTAGAATAATATCACAGGATTGGTAACAACCCAATACCTGGAATAAATGCACAAGATTAGTAACAACCCACTACATGAAATGTATGCACAGGTTTGGAATAGTCCACTACCTGGAATAGATGCACAAGTTTGGCATAGTCCACTACCTGGAATGTATGCACATGTTTGGCATAGTCCACTACCTGGAATAGATGCACAAGTTTGGCATAGTCCACTACCTGGAATAGATGCACATGGTTGACATAGTCCAATACCTGAAATAGATGCATAGGTATGGCATAGTATAATACCTGGAATGGTTGTATGAGATTGATAATGACTTAATCTGAAATGTTTATTCAGGATTGGTTAAGTCCAATACCTAGCAAAGGCATGGGAGTCTATGACTAAGAATTGGCGTAGTCCAATACTTGAATAAGACATAATGATATATAATCGCATGACTGGCATAATTGAATATCTATTTAGCAGATTGGCTAAGGCCAACAGATGGAAACAAGAATGAATCATGAGTGACCCATCAGAATGATGAGTGTCATAAGAAAAGTTTGAGATGTTGAAAATGTATGATAACAAATGATATACATGTTCTTCCTATTCCTTATAAAGAGAATAGATGATTTACTACTCTATTATAAATAGTTGTAATACTTTAAAGATGAGAATGATCTAAACTGCTTATCTTCTGCTCAGTTTTATATTAATTAAACTACAATAATGATGTTTCTGGCAGAGAGTTATATCTCTCGCTGGGGCAATTTTCAATTGTCTCACCCCCGTGGGAACCAACATTTTTAGGTGGACGAGTACGAAGGAGACTGAGAACATCTTGCAGAGGAAGAACTTCAGCAACAATAGGTACAACAACAACAACTTAGGTGGAGTGTGTTGTCTGTTGTGTTTGTAGATAGAAGTCCTATGTGTCGTCTCTGTACTCTCAGGTCCTCAGAGTCAGTAGCTAGTACTCTTAACAAATCAGTTTAAGATTTTGGCTTAATGCCTCGAGGTCTTATGCTGTCTTTGTTTAGCTTTTAACAAGGCAGATGATGTTGTAACCCTCGAGAAGAGATGGTACAAGATATGTACTTATGAACCAGGATGTAAATGTAATACATTGGTTCTTGTTGAAAGAGTTTTCCTACGATTGGATCTCTCTGAAAAAGGTTTTAATTTTTAGTAATTCATTGTTAGTGACCACTTCCGCTTAGTTAATTATGTATGTTGTGAACGCTTTGCCACACATCACCAAGCTAAGACGGATATGTGGTGGAGGGTAGAAGAAATACCCACGTGGTAGACAATGAATCCCTTCTAAGCATCGACCTTGTTGATCATCTACTTGATGACAATTGCATCAATCTCCATGAATTCCTCATCGAAGGCCTCATCATCCTACATGTCATTGGGGGTGTGATGGTTGTTTTTCAAATTCCGCTGTAGATGTGGATGCTACTAGTGGGTAGAGTGGAGTGTGAGTAAGGAGAGTGGAACATGTCACTATTGCCTTTCCATTGCTCTTATTAGAACCAAAGGCATTCAATATTTATAGGTGCCTTGTGTCTAGAACCCTCTAACAAATGGTATGATGTGAAACCTCAATTATGGGGCATGATGGGGTCTGTTGGTATTCTGATTTGGTGATCTGGGGAAGTGATAGGGAAATCAAAGGAGGAAGCTTGGGCCCTAAAGTCATATGATTGGGCAATCATGGAAATGGATAAGGCAGCCATAAGAGTGTTAGGGGGCTCGAAATCTAGTGGACTAGGCAACTAAGGATATGGTTCGTTGATTGGTGTGAAGCTTGGCATGCACTATGGTGGACAAATCAAGCGATCAGTGTATGTTGGTCGACCAATCAGGGGTATGCAAACAGCGAGAACAACCCATACTGGTGGGGAAACCAGGATGTGTCTAGTTGGGCAATTGACACAGGAAGGGTCATCACCTTGGTAAAAGAAAGGGGGTGGAGATGGATGCTTGAGCAGCCTAACATTAGAAGCGGGGTCAGTTGATCAACGCTTAGGCAAACAATGGTGCACAACCGGGCAATCAAGCAACATCATTGGCAACTCAAGCATGGACATGTGATGTTGCTTGGTCAATCGATGAGGGGTAGATGTCTAAGGTTCAAAGGTATTCTAAGTGTAACATGTGCTATCATCCGATCTAGCTAATGACAAGACATAGCCTCACGATGGAGATGAGTGAGTGAGAGAAAGAAAATGGGGTGTTGACTGCCAGGGCAAGGGAGGGAACATGATGGTGACTCCATTCCCCTACTCTGATTATAAAGGTGAGGAATCCTTGATTGAGCAATCTGGAGTGTTTGGGTCAGACAATATGGGTCCTTAATGGTGAGGAAGCTCAAGAATTAGTCAATCAATCTCAAAAAAGTAGATTGACTAATCAGTATGGCTTGAATTGTCTGTCTAATTGGATTCTTGTCCCATACCCTAACAAATGGATATTTTGGACACCAATTAGTTCCATATGAAGGTAATGATGATTGATATGTACAAAGAGATACCTAAGCTACAAAGGGGGGTTAATTTGCTTCACGAAGAAAACAACTTGCTGCAACAAGCACATGCCTCTAAGTAGCTCAAAAAAAAGAAAGGAAGCACCCCCAAATTCTGCACTACCCATGGAGCCAAATGCCAAGAGGCAAAAGAACCATCAAGAAGAAGAAAGGAACTCCCCAAACCCTAAGAAGAATGCTAAGATCAACTAGAATGAAGATATCATCTTCGCAAACCAAGGCACTTCTATATATCTATAGATGCTAGACAAATGCACCACTATGATCCTTTTAGACCACGATGAAGAAGAAGCTTATGTGTAGAACATCAACAATCCTACCCATGATAATGAAGACTATGTCAATTTGGTTGCCTACTTGAGATAATCGACAAATGTTTCAAAGAAACCTAGGGATAAAGAGTCTAATATGAACACAAAAGACAAAGCTATCTGAGTTGAGGATAAAGTTGCCCAAGATCAAGGTAAAAGAGAAGACTGAAACAATCCCCAACCCTACCTCCATACTATAAGAAGAGGATATAAGGGAGACAACAAGTGAGGTGATGGATGGGTTGGAAGAACTCATTTTCCACAAAGCCCCACAACCACATGTTACATATGAAGATATTTGTGTGGAATTCATGTCCAACCAACATACAATTCAATTTGAAGAGTGTGATGTACATATATAAAAGTGACTTATTTAGAGATATTTACACAGAAGGTGCCTTTAATGGAGGAAGGAAACATAAATTGTCTATTCAAGTAGGCCCCCCCAAGAAATTATAGAATCTGATTTCCCCTAGCCTAAAGTCAATTTCCAATCAAGTTGTGCTTCCACCCTACCATGTAAGATGAAGGATGTCGATATGAAATCCACCTATAGGATGCTCCTAAGGGAAATCTATGTTCTAGGTGACATCTTCAATGTTGACAAACATGATAACAATCTTCTCAATAAGAATCAAGGGCACATCCTGACAAGGGATGACATGAGAACTGCATTAAGGAATAAGGCCTCCATCAGCAAATGGTTCTTCAAGGTTCTCTATGCCACAATTATCAAAGAATTCATGCATAGAGATAAAGATGGGTTGGTAACCAATGGCATGCCGAGTTTGTCTGCTAGACTCTATGAAGGCATCACCAAGGCAAATTTAGTGAATGAATTGATATCTGCACTACAAAGCACCATAAGTGTGAAGCTCATTAGTCTAACCTTTAAAGAAATGGACCATTGGTTGCTGACAGTAGTTGATCTAGTTGAGAAACAAATTGTAAACCATAAGTGTAACATCAGAGACATGCCCATGAAATAAGATGGTCTTTAGAGACTGTGAGGCCTGAGAGATATAAAAGATCTCGACCAGACTTGGGCATCTGATTAAGAGGGACGAAACTTGGTAATACCCAAAATGGACATGAATTTGGATCAACTTTGAATCTCCCCAACAATTTCTTGATTCAGGGGACATGGTCTTCATTGTACAGAGAATTACTGAAACACTAAAAAGATGAATCCCCTTGAAGGATGTTTTCAATAAAAACTTCCACGTACTTCGAGGGAAGAGAAATATGACCAACATCGAATGTAATAATGTAATGGAAACCATACATGATAGGATGTTCTTCTATGACCTGTGAATGGAGACCATACCAAGGAGGATGTATCATAAGTTCCCCTCCCAGATAAACAACCATGGAGACACATACTAAAAACTCCTCGTAAGGAACATGCTGAATAAGATAACAACTAAAAACACCAACACACCACCTTTCCTCCCATATAGAACTAGCACAAACAACAAACCCTACCACTATTGTGCTAAGATAGAATGAGCACAAGAAGAAAATCATGAGGTATTCAAATAAGACCTACAACGACACAAGATGTATCAACTATGGAAATGGTCATCACAACATTTGACAACTTTGACTAAGATGCATGATTTGGTTTGTACAACAAACACTTATAGCTCATCATGGATAGGAAAAAGCCCAAGGAAGATGACCTAATGGTTGTCTTTGAATGGGGGAGACATATGGATTCTAAATCCAGACCTCCACAAAATCCTTACATCTAGAGGATACATCACGATACATGTCATGACAACTTTACAACTTCTTTTGGGAGATGAAATGGACAATGTTAACATGACTGGTTATGAATTCATTGTAGATAAGAGTGGCTGGTTGAGTAGTTTAAATTTCATATCTCTCAAAATATTTTCCTCCCTATCCTTCATGAAGGGCATTAGACACTGCTTTCCATCAAAACAACTTCCAAGATGATAATTTTGTACAAGAACTTTGATGCCATGCACAATATGAGGAATACAAACAACACAAAGCCAAACATTATAACAAAACAAAAGGCTGAGAAATGAGCAAATGGCATCATCGAGCTAACCTAGAAATATGATTGGGAATATCCAACTGAGGAGAATGATTTTGGCAAGCCATGCTTCTGTAACAAGAGCCCCAAACAATAAAATAATCAAATGATTGTGGCTCCCATGTGTTGTTCTAGATGTAGATCCTAGCAACTACTAGATAAGAAGGTGTAGACATGATATGATGACTACTACCATCATTTAATGGGTGCTTATGATTTACAACTATTGAATCCTCAATGGGAGACTATTGGACGACATGAGATGAACTAAAGCTTGTTGGTATACATCTAAGCTCTTCCTTTGACACTCTAGGTACATAGTGAATGATAAGTTGGGGAGGGGTGAACATGCATGGTAGGTATACCCTCATTGCCCATCTTCCTAATATCCCATTTCCCTTTCATATGCATTATCTCCCACTATTATAAAAATTTGAGTTGTTAACTTACACATGGATTGAAATTTACTTGGCTTAATCAAAACTAGAAGGTTCTTAATGAAGATAAAGTTTGGGATTTAGGAAAATCTTAGTCCAATTTTCCTATATGTTATCTTCACTTGTAGACTAGATTTAATTGTCTTCAGGTTGTCTCTTAGCACACTATTGTATTAGGTGATAATTACACATAACCTACGAAGTGATCATGTTTTGCGCCATCTCTATATTAATATACTATAAGTTTATAATAAAGTGTTTTCCCCTCCTACAAACTTATAAAACGTGTGGAGGATCTCAATATGATACATTCTCGAGTGATCATCTGAGAAGTGGGAATTGCATAAATCTCACACAAAGGAAAAAGCTATTGATCTAGTGAGAAATCATAAAAAGGATAAAAGAGGCTTGGCTGCCCACAAGACCCTATGTATCCTATCATCTGATAAGCCAAAAGAGGAAGAATAAAGCCTGAGTGAGAAACATGAGAGTTGTGTCTTGTTATGAGACAAGGGTGAATCCTGGCTAGTGTATAGCTGCACTCAAGAATGCAGATATGTCATGATTGCTATTAGATCATAGAAAATCCATAGTAGAGACTAATAATGATTGCTCCTAGACCATTATAAGGATATGAATGTGTATGATTGTTTACATGTTGGTGAGTGCACTTAGAGGTGAAACCCAATCCAAGTTCTATCCATATATCAAAATACACCAAAAATATTTACTGCATATTTTCATTATGTTAATTTAATTTTCTCTTAGTTTTCTCTTTGATTCTCATTTGTTCTCTTTTTCCAAAGGAATACATCATCATATTTTCTATTTGACTTATATAAGATAACACCTTCAATCCTAAATATCTCATCACCCTTGTCCTTGTGGTTGACCCTGCTTACTACACAAACTCCATATTATTATCACAGACATCTAACATATTCGATATAAATTTAAAGTCTGGTTCCTCTCAATCCACCTCCATTTTGGTTGTGAGAATTATAGGCGATCACCCACTCAACCTAACCGTTTCCATCGATTAGGACAACTAATTGCAGTGAAGTCTCCTTACTCTTCGTTGCATCCCTTCAGAATGCATGTAAAATTATAAGACATATACTATGGGAAATTATTCATTAATAGTTGCATTCAAACACATAATCACACTAAATGAGAATTAGAACATGATCTTAATTCAAAATTACATATGTTCAACATTAATGAAATGGATGATACTCATCCTTTCCTAAGATAAAGCAATTACTTGCTCATGATGTTGATTTTTAGGCATGAGTTAGATATAACAATATAGTTTATCGATTGACAAAAACTAGAATAGAAATAAGGGAAAGAGAAATATGGGTTAGGAAGTTGAAAGGAAACCTAATACATCAAAGATAACACTTGTTGCATGTCCTCCATTATCCTCCTAAATTATGGAAGGAGTGAGGAATGATCAATCCATGGAGAAAGAATTGAATGGTGGACAATGGTGGAGAGAATCCACTCCCATTTATTTGACCACAATAGGGTATGGTTGTCCTTCTCTTATGCTTTGCACATTTTCTGCCAAAATTAAATTACCAATGTTTAAATCTTTGATCAAAATGAAGGTGTAACATACTGGATTTTTAGTACTAGATATATTTTAGTTAGAATTCATCATACCCTCAAGATCTGAGCCCATTCAAATTTGTCTCTCACTCTAAATCTCATTTGATTATTGATGAATGCATATTCATCCCAATTTTAGACGCATCCTTAGTCTAATTTAACATTCATATATCTTAGTTTTCATCAGGAATAGCTTTATTTTGATCTACTTAGTTTTTATGATTATTTGTAGGACTTTGATACATATCTTGACTCCCTTTGCAAATTTTTAATTATATCACTCTGTAGCAAGTTTTCCTAGTGTCCCAGGACAAAATCAACCCTTCATTCGACATGCCAATTGACCTTCAATTTTTGACAAATATCAAGCATCGACAGATGATTGACAAACAAATGCTCAACAACAGATCAATAACCCATTGACACCTCTATCGATCTGTCCTACTTTCGACATGCTTATCGATGACCATAAATGCCTGACAGTCTTGTCGACCCTTAAGTTCAATAGCCCCATCGACCTCCAAGTTCTATGAACGGAAGTCCAAAAGCCATCAACTAACAGAGTCGTCGATCGACAACAAGTGATCAACATTGATGGAAAGTGGTCGAAAACCATGACCCTATAAATAGGCCCCAACACATCCGTACAAAGGATCTCAAATTTTCTGGAGACAGAACATGCCAAAAGGCTAACGTTGAGATCAGAGCAAGGACGAGACCTATCAACCAAGCTAGATCTATCAACCTAGTTTGGAGACATATATCAACCTACAACATAGATTGACAAATCTCTTTCATTCGAAACTCCAAGTCATCGATCTCCCTCTCTAGACGATCGATCTCTCCTCAGACTCATCATTCATCCACTTGCTTCTACTACAAGTCAGGGTTAACACTTGAAGGAGAAAAAAAGGAAGGAAGTCTGTCGTCGTACACCATGCTGAGCCACTTCTTCTACCCTCATGATCATGATGATGTCCTCTTCCTCTTCTAGTGACATTAATCTCACCATGTCGAGGGAGTAGTATTTTAACTGGGGTGTGGGGACTAGCTCCACTACTTGTTTATTACAATTTCATTCATATTCCAATTCCTGTATGAACTCATTTAATTCATAGCTAATCATTTATCACATGTTTTATTGATTGATCACCCGCTTTACGTGATTTATTACAATCTTTTACTATGAGAACTTCAACGTTTAAGATTTAAATATTGATTAGCTTTGGTTGACACCTTGATGAGAACTTTTGAATAGAGAATCTGTAAGTAACAAGACATTGACCTTACATGGATATCTACTCATGCAAGTTTCTGACGCTGAAAGGGGAAACTTGCATAATTGCGATTATATCTTTGTATAGGTTTGGATTTGAATGATTGCACAAGTTCTAGTAGTGGTGGTGAAACCAAGTTCCACCCTAGTGTTTCCATCCATCTATAACTAGAATGTTATTCTAGCTCTTTTTATTCTTGCAACCTTAGTTAAACAACCCAATCTCAACTTTTATGATAAATACTAGTTCTTGATAAGTTACTTTGATTAGATAATTCTTAAAAATGTTGTCCCTCGGGATTCAATCCTCAAATATACTAGGATATGATCTGTCTGCTTGTGGGTGGCATTATTCCACTTTAGTTTTGGAAAACTCTAGGAATACCATTCTTAGTGATTTGTAGTGTGATAATATCCACACCAATTATCTTGGTCAAGTATCATGTTCTTTTATACTAGTAAGTATCCTTTTAATTTTCTTGTCTCTAAAATGAAAATTTTGCTCCTCATTTAAGAAAATAATTACGAGATAGTCCTTGAATGTATCCTCACGAAATGTTTTGGTATCATTTACAATGATTCAAAGTGTTGAGTCAAAACACCTCAACTAGATCTTGCATGAAACATCCTTCATTTGAAAGCTATTTGGACTTGGAATCAATGTAAAATATTCACCATGTAAGTATATGATAATATTGACATCAATTATGAGAATTATTAAGCTAGAATGGTAAAAAACATAAATGGGGGTGTTAGTATTTTCTAAATGTTAGTTATTAAGAATTTAATGCATGGTCAAAATTGTAAAACCATTATGGTTTTCATTTAGAAGTAATGAAATAGAAATATATTGAGCAAAAGGGCTAGTGGATACTACTTTAATAACATTAATTTAATAAGTCAAGGAAAAGAATTTAATGCCTTTATTATTAGAGAGTACTCTTCCTTTATGCCTCTATTTTCTAAATCGAAACCCTAGAAACCCCTCCCTTCTAAATAAGTTCCTACACAAACATCCACTACTATTACAATTTCATCACCACCAACCTCTATTAGATATATAGCTGTATAAGCCATGTATATAGCATGGGTTAAGCCCAATGTAGTGCAGCTAGTATATGCAAAAATGTAGTTGTGTCTAGTGCAAATGGGGAAGAAGTTTAACCCACATTGCTCACTCCTAGAACTTTTGTGGTCATTATATGTAGGATCACACATGACACTAGTGTCAAAAGGTCCTAGGAGAGGGTATGCTCACCTCCTTGATGGACATTTTGACCACAACACACACGTACACACATGCGTGCCACACCACACCTCGCCTGGCCGGGTAGGGCTCGGGCTCAGGCTTGTGGATTGTGGATTGTGGATTGTGGATTGTGGAGAATGTATTCAGTCTTCTTTATACACTAGGACACAACTATGTAATTAATTCTTAATTTAATGAATTGTTTATTTCCAAAATAGATTTAATAATCCTAATTGCAAAGTGTTTTCTTTGCAAAAGTTTCCACAAACGTTTACAAGAGAAATCTAGTAATTGTGTCTTAATGGGAATAATATTTCAGTACGTGTAAGGATATACATAAGACTTCGGTCATTAGGGTTAAATACATCTAAAACGAACATCAGTCGTCAGTCGTTTCACTCGTGTTTTGCAAACCCTAAAAGAGAGCTTTCAGCCGCCGCTTCTAAGTTGTTGTGTGGAGATATTCTGCTGCATGTGGCAAGTTCGTCCATTGTCTCCCTTCTGAGATGTGATCTGTCACACGCTGGTTCATGTAGTCGCTGGATTGACACTGATCGTGCATGTCGTTAGTCGTATGCATCGTTCATCGTCAATATGAGCGAGAAGATATCTTATAATAGTTTATGACTGGGTAGACTAGAAGAACCATACCTACCCATAAGGGTTGCTGGTCGTTGGTTTCTTTAAATATAAGACATTCATTTTTCAATGAACAAAATAGTCTGTGTCTCTAACTTCATTTTTATTTTCTCCTGCATTTTTGTTCTTCTATTTTCTTATCTGGATCTACATGAATACATTAATTAAATTGCACCTGTAGTGTTACCTGTAATACATAATTAAAATTAACAACAATATTAAAGAAGTCATTATCTGTCGTTAGTTAACTATGATTGCTCAAGGTTCTGGTATGAAAATTAATATGTCTAGTATGCCTGGTAAGTTTATTGGAACTAATTTTTCTCGTTGGAAAAGTAGATGGTGGGGTATGATCAATATCTAGAACATGATGCACCCAAAGTTGATGAAATTGTCCCCGATAATGCTCATTTAATTACAACGTGGAAGAAAGGTGATAAGATGTGCTGAGAGTTGGTTCTATTTACATTAAACAACAAACTGTATGACTCAAAGTCACATGTTACTACATCTAAGGTTGTGTGGGGGCGTTAGAAAAGAAATATAATATCAAAAATTAGGGGACTAAAAATATTGTGTCTCGAAATTTCTAAAGTTTCATATGGCTGAGGGTAAATGTGTTTCTGATCGAACACATGATTTTCAACTCTTGGTGCAAGAGCGTGCTGATGTCGGCATGATACTTTTTGAATTTTTTGTGTGTGATGTCAATCATTGAGAAATTCCCAAAATCTTAGGAGTCATTTGGCATGACTCTTAAGCATCACAAAAGAGACATGTTAATGAACAATCTCATGATAGACATAAACATATAGGACAAACATCTAAAAGAGAAGACCATCAAAGTACCTATTGATGTTAATGCTACTGTAAATTTTGCTACTACAAAAAATAAGGATAAAAAATCAAAGAATTCAACTAAACCTAAAGTTAACATCCAGAAGAAACCAAAGAACAAACCTTGTTGGACTTGTGGACAAGTTGGCCACTAGAACAAGGATTGTCCTTCAAAGAAGGAAAAGAAAGCTTCCACAACTGCAACTGAGGAGGCTGTGGTCAACATGATGACTGTGTCCTTGAACCTCAATGATGGGTTCATGCCTATAAATATTGAAATTCTTTCAATTTATTAACCACTATATTTGATAATAGACATTGGGGCAAATGTGCATGTGTGTACTGATAAGTCCATGTTTGTGTCTTGCCAGACCTCTAAAGATCAATATGTGATTTTGGGTGATTCTGGCTCTGTAGAAGTCAAAGGCAAAGGATGGATGGACTTGAAGTTTCCTTCGGGAAAGGTTCTTATGCTTCATAGAGTCAGACATATTCCATCAATATGACACAACATTCTTAGTGGCGCAATTTTAATTAGAGATGGTTTTAAAATAATCTGCAAGTGTAATAAGACTATTATTACTCGCCTTCGTGATTCTTTATTTTTTGGAAAAGGGTATCTATGTGATATAGAGAACTTGTTTAATATTCTTGTTGAACCTGTTTCAAATTCCATTTTAAATTTTAATTATAATAGTTATTTATGCATGAATCTTGTATCGTTTGATGTTTGACATACATGTTTAGGACATGTGAATGTTGCCTCAATGAAACATATGATGAATACAATGACACATATGATGAATATGATTTTAATACCTAAATCTGGCATTAGCAATAATAAATGTGAAATTTATGTGCAAGCTAAATTACCTAAGAAAAATTTTCATTCTATGAATAGGAATAAAAAAAATGGATTTAGTGCATATAAATATTTGTGAATTTAATGAGATTTCTACAAGGGATCAAAACTGTTATTTTGTAAGTTTTATTGACAATTTTAGTAGCTACCGTTATGTCTATTTACTCAAAAGTAAAGATGAGGCATTGGACAAATTCAAATTTATAAGAAAGAAGTTTTAACTCAAACTAGTAAAGTACTTTAGCTATTAAGGTCTGATAGGGGAGGATAATATACCTCAAACTTATTTTTGGAGTTTTTACAATTACATGGCATAGTTCATGAGGTTATCACTCCTTATTCACCACAGTCTAACCCTTATAGATGTGGTTAATTATTTACTTCAAACCTCAGGTCTACCCAACTTCATGTGGGAGGAAGCTTTGAATACGACTTGCCATATTCTGAACAGAGTTCCCCAGAAACATGTAAAGAGTAGTCCGTTTGAGTTATAGAGAGGGAGAAAACCAAGTCTCAAATATCTTTGAGTGTGGGGGTGCCTTCCTAAAGTGCGTGTCTCTGAACACAAAAGGAAGAAATTGGGACCGAAAATGATTGATTCCATATTCTTGGGGTATGTAGAGATAAGTTATGACTATTGATTCTTGACTGTAAAATCTGATATCCTAGGCATCGAAGTCAATGTAACTGTGGAATTACGTGATGATACATTCTTTGAGGATGTGCTTCCCATGAAATCTAGTGTGACCAATGAAGTATCTCAAAAGGATTCATTCACTACAGGTCCCATTCCCCAACACGTGGAAATGATGACAAATGTAGGGGTGATTTAGAACAAGCTATTTCTGAATCTGATGATTCTGAAGAAATGGTTAAACTAAGGAGAAATAAACGTCCTAGGACATCTAAGAATTTTATAAGTGAGTTTCTTACTTACAATGTTGATGATGATCTTATAACTTTCAAACAAGCTATAGAATCTCCAGAAGTTAAGTTTTAGAAAGAAGTCATTAATGGTGAAATCCAATCAATTCTCTCAAATGGAACTTATGAATTAGTAGATTTTCCTCCTGATTGTTTTACACTTGGATGCAAATCGCTCTTTAAGAAGAAAATTAATGTACATGAGACAGTCAATAAATATAAAGCTAGGTTAGTTGCTAAGGGTTACACGCAGAGGGAAAGAATATATTATTTTGATACTTATTCTCCAATTTTCCGTATGACCACAGTTCGAGTGCTTATAGAATTGGCTTCCATTTATAATCTATATATCCATTAGATGGATGTGAAGACTACGTTCTTGCACGGTGACCTTCGGGAAGAGATATATATGGAACAACATGAAGGATTTGTGGGTCATGGGAATGAGTCCAAAGTGTGTAAAGTTGTTAAGTCATTATATGGCTTGAAACAAGCCCCTAAGCAATGGCATGAGAAGTTTGATTATGTCATATCATCGTTTGGATATGTTTCTAATGAATTTAATAATCGTCTCTACTATAAACTTCATTTTTATTTTCTTCTACGCTATTTATTCTTCTATTTTCTTATATGGATTTTCCTGAATATGTTAATTAAATTGCACCTATAAATGTTGCATGTAAAAATGTAATTAAAATTAACAACAACCTCAACATGACAAGCCCTACTACATGAGCTACAACTACCATGGATCTACCGTGCAATTGGAAACATTGTTGCTGTGTTTCTCCCTCTTTGACTCTACTTGACATCCGTTGCAGATATGAAACCACTTATTTGACCTTGCCTCCATTGCCCTACTGAATCTAGACCACCTCTCAAGTAAACAGATAGGAAACCCTTGCTACCTGTGACCAACCTCACCTCATTCATCCAACCACGATGTTGCACCCACCACTACACCGTGTCATCAATGATGGTCAAGGTAGCCACACAGTCTTCCAACCATGATGCCGACTCCTATCACTACCACCTATAGAAACCCCCGCAGCTTCATCCCTATAGAATCCCATCGCCTCGCAAGACTCTGTAACACGGACTACTAATCAACAACCAATTGCAGCAACACTTAGGAGTCCACAGATGATAGTTTTGTCTCCATCACAAAAACCTGCAACACAAGTGCCAACACAAGTGCAGAGTCGCAAACAACCACCTCCACATACCTACCTCCTTGTGGCTCAAAACCCTAACTCCCCTTCACCTGTAGAAGATGACCATCCTTCTTCAATTTCCAACATATGATACTTGACTTGGCTACTACTGTGGAGGCTATGAGGCTGGGCTCAAGTCTGGAAGCATATAGGAACCCCAATGGCCACACCATGAATCCCATAACCTCCATTAGATAGCTCCTCCTTATAGAAAAATCTTTAGCCCCTAAGTCACCATCTGTCGGAGCATCTAAATCTTGCAAGAACCTCAATGCCCTCTACCACTTTAAGAACAAGACCACATAGGTGATTAGATCCTAAACTTGCCTCCAAGAAATTTGGAACTTAACCAAAAAAGGGAAGCTCTAAACAACGACCTATAGATAATCTCTAGCATAGCTGGATCAAAACAAGGAGGTTGAAGAGGCATGTGAATCTATACATGGGTACCAGTCAAGAAAGACTTGATTAGGAGACATCAAATGTTTGTAATCTCTTCATGCATTTCACTCATTCGGTAACATACATATGCAAATAACTTGAACATTTAAGATTAATCACCTAGTCTAATTAGATTAGTAGATGCATTATAGCTGTTAGTATAACAATGGAGATATAGGTAAACTCCATTCCCTATATGTATTTTGATATATGGAAAACTAATCACATAAACAAATGTATATTTAATATATCAATCGAGAAACTTAAAACCTAGGAATTAAAACTATATTGATGCAACATATAGATAGATTTATCACATATAGTCATATAATATGGGTATATATATATTAATATAGTAGTCCATTAGTAAGTATGGAGTCTATACATTTTGATTATAAGAAACCCATCAGTAAAGGAATATTTGACCAAAGATTTAGCAATGCTCAAAAGGTGTAGTATGCTTACTTGTTAGTTTACCTATATGTACAATGAGCAGTAGTTATGCATTCCCATATGGATGTATAACGAACTTAAACCCTAGATGCATATATCTACGAATATATGATCTAATCTAGAGAAAGAGAATATATATAGAGTTATGGAGAGAGGAACTATAAAAAGAATGTTTGAATTTATAAATGAATCTACTTCCTCACAATCATCTAAACAAGTAATAAATGTATTTATATACTTAAACATATTTGAAAATCTAGACTTGTATGTATAGATGATTTTTTTAATATAAACCCTAAATATTTTTTTTACTAAGGGCATCTTGATAAATAGTATCTTATAATTTAAACGTCTTGAACCATAGTTACTAAATGTAATTGTATCAAATTAGAGAGAGTATAAAATTTGAGGAACTAATTTGGAAACAATATGATATACTCAAGTGTGTAACATTAATAACCTAGTTGAAGTCTAGAAATAATGTTGATGGGAAAATATAGAATACAAATGGAAAATAGAAAACCTAAATCCTAAGTAAAATAAATAAGACTTGGTTCTAAGCCAACAATAGCCAATATTCTTCTACATTTGGAGATCATTATCTTGATTGAATCTTGGATTTCTGCACCTGGAATGCATGGATTTTATATAATTTAATTCAAAGGTACAAAATTACTATCTCTATCGAAAAGTTATTTCCATCTTTGATTGCATGTATAATTTGATATGATGGTTGGATTAGAATTGTTATAAACCTTAGCCCTCCTTTTTGAAAGGTCACAAACAATGAATCTAAAAAAATAATAACACATTGTTTAAATGTTGAAAACAACATGCTAGTGCCCATAGTTTAGTGGAATTATGCGTCCATGACTCTATGCAGAGAGGACATGAGGTCCCTTAGTATACTATGAAATTCAATTGGTGTATTGTTTATCCATGGAGAGAACATATGGCTTCCCCTTCAACATAGACATTGATATGAACTATCAATTTGAAAAATTAAACTACTAGTCTCAAAATTAGATATTGAATCTTATTGAATTTGAACCTATTATTATCATTTGGTAATTGTCTATATTGTTTTTATTATTTGCATCTTTTTATGAAATCCTTTATAGATCGGTTCATACTTTTACTTTCCAAATATTAATTTTGTACTAGTCATTTGATTGAATTATGTTTCCCTTCTTGGGGTCTATGTGTGGTTTTGTTCACTGTAGGAACTCATGGACAAGTGATCAAAGAAAACCTAGAAGAGACGTGTAAGAGTTGTCCCCTGTTGAAGAGTATATATGACTCAATACATATTCTTAAATCATATTTGTAAGTTTCCACAATTCTAATGTAAAGAATAATTGTAAAAAGAGATTATTTATATTTTTTGACACAATATGGTAAATATTTGATCATAATGATCTGGTCTTTACAGAAAGACAAACCCTTACATATGTCAAATAATCATTGAATTTTAGTATTTCCAGTGGCAGATAGTTAGACATCATGTAACTTGCATGTCTGACATGTAAGTTTTTGACTATGTTTACTGCTTGAGTTTTAATGGTTGACATAATGTATAAACTAGATTTGTGTCATGTCAGTTTTGGTCGATAAATGGCCTTGTTTTGACAAAACAATGTTTGACTAACATTTATGACATGTGGACCGGGGAGGAGTCGTTCAGGTGGTTCGACACAGTGTCCCCTTATGAAGGGACCCGGGTTCGAAACCCAGTGACCGCCTCCAAAATGGTACCTGTCGTGCAGGCCGGCCAACTGTGTGCTTTAATAGGTTCTCGGGTGTGCGGGGCGCTCAGGGCCCGAGAGTTTTACGCTGTCTGGGAGGGGTCACAAAAGTGGCACTTCTACGGGGGCAACTCTCTCGATAATTAAAAAAACATTTACGGCATGTGATTTTTGTAGTCTTCTCTTGATCTACTGGTGAGGAACACATTGTGTTATTGGTTTATGTTGCATAGTTCATTGTTTTAGATCAATTGTCATCAAATCTTCATGGCATTTGGAAATTGAATGCCAAATCAGATCTTGTGTTTCTAGTGGAATATGTGACAAAATAAATGTGCCTACAATTTAAACCTTGAAGCAAATAAAATAATAACAAAATGTCATAACCTGATAATGTTTTATAGAAAATATTTGCTAAAATTAGATTGGGTATTTGGGGTTACAATAGGCATAAATGATAAAGTTGACCAGAAAAAAGACAACATGATATTACTAATGATAGCATGTATAAAGACAAAATAAGAATCCAACTGGAAAAAAAGCCAACCACTTATAGAACATGGTCTTGGAGTTACTAGTATGGGTCTGAGAGGGATCAAGGGCGAAGTTGTGGAAATCATGAGAAACCTTGTTGCCTTTCCCAGTATTCATATTAAGTGTAGTTAAGCGTCATTATGGATCACCAAACCATTTTCCATCACAAACCAAAATGCCTTCCAAATAATGAAGAATCCATGATCATAATCATCCAAATTAGAGGTGGTATCAATTAAGGGTATAATTTAGAGATCAAATAACATCACAGGCATCCCAACACACAACTAGAAAAGAAGAATCTGACATAGTGGGTCCTAAAGAAAAGCTAAGATATCCATAATGGTATGAATTTTTTCCACATGTTTTAGGAGAAGATCCTTGGAAAAGGAATGCTTCTTGGATACATGACCACCTAAAATCTTCAATCAATGAATTGGACAAGATATATTAGTATGAAACATTCCCAATATCGGGTCTCTCCTTGGGTCATCAAAAGGTCATAATTTCTCTTCCTTCTTAGTATTGAGATGAAGGTCAAAGTCTTGACCTCGAGCTTCAATAGGGATAGAACCTTAGAAACCTCTCAAATGTAACTAATGAGCGTGTCGCCATCAAGATCATAAGCAATAAGGAGATGATATATATCTTTTAGTAACAAAATAAGGGAATGGAGAGACAATGAAAAGGGAGGACCCTAATAGATCACCTTGCTGGAAACCAGTAATATGGAGAATAAATTCACTTTGATCCAAGTGTAGGTGGTCCAAGAAGCTATAGAGGAGCTCGACCCAACATGTAATGGCAGGTTAATAAAGATCAACCTCCAAAAAGGTGGTAGATCTATTGGCCATATTAAAGGCGTTGCTAAAGTCAACAAGGGCCTTGAAGATGGTATAATGTTTATGGTCAGGGATAAGGTGAGTGACAACATGTATCAAGGCTTTAGCACCTCAAAAAATACCAACAACAAATCGATGATCTTTCATATGGGTGACAACATATTACAAGACACCCTTCATCTTAATTTTAGAGAAATGGCGGTGCCCTATAGTACCCAGAGTGATGGGTTGAATGATATCGTATGACTTGATAAAATGAAATAAAGGAGCATTGGAGATGTAGAGTTATAGGGATACAAGACATTGATAAAAAAGACAAAGGTTGACCACAACTGCAACTGTTTTTAAAAATTCAAATATTATATAAGTTGACACACTACACACAATTTCAACAGGATTGTGTGGGGAGGTTTTCACCTGGACAAGTGGTCCATTTATGAAAGGATACAATATTTGTTGGTTATATGCCCTCAGAGACAATCATATGATGATTGTAATGACACATCTTGTAATTGATTTGATTATTAATAAAGGCAATTCTGATTATTATGTTTGTTTCTGTATGAGATAATGAATAAATATAATTTCCTAAGAATGTATGAGTCAATAACATCTAATTTTAGGGTGAGTACTTGAATATGATATCATGTGTATGTTAAGAGTGTTCATTCTTGTATGAGTCCCTGGTCAGATATTATTGTGAAAACTAGGACAACCATAATACACTAAGACCAATATGCATGTTGATTGATGACTACATCTCATTCATCATGATATTGGATATCAAATCAAATACATAGGTACTTATTAAGAAAAAGTGTACCAGACATGCCCACTTTGAGTGTGATACATTGATATCAATAATGGCTATTAGAATCACATCTCAATGTGACAATGCCAATTATGGTCCTTATACTTAAAGTCACTATAGTGTTCACATGTTGTTAAGTGTGCACTAATACTACTCAACGTGACCTTGAATAGGGTTTCTATATAAGTAGTGCTTAGGTTCATTGTGATGCATGTGGATTAATTTGAGTGATGTAGATGGAATTTGTCCCTTCCATTAGAGTGATATCCTAGTCACTTGGTGAGTGGGACAATGAAATGTATGACCTCACTAATGTAAGTCAATATATGATATTGAGCTTATGTGTATCTCAAATAGTCTACTCTAGATCAATAAACAAGGACTGAACATGAAGAGGATGATATTTTGATGTCTCAGATTCAATCTAGATATCAAAGACAAAGTGATTATATAATCACTGTAACACTGGTTACAATACTATGTTTAAGTTCTCTAACTTCTCCAATTACTTAAACATAGTACTGTAACCAGTGTTACAATGATTATAACTTCTCCAATTATGCCGAGGGGGTTGTAGCTTGGTGGAGAAGGCCTAGACTCCCCATAGTAGGGACCTGGGTTTGAATCCCCGATTGTACAGCTTCAGCGATCCTTGGTCTCGTCACGTACCTCAGCCTCTATGTGATTTTACCTTACTGACCCTGATGTGCGGGTAGTTGGGGAAAGCCGGGGGTTTATGCCGCCAGGGGGGTCACAATTGTGGTGCTTCTTCGGGGGTGGTTTCCACGTCATCAAAAAAAATTCTCCAATTACTCGGGTGACAATGAAGTCTTACTAGATACCAATCATTGCTTGTGAGGTTGTAATTTGATTATGTACATCACTTCCAATGTAATGTGGAGCCTATAGGGTCACACACATTGGATACACTGGAATAAGAATATAATTGTGGACATGGTTGGAAATGTTTCAAGTTATATTGATTACTAAAATGTTATGCATTTAATTAGAATGATACTATAATAGAATACAAGACAATTGGCTTAAAGATTTAACCCAATTAACTGGACCTAAAATAATCAACTCATGTGATGAGTCAATCGAATAAACATGAGTGATTGGTTGGAGTCATGAATTGGGAGACTAAAACTTAGAAAATTGATTAATGTGATTAACTGATCAATTGATTAATCAATCATTAAATTTGATTAGTTGATTAATTCATTAACAAATTGATTCTAGAAAGTTCTAAGTGCCTATTTTTTTCTATCTGCAAGTGTCCTATTTTAAATGCAATTGACGCCTTGTTGCACCATAGTTTTGGAACCCTGCTTCTTTGCCTCTCCTATTTAAAGGGGCATGATGGACGAAACACAAAAAGCATGCTCTTATACATTAACCATAGATGTCATAATCCCCGATAGAGAGATAGATATATATATATATAGAGAGAAGGATAATGGTTGTGACACTAGCACATAACCAAGCGAGTGGGTACTCCTTCCCCACCGGCTCAAGCAACATGATGAGGAGTTCCAATCTATTTGCTTGGATTACATAGAGATGTAAGTGCCATGTGACTACTTTTGAAATATGTCTTCGGGGACCTTCTATACATAGGAGGACCGATGCACAACACCACGCAACGAGGACATCGTCGATCTTGCTCCACTATAAGGTATACCTTACACACCTTCCTTCAAAATGTATCATTGTTGATGAGATATGTTTGTACGAAATGTGGGAATTTTTTTATTATTTTCATTACGCTTGTCACCTCCATGATTTCTAACAATATCATCTTCAACAATAATACAAGAGGTGACAAAAGAAGAGCTAGGGGTTTTAGACACATGCTGCACTAAGGGACGGAAGTCAGAGATGCTTTGCTTCAAGATCCAAATTAGTAGTAGTATTGGGTGGGGAAACACCACTAAATGATAGAACATAGATGAAAGCAATATATTGTTCATTCTTAATATTAGATTTGGCTTTGGAAATTCTTGATTTAAGAGACCATTCATTGATAAAGGGCCACTAGTGGATCAATATTCTAAAAAGGAACTATTGGGTAACATTAGAGTCTGAATATAAGTTTCTAGGGCCTTTATGATCATAAGTTGTTATAGCAAGGCACCCTTTTGAGCATAAAATTCTTGACTAGAGTTAGAGGAGAAGAAGTGGAGGAATCCATTAGGAGTTATGAAAGGAAGATCCAAGGGTTGATGCATCCAAGACAAGAAAGCACTTGGTACATGATGACACACATGGTGTCTTTAAAGGACAAGAAATAAATGAGAAAGATAAACTCTACTATAGGGACACCCTTACAAAAGATATAATCAAGAAATTGTGTGCATAGATGGAAGCGGTCAACATGAGGAGATGGTATCTTAATCTATTGACAAGCCATCAATGTGATAAATACATGAACTAGAATGTCATACCTAATAGGGGCAGACAATAAAACTATCACATCAAATGGGGTGTGTAAAGGACAACATGGTAGAGTGGTAGTGGTATCAGAGCCATCAAAAGCCTGGTAGGGGAATAACTTGGACTAATGATGGGTACGAAGATAAAGGCCACACATCAAATGCTTGGAAGAATAGAGATTGGTCACCAACTCTTTCCATACATCACATTTTACTCCAATACCTTGAAGATGTGTTTATCTCAAACCGTAGATGACATATATACAACATAAAATATAAATAACAAAATTATCAAATGCAAAGGGCTTATCCTGACAAATTTTTATACTTCCAATGGACATGTAATGTGTTTAATGTACACATATGAGTTTGTCAGAGAAGGTTCCCGATGATGTTTTTGTCATTGTTATTTGTGAAAGGAAAAGGTAGACGGTGACACATAGGTTGAAGATGTTGTCAATAAGGACTTTGTAGTTTGCATAGGCGTTCCCTTCACATTGAGGCATCAATGGGGGCATTATCTTATGGGCTTTGCCATAAATATTTTTGCGTTAAGTAGAATCCTTTGCCCAATTTTGTTAATTAACTTGGTGGAAAATTTGATGCCTCTAAATCCGGATACCGCCTAAATATTTTGACAAGCACAAGTGGTTTTTACTCTTGAGTTTTCCATTAGATACATTTCCCCCTCCCACTAGAAGGTTGTTGTAAAGCCTGCCCAATTATTTATCACAAGTACTATATGCGGAAGCATTGAATCTCATATATAACTAAAACATGGGCAAGCATCACATGTCTGGCATACTAAGCATTTAAATAACCAAAGTAGCTGAGTTCACACATAAAGTTTAACATACTGAAACTAAAAGTTCGGGAATAATAATCCCAACATGCAGGAAAGTAAAATAACTAAAAAGAAAACTCCAAGATGGAATGATTGTCTAAGATAATGTCCCACCAGTGAAAGATATCTCCTAAATCTTCAAGTCCTCAAACTAATCCTCAAACAGTTGCTCACTATCTACAGACGTCGTATCCCCAACCATGCACGAAAGAGGAAAATCTTGGAATTAGAATAAGTGACAAGAAATCTACTATGATAGGTATACTATGTATGAAAAACTGAAAGATATCTAAAAGAGATTAAACATCTTTTAATTATTAATTTTATCTTAGTAGCCACCATTATACGATAAGTCCTCTTCTGTTGACACCGAAGTGTCCTTTATGATGCAACACACCCTCTGTTGACACAACGTGCCCTCTGTTGACACCGTAGTGTCCTCTATGGTGCAATGCACCCTCTGTTGGCACAATGTGCCCTCTGAAATGGAGTAAACACTCCTCCTAATTGGTAATAGATGCCTCTGAATGGTCAGAGGACTCTCTGAATGAGGACTTATCATATAATATATTATTAATATTCTTGTGTCATTTTCTATCCATGTTCTTAGTTTCTTATCTCTGACTCTTAATCTCTTATTTCTAAATCTGCTCTATTATCTCTGTATCTGTATCTCTGAGTCTTTATCTATATCTCTAAATATGTATCTATTATCTCTGAGTTTATATATATATATATATATATATATATATATATAGAATGTAATCTAAATCTATGATTGAAGTTTGTAACTCTGTTCTCTAGCTCTAAACTGATTCAAAGTTTGAGTCCACGTGTATAAACTATATTTGCTCTTATATTGACTATTCTAGATCTCATGATCTTAAGTATCAAAACTGACATCTTGCAATATGTCTAAAGTACAAAAAAAAGAACTTAATGAAAGAGGATATTCTGAATCTGAGAAAATTTAGACATCATGTCTAAATACAAAGTGCGAATTAGATTTCTAAGGCATGGCCCACTTACCTGTAGTAAGCCAAACTCCTATCCACATTGTCCCTTTTGCAAACTGGATCTAACTCTCTCCTGAAAAATCTAATGTTTTTATTAGATAGCATATCCCTTTTTAGTCAACATGTTTAGGGTCATTAGGGTGTTCTTTTGTATTATTGTCACATGCACCTTACTTACGTCCAGGTGTATAAATATTAGGTCCTTTATATTCATTTGATGTTGTATAACTAGAGATTGGCGTATACATATTTAAATACTATAGTACCTTGGTATTAACGTTGCGGCAAAACTTTAAAGTTAGGTAAAAAGAATCACGATTGTAACTTCTTGGTTAATATAGTAGTTAATGGGCTAAAATTAGTATGTTATTAAGTAGTCATCCTTTAGGATTAATAAAGCTTTCCGTTGGTTGTTCCTTCAAAACAATGACCGGGAATACGTATGTAGTATTAGCAAAAAACTTATTATAGGACTGATCCTATAATTTTTTTATAGGACCACCAATCACAATGCAACATCTCCCCCTCTCTCCTCTTCAAAACCCCACCCCCTAAAAAAAATAAGGAGAGAGAAACGTACACTGTATAGTATAACGAAATTTTATTGGATCCTACCAAGTTTTTATAGGACCGGTCCTATAGTAAGTTTTTCCTAGTATTAGTCTTTGGATCCGATGAGATTGCACTGGATTCACAACAATGTCGCAAAGACAACACTAATATATGGTACCACATCTGTTCTATTCAGTCAATTTCATCGTTGGGTTGAACAACCGGATAAGTACGGGAACTACGAATTGGGTAAAGCAATCATGGCTACGGTGATACACGGTGTTCACGTGTAAGCTAGTTGCTTCAGTAAGTATCATAGCTTCTGTAGTTCTAATTATATTACAACTTATCAGGCTGTTCGTTAGCTTCATTCACGAATACAGAATAAAATGTGATTCGGCTTTGAGATGAGGAGCATAGCATCGGAAGTTGTGGCATTGATCTAACGAAGAGAAAGTCCGGGACTGCAAGGACAATGAGGTTGGCCTCGGAATACCTGGCCAACCTGCTACTTCCTAGGCAAGGTCATGGTTGGCAAGAGGTGAAGGAGGCAGATGCGCTATGAACAGAGGAAACCCAAGAAGAAGGTGCAAGGGGAGGAAGGAGGGAGTCTCGAGCACTGAGAGAACAAAACACATGGATAGATCGTCCGCAGCGTCAACGTGCAGGTCGCGCAAGTAAACGCGGAGGCGCGAGGCAGCGTCGAGGCCAAATCCCAGCGGAAAAACCGGGTACTAACTCCGGGATTGGAAAAAAGGCTGCTTTTGGCACGGGACTGAAAACTGATTTAAGCTGGTCGCTTAGTGTCAAACCGACCAAACAGTCGACTAATTGAGACTGGGGGATAACAGAATCCCGAAAACCGGCTCACACCAGTCCCGCCAGAGTTGGGATTCTATTTTGTAACTCGATTTCTGCTTAGACCGCGACACCCCCCGACACCCCCTTCCCCTCTCCCTCTTCTGCTCTCCCGACAGAGGTGCCCGACCTCGGCGTCCTCCCCTCTCCCTCTTCTGCTGTCTATCAGGAGGAACTATTACCTCCGTGAGTTAAAGCTGCCGCCACATCGCCTACTCGATGGCAGCGTAGGGTCGTAGGGTGAACAGAAGGTCGGATTCGTATTCGGGGTGTGCTTGTTCGTCAGGCATCACCGAGCTACGACGTTAGCCTAGACGACATCGCCACACTACACAACGAGAATCAAGGTTATGCATCCCCACTTGTCATGTCCCATTAACTCTTGACCCTTGACTCTCCCTTTTCACTCTGTGCAAGGCATCGACCAAACCCTAGCGAGGGCACAGTCTGCCGCATCTGCTATAAAGTGTTGTGTGTCTTCACCGATCTCCCTATTCAACTTCATATCCTCCACCAAGTGTTCTCTGAAGTCGTCGCTGTCGAGCCCCTGTATTCCAAAGTCGCCCATCTGCTTGAGAGGTATGTGTTGGGCGACTATGTTTTTGTTTCAGTAGGCGGATGTAGTAGTAGGACAGCTTCATGTTATGTATCGACACTTTCTTTCATTAGGCTAATATGTATTCCCCTTACCTTGTTTTCATGTATTTTCGAACAATTTCTTAACGACTGGCCGTCATCCCCTCTTCTACCTGGATTTTGGCTTACCAGGGATATTTGCTAAGCAATATGATATTGTTTTCTGTATGGCGGAATGCCTTACTTTGTCAGATTAGTTAAATTGCATTCAATATTGTATACAAGACTCGTATGCAGTCTTGTTTTGATTGCATAATGTGCTTTGTTCCAGGGATAAAAACCTAATATTGTGTATTATGTTTATTTAACTTGGAACCTTGTCTGTCAACTATGCCATAATATGATATGTTTGAATAGGTAATGACTGATGTGGTCATGATTTTTCCTCTGTGATGGACCACAATATGTATATTTGTTCACTTGAATGTGGTTTGATCCCTTGAATGTGGTCTGAATGAGTGGTTGAGCTTCATGCTTATTTTCTATGTTCATAAATAGGTCAATATTTACCTAGTCCACCTATTATGTATTATGTTTATTTAAGTTGGAACCTTGTTAGATCCCTTGAATGAGGTTTGACCCTTTGAACTAAGTTTATTATGTTGGACCAAAATTCGACTCCACCTATTATGTATTATGTTTATTTAAGTTGGAACCTATTATTGTGTATTGTATATTTTCTCTGTTTATAAACATAGCTTGTTTAACTACAATGATTGACCAAAATTTGGTATATTTGTTCAGTTTAATGTGCTCTGATCCCTTGAATGTGGTTTGAATTCGTGGTTGAGCTTCACTAAGTAGCAATTAAATTATTATGTCATTATTTAACCATTATACCATCATATCAAATAAATTAAAATGATTTACCATGAATGATTGGCTGAATTTCATGTCCAACATAGCTTGTTCAGCATTACGATTGTGTATTGAATATTTTCTGTGTTCATAAACATGTCAATATTGACCTAGTCCACCTATTATGTATTATGTTTAAGTTGGAATCTTGTCTGGTCCCTTGAATGAGGTCTGACCCCTTGAACTAGGTCTATTATGTTGGACCAAAATTAGACCACCTATTATGTATTATGTTTATTTAAGTTGGAACCTATTATTGTGTAGTGTATATTTTCTCTGTTCATAAACGTAGCATGTTCAACTATAATGATTGACCAAAATTTGATATATTTGTTCAGTTTAATGTGTTGTGATCCCTTGAATGAGGTTTGAATGCATGGTTGAGCTTCATTGAGTAGCAATTAAATTATTATGTCATTATTTAACCATTATACCATCATACCAAATAAATTAAAATGATTTATCCTGAATGATTGGCTGAATTTCATGTCCAACATAGATTGTTCAACATTATGATTGTGTATTGAATATTTTCTGTGTTCATAAACAAGTCAATATTTACCTAGTCCACCTATTATGTATTATGTTTATTTAAGTTGGAACCTTGTCTGATCCCTTGAATGAGGTCTGACCCCTTGAACTAGGTCTATTATGTTGGACCAAAATTAGACTCCACCTATTATGTATTATGTTTAATATGTATATTTGTTCAGTTTAATATGTCAAATAACAGGACATTCATTATGTCTGTTGTTTTTTTATTAGAATCATTGATGCTATCCTCATTGCTTATTATGCCTACTCTATTACTTATATTGCTATGTCAGATAGTAGGGCATTCATTATGTCTGTTGTTTTCTATTAGAATCATCAATGCTGAAGTAACTCATCGAACCTTTTTATGCTATTCCCTAGTTGAATAGGGCATTCTTTTTCTGGATTTGATTTTGAACTTTTTCATTGATTTTGAACAAAACAACAAACTATTTATGTATGCTGGTACAAAAAAATATTCATCTTCACTGTTTGTCATATGTGAGTATTCTAAACTTGGAATGTAACTGTCATATATGAGTATGTTGAATTTGGAATGTCACTGTCAAACATGAGTATTTTGAACTTGTAATGTCACTGTCATATGTGTTTTGAACTTGGAATGTCACTGTCATACACACTAATTCTCTATGATGGGGACAAATATGTCTCCTGTTTCATTGAATGGTTTCTTTGTTATTGCTTGTTTACCAAAACACATGACCCTTACACCTACCCTAATGACTATTATTTGTTATTAACTAATTCTCTATGATGGGAATAAATATGTCTCCTATTTCTCTTTAATGTGGCCTATATGATTTTGTACAGGAAAAAAACCAATTTCTGTATGATGGAGCAAAATATTAGTGTTGTTTCCTTTTTTTTGAGTCTTAGGGAGCCCAGGTCCCCCTCCTCCTCAAACAAGTGACAGAGCCCGGATGACCCAAGGAGTTGGTAATTATAGTGCGCTCAGGGGGATTCAAACCCAGGTCCCCCAGGGAGGACAAGCTGGACCGAACCACCTGAACCACACTGGTGTGTTGTTTCCCTTGGTTGTTGTTTGTATGCCACATTTTGTTTCATTGAATGGGTTCTTTGTTATTTGCTTAATTGCATATATGCAATCTCATTCAAATATCATGGAACAAATATTGATTGTAATAACAAACTAGTAATTGGAACAAACTACTTATATGGAACAAATTATGTGTCACCTTTCCCCTTTTTGTGGGTTGTATGACCTTAAATAGTACCCTAATCAATGTTATATATTATTATTTTAAATTCTACTTCTATTAATCATCGAACCTTAATAAGATATTACCGTAATAGACTACTTTAATTCAAGTTATTGCTGTGTAAACTACTCCAAACAGCCCCAAACTAAGTTGGTATAAAGGTTTCGTTTAAATGCTCTGACTATAGTAATCTATTACAGTGCCATTGGTACTATGTCTGCACCAGGTCCGAAGATCCATATTGTATGAACCAAAGATTCGGATGAAGCTTTGGTTTCGACATTGAGGAGACAATATGACCTGGGTAGGTGCATCAATGGAATTTTTACTAGGGACGCATGAAGGGAGATGCTACGCGATTGGCAGAACATGATGGGGAGGACAGATGGTACAATGGATTAGGTTAAAACTAGGTGGAAGAACCTCAGGAGAGACTTTGTAAAGATAAGATTGGTGACCAACAAAAGTAGTGTTGGCTGGGATGAGAGTAGGCACAAGCCAATACTACTTGATACCTCGGAGTGGAGGGAGACACTTGCGGTATGTCCAATGATACACCCCCCTATATATTAAATATTCACTTAAAGTTATTCAAAATTGACCTAATCAGTAGTGCTTAACCATTTTAGGGAAATAAGGAACTAGCGAGATTGATCACCAGACCATTCTACCACTACTACAAAGTCGAGATGATGGGTGGGAGGAACATCGCTAGGGAGAATCATGCAATGTCCTCAACAGATAGACAACTTCCTTCTGATGTTCCATCTGAAGACGATGTTATTGTTGACTTAGATGCATTTGATACATTTGTCAGCCCAGAACGAACCGGTCTTACTGAAGATATGGGTTATTTTGAGATGTAAAGTGAGGACAACAATGGCGGAACCAACAACCAAGGTGTTGGTGCAAGGACTCCTACCACGCACAGACGCAGGAAGCGAGCTTCAATGACACAAGACAGTTGTGGCCTTACTAATGATGTTGTTTCCGAATTCACAAAGGTGTTTTCAAAGGTACATGAAATGGGCAGTGATATTGCCGGTAGATCTAATGACAAAGATGAGTATCAAACCATTTTGCACCATTTTCATGCAACTTAATCTGACGCCCATGTCCCTATTTTTACCACTCTTTTGCATGCCATAAATGAGTCATCAAACTGTAACATTTACCTAAGCCTTCTAGATACCCCACAAAAAATTACCATTTAGTTGCAAGACCTTTGGGAAATGAAGAACATAGCTTTTGGATTACAAACACCCTTCATGCCACCATATTCACAATCGCCACCTTCACCATTTAGTAGCACGAGTGGTAATAACAGAGGCCTTGCCCCTTAGTCGTTCTTGTGAGGTTGTCTAATTTAAGAACTATATCAGTAGTCTGCCTTTAATTTAAGAACAATTTTTAAATTTGATCTTGAAATATTTGCTTGCTTTGGGAACAATTTCTAAATTTGGTACTCTATAATGTTCTCAATGATTAAAAACATATAAATATAATTTTAATTTTTGTAGTAAGTAACAAATATGTATGTTTATCATGGTGATTTCATATCTGTAATCTCTGTATTTATTTCTTATGTGGGTAATCACTTTTAATTATAGACATCATGGCCGGTATTGAACATCCAAAAACAACTGATGACATTACACAACTTTTGGATCTTATGTCCAGCCCAGCTAATGCCATTGCTAACGCAATAGCTGACCAAATAGCAGATCAAATATCACACAATATCATGGACAATTCAACTGACAGATCCACACAACAACCAATACCGAGATCGATTAGTAGTAGGAGTGGCCATCAAAATGTTTTGGAAATAACAACTGGACATGAAAGGATGGCGTATGACCTGTACCACATGCTACCTGGCAGGGTTTTAGACTTTGTGGACAAACTTGAGGAGCGTGGTTAGTTGAAAAGTACTAGATGTGTGTCATCAGTGGAGGCCGTATGCTACTTCCTTCAAATGGTTGGACATGGCCATACCAACCGTGTTCTGGATGAGGACTACATTCATAGTGGTGAGACCATAAGTACTAAGTTTAATGAGGTATTGGATGTAGTGTGTACTTTCTGCAATGAATATGTTGTGATGCAAACTGCATCCACAACTCCGCACCGACGCATACTCGAGAGTACAAGATTTTACCCTTACTTCAAGGTATGACCATGTGGATTCCGTTGCTAGTATAACCACTTTCATCCTCACTAAATTTTGTATATACTTGTCTTAGGATGCCATTGGCACAATTTATGGGACACACAACCCCATTTTGGTGAAGCGTGATAGGCAGAACCATTATAGAAATAGAAAAGGGAATGTTTCTATGAATGTCATGGCTGTAGTAGACTTCACAATGGAGCTTACATATATCATGATTGGTTGGGAGGGCTCTGCAACTAACCAACGAGTACTACATGCAACTACAACCATAGGCGGTTTCAAAGTACTCGCTGGAAAGTATTCTCTTGTTGATGCATGGTACGCCAACACCTGCCAATTTCTTACACCATATCGAAACGTAGCTTACCATATAGCAGAGTATTGGGGTAACATAAACTCATACACCGGAAAGAAGGAGATGTTTAACCACCGACATGCACAACTCCGTAACACTATTGAACGAGCCTTTGGTGTGTTGAAGAAGAGGTTTTCCTACTTTTGAAAAGAAGTGACTTTTCCTGTGCATTCACAGTCTCGCATAGTAATGGCTTGTTGTATCATCCACAATTTTATCAGTATCCAAAATGATGGTGATCCTTTGATGGACGAAAACTTGGATGACCCCCATAATACCCCTGACATCTTGAAAAATTTGAGTTCTCTCCAACAAACAAGCCAGGCTAATGCTAGAGAGGGAGATGTTTTGGCGAAAGACTTGCCAATTCTATGTGGAAAAATCATTGAATTTCATATTTTGTATAACTTTCAGACATTGAAACATATTCCACAACATGTTTGACTTATTCCCTTTTTGAATTTGATGCGTAACTTAGATGCTTGGTATACCGCCTACATCTGAGTGTATTGTTATTTTTTTATCAATATGTTTGGTTCAAATGGATACTGGGATGCCTGTCTGCCCATGTGGAATCTGTTGCTCCGTGCGAGTGTATATGGATAGAACAAATGCGGAAAATAGTCGTTTTGAAGATAACAATCCAGACAGATCATATTTTACGTGTGGAAGGGGTCTGGTTGAAAATAGGTGTCATATGATGTTACCCGCACAACGAGTACAATATTACGTTACAACCCTAACTCCAATTAGGGATGCTATGATAACACAACTAGCATATGCACGAAACAAATGGTAGCACTGGTCTTCATGCTGTGATTTTGTATGTTCCACAAGAGCAGATACACATAGGCATGTCACTGAAATTACGACACTTAGTAGATGATATGACTATCTTTGCAAAAAACTTCACATGCCGACTGATAGTTATTCAACAACAGAGGATGAAGGTTACATACGACATAATGTAAAATCCAATAAATTGCCGATTATGAATTATGATGTATGTTTAAATTTGAAGATGCAGGCATAATTTATTTAACTAAATCCCTACATGGTTGGCTTACTATTAATTATACTATTACATGTATTATGTCAAGGGATGAATCCAAAGGTATGAGGTATTTTTGTTGTCTTTTGGCCGCATTGTGGATAAATACAGTAGATTCCGAGTTGTATGACTTCGACATTCTTAGCGAAAGACTGGGAGAAATGTATTAAATCTTCTCTACCAAAGAGGTTAGACACGTAACGGCCGTAAAGACAAGTTATTATCAAATATGACATGGATATATGTTTGCTAACACTAATCCACATATTACAATATAGGGAAAAGACCGTTACAAATACTTTCATGGGGCGGTCGATCTCCCACCAACAACTCCTTCTTTGAATGCTGAGATTAAGTTATTGACTGATGAGTGCAAGTCTGTCTGGGGTCAAGCAATGAACAAGAAGGATTTTGTTGAAATCCATCATGATGACGAAGAGGTTTACAATCATACCAGTACCAGTACGATACACTTTACACTAAGGTTAACAAGTTAGAGGATAGTTATAATCTTCTATTGGGTACACCATCGCCTCCAATGACTCCATGACATTTATGTTCCATTTATATTTGAATGATGCTGATTGCAAAATAAACTTCAGACGTCAAATATGTTGTAAGAACCCATGCTTAGCTTATGTACCCCAACTTAATATGGTATGTGTAAGCGTTAAGACAAAGGATATTACCTAATATTTTTGAATTGCCAAAATTTATCATAATGTTTATCCATGTGTTTTTGACCATTCATTTTGGAACAACCTGTAGATTTCGCACAACAACAAATTCAATAAAAAATTTGTGCGCTTCACAAAGCGTAAGGATAAGTTGACAAAAGCCATAGTAGATTGGTCAAAAATGGAATGTGATGTAGATGGGATACCCCTAGACTGGTCAAAGTATATATACTGTGTCAACGACAACTCAGTCAATTCTTCTTCTTTACCAACACATCATAAACATCAACACCTACACTGCTTTTGACTGGCCAATGGATGAGACAGACAAATTAAATAAAGAAAAAATGACAGCAGCACACACTCAGTTTGAAGAATATGACAAGGCTTTGATGTGTATCTATAGCGAGGGGCTACGCCGGATGACCAAATTTGTGAGAAAACCAAGAAAGCAGTCAAACAAAACCCTTCTTCTTCCGAATAGTGGGCGGGTTTTATTTTTAAAGTATGTAGTCATGCACCACGAGATGTTGTGTCGACCAAAAGAATGCAATTGATACATCTAGTAGAAAGAGACTACATTTTTGTCGCCAAAGAAGTGGAGTCCAATTAGCATGATATGAGTTGTACAGTTGACACTGGTCATTCAATGCAAAACATTTGTTGATTGCAAAATTTAGCTAGAATAGGCGCATGATGCAGTATGGTTTTGTTTGGCTACTGTTACAGTTGCCAAATTAAACCAGACTGCATCCTGTGACTATTCCAGCTGAATTTAGTAACCATTCTAGTTTTTTTAGTGCTTGACCAAACTGAACCGAACAAATCATATCATGCCAAATCAGACTTCATTTTCTTGATGACAAAAATACAATCTTCTATCTACCTGATGTTTCCATTACCTTCTTTAGGCCAATGCAACAACTCCTGAAGCATGCTGACTCACCAAATGGTCATCTACTTCCCTTGCTACACTACTCTATATGAATTTGTCTTTATCAATGTACCACATGTTTATTTCACTTCGTACTACACTTAGTACGAAATAATGTATAATTGGTAGGTATTTTCCATCTACCATCTCGAATGTTGGACATGTACTAAGATTATTCAAACGATACTTTATTTTAAATACTATTTAGCTATACAATTTGTCATTCTAGATTATATAGATCATGAATGTTTCTTTACCGACTACACATATATTTTTCAATTTAACAGATACAATGAATCCGTTTGTATAGGATTCAAAATGTGAAGCAGCCCTAGGAACAGTGTTAGGTAGACAATATTACTTACACAAACTATGTGGTCCTTCTGCACGACAGGGTTAGTGTGATTCCATAGCCGAGTTCCATGAGATAACTGGCAAAACTGATATTAGCATGGGTGTGTTGACGGCGAGATGGAAAATTTTAAAAATTGTTGATGCAGTTCCAAAGACTTTCTAGACTAGCCCACGAACTTATCCAGCTGGACTACAACAACATCCAGTTCACCAACAAGGCACATCTCATTATTGCACAATACATTCAGAAGATACATGCAAAGTACCCATAGATGTTGGTACAACTTGAATAACTTCGTGCAATGAATGCCAGTTTGGATTTGATTGACTATGTTTCCTTTGTTTGCAGTTAACTACACATACTATGTTATGTATTCGTATGAAATAATTTCCTTTTGGCATGTTGTTGTAATAACCCATGTTATTTTTGCTTGTCGAACATGTTATTGTAATAACCCATGTTGTTGTTTTTGCTTATTAGTACATACATTTATATTACTTTTTCTCAACATTTATTTATAATGTTGTTGGCATAACATCTCATAAATTGTTAAGACTCTCTCCAACCACACCAGTCACTATGGCCTGGGCCTCTACGCCAATGTTACTATTCCCTGATGAAGAATAGTTAGACATCATCATAGACAATTGTTCTTTAGCACAACTAACTATACCTAAACATTGACATTTTCTAAACGGAAGACATTATAACGCTGGTGAAGTGTATCTAAATTTTGCTAATTCTTTGTCTGTTATTGAGGTTAAGTATGATGTTGTCTGAAATCTTGTATCCACATCCGGTTGGTGTGAGTGGGTTAGAAAGACGCTATTCAGCCGCAATGATAACTTTTTCTCTATTCAGTTGACCATAATACTATCAAGGTTTGGATAACCAAAACCAACAACAAGACGTCGATCATCTCAGGAGGTTTGAGTACTCGATAGAGGATAGGGAAAATTTAGACAAATCTAATGATGAGAATACAACCAACAAGATGTGTTGCGATTGCTACAAAGTGTCTTTTATTCCTTTTGGCAGCGTCAATTTGCCTATCACCATCAATTCATATTCTTCTAAAGACAACGAAGAGCTCCGTGACACAACTACATCAAAAAAAAACTAAGGTAGGCCCAAGTAACAATTTTAGTTTGCTGTCTTGTTTTGTGTTTACCGAAAGTAATCAATCCTCATAGCTACTTTTTGTTGAACTTTAGGAGAAGACCACCACAATGAAAAGGCCTCACAATTACTGATTTCGTACCATGTTGGTGTAGTTTAAGTTGTGCATCTAGACCGGTTATGTCTCTCTATTTCCAGTTATTTTAATTATGCGCATGTTTAGGGGTACACCAACCCCCTTGTTTAGTTACTGTTTTGGACAACAACACCGTTGTATGTTCATAACTATGTCATTTGTCATTCATCCCTTGTAGTATTCGTTGATTCGTTATAATTTTTTGCATTTGTATTACCAAAACAAACTAACCACGACTTAAGTAAGCCTACAAATGTTTATGTTAATTTTTTGTGTGTAAAGAATATCATATAATCAAATTTTTATAATGCAAACAACAGTTCACAAAAAACAAACAGTTCAAATCCTAACCCGGTTGTCAAACTGAATTAGACTAAATCCTGACTGGCAATCAAACAGAATCAGACTGAAACAAGACTCAAACCTAACCAGCTGACTAGAATATGACTGTGTTGCCAAACAAAATTAGACTGCATCCTTACAACCCCAACCTAGATCATCAGACTAACCCCGACTAACCCAGTCTAGATTCCAAAATCCCAGTCCCGTACCAAACACAGGAAAATGGATTACATTTCAGAACGATTCAGTTGATACTTCAGTGGTCCTCGCGTTGCGCTCTTGTCGCTCCCAGCCAGTTTACACCTGTCTGGGTTTCTTGGCGGTGAGGTGCCGACCTGCTGCTACCGAGGAGCTTTGTGGATCCGGCAATGTAGGGCTTCACAAGCGGGAGTAGTTTCCAGGAGGTGAGGAGATGGTTTTTCTTATAGGAGTTAATCTAGGACTCGTGTATAGGCTTATCTTGTGTGGAACCCTCTCCCCAATCCAACATTGAAAACCGTTTTGGAAACACTTGCTCGTACAGGGAGAAATCTCCATAAGATCGGGACAAGAGAGTCCCTCCCCATGCGGGAGGTTGAAGAAGAGGGTGGACGACTGTGATGGTCTGGGTGCATCGTGCGTCCAAATCAAACAACGCACAAACAACCTGGAAGAACTTATTTTGGGAAAATAAAGGCTTTATCCCATTAAATCCTTTATTATCTTTTAGAATCTAGTTGTCTAGTCAAATAAACCTAGTTAAGCCCAAATTTTGACCAGTTGGTTACAAAAGGGTCTAGAAAATTCTCCTAGAGTTAGTTTCTAAATTTGATGATCAAATTAATTACTATGATTAAAATGCGACAAAAATTAAATACCACATAAATAATTATTTAAAAAGAATTCGATCTTGATATTTTGGGTGTCGTCTTATTTACATATTTCTTATTAGTAGTAAATTTTATAGTGGATGATAATAGCTACAAATATTTAAAATTGACCCATTTATAATATGTGACCACAAAAGATATGATATCAGGAAAATTGCAAATTAGTACCTGAAAATGAGGATGTTACAGTTGTGATATTAGAAATGATTTCATAAAGTGCTTTTTTGAATTGGAAAACTATTGAATTGAATACATAATAAAAATGTCGAACAAAATTATTTTCTTTTCCCACAACTTGAAGGTGGATGAAATGCTATCAAAAGTGCTATAACTTTTTATGACCCTTTCTTTTTTTGACAACCCATACAATGTAATGCCCTTATTGTGTTAATATAGTTTCATTGACAGTTTAGAAGTCCTCAAAACTAATGCATCCTAAATATTTTGTCATACACAAGTGTTTCACTCCTACAATGAGTTTTTCTTTTGATGCATGTGCCTACAAGAAAGATAATAATATTAGAAATGATTTCAGAAAGAACAATAAATGCTTACTTTGATGACATAACTATTGAATTGATTATTCGATAAATAAAAAAGAATAAAAGCTTTATGTATCCCCACAACTCAACGACCCAATGAAACTCTGTCCAATCATTAGAACTTCCAGGATCCTTTCCATAAATATTTGGTCATTTTATACAATTCTTTGTCCTTGCTCTATTAATAGAGCTTCATAGAACACATAGATGTCTCCAGAACTTATTCCGTTGTATTTTTCACTCTCACAATATGTTTAACTTTCAATACCTTCGCCCCCACAGATATGTCTCACATTAGGGATGATTTCATGGAGAATGCCATTAAGTTTACAAAAAAAAATACTCACATGTGTATACAACTACTACATTGAATATGTGATAAATAAAACTATCAAATTGAACGATATTCTTTTCCCGCCACTAAAAAATTTAATAAAATACTCTCCAAAATGGTAGAAATTTAACATTCCTTGTCATATATGTTTTTTTTTCCATTTTGCATAAATATCCCTTGCCCTCATTTTTAACCGAGTCTCACAAAAACTTTGAGGTCTCCAAAGTCTCTGTCGTCAAAATATTTTGACATACACAAATTAATTTTACTCTTACAACAAGTTTTTCTTTCAATGCCTCCTCAAACACCATATCATCATAATTGAAGAGATGAAATTATAAAAATCGCCATTATTCATACTAAAGATGCTTGTTTGGATTAGTGAACTACAAAATCGAATACTTGATAAACAAAAGCTCTTGAATAGAATAATATTCTCTCACAAACAACTCAAAGGCTGGATGATTTTTAATCTGAAGGGAGAGAGCTTCTAGCACCCCTATGTATTTGTATAGTCATTATGTATAATGCTTTGTCCTTGTCATGCTAATAGAACTTCACTAGAACTATTAAGTTGGATGCATGTGATTGTTTTTCCCATTCCCACAGGGATAAGCCCCCAATACAATCATCCCCGAAGTGGCCACATTTCCTCCTTACGAAAAGAAAATGAGAGATACTAGCATGCGACGTTGTCGACAGTTTCGTAGCTGCTCAAGAAAGACCCAACCCCGAAACCGCGGGAACAATACAACCAGGGTACTGACATGCGTAAACAAAAGAGCAGTCCACTCTACCGTAGTCAACCCTTCAACCAACACGTTCGTCCTCGCTGTCTTCCCAATTTACCGCCGATGCCGTTCTCAATCTCCGACTGGAATTATTAGCCCTCCTCCTCATCAGCCGGCGGCGAGGATGTTTGGAGCAGGTCTTCTCACTCTCCGCCACCTCCTCGTCCTCTTGACTACCCTGCTCCTCCTTCTTCCACTCCCCTCCCAGTCCTCCTGCAGTAGCAGCTGCTCTGTCTCCCTCGCCTCCTACTACATCACTTCGGGCCAAAACCTGACCTACATCTCCTCCCTCTTCGGCTATTTCCTCGGCGACATAATCCCTAGAATTCTACCATACAACCCCAACATCACCAACCAGGACAGCGTCACGAAAAACACCCGAATCAACATCCCCTTCTCGTGCGACTGCATCGACAGTGCCTATCTCGGCCACACCTTCCAGTATAAGGTACTGCCGTCGGACACCTACGACACCATCGCCGACACCACTTACGCCGGCCTTACTACAGCCTTCTGGCTCAAGACCATCAACAGCTTCCCTGAGCTGAACATCCCTGACGGCCGCAACATCAACGTAACCATCAATTGTTCCTGCGGGGATGCCAAAGTTTCGGAAGACTATGGGCTGTTCGCGACCTACCCTCTCCGGCCCGGGCAGACCATGGACTCCGTTGCCCTTGAGGTCGGCTTGCCGGACGCCGGGCTGCTCCAGAAGTACAACCCTGCCATCAATTTCAGTTCGGGAAGGGGAATAGCGTTCGTGCCGGCTCGAGGTCAGGACAAGACGTTTCATTTTGGCTTTCTTTCTACTATCCTGCATCCCACTGCTGACATTTCACAATCATTCCCTGGTTCTGATGATGGATCAAATTTGTGTAGAAGTTAGTCTAGAAATGGCAAAGGTATACATTTGCATTATACTAGTCAAGAAATCGTGAAGCCAATCATTGGCATCTGAGATAGATTCCAATCGGGAACACCTAGTAGAAGCGGTGACTACGGAACCCAGTCAAATGTGTAGATATAGGAAGTAGCTGTTGTCATGAATCGACTTATCTTCCAGAAAAAAAGAGACCATAGTGAAAAAATGGTATGGAAGTAGAGTTGTGAAAGAATCCTCACATTTTCTGGGGTAACTACTTTAAGTAGAAGTTTGGGCATGCCTTTGGCATTCTATTAATGCCGTTTCATAATGGCTAAATATAGGTGGCAACGGTTAGGTTCTTTCCAAATTTCCCAAAAAGATCAACAGATGCTATTTAATGGCTAGGCGTCTCTCAATGCTTACTGCTTCAATTACATATTACAGCGGGCCACCTCATATAAACTTTGGAAGATGTGATCTCTGGAAGTTGCTTTGCTTTATTGTTTTTTAATGAGTCATCAAATGCCGATCTCCTTATGTGTCATCCTAACTTTATGCTCACTTTGCCTTGCATTTGTACAGATAAAGATGGAAATTTCACCCGGCTAAATGTTAGGTATTACCATAGCTCAAACTCTTCACCTTGTTGGTACGTGTCACCTATATAATATTTCATAGTTTCACTTACTCAATCTTGTTATTTTTTTTGCAGTAAAAGTGCAGCAGGTTATACCATCTTTCCTTAGGACAAGCACATATTATGCGAGGCGAAAAGCTGAAATATTTTTGTTATCACTATGGTTCAAATGGTAACATAATCAAGTAACTAACACAATTATATCTTGATTGGAATGACTATGAGACCAGGCATATCTGGGGGAGCTATTGCTGGTATTATTGTTGCTGCAGCAGTTGTGCTGGTTTTAGTAAGCGGCATTTATGTCATTCTCAGAAGAAGAAAGACTAAGAAAGTCACATTGCTTCGATCTGCCGAACGGCCATCTTCCTCTCTTGTATCTGGTAGCTAATCTCTTTTGTTCTTCTGCATAGTAAATTATTATTTATCTCTTGATATTGCTGAAGCGGGAAAATTATTCCACTGGTGGAAAAACCTGGGAAGGGCGATCGCGAATACCAAAGTCACGCTGGAGACTCCTATTGAGAGCAGATGACATCTAAGGGCCTGAATATCCTCCAACCGTCTTTGGGAGGGATACATACCCTCAAGCCTCACCTTTGAGGTTCTGTGTACACAGCCATTGGGTGCTTTGATTTTCCGTCCATCATGATGCAGGAGATAGTTGAAAGAGACATCTCGATATTGGTTTCTCCTTCGGGGTTCGGGAAGGCACACACCACTTGCACTTGTCCAGTCACTGCTCCAAAAGAAAGCATTAATGCTTTGCGCGAAGTCAAATTCTTCAAGGACAAAATTGTGGTTGAGATGGGATCCTAATCTCATCCTCGACAGGAAAAGCCACCTTAGCCGAATTTATGTAAGCCACACTTGAAGATGCAAATGCTGTCATCTCAACAAGGCATAGGATGAGAAGTTAATGGAAAATAGTTCTAGGCCTGGTGAACGCTCTAAATGTGTAGATTTGTGAATTCCTGCACACATTAGTGATCCACTCTCTTGTGGTCTAAATGCCAACCATTGATCTTTCACTAGGGAAATATCACAATGGGATGCAGGTTTTGGTTCAAAGCTCGGTGCAAAAATGGGTGTTTTGAATAGGGTTGTTCGTTGCCGAGAGACTTGAATCCTCTTCACGGAGAGTCTTGAACAATAAAAGAGGATGCACAAGGGTTTTAGGAAACTCTGTGGGGTGGCAGGGGGATAGAAGATAGTGACACTTGCACTGATTGTATTTGTGGACACAAAGAAGGAGATGACCTCGTACAAGGTGGATTTGTTAAGAATGTCCATCCAGGCCTTTGTAAAATCGAGGCTGGGGCTGTGATCAATGGGGAAGTAGAAGATTACACTGGCAGTTTACAGTGGTACTAGATCAGGTTGGCTAGTCCTTCCTATCCAGAGCTGCTAAGTCCTTTATTGATGCCAACTTATTGCTGTGAGCAACATTGTAACTTTTGAAGAGGAAAGGAACAAACAGGCGGAGGCCAAGAAGAGTGAGATGGGACCATCCTATGGGAGGGCAGTTAGACAAATGTATGACAGTGGTATCCAGGTGATCCAGCAAGGAACAGGGTGCATGTTAGTTTCTGTTTACCACTTAATAAATTTAGAGTTAGACTATATATATTTTAATATCATATTCATACATGCATATGATGTATTTATAAGTGTGATTAATAACTTGAATAGTTTTTTTTTTTTTGCCACATTAGTCAGTGTTATGGCAAACATCCATTTCAAGAAAAGAGATTACTTCCTTACAAGATAGATGAATAAAAAGTATACAGGGATTGTGAAATGATTCCTACTTCCTAGCCAAGAAATCACCACCTAACACCGGTTGTTGGGTTTGGATATTAACATAAAGATAAAAAGAAGTAAGTGCAATAGAAACCAAGATGGAAGGTGGAGTTTTAGAAGAGAAAAGAAATGGACGTATTATGATAAATTTATCAAGGAGGGCACTTGGAACTTTAATTCTGATGTTAATCCTATGTGGCATAATATGAGCTCATGCATAACAACAATGCGTAGGATGTTTTGGTAGAATTGAAAGGTTGTGGGCCTCTAAAGAAAGAGACTTGGTGATGGAATGATGAAATATAGAAGGCTATTAAACTCAAAAGGAAGATTTATAGGAGCTTGCCCAAATCCCAAGATGGTGTATCTTTCAAAAATACAAGCTAGCAAATAAATCAATTAAGAAGTAGTTGTAGAGGCTAGAGATGGATACTTTGAAAAAATATACAAGAAGTTGGATACTATAGAAGGAAAAAATGATATATTTGAAATGACCCGTATGAGAGAAAGGAAAGGAAGAGAACTGAGCCAAGTAAAATGCACAAGAATGAAGATGGTAGAGTGTAGGTAAAGGATGACGATAAGAACCAATGGAAGAACTACTTTCATAAGCTTTCAGTGGATATACCTTCAATAAAATAAAAGATTCACGTAACATGAATACAAAAGATATCACTTACACATGATGAATTACACAATCAGAGGTCAAGAACGTTTTTAAAAAGATGAATTGTGGGCTAGAGGGTATCCCTATTGATGTATGGAACAATGCGGGGTTGAAGGAGCTATGTGGTCAATGACTTTATTCAATAACATTATGAAGACCAAGAAAATGCAGGATGAGTAGAGAAACAATACCATAGTCCCCATGTACAAGAACAAGAGAGATGTTAGAAGCTGCAAAAACTATAAAGGCATCACGTTGATGAGTCACAATATGAAACTTTAGAAGAGGATTATTGAGCAAAGACTAAGATTTACAACGTAGATATCAGACAACCAGTTTGGTTTCATTCCTAAAAGGTCCACTACAAATGATGTTTTTCTAATAAGGAGGCTTATGGAAAGGATATAGAAACAAAAGAAATCTTCATATAGTTTTTATTGATTTGGAAAGGGTTGATGATTGAATACAAATGGAAGTGTTGTTGTGGGTTTAAAAGAGAAAATATGTGCCAATACAATACATTAAGCTAATTATAGACATGTATGATATCTCAACTACAACTATTAGGACTCTTGGTGAAGAACATGAAAATTTCCTATTATAATTGGGGTACATCAAGTATCATCATTGAGCCCATATACATCCATTCTTGTTATGAATGAGTTGACAAAGCATGTTCATGACAATATCCTTGGTGTATGTTGTTGACGATATTGTGTTGATGTTAAAACAAAAAAAAATATTGAATAATAAAGTTGAACTTTGGAGAAATGCGTCATAATCTAATGGCTTTAAGATCACTAGGAGAAAAATACAGTATATGGTGGTGCAATTCAGCCAATCTACAATTGAATATGATGGTGCAAAGTTGGAAGGAGTATATATACTAACATGTGATAGATTTCGTTACTTGGATTCTATTATCCAAATATTGACAATGTTTAAGATGATGTTTGTCAAGGGATCACAATAGGATGCTTGAAATGGAGGAGTGCAACTGGAGTAGTACATGATCGGAAGATCCCATTCAGATTAAAATGCAAGTTTTATAAAATATATGTACAACCAAACCATGCTATATGGGAGTGAATGTCGGGCGGTGAAGGAACACAGTCTCAACAAGATGTTTGTACCCAAAATACATACCTGAGTTGGATGTATGGGAAGTCAAGGAAAGATAACTTGAGAAATGACTATGTAAGGAGCTAAATGGGGGTGGCGAATATCAAGGACAAGTTATGTGAAGGTCGTTTGAGATGGTACTGACTTGTGCAACGCCAAACTGAAAAAGGCACCAATTCAAAGCAATGCTATTGTGTTGAGCACATGAGAAGGAGGAGGCATGCATAAAATTACTATGGAAATACTTATAAGGAGAGATTTTGAATCTTTAGATCTTGATGCAAATATGACCCACATTGTAGAGGTGATTGGAAAAGAACCCAACATGGTTGGGATTGAGGCTTAGATGCTGAAGATGATGATGATTACAATGAATGTAGTATTTCTTTTCAACATATCTACTTCCTATATCTAAGTATCATAACTGATACAATTTCATATTATACTTTTTTAATGCATCTGACTGATTTATGCTTACAAAATTGATTTTATTATAATACTTATGGTAGTACATGAAAAGCTGTTTTTTAAGTAAATACTACTGAATTACTCTTGTCATAGATTTCAGAATGAATGTTTTTGTTACAAATAACTGTTTAAATAAATATAGGAATGACATATATCTATCTAACAACTGTAATAACAAGCTAAAGGGCCATTAAATGTATTGATGTTATATGAAAGACAATTGTTAAAATTTTAAGTATATTTTGATGATAAACATTCAGAGTTAAAAGTGATGTGTAAATCACGCATAATGGAATGTCTATCAGAAATTAAATTATTCAAATAAGAAGTATTATGGTAAAAAGATTCTTTAGCTATACAGATTTTATGGCAAAAAGCTGATTGCTTGTATTGATGTTTAACTTTCGACATAAAGGAATGCAACAGAGATAGTATTTGGAAGCCGGGCTCTGCCTCTTTTTAGTCTCTTCTATTCTCTTTTCCAGATGTCGAAGTTACTTATCAACAACCAGGGATTTCCTCTATTAACGGTGTTACCGTGGATAGAGCAGTTGAGTTTTCATGGGAAGAACTTTCAAAAGCTACAAATAATTTCAGCATGAACAGTATAATTGGTAGAGGTGGATTTGGCGCAGTCTACTATGCTGAGCTTAGAGGAGAGGTACGATCTTGATGGTTTATAATGTATTTTATATTGAAAGTTCTAGGGAGTTTATTTCCATTCACATTTGTCTTTTGGCTAGTATGGCCGAGTTGTTAAGGGTATCCCATGCACATGGTAAGCTAGAGAAACTAACTTTGAAACAACTTGATCTAGTCAGATAATCATCTAGTCAATCATGCACGAATTCTATGTTTCTCCCGGTCTGTCGTTGCAATTTAGGACTTGTTAAAGTTTTTATATGGGCCTACTTATTGGGCCCATATTATGTCATTATTTATGTGTTTTAGTTTTACATCGGTTAGTACATGAGTTTAAGCATGTGTAAAGTGCGACCTATACGTGTCCTGTAATCTCATGTAAATCATTAAGTTATGAATACAATATCATTTTACAGGTTATCAAAGTTGGAATCCTAAAATCCTAGAAAAAAACCCTCTTATCTCCTACCACTCTCTCTATCTTCCCCTCCTCTATCTTCTGCCACCGTCTCCCCTCCAAGCCTCCATCCACCCCCTCCTTGTTCCGACTTCTCATCTACATGCCTCCATCTTCTCCCTAGACTACAACCTTCCCATATAGTCTCATGTCCTAGGGCTATTCTTTGGGAATCTATACATCACTATTCTCTTGGCCTCCGATGGCCACCTATGATAAGGACACTTTGAACATGATTGTTTGGTGGATACATGGGACATGGTGGATCTTTCCCAGCATTTTGGCTACTGGTGATGAGCCCACCAATTTGCATGATGCAATCATAGGTGACGATGCTCAACAACAAATTGCTGCAATGAAGAAAGAGATCGAGTTTCTTCACAAGAATCAAAATAGGAGTTGGTGGTCAGAGGGCAATGAATAGTAATTATAGCAAGGACACCATTAAGCAATACCCACAATTCATCCTTCAGAGTGTCGTTGACGATCAATTTACGTGACCCCCCTTGGATCCACTGTTCAACAACATCGCTGGTGGATCCAAAGCCCCTTTCTTGAGAGCCATATCCATGTTCAATTTAACCTTTCCATTAGGCGGCCTTGTCCACTTATCATGTCTTTGCCTCTTGTACTTGTTTCTTTGCTTTTCAGTGAGATCAAACACATGGTTACACAACTATAGAATTCTGCACATCTTCTTTCTTCCTTTTGATATTGTTGAAGATATGGCTGTTCATGTCTACTAACCAAATCTGCCAAGCGGTTATAGAAAACCTGAGAGGTCTGTCATCATCATCCTTATCTTTCTTGATGTTGCAAGAGATCCAACTGATAGTGTCAGTGGATTGTTCGAATCCCATATTTCAGAAAATTATTCCAAACAGGTCTAGCAAATCTGCAATCACATAAAGCATGAATCATCGGTTCCTCCTGTGCTACACACCTAGAGCATCGGTTATTGTTAGACATATAATGATGTAGCCTGAATTGCCCCGTCGTGATACCATCATGCATAGCCTGCTATAAGAAAAACTTGATTTTTGATGGCACCTTTAACTTCCAAGTGTGCTCCATGTACCTTGAGTAGCCTTACTAACAGGTTTGATTAGGAGGTTATAAGCATATTTGGATCTTTATTTGCCTGTGGGGTTTCTTAGCCAGTTCCATTCGTCATTCCCAACACCTTCCTTTGGAGGACACATGTTCAAAATTCTATTCACAGTCGCATCGTCGAACCAGTACGAAATGAAGTCTCTGTCCCATTGTCCTTTATCAGTCATCATAGAATTGACTTTCAAGTCCAGCAACTCAGGCGGTATGTTCCTCCCCTCTTTAATGATAGGTTTTGACTTATAGGTGACCCAAAAATTGTTCCATGCATTTGTGTGCTCTCCATCCACCACCACGCTCGCAGCCTGTGGTAGTAAAATTGCATATTGTTAAGCTATAAAATTCCACAACCTGGAAACATTAGAAGTCCCTTATCTTTCAGATTGATGTATTTAGCTTACATTATACTTCTCCACTGAATATTTCTTCCTTTCAAGTACTCCCAGCTCGTCTTTTGAAGAAGAGCTTCATTTCGTGTCTAGCCGCCAAAATGCCAAGCCCCACCTCATTCTTGACATCTTCCAGCACACCATTCTGGTTTTTGTGTACACCTTAGAAGTTAGAACCACTCCAAATGAAACGTCTGATAACTTGGTGTATGCAGTCACAGACGGAAAACAGAAGGTGCACGGTCTGCATCAGATAGATCAATGAACTATTTAGCACTGACTTAGCCAGTGTCGCTCTCCCAGCCGAGGATATTCCATTTAACCCACAAATATATCTTACATTTAGTCTTTCTGATAGTGTCAAGGTACAAGGATTTGTTGGCATGAGAGTGGAGCATCGGAATGCCCAAGTGTTTTCTTAAATTATCAGTCACATGCCCACCTGCCATTCTCATATTCTCCTTTGTAGAGCGGCTTTTGTATTTTTTGAGAAGAAAATTGTGGATTTCTCTTTAGTCAAAACTTGTCCCGAGGCTCTCTCAATTCTTTGAGGCAATCAAGAAGTTTTTGTTTGATTAGTGGAGGCTTCTCCAAAGAGAATAATATCATCAACAAAGGTTGTGTGAGGGAAAGAGGGGCCTGTTTCAGAAATACAAATATTTTTCCATTGCTGACCATGTTCTAGCTTTTGAATCATTTGGCTTAACGATTTAATCATAAAACGAAGATATAGGGGGATAGGTGATCCCCCTGCCGCACTCCTCGAGATGCCCTGAAAGGCTCCAAATTGCCACTCTTTAAACAGTGGAGATAGAGCTAGTGGTGGTGATGTTCATAATGACCTGGACCAAAGGCATGGGTATGACATTCTGATATGAGTATCATGAATAAAGCTCTAACTTATCTTGTCGTACGCTTTAGACAGATCCAGCTTCATAGCCAAATCGCCGCTCTTCCAAAGAATGGAGATAGAGCCAGCAGTGATGATGTTTATAATGATCTGGATCAAAGGCATTGGTATGACGTTCTGATATGAGTATCATGAATAAAGCTCCCAACTTATCTTGTCGTACGCTTTAGATAGATCGAGCTTCATAACCATGCAAGGAATTCCCTAAGATATTGTACGCATGGAACGAACTCTCTCTCAAACTAGAATGCTATTATCTTGTATCTTACTCCTCGATATGAAGCTGTTTTGCATTGGCGCTATCCAGTCAGGGAGATGGGGTTCAGTCCTCTCTACAATGATCTTTGACACCAGCTTCAAGCTAATGTTGTTCAAAGGATGGGCTGTAGGTGATTGCATGACTCAGGGATCAAAGGTTTGGGAACAGCACAACAAATGAGTCAGCCAGCTTACTATCAATAGTTCCACCCCGAAACAACTTCCTTATAATGTCACAAATTCTATCTTTATTATTACTCCATTTGTTTTAAAGGAAATCCACACCCACCCCATCTGGTCCTGGTGATTTCATTGGATTCATCTTCTTTAGAACAGTAAGAACCTCCTCATTAGAAATGACATCAAGTTTTCTAACTCATTCTTATTTAACCCGGAAAACTGGCCAATAAACTTGGGGCTATATTTGGCTCCCGCGTGGTCTTGGGTTATCTTTGAAGAGTAACTTCAAGAAAAATTATGGAACCATCTCTTGCAGTTCATTCTCCTCATCCACCCAATCGCCCTCTTCATTCTTTAACATTATGATAGTGTTCCTCCTCTTAGGTTTAACCAAAGCCTGAAAGAAGCAAGTGTTAGAGTCTCCTTATCTCATCCAATCACAAGGAGTCTGTCTCCACTCTGCTTCTTCTTGATACAAAATATCTGAATCGTCATTTTGTAGAGAAGTGATATGATCATCCACTTCTGAATTATAAGAGATAGCCAATCTGCTTTGAAACTGATTAATGTTAATTCTTTAGTTTGTCTTTTTACTTCCTCTTGGATTTTTTCTCCTCTCTGTCCCACGTAGCTGCTTTGAGCATGAATCTGTCCATAGCTTGGGTGAATTCCGTCTTTCATTCCCAACTGTTAGCTAAGAACTTTCTAAAACTTACCCTGTAATTCTAATTCACATCATTTTTTAAGTGAAAATGAGGATGCTGAGAGTTCACCTTGCATACGGCCATAATAGGAGCATGGCCAGAGTATATTCTGGGTAACACCTCCACAGCCGTCGAGGGGTAACACTCGAGCCATTCAGAATTAGCTACAACTCTATTAAGCCTTTGCCGAAGAATCTTCCTCCTGAGCGTCATCTTGGGCCTTGACGTTCCCAGATCCTCTAAACCCACTTCAATGAGAGTTGAGGCAAACTCTTTGCAGCCGCTAAGATTAAGTCGCTTTCACTCTTCTCCTCAACATTGAGGATAGCATTGAAGTCGCCTAATGCCAACCATGGAAGACTACAAGCAGTAAAAAACGTAGTTAGGTTCTCCCAGACAATGTGTTTTTGATGTTGTTTAGTACTAGCATAGATGAACCAGACAATGAACATAGTTATTATTACACGCCGAGATCTGACCGGGCTTATGTGGGGTTTCCTTAAGACCCAAATGCCACCAGCAAATCCAATTATTTATACTCTGTGAGAGCCTTCATTGAAAAACACTAGAGGGGGGGTGAATAGAGTTTTAAAGTAATTTTGACAATTATTGAACTCTAGCAACCACAATTGAAAATGGAAGAAGGAGACAAGTGTTTAGAGTGGTTCCAATCTTAGCAAATACTAAGATTGTCAGTCCACTACCCGGTTGCTTACCCAACCGGGATTTTGAAAGTATTTATTACCTTCTCAAGGATTTATACAAAATACAATACTTTCCTTACACCCCTTGAACAGCCTTCACTTGAAGTAGATGCACCAACTTGAGGTAGCCTTCTTGAAGTAACTCCAAGCTCCCCCTTGAAGTAGCCTTCCTCTCTAGAAGTAACCTCCCGTTGCACCAGCCTTCTTGAAGTAGCTCAAGGTCTCCTTCTTCACCAAGAAGATCTCCACCCTCTCCAATCCGCAGCCTCCAACCTAGGAGTAGCAAGGAGAGTACAAACAATAATAGAGAACAAGAAAAGAAAAGGAAATTACAACTTATCCTTTTGTAGCCCAAGGCTTGATTTGCCTAGATCAAGCGTGTAGATCTCCTAACCAAAGTGTATGGACTTGTAATTGCAGTGGATAGGAGATGCTAGCCTATAGGACACGAAATTTGAGATAAGGAAGGAAGTAGCCAATTTTTACAATGCTCAAATTGCTCACAAACAGATTGCAAATGTAATTGCTTGCTCAAAGAGTACTCAAGTGTGTAAAAGGTGTATCTGAGTGTCCTATGGCTTGTCCTATTTATAGGAATGGCCTATGGATGCTTAAGGACGTTCTAGACAACTTCTAGGGGTTTCTAAGTGCTTAACTAGCCGTTAGGTACAAGTTTGTTGCTTTAGCAATGACTAATTAATTTATTCTGCAGTTGCTGTCAGAATTCATCTCGGTCGAGGAATGGTCGACCGAGACACCTACTCGGTCGAAGGTTTGTCGACCGACATGCTCTCTGGATCATGTGTATTGCAACGTTTATCTCCAACTGCCAACTACCTTGTCAGTTGTGTCTAACGGCTACTCTGGGTCTTTCTCGGTCGAGAAGATTGTCGACCGAGAGTGTCTCGGTCGAGGAGTTAGTCGACCGAGGTTGACCCTGTTTCAATTTTTCAATTAAGGCACTAAGTGTGTGTATGAGTGTGCATATGTGAAGCTATTTGAAGGGGATGACCTATCTAAATGTGGTGTTTAGCTAGGGAGAATCTAACGCTTGATTTACATGAAATCTAAGTACTTGTACATTATATATTTGTACAAGTTTTTACAAGGCGATTACATTTCATGAAAATACAAACATATAAGCATATGGATTTCCCTAATTGCTTTTGTCATCCACCTTGTTCCTGCACACTCAAGTAGCTCGTTAGATTAATAAGAATGAAATGTTTGTCATAATCAAAACAAAGGGATTTATAGATGTCCATTTAGCCAACAATCTCCCCCTTTTTGAAGATGACAAACATTTCCAAAATATAATAAAGGAACTATAACGCAACTTCTTGATGATACTATCAGCTAGAACTCCACTCGTTCTTGGATCCAAAATTGTTAACATATCAGTCCTGCACCTTCAACTGAAACCAATTTTTGGGAATCGTTGTTGCTGATTCCATGTATGTTCCATGCGACTAATAACACCAGGATAATGAGTTGGTGCTTCCTAGGATTCTCTCCCCCTCTCCCTCATGATCTAGCTCATCTGATGACATCTGCTTCCCTCTGTTCCTAGGAAACAGTTGAGAGGCAACTTTCGTTCTTGCTACTACCACTTTTCTGTTCCTCATGTGGACATTCAGACTCCCCCTCTGCAACTCTTGTGTGGATATCTTCTTTCCCCATTGTTAGAAAATAGTTTCTTATTTATGTATCTCTTTACTATTTCCTTTTCCTGTTGGGTCTACTATGTAAATAGTCTTTCTCTATATAATAAAGGAGAGCACACCCTAACCGGGTATCACTTTGACCCAAATCCTCTCACACGGTATCAGAGCATATCCGACTACTGCAACCCTAGCCGCCGCCTCTTCCTCCCCTCCGTCCATCTCCTTCTTCCTTCTTCTCCGGTTGCATTTGCCGTCGCCGTCGCCGGCGAAGCAGGACAACCGACGGAGGTTCTCCTCACTGGGCGGCCAGTCCTCCTTCGATCCGACTAGACACGGTGGCTGCTAGAAGGAGAGGAGAACCTCTCGTTATATCCCAAAGAGAGGAGGAGCACCTTTCTTCTCACCCTCTTTCCTCTCCATGTAGTCCCCATACGTGGATGAGTGCCTACATCTCTCGGGGCTGCTGATGCGTCAGTTTCGCATCATCAAGTGATTTGTGATGGCGCTAATTCCCGTCACCCCTCCCTGGCGTGCCTTTCTGGGGCCATCCTCTCTCCGACGCGTCTTCCCGAAGTTGTTCCTCACCGTTTGACAGAGCCAATTCCCGTCAACGTATACGTGTGCCGCCCCCACACGTGTATTCCAGGTGACATAACGTGTTGCCATCGAAGACTTCTGTTTTGATAGAGCTGTTTATGGAAGATACAGTGTCTCATCCCTGACACGACGTGTCCTAGCTGGTGAAAATTACACCTCTGAAACTGGACACCGCGTGTCTCCTAGCAAGACGACGTGTGAAAACTCTGTCAGAGGTCTCTGGAAACTCACACGACGTGTGAAAAATCAGACACGACGTGTTGAGCACCTGGAGTATTCTTCTGTCAACTCACACGACATGCGAAAATACAGACACGTCGTGTACTACTCAGACACATCATGTTCCATCCTCGACACGCCGTTCATTCACTCTGTCTGCTATTGTCTTCTTGATTTTTCAATATGGGGGATGCCAAGCCTGCTGCTTCCACTACAATCGTATACAACGACCAATCTCATATCACTTCTGTGAAGCTTAACTCACAAAACTATCTTCTTTGGATGAATGCTATCTACACTGTGCTTGAATCTCATGAGAAGGTGAACATTATTGAGTCGGAGCCTCCTGATGAAGGCAACAAAGACTACCCTACTTGGTGGAAAAACAACGGGCTGGTGAAGTCATGGATATGGAATAGCATGGAGCCTAAGATTGCATCTAGATTCATGTTCCATTCTACAGTCAAACAAAACTGGGAAGCCGCAAAGAAACATGTTTCTCATGAGAAGAATGCTCTTCGTTTGTATAAAATTTATGACCAACACTTTGCATAGAAATAAAATAGTCGCTCTCTTGAGGATTATTTTGGTACGATCCAGTCTATTTCTCAAGAACTCAACTTTTACCAGCCACTAAAGACTGATGAACAAATGAAGGACCGAGATGATCTAGTGACAATAAGATTTCTATCTGGCTTAAATCCTGTGTATACCTCAACTAGGAGTGTTATTCTAGCTACGGACAAATTACCAAGTCTTGAAGAAGCCTTTGTACGAATTCAACAATCATCTTTTGAATCCTTCTCCGCCACTCCAGAAGACCATCACACTGAGACTCAGACGTCTCTTGCTGCTGCAGCCAAAGGAATGGGACGAGGTGCTGGTCGAGGACGAGGTGCTGGAGGAAATCGTCTAAAATGTACTTTTTGTTGGAAACTTGGTCATGTAGAAGAAAAATGCTATTCTAAGCATGGTCAACCACCAACTGGAGCTGCACATTATACTGGAAATTCATCTGGAGCATCTGCAGCTGGACGCTCTAAACAGGTGCAATCAGATGTCGCAATCTCCAAGGAGGAGTATGACCGTCTTCTACAAGCTACTCAGCAGGCTTCCCTTGGCGCCTCCGTCAATTTAGTATTAGATGCAGGTAACTCGGGGACTTCACTTGTTGCCTCTCATCCATCCTCTACATGGGTAGTGGATTCCGAGGCCTCCTAGCATATGACGGGTATACACTCTATGCTTCTTTCCTCTGACTCATATATCCCACATTCCTTTGTGACACTAGCTGATGGTTCGATTAGAAGCGTCCAAACATGTGGCACCGTACAAGCGTCATCTAATTTGACTTTACAATCTGTCCATTATGTTCTAGATTTTCCATTTAACTTAATGTCAGTTGCTAAACTGGTTGATTCTTTGAAATGCTTGGTAATCTTTGAAGACTCTTTCTTTGTGTTACAAGATCCCAGGAGTTGGAAGACGATCGGTGGGGGATCTAGGAAAGGTGATCTCTACTTCTTTGAAGGTCGTCACCCTGCTCTCCAGATTCCTTACACCTCATCCACCATTTTCAACTGCTCTCCCTTGCAATGTCATTGTCACTATGGACATCCATCCCTACAGAGTCTTAAGAAGCTTGTCCTAGGCTTCGCCTCAATTAAGTCGTTAGAGTGTCAGTCATGCCAGTTAGGCAAGCATCATAACCTTTCTTTTCCAAGTCACATTGTGAAATGCTCTAAGCGCCCTTTTGATCTTATTCATAGTGATGTCTGGGGTCCTGTTAAAGAGCCAAGTTATAATGGCTTTCGATATTTTATGTCTTTCATTGGTGATTTCTCCCGCATGACTTTGGTTTATTTACTTAAGTCTCGCGATGAAGTCCTATCTGTTATTCAAACTTTTTATCAGTTAATAAAAATTTAGTTTGATGCTCATATTAAGACCCTTCATACTGATAATGCTCTTGAATATGTTCAAAAGGCTATTTCTACGTTCTGTAATTCTGTTGGCATGATTCACCAGATGACTTATCCTCATACACCCCAACAAAATGGGGTTGCTGAGCGCAAAAACCGTCACTTACTTGATGTCGCCCGTACTCTGTTGTTTCAAATATCAATGCCTAAGAGATATTGGTCTAATGCTCTTCTCACTGCTTGTTTCTTGATTAATCATCAGCCATCTTCTGTATTACAAGGGGCTACCCCCTTCTCTGTTTTACAACCTGACGAGCAACCTTTCCTGTTCCTCTTTGTGTGTTTGGATGCACTGCATTTGTTCACGTGTTTGATCCGCGAGCCGACAAGTTGTCTCCTCGTGTAGTTTGCACCGTCTTTCTCGGATATTCTCCCACACAGAAGGGATACAAGTGTTATTGTCCTCGTCTTCGTCGTCTTTTTGTGTCGGTTGACATTACGTTTTATTAGTATATACACTTTACTGCTTTTCTTTACTTAGTGTATTTTGCTTATCGTCTTTTCTCTTTTACTCTTTATCCCATATTGGTTATCTCTAAATCCTATACACTCTCTTGTCTTATAAAAGAGAGCCCAATGTATTCTTTTTAATCATCCAATAATAAGCAATCTCGTTGCCGACTTCTAGATGGTATCAGAGCGGGCCGATCCACCTTAAACCTAATCCCTCTCTCACCCCAACCCTAGTCGCCATCTTCTCCACCAACCCTAGCCGCCGCCACCCCCCTCTTTTTTTTTTCCGCCGCCGCTACAGTACCGCCGCTGCTACAGTACCGCTGCTCCAATCTCTCCACCAACCTCCTATCTCCTAGCTACTCCCATCCTTGTGGCCTAATCTACCACAGGTCTCTCTTTCGTGCTCTGTTTCGCTTTCCGAAACTCTCCGGACAGCCCCGGTGTTTTCCAGTTCTGGCACGTTGACGGTGTAAAAGGCTTCTCCTTCTCTATCTGCCTGCGCCTCATGGTGGAGTGATTAATCCTCCATGTTGGCGTAGGTTTTTTTTCTCTATCTGCTGCCCCTATGTGGGTTTTTCTAAGATCCATGCGTGGATCTTTTGCCATACTGAAGAAGAGGCCAGGAAAAATGAGTAGCAACAGAAACAAGAATTTGCACAGAATTTAGCCGAGCCACTGGAGAAAAAGTCTCAAAGAAGACAACACAAATGTCTGAGTGTACCCCTTTGCCACCAGATGCACCTTCAAGCGATCGATAGACCCATCGGGTTTCTGTTTTACAGTGTAAACCCAACGGCAGCCTAAAACAGACTTGCCAGGAGGAAGATCCACTAAGTCCCAGGTAGAGTTCTCATGAAGTGTTGCCATCTCACTGTTTATAGCTCGGGCCCAACCATCATGGCGGGTTGCTTCCTTATAAGAACAAGGAACAGTCGTAGAGTCCAGTTGAAGAGCATACGTGTGGGCTGCAGTTGACAAATGAGACAAGCAACACATATTCGCCAAAGGATGACAGATAGCGCAGGATCGGACACCTTTTCTAGCTGCAACTAAAAGGTGTAAATCTAAAACGGAAGCATCAAGAAAACTCTCAGTAGAAATAGCTACCTCAGGAGTGGCAGACGATGAGGAGGCATCCAGCGGGACTAGTGACGCTACATCCTCTTGGCAATGCCCTGCTCGCCTGGTGCAAACTAGAGGAAAGGATGGAGGCGGTGGTGGAGGTGGTGGTATTAGTGGGGAGATGTCGATAACACTCTCATCACACGGCACAAGAAGAGGTGGCTCTCTCTCACGTTCAAAGATGTAGTCACTCTCAGGATTGTGCTCTCCCTCACTCTGAACAGAGTCACTAAAAAACGGAGTAGACTCATGAAACGTCTAGAAGTCGGCAACGAGATTGCTTATTATTGGATGATTAAAAAGAATACATTGGGCTCTCTTTTATAAGACAAGAGAGTGTACAAGATTTAGAGATAACCAATATGGGATAAAGAGTAAAAGAGAAAAGACGATAAGCAAAATACACTAAGTAAAGAAAGCAGTAAAGTGTATATACTAATACTCCCCCTCAAGCTGGAGCGTAGATGTCAATCATGCCGATCTTGGATGTCATAGTAACAAATCTTGTCTTTGGAAGAATCTTTGTGAAGATGTCAGCCACCTGATCAGAAGTAGGGATGTAGGGAGTGGATATCTGGCCAGATAAGACAACTTTGCGAACAAAATGGCAGTCCACCTCAACGTGTTTAGTTCGCTCATGAAAAGTGGGATTACTGGCAATAAACGTAGCAGCTTTGTTATCACAATACATCGGAATAGGAGATGTGTCAGAAACACCAAAATCCTTCAGCAGGCTCCAAATCCAGAATAGCTCACAAGTAGTATGCGCCATGGCACGATATTCAGCTTCAACACTTGAGCGAGTAACCACAGTCTGTTTCTTGCTTCGCCAAGTAACACAGTTTCCTCCCACAAATGTACAGTAGCCAGAAGTGGAGCGTCGGTCAAGCTTGCTCCCAGCATAGTCAGAATCAGAATAACCAAGGAGTTTACAGTGACCATGTTTCTTATATAGCAGGCCTTTCCCATGAGAGCTCTTCAAATATTTAAGAATGTGGCAAACAGCGTCCCAGTGACATTGTCGGGGTTTATCCAGATATCTACTAACAAGCCCGACAACAGAAGTAATATCAGCTCGTGTAACAGTCAAATAAATAAGCTTACCAACCATGCATCGATACTGATGATGGTCAGGATAGGCAGGAGAGTTCTCATCATCCCAGTCAATATTTGGATCCAGAGGTGTGCTAGCAGGCTTAACACCTAGAAGTCCAGTTTTAGAAAGCAGATCCAGAACATATTTGCGTTGAGACAGACAAAGACCAGAAGAGGAACGAGAAGCTTCAATGCCAAGAAAATACCGCAGAGAGCCAAGGTCTTTGGTAACAAAGTGTTTCTTCAGATAGCACTTGGTAGCCTGAATGCCTGCAGGATCACTCCCTGAGAGAATGATGTCATCAACATATACAATAAGGATAACAATGCCAAAGGTAGTATTTTTGACAAAAACAGAGTGATCTGACTGGGAGCGTTTAAAAGAAAATTTCTGAAGAATAGTACTCAGTTTATCAAACCAAGCACGTGGACTCTGTTTCAAACCATCAATGGCCTTCCTCAGCCTGTAGACCTTAGAGGACTCCCCCTGAAGCACAAATCCCGGGGGTTGTTCCATGTAGACCTCCTCATGTAGGTCCCCATACAGAAAAGCAGATATTTGACAGTAAATACCCAGCGACAGCCAACTGGAGAACAATCTACAGGAGGATCAACCAGCTGCCAGGTGTTGCGTTCAGTAAGAGCCTGCATTTCAGCTTCCATAGCTTGTCGCCAAGCAGGATGTTTAAGAGCTTGAGAAGCATTTTTAGGAATAGATATAGCAGAAAAAGCAGCAGTAAAATTTGCAAAATTAGTCCCTAGATTATCAGTAGTACAAAAATTTCCAATAGGATGTTTAGTACAAGTTCTAGTTCCTTTCCTCAAGCTGATAGGAACATTAAGATCAGAGAATACTTGCGGTGGTGTTTGATCTAGCACGGAGGATGAAGACGTTAGAGGGGCCATAGAGGGAGTTGTTGTCTTTTGTTTTCTTTGATATACTTTTAGAGGCGATTTTTCAGTAGGAGAAGCAGTATCGGCAGTATCAGTAATATCAGCAGTATCATCCATGATAGGTAAAGGTGTGTCCAGTAATAAGTCCGAAGAAAGAGCTGACCCGGAAGACGAGTAAAAGGGCATATGCTCAAAGAAAACAACATCAGCAGATACAAACCATTTCTTTGACACAAGATCATAGCAGCGGTACCCTTTCTAAGTGCGCGAGTACCCTAGGAAGACACACTTAGTCGCTCTAGGATCAAGTTTGGTTAAACTGGGACGAAGGTTTTTGACAAAGCAAGTGCTCCCAATGATACGCGGAGGCACAGAAAAAAGGGGCGCATCCGGAAACAGAATTTGATATGGAACTTGATTTCCAAGCACAGAAGAGGGCATTCGGTTAATTAGGTAACAAGCAGTATAGATAGCCTCAGGCCAAAAATGTTGGGGAACATGATAATGAAACAGTAAAGTGCGGGCAACTTCAAGAAGGTGGCGATTTTTACGTTCAGCGACTCCGTTTTGTTGTGGCGTGTAAACACAGGAAGTTTGGTGTATGGTACCCTATTTTCGACAAAGGAGGCTGACTGAGGCTTGCACAAATTCTAAGGCATTATCAGTTCGAAAAATTTTAATGGGTTTAGCAAATTGGATTCGAATCTCAGCAAAGAAAGCAGTGATATTGTCAAGAATAGTAGACCTATCTTTGAGCAAAAACAACCAGGTGGTTCTAGAAAAATCATCAATAAAACTCAGAAAATATCGAAATTCAGAAGTACTCGGCACAGAACAGGGTCCCCAAACATCAACATGAATAATGTCAAATGGCTGTTTAGAGCTGATACATGATTTTTTGGAAAAAGATGCTCGGGTATGTTTGCCCAGTTGGCAAGTCTCACAATGAAAAACAGAATCTAATACATCAGGTAATAACTGTTTCAGCTTCGCTGCAGAAGGATGTCCTAAGCGATAGTGCCACTGGATGCCGGTCACAGAAGATGTCAAGTATGTTGCGGTCTTCGGAACGTCCAGGTAGTATAGCCCGTCTGGTCCCTCATGGCCCGAACCAATCGTCGTCCTCGCGCAGATCTTGAAAAATAACACCATCCAGATCAAATGTAATCGAGCAACGAAGGCTCTTCACAGTTCTATTAACATATAGCAGGTTAATAGGAAACTTAGGAACATAAAAAATAGACCGCAGAGGCAGGCAACCAGTGGTACATATATCACCAATTCCAGTAACAGGTGTCTTAGAGCCATCAGCCAGTGTAACAGGAGGTATAATAGAAGTATTTTACAGTTTAGAAAATAAAGCATGATTGCCAAAAATATGAGATGTCACACCAGAATCAATCACCCACAAATTTTTACCAGACTGTGTCAGGAGGGCGGTGCTACCATCAGTAGAGGCGTCAGCAGAAGAAGCAAGACGAGCCTGGAGAAGTTTCTCGAATTCAGACTGTATCCAATCAGCAGAAGGCGGAGCAGAGGTAGTAGCAGTCTCAGGCTGATCCGTCGTGACTTGGTTTGTCTAGGCGGGCTTGCCATGCTTGATCCAACAACGGTCTTCATTGTGGTTTGTCCGCTTGCAGAAGGTGCAGAAACGAGGTTCAATAGATTCAGCGCCAGAGCCACGTCCAGGTGCAGTAGAGCGTCCACGTCCGCGGCCTCGAAAGGAGTCGCCAATACGAACAATGAGGGATGCTCCATCGGAAGTGTCAGGAAGATGCTGCGAAACAGATGGCAGACGTTGAACCCTTTTCAAAACATCTCGCAGGGTGGGCAGAGGATCACTGGATAGGATCTTATCAACAACTCCAGCGAAGGAAGAAGGTAGACCAGCGAGGAACTGAACAAGCATAAGTTCATTCTGTTGACGCTGAACTTCAGTGATGTCGGCAGAAAGAGGATGATACACCTGGAATTCATCCCAGAGAGCACAACAGCTGTTGTAGTAGTCCTCAATAGAGTCCATGGTAGTAAATTCTTGTTTGGCCAGTTGCTTGAAGATTTCAAAAACCTTCTTGGGATTTTGCTGATGAGAATAGACGTGGAAAAGTTGATCCCACATCTCCTTTGCAGTCTGGAGGCGAAGAAGAGACTGGCTGATCTTTGGCTCGACGTTGTTGACCATCCATGTCAAAACACCGTAGTCCTCCTTGGACCAGAGATCGTAGTCTTGCTTGATCTTTTCAGCAGCCTCAGCAGCGGGGACCGCCGGTCCCTTGGTAGATAGATGAGAGTAGCGCCCTTGTGCTTTAACATAGAGCTCAAAGGAAGCCGTCCAGAGGTGATAGTTGGAGTTATCCAACTTCACGACGGTAACACACAAAGTCCGTGGAAGATCAGAAGTCGCCATCGGAAGATGGAGACAAAGGCAGAAGGACAGGCGCAGAGGGCAGCAGAAGTAAGCAGCAGCAGCAGAAGTCAGCAAAAGTCCAGTGCATGGACTAGATGTCAAGAATGCCTTTCTTCATGGTGATCTTCTTGAGGAGGTGTACATGGAGCAACCTCTTGGGTATATTGCTCAGGGGAAGTGTCAGGAGGTGTGCAATCTCAAGAAATCTTTGTATGGTCTGAAGCAGTCACCTCGGGCATGGTTTGATAAAATTCAATGTTGCACTTATACAGTTTGGGTTCACCCGGTCTTTTACTGATCACTCACTCTTTGCGCATAAGTCTTCGAGTGACACCATTATTCTAACTGTTTATGTAGATGATATTGTCATCACCGGTGATAACTCTACTGACATTCTACAACTCAAGACATGGCTGCAAACACAATTTCAGACAAAAGATCTGGGTAATCTTCGATATATCCTTAGCATAGAAGTCTTACGCTCAAAGAAAGGAACAAATCTCTCTCAGCGAAAATATGTCCTTGACCTACTTGCAGAGATAGGCGTGACACGGAGTAAACCTGTCTTCACGCCTATGGACTATCATACCAAGACTTCCATTTATGATAATAGTGAGTTTTCTGATCCAACAAAGCATAGACGGATTGTAGGAAAACGGATCTACTTGACAGTTACTCGGCCTGATATTTCTTATGTTGTTGGAGTTGTTAGCCAGGTCATGAGTGCACCTAAGATGTCACATTGGATGGCAGTCACCCGGATTCTTCGGTACAACAAAGGATCTCCAGGGAAGGGCCTTACTTACTTTACGGGGCAGAACCTCACACTTAAAACTCCCTGGGTTCACTGATGATGATTGGGCTGGTGATGTTGGAGATAGACGGTCTACTTCTGGATATTACGTGTTTCTTGGGTCACATTTGGTGACTTGGAGGAGCAAGAAACAAAATGTGGTAGCACAATCCAACACAGAAGCCGAATATCGAGCCATGGCACATGCTTGTTGTGAGCTACAGAGGGTTGTATCTGTTTTGTCAGAAATGGGCGTGTCTGTTGAGACCATATTTCTCTCATGTGTGATAACCAGCCAACCATTCATATTGCTAGCAATCCTGTGTTTCATGAGAGGACCAAGCACATAGAAGTGGACTGCCATTTTGTTCGTGATTTAGTACTCTCCAAGAAGATTCAAACTCCTCATGTTAGGACTGGTCAGTAAGTGGCAAATATCTTCACCAAGCCACTTCCATCTTCAACTTTCAAGCATATGACTTCCAAGCTGGGCATGCATGATGTGTATGCTCCAGCTTGAGGGGGAGTGTTAGAAAATAGTGTTCTTATTTATGTATCTCTTTACTATTTTCTTTTCCTGTTGGGTCTACTATGTAAATAGTCTTTCTCTATATAATAAAGGAGAGCACACCCTAACCGGGTATCGCTTTGACCCGAATCCTCTCACACCCATCTTTCTCATTATGGCTGCCCACTCGAAACACAAACCTTCCGTTATCATTCTTGACATTCGTGTTAGGAATAATCATTCTGTCATCTTCGATCCTCATACTGATATGTTGATTTTCTTGGCCTCTCACATGATTCTTCTAAATGTCTCCATGTTGGGTATTGTCCTTGTTTGTTTTGTAGGTCTTTCAGTGGCTTCCTCTCCATATTCCATTATTGATTGTTGTTCTTGTAGTTATCATTTCTTTTCCTTCAGTCTATCCCAAAAACCACCCATTCAACAACCTCATGTGGGTCTACATCATTAGCTGTTTCATCCCCTTTGTGCTCGAGATCTCGGAATCTGTTTCTCATAGAAATCCCTTTACCACCACTCTATGCTCCTTGTCTCGTTTGCTTCCTTTGAAATGGTTTAGCATGCAAAGCTTCTGAGAAATCACCCATGGGGGTTATTGTTTCTTCTGGATTGACAAAGATGGATCTCCATTGCCCGGTACCTTGTTCGTCTTCCTCATACATTTCATCTTCTTGAATCCAAAATCATATAGCAATGCATACAGATGCAAGGGATGTTCTCATACTCCATTCGATATGTCTCCCATTCAATCACCACAGCCAGTGTAAGGGGTTTGCTGCAGTCCATCTTCACAACTATTCTCACAATCCTCTCTTCTTGAGATCCGTGTTACTGTCGACCCTCAACGTTGAGCCTATACAGTCACCATTTCCTCGAGTAGCCGACTTTGATATAATAAAACTGATTGTCACAACGATGTATCTAGGATGCTTATCTGTCTTGGAGGAATATGACTTCCATGACGACACATAGGTAAGAAACCATCATCAGCCACAGACCCCTGTTAGAGCTTTCAGGTAGTCATCATCCCTCATGAATTGAATGAGGAAATAGTCAATTTCAAGATCTATCAATCTGAATGTGCCGACATGGTTCCACATACTTCAAATCCAATCTTGGAGGGTCATATGCCCTACTTCTTTAGCTAACACCTTGACTATGACTACATAGGCCCAGGATTTCATTAGATTGCAATAAGCTTCTTCTTCAATGTTGATGGCTGGAGTTCCTTGAGAATCTTTTACTGTCAGATCCAGTTTGGATCTTCCAGGTTGATATAGGATGTAGCCGATGTGTTAGATCCTCTCCCAGTGGCATCTTTATGTGAGATCTGTTGACTCAGGGAGAGCCTTGCTTGTTGCTCATGCCATTGTTCACGTTTAGAGAAGGGAAGGTACCAGTCGTCACACCGACGTCCATGATATTCTCCTTGCAATGACTACTGTTGTCCTTGTGAGTAACGACTCAGATTTCCCCGTACTCCAGACTAATTCCAAGTCCCCATAATACATCCATAACCATCGTCTTTGTGGAGTTGCACCGGGACTCGCATCCTAGGAATCGCTGGTGCGCCGCCACTCTGCTCATTAGGTCAAGCGACAGGGGTATACCAGAATTCCAACTATCTAAAAGAACATTGAGAAATCCTATTGTTTTAATGGATCATTTTCTATTATTACATATGTTTATGCTCTTCTGTCAACATATATCTAGTATGTGTTCTTAATTATTCTGTCAAATTCAAGTTGCTCTTTCTCATGGGTATCAGTAAATATCACTATTTTGATATTTTGTATATGTATATTCCCCTGTAGTACGGCACTGCCATTGCATTTTAAAGTTTCTTGAAGTCATAACGTCATGGCTTTCAATATGAATGGATGCTGGATGTGTTTATATATATATATATTTATATATATATATATATATATATATATATATATATATATCTTTTTCTATACTGTGATATATGGCTTGAGTTGATCAATTATTATATTTCTGTATAGATTGATTAACAAACTTGTTATATATGTTGATATATCCAGAAAACAGCAATCAAGAAGATGGATATGAAGGCATCAAAGGAGTTTCTAGCAGAGCTGAAAGTATTATCACAAGTTCATCATCTGAACTTGGTAACATCCTATCCTGAAATCTAAAAACTTTTCAACTTGAATATCTTATGCTAGGGTGAGATCAGATAAATCTGTCAGTGGCACCTTACATCTTTATATTATTCTACGATATGTTCTATTTAATTGTGACATTCTTCAACCATTATCAAATATCACGATCGCTTCTGTTCTCTACTTAGAATATATGAATTGTAGTAGATTAAAATAATGAGAAGCTAATGTGATTTACCAACTTGTATTGAAGTCTGAACACTCTTTTTTTCTCAGGCAATATGATGAGTCATTAGCATAATTCAAAAAAGTGGTATGCGGTGTACGTCCGAAGAGGATACCGTCTATGTATGCATATAGATGTATATATATGGAATCCGTGTGTAGTATATGTATGAATATTGAAATGTATATATACAGATGTACTGATATATGTGTAGAGCGTGTGTATAAACATAAATAACTCAAAATGTAAAAAGATATGTGGATGCACATGTATACGTATGTATAATATATATAGGTATATATGTATGCTTATATATGAATATAGCAAAAGGTAAATGTAGAAATGTGTGGGGAAATTTATTACACACATTACGACCTTATATATGGGATTAAGAGAGAGATTTCTCTCCCTCTCCCACAACCTGTAGCAGATGCCTGATGCTCGAGAGGGTATTAAACCTAGAAATGCTTGTTTGAGTGGTTCGAACCCGGGTCCCTCCATTGAGAAACACCGGAATTCGCCAACCACGATATCCATCACCGGCACATATGGCTATGTATACGTGTATCTGTATGTATGTATCCACCTATGTGCATAAGTAGTGGGCTTTTCAAAATTAGATTTTAATCGACCGCTTAGTCAGCTAAGCGGGAGTATATGCTTCACATGACCGCTTAGTGGACCAAAATAGCAAAATGCGGTGAGGTGGGGTGACCACTTAGGCATAAGCAAGGAGTATATGCGCCCATGGGAACCAGTTTTCCAAACAGTAGTGGTTAGGATTTTGTTTCCGCTGATTTTAACTTAAGATTATTTCTAATTATCTTGAAATAAACTAGATTTTTTATGTCTCAAGTTACTCGTCAAGACGAGTCTTCTACACAAGCCACTCTATGCTGAGCAAATACTCTTTAAAAATTAGTTTCTTGAAATCCTTGATCATTGGATTTCTCCTTCACTGTCCTTACCCGCAATGAGCATTTTTAAGAAACATAGTATTAAAAGAATGATCTAAGTTGCTCCCATTTTCATTAAAAAAAACTTTTGCAAATAGGTTTAGATAGGATGAATACCAGAATCATTACTCTATGCCATGATGTTTCCTACAATCACTAGATCAAGTGCCATCCAACACTGTTTGCATGTATGTATCTCTCGGCTACTCTGAGGTGTGCCCTTGACTTGTGTGTTGCCTTCCAATCCCTGATCATCCTACCAATTCTTGTCTATTCACATAATACAGAAATGCTTATCATGGAAGTCCTTTGTAGTTGTTCTTTCCCGATGTCACTATAACTAGGCAATCTTCCCGTATAGCTCCCAGCCACCACAAAACTTTGTTATTCGTATCATTACTCAATTGAACAAGGAGCTTTGGCTTGCACTCTTCATATTGGAGAAGTAGTCACTGCCTGTTGTTGCCTTTCCTCTTCTACAATTGGATCGTTTTCTTTATCTAAGGAGGTCAAATAACATTTGGGCCTAAGTACAGCTGCATATAAAGGACCAAGGAGTTGTAGTGTCAATAATTCATCAATAACCACATTTATTGCTGAAACTTACAAAGCAGTTTCGTTTATGTTGCACCTCAAATGAGTTAATCTTTAAATGGCCACCTCCTATTTGGTGGATGTCCTAGAAGATCAAGGAACGATTAATCGTACAATGCTTTTCTGTTTTACATCTTTCGTCCTCTGGTTTGTCTTTTGTCTTTCTAGAATACTGTGTATCCTTAAGGAGTAAAAGTTTAAAGCTGATCTTGCATATATTACTTACTACTCTCTTATCCTGTCTTTCTACTACCTTTTTTAGTACTTTTATTTCTATAATGTCTATTCATCCCTCATTCAATACCTGGCTAATTACTCTCAAGAAATACAACTGAGCAGTTAGATATTGACTTATCAAAGTGCGTAGACACTTGGCTGGTGTGCCCAGCAGCCCAGTCAAATCAGACTTTTACATATCCTAGCTATGCTTATGGAATCTATTTATAACTCTATTAAAGGTCCTGGGTCTACTAACCTATCTGTTACATATTTCACCATTATGTAGCTCTAACTAGGTTTATTAGACTTTACTCGTAGCAAACCACTTGGGTTTATTTGTAAACTTCATGAGACAACTGACAAACGTAAAATAGTCCATGTAGACTCTAGACCTGCTACGGTACCACCAAACGTAATACCCCTACCGCTTGACAGCCTTATGGGATGCTAAGAGAGGTATTTCTCAACTACCTGCTTAAGTTAAACTTAAGAAAACAAACCAAAATGACTTCAGCTTGAAATTGAAAACAGTAATTCATTCTTTATCTTGTTAGAACTGTAGAAGCTTACTTGGAAACAAAAGATAAATATGTTCGTTGAACGATATAGATAATTTATTCTAAATTTTACTTGCTGGGAAGTTCATACTGTTTTCTTCTAATCAACTATTAAATACACACATTTTAAACCATTTTAACATATTTGAGAGCTTGCATAATTCATCATTTTGTTTCTAGTACTATATCCCCCTAGATCTACTAGATACTCTAGGTTACCCATCTAACTTAATTAAACTATTTAGAAATACATAAAATACATTCTGTAAACCACCTTGTCCCATGCACTCCGTCTTGGCTCCAGTCCTGCCTACTATGTCCAATTCAGGAGTTGTTTTACCTAAAATTTTGTTCTGGTCAGCAAGTAGGATCTCTACAACCACTGTTAACAACCCACATAATAACATATATAACAGTGACTAAACAAGTACTTTGATGTATAGCATAATTAACAATAAAAAAGAACATGCAGTTTTTTATACAGATATAAAACAGAAACTACCAAAGAACAAAACAACTAAACCTTGCTTAACAGCCTTAACTGAAATCTGAAGTTCAATTAGAAGCCTTGTAATGCCTATCTACGGAATTAAAGAAGAAATACTGCTAACAAGACTAAAAGGGAATAATTCTCATTCATCAACTGTGTCTCTACATGGACGCAGATAGAGCCTTTATATAGGCTTCTAAAAGAAAGACTAAACGGGCGGTAGCCAATGTGGGACTAAACCGCTTGACTTTACAAGAGCCCAAAAAGGAGAAAAAAAAAGGACATAATAAAATAAAGCATGCTAATAAAGCCTAACTAATAACACGACGACACCTACGCTCATAAGTGCGTAAAGGTGGGCCTGTCCTACATCAACTCCCCTCGGCTGCAAAAGACTCGACTCCGTCGAGTCAGTACCAAGGTAGAGCTCAGGAAGATCTGCATCATTGCGGCGAGACTCCTCGTCGGTGATCCAGGCGGCGTCCGCTGAAGAACGACCTCTTCAACGAACCAAGAAATGATGTACGGTGCCCTGGCTGGTGAGGACGGTCTGGTCATCCAAGACGATCTCAATGCGTTCGGGCGACTGTTGAGGAAGTCGAGGCAGAGGCGGTATCGCTGCTAAAGACGGTGGAGCACAATGACGATCTGAAGAAGCTGGTGGTGGTGGTGGAGGGGGTTCGAATGTACCATGATAAGGAGAAAGATCCTCAACATTGAATACTGCACTAATGCCCCGATCTGCTGGCAAATCCAGTACATAAGCATTGGGTCCTTGTCGGCTAAGTATTTGGAACAGTCCTGATGCTCTGGCGTGAAGCTTCTTGAAGGAATTTTTGGGATAGCGTTCAGGACACACACATACTAACACATAATCCCCCACATTAAATTATTGAAACCTGCGGTGTGCATCTGCAGAAAGCTATAGTTTTCATAGGACAAAGTAACTTTTCGGCGAATCTCGGCATGCAAATCATGAATGTGCTGGGTAAAGGTCTCAATAGTTTGGGAAGTATGGTCATTAGTGGACAGAGGTAAAAGATGTATAGGTTGGCGAGGTTTGTATCCATTAACAACTTTAAATGGACTTTATCCTGTGGATCAATTAGCAGAACTGCTGTTAGCGAATTCAACAATATGTAGCAATAAATTCTAATTGCCTAAACGCTCACCAACAAGACATCGCAGGAGGTTACCCAAACTCCTGTTGACCACCTCAGTTTGACCATCAGTTTGAGGGTGAAAGACAGAAGAGAATTTGAGGTTGGTACCAAAGATTTTCCATAAGGTCTTCCAAAAGTAGCTAACATAACATCACGATCAGAGACTATGGTGGTGGGGAGTCCATGTAGCTTGACTACCTCATTAAAGAAAAGGCGAGCAATATGTGAGGCGTCAGAAATCTTACTACAGGCAATGAAGTGGGCCATCTTTGAAAAATGATCAACAACCACAAACAAGGAATCATGGCCACGAGAAGTGCGGGGAAGACCTAAAATAAAATCCATACTTAGATCCTTCCAAGGCTCATGGGAAATAGGGAGGGAAGTGTACAAACCTGTATTTTGTCTTTTGGTTTTAGCCAATTGACAAGTACGACACTGAGACACTATGCGAGCTACCTCACGTTGTAAGGAAGGGCAATAAAATATGTCTGTCACTAGAGCGGTGGTCTTATCTCTACCAAAATGCCCAACGAGACCACCAATATGTAATTCCCAAATGAGAAAATCTCGAACTAAAGTAGAAGGGATACATAACTGCGTACTGCGAAAAAGAAATCCATCTTGTAGAATAAAATCACAAGCATGGCCAGGTGTACTATTGAGAAGGTCAGAATGAATAGTCGCGAAGTCAGGATAGGCGGAATATTGCTCTTTTAGATGAAGCCTACAACTTCAACACTCATAGATTGTAGGGTGGTCAAGCAACGACTGAGAGCGTTTGCGGCCTTGTTCTCAACACCTAAGCGATGTTTGAGTACAAAAGTGTACTCCTGAAGAAATTCACACCACTTAGCGTGACACACACTTAAATTCTTCTAGGGAATTTAGAAAGCGAAGGGCCTGATGGTCAGTTTAAAGAATGAATTCCTGATGGAGAAGGTAGTGCCTCCAATGACACAGGGATTGCACAACAACGTAGAATTCTTTATCGTAAGTGGAATATTTATGCTTTGCGTCATTGAGTTTCTCACTGGAAAAGGCAACAGGGTGACCGCCTTGACTAAGAACGCCTCCAATGCCAACACCGGAAGCGTCACAAGATACTTCAAACAGAAGTAAGAAATCAGGAAGGCTAAGAACCGGGGCTTCAATCAACTTAGTTTTGACAGCCTCAAAAGCACGTCTTGCAGATGGTGTCCACTCGAATTTGTCACACTTCATTAACTCGGTGGGAGGAGCCATAGTGGTGCTAAATCCTCAAACAAAACGACGATAAAAAGTAGCCAGCCTCGTGAAAGCTACGAAGCTCAGAAATCGAAGTGGGCTGGGGCCAATCAGTGATGGTTTTGACTTTGGCCAGGTCAGCCTCAATGCCGGTAGCGGATATAAAGTAGCCAAGGAATAGAACTTTATCTTGAAGGAACGAGCACTTCTTTATATCGACTTACAATTTCTCAGTTCGAAGTGCCTTGAAGATAAGTCAAAGATGATTTAGGTGTTCGTCCTTGGTCTTACTAAAAATCAAAATGTCATCAAAGTATACCACTAATTTTTTTCTAATGAATGGTCGTAACACATGGTTCATGACTTGCATGAAGGTGCTGGGTGCGTTGGATAGGCCAAATGGCATGACTAACCACTCATATAATCCGTCTGGGGTTTTGAAGGTAGTCTTCCATTTATGGGACTCCCTAACACGGATCTGGTGATAACCGCTAAGGAGATCAATCTTAGAGAAATAACGGGATCCTGTCAATAGATCAAGCATGTCGTCAAGGCGTGGTATAGGGAAACGGTATTTTACAATGATCTTATTGATGGGTTGACAATCTAAGCACATTCTCCAGCTACCAATCTTCTTGAGGGCAAGGAGAACAAGAATTGCACAAGGACTCTTGCTCTCTCGAATGAATCCTTTGAGGAGGAGGGCATCAACTTGGCATTTCAATTCAGCATGCTCAGTCGAGTTCATACGGTAATGAGGTCGGTTAGGTAGCGAAGACCCTGGAATCAAATCAATTTCATGCTAAATATCACGTAAAGGGGGGAGATCATCAGGAAGGTCTGTGGGTGTCATGTCTTTGAACTCATCGAGAAGGGAGACAAGTTCTGGTGGGGGGGGCTGAATATCGAAGATAGGAGTAGATTCTTTGATATATAGGACATGCATCCTTATTTGCGACTGGCTTCTTCCAACTCTCTTCGGGTGACAAGATGTAAAGAGTGCTGGGATTTGGAGGTCTGGGGGTTTAGTGGGGGACTCATTTTCGGAGGAGAGATGAATCGAGTAGGTGCTAAGCGTATGTGTTTGCCCTTGTGCTTGAAGGTATAGACATTGAAATGTCCCTCATTGTGGGCATCTAAATCATAAATCCAAGGACGAGCAAGAATGACGTGGCCAACATCCATAGGCAACACATCACACCAAATGTGGTATGAATAAGCACCTAGAGTGATGAGCACAAGGCAGCGTTGGGTGATGGGAAAGCTAATTTGGTTCACCCAATGGACTTTATGTGGTTGAGGATGGGGCTCTGGGCGCAAGTCCATGCACTTCAATCCATGGTTTGAAATGATGTTCTGAGAACTGCCATCATCAATGAGTAGTTTGCAGCTTTTACCAACATGTTTGAAGAAGGTTTGGAAGGGAGTGGTGCGTTTCCATTTGTCCCCTTTCGATGGGGAAGCTAAAACACGCATGACCTGGAGATATGACATATCATAATCATAGTTGTAATCAACATCATCATCAAAAGGTTCAGAAGTAGGAAAAACATCTTCATATTCAATGTCATCCTCAGGGGTGGTATCGGGAGAGTCAAAGGACACAAAAAGAGCACGACGAGGGCATTGGGCAGCTAGGTGGATCGTGCTGTGACAATGAAAGCATTCACGACCTCGCAGAGGAGGCCAGACTGGAGTTGTGACTACCTCCTTGCCTTTACTGGAGGAGGGGGATGAAGAACTCTGGGGAGGTGGTTGGGGTAGGGGATAGGCATAGCGATTTGGGGTAATGGAAGGATTATTGGTTGAGCGAGTACGTTGTCCAAAACAAGAAAAGGAAGGACCATGAATAAAATAAGGCATGCTAATAAAGCCTAACTAATAACATGGCGACACCTACGCTCATAAGTGCGTAAAGGTGGGACCTGTCCTACATCACCTTGTTTGTGCCACCTACTCTTATTGCATATACTATCTATGAATCACGACTGCGCATATTGGTACAACTGCATATACAGGATATGGTGATTTTTGAAAATTTTAGATACAAGTACAACAGTGGATACAACAAAAAATATACTTTAAAATTAAATATATACATATTCATAAAAATGCAGATTAAGACCATCTAATTTCATTCAAAGATAAATATAAACAAAAAGGAATCTTCTTGGACATGACATATTCGATCTTTATTCGATTTCATGAACAACCTGTAACCTGTCACATTTCACTTAGGTGTTCAATACTGACTTTTGGGCAAATTTTGATCCCTAGCACACCATCCCATGCACTCTTTATTAACATAGTTATAATAACATTCACAATTGCCAACCTTTCATGTTTACAATATTATAATTGCATCTCTATAGAGGCGTATGATCATCACACTCAATTGTGTCTCTGATGTAGGACGCACTACGCTCTATTCTATTCTTTTTTTGCTTTATTTTATATTTAGGGACCTAAGTGCAAATTATCTAGTTATTGTACTTAGTCGTAAATGTTTTATTCTTTCTTTTATTTTAGGTTTTATTTAATTTTGAATTTTGTTAAATAGGATTTTATTTCCATTACTTGAGGGTCAAGTCATGCAGTGTTATAAAAGCCAACCTTGGGGCCTATGTCCAGGCACTTGAATATGAATTGAATTTTGAGAATTGTCGTTTATCTTCTTCGTTCTTCTTCTTCTTCAAGATGTGTTCCACATCAGTCTCCTTTAATAAGAGAGATAAAGATTGGATAATAGAGATAGAACGATTGCTGCAGACCGGACACTACAATGCAGAATCAAGGATACAAATCAAGGGGATGGAGTATATGACTACATGAAAATCCCCTAAGAACTAGGCGACAAAAAGATTTTTTTTGGCATGAGTGAGAATATAACAGATATTCTTAGCTACATAATACAATATTGAATTAGCATCACAGTGGTTCAAAATCCTAACAACAGTCACCCTTATGAATTGATATAGTCAACTTAATATGGCCAATGCTGTACATTTGATCCATAGTTGGAAGAGGTTAATTTTAGTAACAACTAAGTAGTGCATCTATGGATTTATAATTAACAATCAAACTTATTTCATTGTGGTTCAAATTTCTAATTTAATTTGTGCTGTAAAAATTTAGAACTAACATTAAGTTACCAAAAAAATCTCAAGAATTTGGAACTAACAGTTCGTTACTAACAATAGGTTACTAACAACAATAAATTACTTCCAGTAACAAACTAACAATAGTTTATTAGAATGCCAACTTGGTTTATGGAACAACGTTGTCTAGAGCCATGATAACCATATGCTGATTTTGTGGTAGTCCAAGAAAGAAAAATTATAATAGATAGAGAACTAACAGTAACAGTAGGCACATGCTGACAAATTAAATCAAGTTTATGTATGCATCACTATATAAATGGGTGGGGTCGTATCCACCAAATATCCAAGATGTATCCACGAAGTAACCACTCTTTAAAAAGTGAAATCTTTTTTTGGATACGTCTGGAGAAGTATCCAATACGTATCCAGGCGTATCCAAGGAGTACGCGTATCCAATGTGTATCCCGTACGTCACCTATTTTGGAGTATCTGTTCTTTGTAGTATACAATTAATTCTCTTTCATAAAGATGTTATGTACTTCTATCCCTATGCGGAATTCTAATAATGGCTACTTATATTATCAACATCTGGAGAGATATTAACATGAATAGGTATTTAAACAGGATTTTACTAATAATATAAGAGAGTAGCATTATATGACTGACATCGAAAGTTTCCAATTTGTAAGAGACTGAACATAAGCAAATGTCTGGAACATTTTCAATGAGATAAAATACTCAGATTAAAAACCGGTTGATTCTTACTGTATTTTATCAGAATATACTTGATATAACCCACTGGCCTTTTCAAACACAATCTCATTTGTGACATTTCCCTGCTGTTCGGAACACTGTATCTTTTGCTTGTCACTGCTGGATAACTACTGCAGTGCTGTGACTGCCTTTGTCACTGAATGGATTCTCTGCTTATTGTTGAATCTTTAACTTAATCAAACGCCCACTTGGCTGTACTTGCCAAGTGGAAATCACCCAGTCTAGTGCTTGAATTGAACCGGCATCGAAGTCTAAAGGTTCTTCCAGTGCCCATAAAACTAATTGCTTCAAGTTGCCACGTCTGGATATAGAGGAGTAGAGAAGGATGATAATGGTGTAAGAGATGAACTAGACTCCCATGTAGTCTAATCATAGAACTTTTTTACTCATGAAAGGTTTCATGGGTAGAAACATACATCCTCCTATTCAAAGGACTAGCATTTTCCCCCTTTCTTAGTATTTGAGTATCCCACTTTTTTTGATGACATGAGGTGGAATTTGTCAGACTTTGGTTAAATTTTTGAATGAAGATAGAGCACCCAAAGCCTTTTGGAGGCATTGGTTATAGGACCCAAAAGGGAGATACCTTTCCGAGAACTAAACGTCTTATATTAATAAAAAAGTACACAATGACAACAACTTCTGGTTTGAAATTCTTCGGAATTTATGCGAGTTTGTTGGTGAAGTTGAAGTGGTGAGAATCCCATAAATGTCTAGTGAACAGATTATCAACATACTGGAGATCTCCATATCTAATCAATTGTCTTAAGGCCACGTTTGGTAGAGCGTAGTTGAATGTAGTTTAAAGTTTTGAAATATTGATCAAACATAATCACAGCTTTTGCTCTACTCTAGTTTTGTTTGGTATACTGCTAACGAAATCAGTGCTTTATACTGATAATTGTTTGGTGGTTAAACGGTCGACTGACAGAAACCGACACGCGATGGTCATTCATGCAGTTCAGGGATCAGCCGTGGTGTTTACAGTAGGTAGCGGCTGATAAGTCGTGTATGGGCAGGTAAATTATACAGTTGTTACAGCTGGCAAGCATCAAGAGACATCGACGGAGGGCAACTGCACGTGACTGCACCAAAATCGGAGGTGGTACAATTTCCGTGATTTTGCAACTCATGGTGAAGTCGGCTGCAGTAGAAAATCAATGAATTAGGGACTATTACATCCTACCCAACAGATTATATAACCCATATGTAGACATTTAAACGTGACGAGTTCAGTTCCTCCCTACCAAACAGCCCCTAAGATCCACAAATCCTACAATGAGCAAATGTTACCAACAAAGTAGATAAGCAACTAGCTTTGTGATAGATATGAGGCCAAAAGGAAAATTAGGAACTTAATCAACATATGGCAATCCAAATGAAGATGTAAGAAAAATGGTTTCACATGAATGTATGGATTCGATGGATCCGTTTGCTAGAGTAACAAAAGGTATGTGGGATGTAGGATTCCAAAGAGATGAGGTGCTATCTTGTACAAGTCTGTGGTGTGACACCTTCTCAGGGTGGGATCCTTGCCAAAGGAGACACTTTCTCGATGGAAATCCTTGTTATGTGACTTTTTTGGAATTTTCCATCAAAAAGTGTTAATGGTTGCAATATACTTCTAAAGATTTTATGTATAGTTCTTAAACTGGTATAATTACTTAGAATCTCTACAAGTTGTTTTGCTATTTAGGTGTCACATGAGATGATGTTGTCATTACCAACTTCCATACTTGTCAAGGCAGCCAGTCGGTCACCTTTCCTACTTGGGTGACTAGCCGACTAGTCGTCAACCAGTTGACTAGTCGGTCGCCCAGTCGTAGGTATGATCTTTACGTAATCTTGATAATCTACATATAGTTATATACAATAATTATATAAATCCGCTAATGTAACCATGTATCCAAGCATATAATAACCTAGATTCGGTAAATAATATCATAAAACACCTCAAAATTTTTGAATGTAGACTATTTAGTGTATTCAAATTGAACAAATATAATTAGATAGAGAAAAGTGATATACCATTATTAAATTTAGACTTTTAGTAATTCTTGAATTGTTGTAACTAAAATAAAAGTTATTAATTGAACTAGTGTAGTGTGGATGAAATTGATGTTCACATCAAATCATGGTAAAAGACAAACACAACCATTCGGGATAGTGGTGGGGGGAATTAGAATACCAAAAAAAGAAAAGAAAAAACCTTTATCATTCTTGGCTCTAGCCTAACTAAGCGGTCACCCAGGCTTGGTTTGGGCCGACCAGTCGAGCTATTCGGCCGACTAGTCGGCCTGGGCGAATGCCAAGTTGAGGTCCAAATTTTGGTGGTAGGCTAGTAAGACCCCACCCCTCCAACGACCAACCAACTAGTCGTCGACTAGTCAGCCGACTCAACAAGTATGCCAACTTCAACAGAGGGCTCAAAGACAAATCTAGAAGAAGTTGCCTTCTATCTTTTTTATGCTCCAATATGTTGTCCAAGTGGCAATGCAAATTGAGGATGAGCTGCATTTTCGCATGCCGGTTAAGTCAGAGTGGAATGTAAAATGCTTACCCATACCTCTTCATGGCTCTACTATGATCCATACAATCCCTACATCTTCTAAAAGGCACATGCCTTCAACAAAGTCATTGTAATGCATCGATTATCAAGGCTTTGACATTCTTCGTAACAACACACATGTTGCATTATGACAACTATGGCAACCAGAAAGGAAGGCATCAAGTATGTGGATGTCTTACTTGTGACTCTGTGAGTGAGCCCGGTAATGATGAAATCAGTAACATGAACCACAACAACATTCTCTTCTTTGGAAACACGAAGTGGTTTAAACCTGGATCTGTGTCAATCATCCTTATTCTTCTATACAATAGTGTGTAAAGGTAGGATTTGCATGTTTTCCATTCACAATGGTAGCGTGGCCAACCTTATTTAGGCTTTAGTTGTTTAGGTGTTTTGGTTGATACATGGATATCCTCCCTCAACCTTAATGTGTATGATGAATTGACCACGCCGCATGTTGACCTAAACATGCTTCACTACTTTTCCTATCATGATGTATAAAGATGCATTTTAGTGTGACATTATTGTTGTTAGAAAGTATCATAGGCCTATTTAGTTAATAGGTTAATTAGTTAATGGGCAGTGGTCATCTCAACCATCATCTGCTGCTGTTTTCCCTAGAGATCTCTTTCGCTATCGAAGCAACAAAGAAAGCCATAGCAGCAGAGGAGCTGCCTAGTTCTCCCTTTGATCCTCTTGGTTCTGGCGACACTAATTCCCGTTCAGATTGGGTCGTGGTCTACCAAGTCTTCCCTGTGGCTATTGTCATCTTGGAAGCCTCCACCAATTCCCAGACATCTTTCCCTGAACGACGCTAATTCCCTTCTAGTTCTGTTCGTGGTCCTGCAAGGGGCTGTTGTTGCCTCAAATTCACATGATTCATTGTATAAGTGATGGTGCCAATTCCCGTTACCCCTAGTGCGTCTTCCCCGATCTCTCCTTGACGATGCAATTCCCGTCAAGATCGTGCATCAATGGCGTTCGACCGACATGGTGTGTTGCAGTAAAAAAATTATCCTGTGAATCAGGGTTTCGCCTAGACCTTAAGTTACACGGTGTGTCAGATCTCAACACGGCACGTTGACGGAAGTTTTCATGCCTCTACGACGTGCATAGTTGTCTAGGCGTCCAGACGACCAAGAGTTGCCCTTGAACGCCCATACAACTTATGTTTTTTGTATTTTTTTCATTATATATTTTCTTTATATATTATACATATATAATTATTTATACATAATCATATACCTAGGTGTTGCACTTGAGGAGAACGAGGAGGGAGAGGGGAGACAACAAAGAATAAGAAAAAGTAGGGAAAGAGGAGGCATGGGAAAAAAAGGCATGAGAAGAAGATGCAAGGGAAGGAGGAAGGGGAAGAGGAGACAAAGGAAGAGAGTGCAATGGAAGACGACAATGAAGAAGAAGAAGAAGAAGAAGGCATGGAAAGAGGAGGCATGGGAAGAGGAGGTCGGGGAAGGAGGAAGGACAAGAGAAGGCAGTGGAAGAGAAGGAAAGGGAAGACAAAAGTGAAGAAGAAGGCAGGGGAAGAGGAGAACAAAGAGGAGGGAGGAAGAGTAGGAGGCAGAAGATGACGAGGTCAATACTAGCTGCAACAGTAGTTAAAAAAGTGGAGGAGGTCAACAACAACAGTAGTAAAAAAGAAAAGAAAAAGTAAGGGGAGGAGCACACAAAGGAAGCATGGGAGGAGGGAGAGAAGGGGGAGGAGGAGGAGGACGCAGGGATATCATGAATAAAAAAAAGAAGAAAACAAAGACTAACCTTGAAGGCGCCCAACTCCTACTGCTCCTTGCTCCACACAAGGTTTTGCTGCTTCTCCTTGTTCAATGCAAGGTTTCCATTGTGTGGATGTGGGAAGGGAGGAAGAAAAGGGGGAGGAAGAGAAGGGCGAGGAGGAAGAGGAGGGGGGATGCGTCGTCGTCGTCACCGTATCGCGACATCAGGAAATAGAGAGGGGCGACTATGAGTCGTCATTTTATTGCCAACTTAAGAGTTAAGCCTAAGCCCATTTAACGCCCAGGCAAGCCTCCCAGACCGCCTACTTCGTCCACCCGCCCATTCAGGCTGGGAGCCTAGAGTTGGGAGGATGGGGGCCGCCTACGCGTGCCTAGGTGGCGCTTAGGCGGGCGCGCAGTCAACTCAGACAGTGTGTTAAATTTCCAACACGCCGTGTTGGTGGAAATTTGTTTCACGCCTTCGACATTCTGCATGACGTGTTAAATTTCCAACACGACATGTTGCGGGAGCCTGTCATCTTTGACCAACAAAGTCACACGACATGTTAGGACTTTACACGACGTGTCAAAAGTAGTATGTCTACTTCCACTTCAAGTTATGACGTCCTCCAAAGGGTTTTATCTCCTCAAATACCTAATGATAATCGGATCCTAATTTTTGACCTAGTCAAAAAATCCTTTTAGAGTCAAGAAAAGATCGAGTTACTTTTTCAATTCGGGTCTTCTAATCGGGCTTATTGCATATTGACTCTAGTTATCAGTTTCTCTTATCTACATACTACACCTCTTGTTTTACATTTTCCTTTCCTGCCCTCCCACCCATCATGTATGCTTCTCTTTCCACGTGTTGGGGGGGGGTCATATGTCTCTTTACCGCACCACCTACCTCATTTTCTTTGTATTTGGTGTGCAGGGGATATAAAGGAGAGAGAGAGAGTATGGGGAGAGTATGAGAGAGCATACGAGGAGAGAGATGAGACATATTCTAGGCAATCTTCATGGAGCTTCGTATTCTTTAGCACATTTGCTCTTTCGATGTCTTTGTAGTGCGTTGTTCCCACTAAGCATTTCTTTACATGTGAGTTGGCTATCTGAGCTAATTCCAGTTGGCCACCGCTTTCGAAAGGAGTTGAAGGATCTGCTGCAGGTTTGACGCCAAGCTTTTTGCATTTGTACCACATTATGTATGTCAGGAGAAGAGCTTGCTGCGCTAATTCTGGCCTCTTATTCCCTCTGGTATTAATGACATTTTAGTTGATCATTCTCGTTGTATTCCCTTGAGACAGATGGTTGCTTCTTCATCAGATTTCTCTGAAGCTTGTCAATTCTAGCCTGCAAATTTTGTATCTGCAAGGATTCATCCACATTAATATTCATTGAGCTACTTTTGTTATATTTTCTCCAAGTTGCATCTGTTGACATGGCTCTTTTGCTGATCTACTTGGGTTCCTCCTTGATGGTACCATTCTTTCCTATCAAGCCCCTAAGATTCATGCGCCAGATTTATGGAACCAGTATGGCAATCATCATAACTTCATCTAGTTTGTTTTCATGCCACGTTATGCACGCCTATTGTCTTTTGTCCTAATTCAAATTGGCTACACTTTCTAGATGATTTGAAGATACCTCTATTGATACATCGACATTTTGCCTCCGCATTCATGTCACGTTATGTACGTGAAATGTGTTGACTTTGCGCTTATACCACTCGCACATTGCTCTTCAATGAAGATGGAGTAGTCATGGTACATTCGATCCTCTGCTCCAGTTTGGTTGTGGTGAGATTTTGTTTTGGCATTTGGATTCCATTTATCAGACGGTCTTCATTCCTTATGCACTTCAAAAGACCTTCTCTAAAACTTGAGTATTTCCAGCTTGCAGAACACAATTCAAAAGAGGTGTCATCATATGTTTTTAGTTAGGAAGTATTGTTTAAGGGTGAGTGACAATTTTCTTATGGGGAGTGACATTTTATCTCTATCGTCTACTCGAGTCATGTAAATCTAAGCTAGGGCATGAGTTTCATCCATGCTCCATCTTGACGGGGAGTGCTGGAATGTATTATAGGCCTATTTAGTTAATAGGTTAATTACTTAATGAGATTAAGTGTCTCGGCCCATATAGCCTTACTTTGAGTCCCAAGTTTGTAATGTTCCCCCTTGCTCCTATATAAAGGATAGGGGTGTGTCATCTAATATAACACAACACGAGTGAGTTCCCCTCAAACCTTTCAACAATTGCTTTCAATGTGGCATTAGAACTGGGACGCCCATGGCAAAACAACCATTGAGTGCAACTCAACGGGCACTCTTAACACCTATTTTTTGAATTTCATGGTATAGTTATTGGTGTAAGCATTACAACTTTAGTATGAGCTTCAAGATATTCCACCCACGAGAATGTGGCCAGGTGTTCTATGGCCACCCCCAGAAGTCTCATCTTTCAATGTTTGAGATTGTTAATGAAGCAGACAGGATGATCATGATTCCAACCCATTTATCCAAAGGTGCCCACTTAAACTTCTATAATAGAGCTTTTAATTTATTAATCATTCTAGGTTTTCAACTTACATTTTGAGTTTTTTCTATTCTAATAGTTATCATAAAATGTTTTGGACTTTGGTGGTTTAGGATTATTTTCTTTAAACAACTAACACATAGGTATTGTCTTGGCTCTTCACAATATTGATTTGTATGTTGATTAGTTAACCCTAGTTCCCTATTCCTTCTTCCTTAAGACACACGACGCGTCATTATGGCACCTTGTTAACCTTGAATCCCACACTAAGTAATTAGGATTTGCGTGCTTGCCTGATCCTCTATAAGTAGACATGCATATATCAATGTAGAACACAGAGCACCTTTCACTCTCAACAATGTAAATATACGGTTAAGTAGTTAGGTCACGAGGCTAGCCTCTACCTTGTACCCTCTATGCAATTCTTTATATTCGTCTCAATCTAAGCCTTTGTTTTACAACATCAAAATATATCTTTACAATTGTTTTATCTATTTTTCTTTCCATAAATGGTCACTATTTTACCTTGCTTATATCTCTAGACAAAAGATTACTTTCTTTGTTATCATTGACACATTTTCATATTGTTTTCTAGCCAAAAATTGTTAATGGGAATTCCAAAGTTTTTTCTCACACCATATTTGAATCAATAAATATTGATTCGATCATTACCTCAACTATGTTTTGTTCTTTCAGGTGCGGTTGATAGGCTATTGCACTCAAGATGCTTTATTCTTAGTATACGAGTATATTGAGAATGGAAACCTAAGCCAACATTTGCGTGGTTCAGGTGATGGTATTAACAAATGTATATATGGATTATTCTATAATTTGTTGTTTTAAGATTGATAGTTTGGTACTGAGAAGTAGGCTTTGTAATTCTAATATAAAAGGAAATACGATGCTATCTCTTCTATAATCCAAGAAATAAAGGTAAAGACTAAAGACAAGTGATATGGGAGAAAAACTAAAGATAATAGCATGAATAATACATATATCAACACTCCCCCTCAAGCTGGTGCATAGATATCAATCATGCCCAACTTGTCCACCATGGTAGCGAATCTGGTCTTGGGAAGTAGTTTTGTGAAAATATCCGCTACTTGATCATAAGTATTGAGTGTATGGAGTAGAGATTCTTCCAGATAAAACAACTTCTCTGGCAAAATGACAATCCACCTCAATATGTTTGGTGTGTTCATGAAACATTGGATTGCTGGCAACAAATATAGCAGCTTTATTATCACAATACATAGGAATGGGATCAGGATCATAAATGTCAAACTCCTCCAGAAGACCACAAACCCACAACAGTTTGCAAGTAGTATGAGCCATGGCTCTATACTCACCCTCAAAACTAGAATGGGCAATAACAATTTGTTTCTTGCTGTGTCAGGTAACAAGATTACCTCCCACAAAGGCACAATAACAAGATGTAGATATGCGATCTATCATGTTGCCTGCATAGTTACAATAAAAAAATCTCGTGATTTTACAATGTCCATGTCCTTTGTCTAATAAGCCCTTTCCTGGAGAATTCTTTAAATACTTCAGAATACGACACACAACATCCCAGTGGCATTGTCTGGGCTTATCTAGATATCTACTAACCAATACAACTGCAGAAGATATATCAACACGTGTAACAATCAAATATATAAGCTTACCAACTAATCTATGATATTGTTGGTTATCTGAGTATGGAGAAGGTCATCATCCCAGTTGGTATAAGGGTCCAGAGGAGTACTAGTAGGTTTTGCTCCAAGCATGCCTAATCTGTCAAAAGATCCAGAACATATTTCCTCCATGATAAGCAAATACCTAAAGAAGAGCGGGAAACTTCAATGCCCAGAAAATATACTGTAGCGGTAAAGTGTTTTTCCACATATTCTTTAGTAGCCTGGATGCCAACTTGATCACTTTCGGATAAGATGATATCATCAACATATACAATCATAATTATAAGACCAACACAAATCTTCTTAACAAAAACTGAGTGATCAAAATGAGAATTGCGGAAGCTGAATTTATCAAGAATATGACTCAATTTATTAAACCAAGCTAGTGGACTCTGTTTCATCCCATAAAACCTTGCGTAACTTGCATACTTTAGAATACTCCCCTAAGAAACAAACCCTGATGGTTGCTCCATATATACTTCCTAATGCAGGACACCATTTAAGAAGGCATTTTTGACATCTAGTTGAAACAGAGGCCGATCACAGTTAACAACCACATGAATAAGGACACCGACTAAAATTTAGACGAGCAACATGAGAGGTCTGAAAACAGTCAACCCCATATGTTTGAGTATAGCCTTTAGCCACAAGTTGTGCCTTCAGTCTTTTAATAGTGCCATCTGGCCGATACTTGATTGTAAAGACCCAGCGACATCCTAGAAGAGAGCAATCAATAGGGAAATCAACTAAGTCCCATGTATGACAATCAGTAAGGGCCTGCTTCCATAGCTTGGCGCCTTGCAGTATGTTGTAAAATGTGAGCAACACTCTTAGGAATAGAGACAACTGATAAAGCAGAGGTAAAATTGGCAAAGCTAGTGCCAAGATTAGCAGTAGAACGAAAATTTCCAATAGGATGTTATAGATAGGAATGGAATTGTTTATTCAGTGAGTAAAACAGGTTACATGACAGTCTCTAATATAGCTACTGAGAGTAGAGACATAAGTACAAGTGAGCAATATGGGACTAAAAGTAAAACAGTAAAACACAGTAACACAATATATCTATACTCCCCCTCAAGCTGGAGCGTAGATGTCAAATAAGCCCAGCTTGTCAATCAAAGTCTGAAACCGAGCTTTAGGTAAGATCTTGGTGAAGATTTCCGCTAGCTGCCTGTCAGTGCCAATATATAGAGTACAGATATGTCCAGACAGAACTTTCTCCCGAACAAAATGACAATCAACCTCAATATGCTTCGTGCGTTCATGAAATGTAGGGTTGCTTGCAATAAAAATCGAGGCTTTGTTGTCAACGAACATAGGAATGGGACTAGAATAAGCAATGTCGAACTCTTAAAGGAGGCCACGGACCCACAGAAGCTCACATGCAGTATGAGCCTTGGCTCTATATTCAGCCTCGACACTGGATCTAGCAACCACTGTTTGCTTTTTGCTCCACCAGGTGACTAGGTTGCCTCCCACAAAGGTACAATATCCAGAAGTGGACTTTCGATCAGATCGACTTCCTGCATAGTCAGAGTCAGAAAATCCAGACAAATTGCAATGGCCATGCTTTTTATACAGAAGACCTTTCCCTGGCGAGCTTTTAAGATATCATAGGATGTGACACAGCGTCCCAGTGGCACTGCCGGGGTTTATCAAGATACCGACTTATGAATCCCACAACAACAACTAGGTCAGCTCTAGTGACCGTCAGGTAGATAAGTTTGCCTACCAACCTTCGAAACTGGTGACGATCGTCATAAGGTGGAGAGCTATCATCATCCCAATCCATGTTGGGATCTAGAGGAGTATTGGCTGGCTTGCAGCCCAGCATGCCGGTTTCCTGTAATAAATCCAGAACATATTTTCTTTGTGAAAGACAGATTCCTGCAGATGATCTGGCAACTTCAATACCTAGAAAATATCACAGTTTTCCAAGATCCTTGGTGATGAAGTGTTGAGCCAAATAATGTTTGGTTTCCTGGATACCCGCAGTATCACTGCCAGATAAAACAATATCATCTACATAAACAATCAGAATCACAAGCCCTGCTACTGACTTACGAATAAATACATAATGATCAGATTGTGATTGCTGAAAGCCAAAAGTTATTAAGATCTGACTGAGTTTATCAAACCAGGCACGCGGGCTCTGCTTAAGACCATAGATGGCCTTTCTGAGTTTACATATTTTGAAGGCAGACTCCCCCTGAGCAACAAATCCCGGCGGTTGCTCCATGTATACTTCCTCCTGAAGATCTCCATAGAGACGCATTTTTGACGTCAAGTTGATACAGAGGCTGGTCTTTATTGACAACAATAGAGATCAGAATACGAACAGAATTCAGGCGTGCAACTCGAGAAAAGGTCTCAAAGTAGTCAACACCATATGTCTGTGTGTAACCTTTTGTAACTAATCTGGCTTTCAGGCGTTCAATGGTACCATCAGGTTGATATTTAATAGTAAATATCCAGCGGCAACCAACAGTATGGCACGAGGAGGGTCGTTCAACCAGATCCCAGGTGTGACGATCACAGAGTGCATGCATTTCTTGCTCCATAGCATGTTTCCAGGCAGGAATGCGAAGGGCCTCTTCGGCAGATTTAGGAATTGTCACAGCAGACATAACAGAATTGAAACAAGCAAAGCTACCACAGAGATTGTCAGATGAAAAAAAATTACTGATAGGATGCTTAGTACATGATCGAACACCTTTTCGTAAACTGATAGGAAGATCCAGGTCAGAAAATACCTCAGTGGATGGTGGATCATCCGCAGACGTAGGATTTGGTTCGGCCGGGGCTTCAGAAGCCTTGTGGTTCTTGGACCTACGCTGATAGACTTGCAATGGGCGTTCTTTAGGCATATCAGGAGACGGTAAATCCTCAACAATCACCGGTAACGGCGTGGTAGCCATAATATCAGTAGACAAAGTTGCGCCATCAGTAGAATAGTAAGGCATATGCTCAAAGAAGGTCACATCCGCACTAACAAACCACTGTTTTTTAATAGGATCAAAACAACGGTAGCCTTTTTTGTGTACGGGAATATCCCAGAAAAACACATTTGACCGAGCGAGCATCAAGTTCGGTGAGCCTGGGACGAAGATTTTTCACAAAGCAAGTACTCCTGAAAATACGAGAAGCCAGGGAGAATAAGGGTTTATCAGGAAATAACATGGCATACGGGACCTGATTTTTCAAAACAGAGGAAGGCATGCGATTGATGAGATAGCAAGCCGTAGAGACAACTTCAGGCCAGAAATGATGGGGTACTTTGTAGTGTATGAGAAGAGTGCGAGCAACCTCAAGTGATGGTTTTTTCTTTCAGCGACACCATTTTGTTGAGGAGTGTAAGGGCAAGTGGTCTGATGGATGGTTCCTCGGGCAGCACAGAAGGAGGTAACAGATTGTTGCATGAACTCAAGGGCATTATCAATACGAAAGATTTTAATAGGTCGGTTAAATTGGGTGTGAATTTCAGCAAAGAAGGTACGAATAGTATCCAACACAGTATCTCGACCTTTAAGTAAAAACAACCATGTGGTTCGAGAATAATCATCAATAAAGGTCATAAAATATTTCACAACTGAGTGACTCGAAACAGAGCACGGTCCCCAAATATTAGCATGAACAATGTCAAAAATTTCTTTAGAAGCAATAACTTTCTTAGCAGGAAAACATACCGAGTTTGTTTGCCCAAAACACAAGTTTCACAGGAAAAAAATGTTCTCAGATAAAGTAGGAAATAAATGTTTTAATTTTGCAGCAGATGGATGGCCCAGGCGAAAGTGCCATTCTAGTCCCGTCACTGAAGTAGATAGCATAGAAGAAGCAACAGGAGGTCCATCCAAATAGTACAGCCCATCTGGTCCTTCACGGCCCGAGCCAATCCTCGTCTTCGTGCGGAGATCCTTCAAAACACAGCCAGAAGGATCAAATTTAATAGAGCACTTGAGTTGTTTTATCATCTTACTGACGGATAATAGATTAACAGGAAACTTTGGAATATATAAAATAGAATGCAATTGCAGTTTCGGTGAAATAGGAACCGTGCCAGTGCCATGAACTGCAGTTTTGGAGCCATTTGCAACAGTAACAGAGGATATAGTAGCAGTTTTATTTAGAACAGAAAATAGACGAAGATCACCAGCCATATGAGTGGATGCACCCGAGTCAATGCACCATTGTTTGTTACCAGATGATGGAGAAGCGAGCATGGCAGAGGGTCCTGGTGTAGATGACGATGGCAACTGTGCGAGATGTTCCTGGAACATCTTCTCGAACTCAGTACGTAACCAGTCCGCGTTTGCAGTAGCAGCAGGTGCGTCGGTGGTAGAGTCAACAACAGTTTCTGTAGCAGCCTGGTTAGCCCAAGCGGGCTTGCCGTGCTTAATCCAACATCGATCTTCAGTATGATTGTCCCGGCTACACCAGTTGCAGTAGCGAGGGCCGGGAGGAGCACCACGTCCAGGAGCAGATGATCCTCAACCTCCCGATGGAGGAGGGCGACCGCCACGACCACGACCACGACCACAACCAGAATCAGAGCGAGCAATGAGCGCAGGGTGCTCAACAGCAGGAGTAGGAGTCATGGACGGCAGGCGTTGGACTCTCTTGAGAACATCCCGAAGGGTTGGCAGCGGATCACTTGACAGGATCTGGTCAACCACACCAGAAAACGAGGCAGGAAGTGCAGCCAAAAACTGAACCAGTTGCAGTTCGTTGCGCTGCTTCTGAGCAATTTTGATGTCCGCCGTCAAGGGGTGGTAGAGTTCAAACTCATTCCACAGAGCCGAGCATTGATTATAGAAGTCATCAATGGAAGTATCAGTGGAGAACACCTTTTTCGCCAAAGTTTTGAAAATTTTAAAAACTCGCTTGGGATTCTCCTGATGAGAATAGACGTGGGACAGTTGATCCCACATAGCCTTAGCATCATGAAGGCAGAGAAGAGATTGGCTAATCCGGGGCTCGGTACTATTGAGGATCTAAGACATGACGCTAGAGTCATCCTTGGACCATTGTGCATAGCTTTGCTTGGTTTTGTCATCCGCATCAGCAATAGGAACAACAGGAGGCTCAGCCGTAAGATGGTGATACCGGCCTTGTGCTTTGACGTATAGAACAAAAGACGCTGACCACAGATGATAGTTGGAGCCGCCGTCGAGCTTCACCGCGGTGACACACAGAGAGTGAGGAGGCTCAGATAAGGCCATGGCAGAGGCAGTAGTCGGCGCAGCAGTAGAGTGGATTAGAGACCCACAAAGGGGCAGATAACAACAGCAGGGGTCTGACGAGTCAGATCAGAAAACCCGTAAAGGGCAGAGTATGCATAGAGAAACCTACGCCGTCATGAGGCGCAGGCAGAGAAGACGGTGAGACGAAAAGTCCCTCAACTTAGCCGGCCAGTGGGTGTCCGAACGTTGAAGCGAAGATCACCATGACGTAGACGGAGAAGAGAGGTAAAAACCAGTGGCAGCCGGAGCAGAGATGGGAAGAGGAGGGGATGAAAGGGATGAGGCTAGGAGGGTGGAGGGAGAAGAGGAGGCGGCGGCAGGGGGGTTGGCGGTGGGGAGGGGAGGCGACGGCGGGAGGGTGGCGGCGACAGGTGGCTTTGCTGGTGGAGGTGGCAGGCGGGGGGGGGGCAGCGGGAGGGAGAGAGGGCAGGGAGGGCAGGGGGATAGGAGGGCAGTGGCGGCGGGGGGGGTGGTCGGGCAGGGGGGGTTACGTCATGGGTGGATGGATGGGCGGGGAAATAGAGAACCTGCTCTTGATACCATATAGATAGGAATGGAATTGTTTATTCAGTGAGTAAAACAGGTTAAATGACAGTCTCTAATATAGCTACTGAGAGTAGAGACATAAGTACAAGTGAGCAATATGGGACTAAAAGTAAAACAATAAAACACAGTAACACAATATATCTATAGATGTAAAATGCAAGAACGGATTCCTATATGCAGATTGATAAGAACATTTAAATCAGAGAGTACCTATGTTTGTGTGAGATCCGCCGATGAGGATGTAGGATGTGGTGCGGTAGGGGGCCATAGAGGGAGTTGTAACTTTCAAGCGTCATTCATACACCTTCAGAGGCAGAAACGGGGCAGCAATAGTATGTGACACATCATTCTCAACAGACAAAGGCAGTGTGTATCATCTAACAGATCAGGTGACAAAGTAGACCCTGCTGCAGAGTAGAATGACATATGCTCAAAGAAAACCACATCGACATTGACAAACCATTTCTTTGTCGATGGGTCATAGCATCTGTACCCTTTCTGAGTCCGAGAGTAGCACAGGAAAACACATTTCGTAGATCTTAGGTCAAGTTTTGTCAAGCCAGGGTGTAAATTCTCTTGACAAAGCAAGTGCTGCCAAAAATTCGAGGAGGAACAAAAACAATGGGGCATCCGGGTACAAAACATGATAAGGCACTTGATTGCCTATCACAGAGGAGGGCATGCGGTTAATTAGATAGCAAGCAATAGAGATAGCTTCAAGCTAGGAGGTTTTGGGTACATTATAGTAAAAGAGAAGAGTGTGTGTAACTTCTAGAAAGTGACGATTCTTGCATTCAACAACCCCTTTTTGTTGGGGGTGTAAGAGCAGGAGGTTTGATGAATGGTACCCATTTGGCGACAAAAATGGTTGACATAGGATTGCGCAAAGGCATTATCAGCATGGTACTAAAATTCCTCGACATCTGGCGATATATCCTCGATGTTACATATGTCTACGCCTGTCGATGTCGAAACCTAGTAAACTTCCATGCCCCATGGTTGCCTACATGTTGACGTGTCAATGAATTCAGTCTAATTGATGAAATCGACTCAACTAGCTGAAAACCTCCAATCTTCAAGGTGATCTTTGTAGTTATTACTGTTGCACACTTAGTGAAGGCATAAAGAAACTTGTAGGAAACTGTTTTTGACATTGAGATGACCATTTCCTTGGTTTCTAACTAGAGAGTAATGATAAGTTGATTCCTCTATTAGATTTCCACAAGTTTGCAAAATTTGGTGTACACCTAATACCATTTCACCTCTTACTTTTTCCCCTCTTTACAAATTGAAGTAGCGGAAATAAGCTCCTATTTTTGAATTATAGAATGTGATCCAATTGGGATTTCTGTAGATATAGAGCACCACATATACAAAACAAATTTAATTGATACACTTTTCATTTAGAAGATTATAGATGGAGTATGTGTTTACCAAAAATTTGATGTTTTATGTCAAATTCCCTCACAATATTACTATCTTTTATCTTATTTTGTGTTGAAGTTTGTACAAAACTTCCTCCAACTTTCCTTACATGTTCCACAAACTTCCTCTTCCTTGCCTGTTGAAGTTGTCACTAAGACGACATCTTGTACATTTGCATGTGACTGTGTTTTTTTACATATGTAAACATCTATGGATGGCTATATATAAACATATATTTAGTGTTTAAAATAGATTTGGTGAAATCTATCAATATTAATTATGAAATCACTATTTGAGCTTAATTTTTGTCAAAGATGCATCGAAGTTTGGTTGTAAAAATCCTCGAAGTTACCTCGATGTTTCCACAAACTTCCACTTCCACACCTGTCGAAGTCGAAGTCCTGTTCAATGATTATCAGTACAAAAAACCTTAATTAGTGTATCAGATTGAGTACGGATCTCAACAAATAAAGAGGCGATAGTATCCAACATATGAGATCGGTCTTTCAACAAAAACAACCATGTAATTCTAGAAGAGTTATAAATAAAACTCATAAAGTACCTGTGAAGCAACCTGCATCCCGGTCGATACTATCGACATTCTGTCGATAGTATCGAGATCAGTTCAGGTTCAAGTTGAAGCAAGCTGCATCCCGGTCGATACTATCGACACACATGTCGATAGTATCGAGATTGGTTCAGGCCCAAGACAATATTTCGTCGATACCATCGACACTCAAGTCGATGGTATCGACACCGGCACAACGGCGGAACGGCAAGCCAGCGGCAGATCTATTTTGCTTATGAAATTTAGTTTTTATTCTTTTTCTCTCTTTGTACCTCATGTACTTACCCTAATATATATATACAAGTGTGTAGGCTCAAGCCCTACTCACGTTTGCTGCATCTTGCAGCCGACATGTGATCGGTGTTCCTGTCTTCTTCCTTCTTCATTTCTTCTTACAGTACCAAAACCCCAAAGTACTTGGAACAGAACATGGACCCCAAACATCAACATGCACAGTATCAAATGGTTTTTAAGAGGCAATAAAATGTTTATCTGAATAACTTCTACGAGTTTGTTTGCCTAGTTGGCAAGTTTCACAATGAAAAATAGAATCTGAAATATCATGAATTAAATGCTTCAACTTTGCAATAGAGGGATGACCGAGTAGATAATGCCATTGCAAGCCTGTCTCAAACACATTCAACAAATCAATAGTCTTTAGTGTATCCAAATAGTACAGTCCATTTGGTCACTCATGGCTCGGATGAATCCTCATCCTCGTGTGGAGATCCTGAAATACACAACCGTCCGGGTCAAAGGTAATAGAGCACTGAAGGCTCTTCACAGTTCTACTAACAAATAATAAATTTAATGAAAATTTGGGAACATAAAGAGCAGATCACAATAAGAGATTGCCAGGAATACAAATATTGCCAATGCCATGAACATGAGTCTGAGAGCCATCAACAACAGTAATTGGAGGAACAATAGTATTTGTATTGAGCTCACAAAAAAGTACAAACTTGCTAGAAATATGAGAGGAGGCTCTAGAATCAATCACCCATTTATTTTTACCATGAGATGCTGATATGTTGTCGTTATCAAACAAAATTCACCAGAGAAAACTGTCCATGGAGTTTAACCTTTGATGGCTAATCAACCCACTTGTAAACTAATGACTTGATGTAGTACAAAAGGAATTGATCCCAGAGACGGCGTGTCGAGTTAAATTGAATCGATGTGATGAACAATATTTAAACCAAGTTTATGGAAAAGTAATTATACTAAGGTGCTGAAAATAAAAGTACTAAAATGAAAGTTGTTGAAATTGAAAAGTGCTGAAATTGAAATGTTGGAAATGAAAAATTGCTGAATTTAAAAGAACAAAATTGAAAATTTGCAAGAAATGAAGCTAAGTTGCAAAGAGAACAAAGAGCGGAAAGATCATTTAATTAAGATTGATTCGGATTTTATGGAATTTTCGGAAGTCCGGGTTTCACCACCAGGAACCCCATAGTTATCTTAGCCACTTGTAATTTCCTTTTTAGATAATTTTAGATTAGGATCATGGAGATCTTTCCTCTTCAGAATAAAATCTGATGGATTAAACTATCCATAGACTTGTACTCATCGGTGTTATGTAGGTCATGGTTCAATCGTCGATGGATTCCTGTCATTGGTCTGTTCAAGGAACACATGAGTTCTATCCGATATTCTGATTCACAAGTCCAAGGTTATATCTTCAGGATCATATCTGTCATGGAGCACAACTGATCAGATCACATTGCATGTTATTGAACAAATAGAAACACATATCTTATTATCTTCAAGGAGATTACAATTGCTATGATAAGATATGAGGGATCATGGGGCTACTTGCCATCTATCCTGACAAAAAGGAAAACTACTCAAACATTATGAAATGGAACAAGGCTAGAGTATGAAAAGTTTGATCCCTTGTCTTTGGAGTCCCCCCTCCTTTTATAGGGAGAAAGGAGGGGAAAAACCTTAGAAATAAGGTTTGGTGGCGGCTACGACTGCCTGTCTCGGGATCTTAAGTCGATCGACTCGGAGGCTCGGGTCGCTCAACTAGCGTTAATCGTTGCTTCATCCCAAAGTATGTTGGTTGAGATAAATTGCATCGATGAGTTTCTTGATTTAGAAGTTGTATGGCTTTTGACCATGGGTCGATTGACTGGCGAACATGAATGGGCCTATTGGTCTTAATTTTGTGCCTTGAGTCAGACGCTTCATCTACAGTAATTGTCTTTCCCAAATTGAATTTTGACTGGTCAATACTTGCGGGTCGATTGACTGGAGGATATGAGTCACTCGACCGAAGTTTCTGGGAGGTGAGATTTGCAATAGTTGGGTCGACGGTCGCTCGACCGAGAGTTCGAAGATAGACTGTAAGATTCTGATGTTGGGCTTTGGACGGGCTGAAATCACCCTTTTATTCTTTCGGTCTCCTAAGGGGCAAAAGTAATCTTGAACTTGTGTTGAAGGGGTGACAAAGTGCATGAAAACCTACACAATAAGACAAAAATAATGATAATTCTAATAAAAGGATGAAAATCAATGAATTTCCAATTAAATCCTAAAAATGGAGTAAAAGAGATAGAAAAGCCTAAATAAATAACCTAAACAATGCGATAAAAGGTGATGAATATGCATTCATAAAATGCAGATGAGGCAAGGAAAGCAGAACCTCCGTAAGAAGAGTCATCAGCAGTATAAGAAGGAAGACGAGACTGAAGGAGCTTCTTGAACTCAGAGCGAATCCAATCTGTAGAAGGCTGAGATGATGACGATGGTGCCGAGTCAGGTTGATTTGTAGTGACTTTATTGGCCCATGAATGCTTACCATATATGACCCAACAACAATTATTAGAAATTACAATATGAGTGTCCAAAAGGAGGTGGTTCTTGACCAAATAATGACGAACCATGACCAATACCAGCAGTAGAGCGGCCACGACCATGACCACGACCACGACCACGACCACGATTACGACCACGACCACGACCACAGTAGGAATCTCCTGAGCAGACAGCCAGAGCGGCAACATCGGAATGATCGGGAGGTTGAGAGGAGATAGACCGGAGACGTTGAATACATTTCAAGACATCACGTAGCGTAGGCAACAAATCACTGGATAGGATCTATTCGACCAGTCCAAAGAATGACCGTGGCAGACCCACAAGAAACTGAACTAGTTGAAGTTCATTGTGCTGACATTGTATTTCTTTGATATCAACAAAGAGGGGGCGATACACTTCAAACTTGTCCCAGAGAGCGCAACATTGTTGTAGTAGTCTTCCATAGATTCAGTAGCAAAATACTCCTTTTTGGCCAAATGTTTGAAAATTTCAAACACCTTCTTCAGATTTTGTTGATGAAAGTAAACATGCGAGAGTTGGTCCCACATGTCTTTGGCAATCCTGAGTCGAAGAAGAGACTGTCTGATTTTGGGTTGAGCACTATTGACCGTCCAAGTCATGACGTCAGAGTCTTCCTTAGTCCATAGAGAGTAGGCATGTTTAGTTTAATCATTGACGGTGGCAGCAGGAACGGTCGGGGCAGCAGAAGTAAGATTTGAGTAACGACCATGAGCTTTGACGTAGAGCTTGAAGGCACAGACCAAGTGTGATAGTTGAGCCATTCAACTTAACATGTGACATAGAGCGTCCGGAACGGCTCAACGGATGCCATCAGAAAGCACGTAGGGCGCAGATATGTCAATGAGCAACAACAGAAAAAGGAACCCAACTCAGGGGCAGCAACAGTAGCAGGGAGAAACCCAACGCATGGACAGTAATAGACTATCAAGGATCATAGGTTATCGAATTATCCAAGCATCAGGTGACATAGGTAGTATCGAGAGGGTTCTCCACTGAAAAGGACTAGAAGAGAACAGAATAAGAGTGGTGGTGTTAGATATGAGGTAGGGTGTTGGTTAGCGGTTGGGGAAATGTTGGGTGGAGGCTGGGGTTAGCGTTAGATGGGGGGATTGAAGGTTGCAATGAAGCAGGCGGAGGGCAGGGGTCGGGTTAGGGTCATTTAGCGGCTAATGGGGGGTAGCGGCTGAGTGTGGTGAGTGGGTTGTTTAGCGGCTGGAGATGGGTCGGGTTAGCGGCTGGAAAGAAGGGATTGGGTGGGCTGATGAACGGCTAGAAGAGGGTGTTGGTTTAGCAGCTAGGGGGGTGGGGTGCAGAAGGGAGACGTGCGACAGACAGGTGGTTGGTAGCTAAGGTGGAGTGGGCAACTTGATGAAGGGTGGCGGCTGGGAGCGGGCAGTAGGTAGGGCAACGGTCGTTGGCGGACAACAGAGCAAGTAGGTGCAGGCGGTCGGCGGAAGTCGTGGGGTGGGCAGTCTGCGGGTCAGCGGGTGGAAAAAAAGGAGTGGAGGAATTAGGAGGGATCGTAACGTGCTCTTGATACCATGAGAAGTAGGCTTTGTATTTCTTATGTCAAAGGAAATACAGTGCTATCTCTTTTATAATCCCTACCATGAGTTTCATATATTATAGTCAACACTACTTGGACCATGTAATTAATTAATGTTACATGCTTACAGTAGTTTTTTTCTTCAAAAAAGCGGGAAAAAGGACAAAAAGTGAGAAAAAAGCGGGTGAAGCGGACAAAAAGCGGACGCTTTTGTTCAAAATGCTTAATGGGTGCTTAGGGGATAAATTAAGCGGCTGAGGGTCTTGGCCGCCTGGGCCGCTTTTTAATATAATGAGGAGAACAAAAGCGGCACACATGGATGAAACATAACTACAATTATGTGACAGAGAATTAATAACTAAACCATGGTGACGTTAGAGGAAGAGAAGGGGAAGAAGAAAAAGAAGAGAGAAAGAAAGGCACACCTACAACAATAAGTAGCACATGTAGCAAGCATATCTGAGGGTTGTAGCAGACAGTAATTGCTTCTTGAGTTAGTGCCAGAAATAGCTGCTGGAAGTAGCGGGCGATGTCACCTCTTGGAGTGACATAAGATGGAAGGAGTTTCTATTCTCATCACTAGAACCTCCAGGGCACAAGAAGATTGCAACACTGGGAAAGAATGTCGGGGGACTGGGGGACTGATGGGGGTCGAGCCCCCCCCCCCCCAAAAAAAAAAAACCCAGACATTGCGTATAGGGAGGCTGACCGGTCGGTTGGCTGAATCCTGACCGGTTCGCTGGTTCAGTGGTTCAACCATCCTATTGACTGGTTCTGTTCATTTCCGAGTCTGGCCAAACCAGACCGTTAGAGTGGTCGGTTCCTGATTGAGCCAATGATGCAAACCACGTAGCAAAACGAAACAAATTCAGATAAATCATCTTTTTCACACAATATCCTCGGACATCGATATTTAGATAATTCACGGGAAGTCCCCATTGGCTTATTTCTACTCAAGACCCAATGAATTATAAACTAATTGAATAATAACTCAGAAGTCAGTCCCTAATATTACACTTTGGTCTTAAAACTATAACCATTGCATAATAAATCTTGAATGATGAAATATAATAAAAGCACCAATTAGCCTAAGTAGATATACTATCTGACTTTTAGATATGGAACTAGGACTCATACTTGTCAAGGCGCGCGCCTAGGTGCGCCTAGGCGTCAAGGCGCCCCAGGGCTGCGCCTAGGCGAGGACGCTTTATTATAATGCTACAATGACCTAGTTTTGTGGGTCTAGTTGTATATTCACTTATTTTAATGTTTGATATGGCTACACCAATGCTCAAAATTAATAGTGTTGCCTATTTTATGCCCCAAATATCACTTTTTAATTGGATCTAATACTCTTTTTTGGGTTTGACTGGATCTAATACTCTTTTTTGTTTGACTGGATCTAATACTCTTAGTACACATTTGATTTTTCTTAGTTTGCACCTTCAATTCAGATTGTACTAAGTAGCTATGCTATGAAGGATAGTGATTACATTGCTTAATATTTGTAGCTATGTATGACAATAAATATATATTTATATTGATCACTCTTACATTCTTTACAATAATTCTTTTTGTGTCCTTGACATTATTCTCAAATGATAATATATTAGAAATGTAATTGGTTATTTTTTCATGCAATAAAATATATATATATGGAGAGATCGACTATAAATATGTAGATAACTACATATATAACTACACAATGTATGTATATGAGTGGGGGAAAAACCATGACACATGCATATATACATAAAATATATACATAAATTATTATATTTAAAGGTCGCCTAGTCGCGCCTAGGCGCAAGGCGTCCGGCCCCAACGCTTGCAAGTTTGACATTGATTTCTTTGTGCGTTAATGATCTTTCTGAGGTTGGAAGTGTGATGCATGCTCCTTGATCCACAGATCCAACTCCATAGTGAGTTGGTAGGGGGTTGTAGGGGGCCAACTACTCCTTGCTTGGGGGTTTAGGGAGAGAGTTCTTGAGAATTCTTTTTTGATTCTGGGTACCCAAGTATGCCAAACTTCGTGGTATCTAAAGTAGGAATAGAAAATCTCATGGTGCTATTGGTGACTCTCAAAGTCATTGATGCCACTTGGGGAAGATGCGAAATTGCTAGACGAGCCGGATTTGAGGCCAAAATAACAATTTTGTAAGGTTGCTATAGTATTGGCAACCGACAAGGCAACTACAATGAAGCTTCCTACTGCCACCTTGACGATAGTCCAGGGCTCTGGGGATGCCTTCGAGGGGTCTTGGGAGCCCCTATTTGGCCTATCCTCGCTTAAGGAAGGCCCCCTGTGGGCCTGCGGTGGAGTCAGGGAGGTGTAGGCGGCAACCAGTTGCTATTAAACCTTGACGCAGATCCTACTTGGGAGTCGCCAAAGTGTTGCAGGGTCTGGGTCTCAACCACTCTAAGATGCAAGTACCCCGCCGGTCTGTAGGGAAGCAATTTCCCCTTAGGTGATTTCTGATGGAGTGCCTATCACTCCTCCCTTGGTCATCGACTACGACAATAAAGAGCGTTGGTTATAACACAGGTGTGACCTGTACAAGAGAGACAAAGACTGATTAAAAGGGATTTGAATGATGGTACTGATGTAGGAGATAAGGAAAAACGGTAGGAGAACTAAAGGGGGAAGGATATGAAGGAAGAGACAGATGGTGAAGGGTACATGTGGCGGCAACTGTTACTGTGAACAGTAAGCCTTTCCTTTGGTGGATCGTTGGGATTAATGCTAACCTAGGGTTTGGGATTAACCGATGGTGGTGGTGGCTTATAGACCTATAATTTAGGAGATTGATTGATGGAGGATAGTTGGGTTGGGCCGTCTAGACAGGGTTTCCCGGAAAGGGTTGGGGTGTACAATGTGTGTACCCCATATATTTATAAAAGAAATAATTACATATAGGTCCACAGAGAATAGGAAAATAACAAGAGAATATAAAAGACTAAAGAAAACATTATTTAACACCCCCCCTCAAGTTGGAGCATAGATATCAATCATGCCCAACTTGTCCACACGAGAGCTGAAGTGTTTCTTGACCTCCAGCTTTGTGAAGATATCGACAACTTGATCTTCTGAGCGAGTAAAACGAGTGCAGATATGACCAGTCAGGATGGCTTCTCTGATGAAGTGGCAATCAACCTCGCTGTGTTTAGTCACTCATGATAAACAGGATTATTGGCAATAAAGATAACTGCTTTATCATCACAATGCATGGGAATAGGAACAGAAGACCCTACGCCAAGGTCTTTTAGGAGGGACTGTACCCACAAAAGTTCACAAGTTGTGTGAGTCATAGCTCGGTACTTGGCCTCAACACTAGATCTAGCAACAACATTCTGCTTTTTGCTCCTCCAGGTGACAAGATTTCCACCAACAAATGTGTAGTAGCCAGAAGTGGATTTTCTGTCAATCTTACTCCCTACATAGTCAGAATCAGAATAGCCTTCAAGAGAGCAATGGCCATGTTTCTTATAGAAAAGGCCTTTACCAGGAGATTTGTTCAGATACCTCATAATATGACACAATGCTTCCCAGTGACACTGTCCAGGGTTGTCAAGATACCTTCTAACAAGGCCAACTGCAGTAGAAATATCAGCTCTAGTAACAGTCAAATAAGTTAACTTTCCAACCAGTCTCCTATAGCGTTTACTGTCAAGATACAAGGGAGACTCATCATCATCCCAATTTACATTAGGGTCTAAGGGAGTATCAGCAGCTCGAGCTCCAAGCATCCCGGTCTCCTACAGAAGATCTAGAACATACTTCCTTTGGGATAAAACAAGAGCATTAGAGGTCCTGGAGACTTCAATTCCCAGAAAATACCTTATCTTTCCCAAATCTTTAGTGACAAAGTGCTTGCATAATTAGACCTTGGTAGCGTGGATTTCAGAAAGATCACTTCCAGATAAAATAATATCATCGACATACACAATCAAAACACCAATACCAGAAGAAGTCTTCTTAATAAAGACATAGTGATCAATATGAGACCTCAGGAAGCCATACGTAGACAAAATTTTGCTCAGTTTATCAAACCAGGCACATGGACTCTGCTTGAGTCCATAAATAGACTTTTTAAGGGGACAAACCTTGTGTGACTCCCCCTGAGCAACAAACCCAGCTGGTTGCTCCATATAGACTTCCTCTTAGAGATCACCATAAAGAAAGGCATTCTTGACATCAAGTTGTATAAGGGGCCAATCCAAATTGATTGCAACAGAGAGAAGAACCCGCACAGATGTTAGCCTAGTAATAGGAGAAAAAGTCTCAAAATAATCAATACCATAGGTTTGAGTGTACCCTTTGGCCACTAAGCGGGCCTTTAGGCATTCAACAATCCCATCAGGATGATACTTCACAGTATACACCCAACGACATCCAACTGGCTTGCAATCAGATGGAGGATCCACCAGATCCCAAGTACTTCTTTTAGTAAGAGCAGTCATCTCCTTAGTCATGGCATGTGTCCAGGCCGTACTTTGTAAAGCATCATGAACATTTTTAGGAACAAAAACAGCAGACAGAGCAGAAACAAAATTACTAACATGGACACTAAGATGTGAAGTACAAACATAGTTAGCAATACTATGAGAGGTACATGAGCGAGTGCCTTTCCTGAGAGCAATAGGTAAATCCAGATCAGAAGTTACCTCGGCAAGTACAAGACCTTCTGAAGGAGAAGATTGGTTTTCTGTGGGGGTGGGGGGTCTTGGACAGGAGTAGACTGTGGCGGCCGATTCCTGTGTTGGTACTCAATAAGAGGAGACGTAGTCTCAACAGGCTACAACTCAGACGTTGAATCACTGATAACAAACAGAGGTGCTGAAATAATATTTGAACTTGTTCGAGAGTCCGTTTATTAGTTATTATATTGTCCTTGTAATATGGGCCTCACTGTGTCTTGGCCCATTAGGGTTTAGTTAAGTCTGTATGCTTCCCTGTTCTCCTATTTATAGGAGCAGGGTTTCTCTTATCTAATACAACGATTAGCCGTCTTTTCTTATTTGACAGAACTCAAAGTGTTCCCTTTAGTGGAGTAGAAAGGAGTGTCCTTAAAGAAAGCCACATCATTGATTGTGAACCGCTTCTTAGTAATAGGACTATAGCAACGATATCCTTTCTGAGTACGTGAACATCCCAGAAAAATACATTTTTTAGCTCTAGCAGACAACTTGTCCTAAGACGGTCCAAGCAACCGAACAAAGCAGGTTGACCAAAAAATCCTTGGAGGAAAAGAAAAAAGAGGAATGTGGGGTTGCAGGACTTTGACAGGAATTTTGTTCTCAATAACAGACGAGAGCATGGGATTAATCAGAAAACAGGAAGTGAGAACAACTTCCGACCAAAAATGTTTGGGAACATTAGAGTGTAGCATTATAGTTCTAGAAACTTCAAGTAAATGCCTATTTTTCCTTTCAACAACACCGTTCTGTTGAGGTGTGTAGGCACAGGATGTCTGATGAATGGTACCAACAGAACGACAAAATAATTCAACAGGTTTTTGAACAAATTCCAAGGCATTATCAATGCGTAGAATTTTAATAGGCATAGAAAATTGAGTATTAATTTCAGCAAAAAAGAACTTAATAGTAGGCAAAACTTGTGATCTGTCTTTCATAAAAAACAACCAAGTAGCACGGGAGAAATCATCAATGAACATAATAAAATATTTATTGTCTGACAAACTTGGAACATGACAAGGACCCCATATATTAGCATGAATTAAATCAAAAATGTTTTTACTACCAATCTGAGATTTTTTTGGAAAGACAGTTCTGGACTGTTTGCCTAAATGACATGACTCGCACTGAAAGTCGTGCGGTCCTACACCAGAAATAACATGTTTCAATTTATCAGCAGATGGATGCCCAAGTCTATAGTGCCACTGTAATACAGATACAAAAGAAGATAATGCTAAAGCAAGAGTTGTAAAGACGATTCTTTTCAAATCATGCAGATAGTAGAGTCCATCAGGTCCTTCATGCTCCCACCAATCTTCATCCTCGTGCGAAGGTCCTAAAAAACTCAAGTACCGGGTACAAAGGTCAAACTGCAGTTCAAGCTACACACAATTTTACTGAAAGATAACAAAATCAAAGGAAAATTTGGCACATATAGAGCGGATCTCAGAAGGAAACAAGTATAAATATCACCAATGCCAGACACAACAAATTTGGATCCATCAACAAGCATAATAGCAGATTTAGTGCAAGGTTTTGATAATTTATAGAAAAGAGATCTATTTCCAGATATATGAGAAGAGGCCCCAGATTTAATCACCCATTTTGTATTACCAGTACTAGAAGATGGGGCAGTCAGGAAAGCCTGCATGAGCTCTAGACCCAACAACAGTAGAGGAGGAAGCACCGGTTTTCTCCAGCAACAGTCGTTCCACTTCCGAGCTAATGAACTCAGCAGTGGAGGAGCTTGAATTATTAGCAATAGGAGTCTGGGAAGCACCTTCAGATGCAACATTGATCCACGCAGGTGTGCCATGCTTCTTCCAGCACTTGTCCTCAGTGTGGTTGGGGCGACCACAAAAGTCACAGTACCACTGAGTAGCGGTACTGCCAACATCATCAGTAGAGGAGCCATGGCCAAGGGACCAACGTCCTCTACTAGTACCAGGGGGATGGTTGTCCTGAAACCGACCTCGACCTCGTCCAAGGCCTCGGCCGGCCATGGCAACAAGAGCAGTATATCACCAGTGTCAGAAGGCGGAGTAGATGATGAAGCTAGCAGACGTTGAAGATGTTGATACATACTCTCTAACGTCAGCAGAGGATCACTAGCAAGAATCTGATCAACGACTCCAACATATGACTCAAGAAGGCCACACAAGAACTGAACCACCTGAAGTTCCTGACGTTGGCGTTGCATGGTGGCTAAATCAGTAGACAGAGGATGATAACTCTCTAGTTCAACCCAAATGCCTTTGAAAGAGGAAAGTAATCAGCAATGTCTGGCCCAGAAAATTGCAGGTGAGTTAGTTGCTTGTTCAAATCGAGCACCTTCTTTGGATTTTTGTTGTGAGAATAGGCACTGGCCAGCCGATCCCACATCTCCTTGGCAGTCGGGAGACGAAAAGTGACACTGATCCAGGTTTCACTACTGTTGAGGATCCATGTCATCACAGTAGCATCATCTTTGACCCAATCATCATAAGCCTTGATATTCTTGGACTCGGCAGTAGAGGCTGGCACGGGAGGGGGATCACGTATCAGGTGGGAATGCTTGCCCTGGGATTTGGCATAGATCTCAATGGAGCAGATCCAGTATTGATAGTTGCGCCCATCTAGTTTCACAGTAGTAACTTGACGATGGTGATCATCATGGGAGGAAGCCATGACAGAAAAGACCGAGTCCAACACAATAGAGAAAAGGAGCAGTATAGAACCGCCTAGATCCTTGTCTTAGGCGGCAGTAGACAGAAAAGATAGACTGGATAGACCAGTTACATGAAAACTACACCGAGTCGCAGTAGGGAACCCGACGGCTCAAGGGCCGACGCGGGCAGACAGGACGAGAAGCCTCCGGAATCTCAAGGCTCTGGATCGGCAACCAGCAGCAGACCGACGACAACTAGCAGTGAACCCACCGGAGCAGGGGCGGCTGGCAGCAGCCCACAACGGCGGCTAGCCGCACGAGGCAGGGAGGCCGACGGCAGGCAGGGAGGGCAGCGGCGGGCGGTGCCGGTGGGCGGTTGGCAGCGGTAGCGGCTGACGGTGGGGAGAGAAGAGAGGGCGGGGGGGGGGGGGTGCAGGGGGATTAGGATCCCTGCTCTGGTACCATCTAGACAGGGTTTCCCAGAAAGCGTTGGAGTGCACAACGTGTACCCCATATATTTATAAAAGAAACAATTACATATAGGTCCACAGAGAATAGGAAAATAACAAGAGAATATAAAAGACTAAATAAAACATTATTTAACAGGCCGCACCTTGGGTTTTGGCTATTTCCCAGGGTCTTGGGATCCAGACACAAAGTTTAGATCTAAGGCTCTAATACCACTTAATGCAAACCATGTTGCAAAAGAAACTAATTCACATAACTCAACTCTGTCGAACAACACACCCATGCTTAGGTATTATTAGATAACTTGTCGAAAGGTGAAAGCCCTATTTGGCATATTTCCATTAAAAAACCAACTGAAATAAGAATTGAAAACTAGTCTATTAAAAACTTACAAGTCCCTAATATCATACTTAGGCCGTAAAACTGAAGTGATTGAATAATAAATTCCAAAATATGATAACATAATAAAAGAACTAATTAGCCTAATCAGACATGTATCTGGCTTATGGATATGAGAGTGGGATTTGTCCTACACCAACTGGGCAGTTTAATTCACTTCTAGCACCTTGCTACCTACCTATCTCATACACTTCCCCTGAGAAAAAATAGGAGAGTGCCCCATGTACACCATCTTGCGCAAATCACCACACATGAAGGCATTTTTTATGTCTAGTTGATAAGGAACACGTCCTTGTTTTTTAAAAGCTTAAATAAGGATTCATATAAAATTCAGTTTTGTTATTAGGGAGAAATTTTTAGAAAAAATCAACCGCAAACTCTTAAGCATGGTTGTTAAGGATCTAAGGCAGTGCCTTGGTTTGGCTGGATGGCTAGGCGCATACGTAGTTTTTTTATTGAATATATATAATGTAATGTATATATCATTTACATAAGGTGTTGTCTGTATGTATTACTTGTCCTACTCATGGAATCATCATGCAAAATTTGGTAGGTGCCAAAATATGCAAGGAAAACATTTACACACGTCAAATGTAAAATTTATAGAGAATGAATAGAAATGTATTGGATGAATCAAAATGTTTATAGTGCATTCTCTTATATAGGATAAGAGAGGAGAAACTAAAATAGAGATGAGCAATATGGGACTAAACTACGTAAGTAAAAACATAAGTGAGACACATGCAAGGCACATGTCACTCAATGAAACATAAACATATCTCTATACTCCCCCTCAAGCTGGAGCGTAGACGTCGAACATGCCCAACTTGTTTACTAGAGTCTGAAAACGAGCTTTTGGAAGAATTTTGGTGAAGATATCCGCTACTTGCTTCTCAGTGCTGAGATATGGAGTGTAAATGCGACCAGAAAGAACCGTCTCACGAACAAAGTGACAATCGACCTCAATTTGTTTTGTCCTTTCATGAAATGTGGGGTTTCTCACAATAAAAATAGAGGCCTTATTGTCACAAAACATCGGTTTAGGGTTGGAATAGGATATGTCAAACTCCTGGAGGAGACTCTAGACCCACAAAAGTTCACATGCAGTATGAGCCATGGCTCGATATTTTGCCTTTGCACACCAGGCTATGACAATCTGCTTTTTGCTTCGTCAGGTAACTAGATTGCCACCCACAAATGTACAATAGCCCGATGTAGATTTACGATCAAAGCGACTTCCTGCATAGTTAGAATCTGAAAAACCAAAGAGATTGCAACTCCCGTGCTTCTTATATAACAAGCCTTTGCCTGGAGAACTTTTGAGATAACGCAGGATGTGACATACAACATCCCAATGACACTACCTTGGTTTATCAAGATACCTGCTGATGAATCCTACAACGCCAGTGAGGTCAACTCTTGTGACCGTAAGATAAACAAGCTTGCCAACAAGCCTTCTGAACTGGTGGTGATCAACATAAGGGGGAGAGTTTTCATCATCCCAATCCATATTTGGATCAAGTGGGGTGTTGGTTGGTTTACAACCAAGCATACCAGTTTCCTGCAAGAGATCAAGTACATATTTTCATTGGGAGAGGCACAATCCTGCAGATGATCTGGATACCTCGATGCCTAAGAAATATCTCAACTTTCCAAGATCTTTGGAGACAAAATGTTGCCTGAATGTCCAAGTTATCATTGCCAGATAAGATAATATCGTCAACATAGACAATAAGAATGACTAGCCCAGCCGTTGTTTTGCGGATAAAAATCGAATGGTCTGAGTGGGAATGACGGAAGCCAAAAGTTACTAAGATCTGACTAAGTTTGTCGAACCAAGCACGATGGCTCTGTTTGAGACCGTAGATGGCTTTTCTCAGCTTACAGACTTGTGAGACAAACTCCCCCTGAGCAACAAACCCCGGTGATTGCTCCATGTAAACTTCCTCCTGTAGGTCTCCATAAAGAAATGCATTTTTGACATCCAACTGAAATAGGGGCCATTCTTTGTTTACAACAAAAATCAGAACTCGAACATAATTTAAACGTGCTATCGGAGAAAAGGTTTCAAAATAGTCCACACCATATGTTTGTGTATATCCTTTGGCCACAAGACGAGCTTTCATGTGCTCAATTGTACTATTGGGTTGATACTTAATTGTGAAGACCCATCGACATCCAACAGTAGGGCAGGAAGGAGGATGATCCACAAGTTCCCACGTCTTGCGATCAGAGAGTGCCTGCATTTCATGAGCCATCGCCTATTTCCATGCAGGGACAAGAAGAGATTATGCAACAATCTTTGAATAGTGGCGATAGAAATTGTAGAAGTGAAGCATGCAAAACTGTTATTCAGGTTAGCGGATGAGCAGAAATGACTAATAGGGTGTTTGGTGCAGGAACTAACACCTTTGTGCTGGCTGATAGGCAGGTGTAAGTCAGAAGTTACCTCAGTGGTTGTATGATCATCCGCAGAAGGAGGAATTGGTTGTGGAGGGGCCATGGAAGGAGTGCTTGTCTCGGTCCTTCGTTTGTATACTTGCAAAGGGCGGGCTTCAGGCAGTTCAGAAGATGGCAAAACTTCAATAACATCCGGCAGTGGCATTGGCACCAACATATCACGGGAGAGTGATGCCCTAGCATCAGAGAAATATGGTATATGCTCAAAAAAGACCACATCCACACTTCAGAATAGGATCAAAACAACGATAACCTTTCTGGGTTCTAGAATATCCCAAAAAGATACATTTGGTGGAGCGAGGATCAAGTTTTTTTAGCCCTGGGCGTAGATTTTTGACAAAATAGGTACACCCAAAAATACGAGGGGGAACAGAGAACAATTGAGCATCAGGAAAGAGAATGGTGTAAGGTGTGCGATTGTGCAAAATAGAGGATGACATGCGATTGATAAGATAGCATGTCGTAGAAACAATTTCAGGCCAGAAATAGTGAGGTACTTTATAATGAAGAAGTAAAGTGCGAGCAAACCTCTAATAAGTGGCGATTTTTACATTCAGCAAAGCCATTCTGTTGTGGAGTGTAGGGACAGGTAGTTTGATGGATGGAGGCACAGATAAAACAAAAAATGTGATTGATTTTTTCATAAATTCAAGGGCATTATCGGTACGGAAAATTTTAATGGGTTTGTTGAACTGGGTCTGTATTTCAGAGAAAAAAACACTGATATTATCCAAAACTGTGCTGTGATCTTTCAGTAAAAACAACCAAGTAGCACGGGAATAATCATCAATAAAGGTCAGAAAATATTTAACTCTAGAATGAATAGGAACAGAACACGGACCCCAAATATCTGCATGAACAATATCAAAAAGTTCTTTAGAACCAATATCTTTCTTAGCGGGAAACACAGACCGCGTTTGTTTACCCACCTAACAGGATTCACAAGAAAAAGTTTTTTTTTCCAAATAATGCTGGAAATAAATGTTTCTGCTTTGTTGCAGAGGGGTGACCAAGCCGGTAGTGCCATTGGAGTCATGTGACTGATGTAGACAGAAGAGCAGACGCGGATGGTGGTCCATCCAGTTAGTAGAGTCCGTCGGGTCCTTCATGGCCCGAACCAATCCTCGTCTTCGTGTGGAGATCCTTCAAAACACAACCAGAGAGATTAAATTTAATGGAGCACTGAAGATTTTTTACAATCTTATTGACAAAAAGTAAATTAACAGGAGACTGCGGGATGTATAAAACAGATTTCAGATGCAACTTCTGAGACAAGGGAACAGTGCCGATGCCGTGAACAGAAGTCTTAGAGCCATTAGCAACAGTAACAGGCAGAATATTTGTGGTTTTAGTAAGGGCAGAAAATAAGTTGATGTCGCCAGCCATATGGACCGACACACTGGAGTTAATGCACCATTTATTGTTATTAGAAGAAGGAGAGGCGAGCAAGACGAAGGAATCAATAACAGACATAGAGGGAAGCTGAGTCATGCGTTCTTGAAAAAATTTCTCGAACTCCGAGTGAAGCCACTCAGTAAGCGGCATAGCAGATGGCTGTTCATATGCAGTATCAATGGAAGTTTCTGCAGATGCTTGGTTTGCCCAAGCAGGTTTGCCGTGCTTGATCCAACACCGGTCTTCATTGTGATTATCGCGGTCACACCAGTTGTAGAAGAGAGGGCCAACAGTTTGTCCTCGACCTGGAGTAGTAGAAGATGTGCATCCACCGTTAGGAGGCAGACGTCCTCCACGACCACAGCCGCCACCTCGGCCACGTCCAGATTCAGCAGTGCGAACGACCAGAGCAGGATGTTCGATGGCAGGGTTGGAGGTCATCGACGGAAGCCTTTGAACTCGTTTAAGGACGTCGCGGAGAGTAGGCAGAGGGTCACTGGACAGAATCTGATCGACCACTCCAGAGAAGGAAGAAGGAAGGGCAGCCAGAAATTGGACTAATTGTAGTTCATTGCACTGCTTCTGGTCTTCTTTGATGTTGGTCGTCAAGGGGTGATAAATTTCGTACTCATTCCAGAGAGCAGAGCACTGGTGGTAGAGGTCTTCTACAGGAGTGTCAGAAGAAAATTCCTTCTTGGCCAAGGTTTTGAAAATTTCAAAAACACGCTTGGGATTCTCTTGATGAGAATAGACGTAAGATAGTTGATCCTACATGGCCTTGGCATCAAGAAGAAACAACAAGGATTAGCTGATCCGCGGCTCGGTGCTATTAAGAAGCCAGTACATGACATCAGAATCATATTTGGACCATTGTGTATAGGCTTGCTTACTTTTTTCATCCGCAGTAGCAACATGGACAGTAGGAGGTTCAATAGTGAGATGTGAATAACGACCTTGTGCTTTGATGTATGGAACAAAGGACGCCGACCAGAGATGATAGTTGGAGCCGTCGAGTTTAATTGTGGTAACACACAGGGAACATGGTGGCTTGATACAGGCCATGGTAAACAGAGACGAAGTAGCAGGAGAATAAGAGATATTCGGCGCAACAACAACAGTAGAACTCAGCAGATATCAGATCCAAAGGAACTCGCTATGGGGCAGTAGAGCAGCACGGTAGATTTGAAGCATCAGATCAGAAGAGACCCGCTACGGGAAGAGTAATTGATAAAGGAACCTACGCCGTCATGAGGACAATCAAGATCCCATCATGAGGCGCATGCACAAGAAACCAAAGAGCCAGAGGGACTCTCAATGTGCAATAGCTATGGCTGTCCGAAAACATAAAAAATGTTGGGAAGTGGAGTTAGGGAGAAAGGGTATTAGATGAGCAGAAGAATTGTGGTTGTAGGTAGTGAAAGAGGAAGGGGGAATGAAGTAGGCAGAGGGGATGGTTGTTGGGACAGGAGGAGGAAGAGGGGGGCGGCGCCGAGGAGTGGAGGGCGGTGAGTTGGGGAGGAGGTGACGGCGGCAGGTGGTTGGTGTGGTGGCGGCGGCGGCGGGTGGGAAAGGGAGGAGGTGGCAGCGGGTGGGAAAGGAGGAGGAGGTGGCAGCGGCGGGTGGGGTGGCGGCGGAAGAGAGGAAGAGGGGCATGGGCTGCAGCGGCGGGCGGGCGGGCAGGGGGAGGCGAGGGGGAAGGCTTAGGTCATAGGGTACCATGTGATTCGCCTTTACATGCTTGGGTAATATGCTTAAATTATCATGCTCCATTGAATTTGGTATCTGATCAGGCAATCCGACCCATGTCTCTCTTCCCTCTCCCTCTTTCTACCTTCTTTCAGGCACTGCCACAACAACATGCTTCTTTCACCCCAACCCTTGCTCCAATGGCCAACCCTGTTCAGTCTTTCCCTCATCATCATTGCAAACCAAAAACCGTCATTTTTCACCAAAAACTGACATATTTTATCTAAGTTACCATCTTCCCATCAAGATTGCTACCTTTTTATCAATAACTATCATCTCTCTGCCAAGGTGCCACCTTTCTAGCAAAAGCCACCTCATTTCCACCAAATCCACCACCTTTTTTTATAAGCAGCCACCTGTCCACCAAGCCGCCATCTTTCTACCCTTTCCTCAACTTTTCCACCAAAGACAGCCACCTTTCCACCAAAGCATCCACCTTTGCATCAGATACCCATCTTTCCACCTACCAGAGACTAGGCACACACTCATACCACACTAAAAATGTGACATCAAGGGTATTTAGACCCTAATGATAAGGGTATACTCTCTGATACGAATAACGAATCAAATGTTAGAGCTACCAGATGTACATTAATACTCAAAAGTAGGCCCTAGGGCCCATTATAACCTAAAACACAAAAAATCAAGGCTTATCTAAGGCTCCTAGGGGTGCCTTGATAGTTAAGAAGCTGGCCATGTGCCTAGGTCCGTGCCTTTACTAGTATTGCAAAATGGTGAATAGCTGATGGTTTGCAAAAATATAGTGTGTAAAGAAGCTAATACTAGTAAAGAGGAATGAAACGAGAGAATATAAGGGTCTATTTGGTAGCATACTAGCATGTAATATGTAAGTATTATCTTTAAATGTTACCATTTCCAGCCTAATGATCATCTAGTTAGCTGTGCTGTGATACAGTTGGTTGATTTAAAGGTGCGCGCAACTACCTTGTTCAGCCCAATATCCGGGAAAAGGTACTGCTCTGGTAATGGGAGTAGTGAGGTGCAGTTTATACTTTTTATGCTAGAGCTGTATCACTGACTATGTTGCTCCATGAAACAGAAAAATTCACCTTGTGGAACTGCTCCCTGTACACCCTCTCTTCATGTTATATCTGTTGACAACTGTCTTGTTGTACGTGCCTCTTTGGCAACCAATAGGTCCGGTTTTGATAAGAACATCTTTATAACTGTACCAAACAAAAATAGTTCAATTCCTTGGGTATCGAGTACATTCTAGCAAATAACATCCATGTTGTTCCAAATATGTGTTTTTCATCTCCGCACTTGTGAAAACACCCAACTCACTCCTATAGTCCTACATCCTACCACACAAGCCCTAATCAGGTGTATTGGCAAAGAGCACCAACATGTATTTTAAACGACGGAAGTCTCCCTATTCTTCCATGTTTTACAACTTAGTTATTGAATTTATTTATACAATCAACAATGGTTAAATAGTGATAAAGTGACTCTGGAGCGTCCACGATAGGTCTATGGTGTGTCTCCACATGTCGTGGATGTATTTGATGTTACTCACATGGTATCAAATGTCCTCGACATCTGGCAGAATTTCTCCGATATTGTCAATGTCGACAATTGGCATTGTCGAATCCACATAAACATCCTCATTCCACAATATCCTCGACATTTGGTCGAAGTTGTCGACATTTCCCCATATGTCTGACGAAGTTGCCCATGTCTATTAAAAAATTCCCCAATTTCCTCGACATCAGTTGAAGTTGGCGACATTCTTCTGATGTTTTGTGGAGTTTGTTGTGTGCGGGGGAAAAAGTGTTGGAGCTTGAGATAAGGTAATTTTGATGTTATTATTTATTATCTAAGCTAATAGTAATAGATCGACCCCCTCTCTGCTAATCTACCATAGATTTACACCTTTATATGTAGTTTGTTTATTGTCCTAGACTTTATACATGGAAGAACTCTGTAGTCCGGAGACGACTGTATGTAATCGTGTATTTTTCTACATATGTAAACCTATATGGATTGCTATATGTAAACATGTATTGTGTTTTTTAGCTAGATTTGATGGAATCTATAGATTTTCGTCACAAAATAACTATTTTTAGCTTCATTTTTGTTGAAGTTGCGTCGAAGTTTGGTTGAAAAATCCTAAAGTTTCCTCGATGTTTCCACAAACATCCATGCCCACACCTGTCGAAGTCGAAGTCTGTTCCATGGTTACTAGTATATCATTGAGAAGGACATGTTTTTTATCTATCCTAGCTGTTCGTCAATCACCAACATTTTTGCAGCTTCAAAGTGTCCATGCTTCCTAGCTATTTTGTTATTAAAATTCGTCCTTTCTTGTTGTTCATTATTTAATATTCTCTTTCTATGATAGCGAGATTGTTGGTAGTAGAAGCTATTTACTCGAAATAAAAAATTGGTTTGAAAGTTCTGTTTCTTCATATCACAATCTTTCCTGGATAGTCTGTCTTGTATATTGTTCAATAATTCGTTGTTGTCTGAGTATACTTGACTTTCTTTGTTGAAGACTTTTTTTACATGTCTGCCCTCTGTTTCTCTTCTAATATCAACATATTTCCTCTATCACAGAATATTTGTAGCGTGTCATAATTGGATTTTGGGTTAGTATGCGGTGTAATTACATCTGCACGGGAATGTTTATTCTCACTCAACAGCTATTATGACCTTAGTTTTTACTGCTATTATGACCTTAGTTTTTACTTGTTTCTTATGTTAGCATTTGCTCACTGTGCGACTGTTAGAACCTCTAAGCTCTCGTACATAGTTGAGTTCCTTGATCTTCATGGATGCTAGCAAATCTGTTAAATGATTTTCTATCTAATTATTTAATGAAGTCAAAATTTTTCTTCAGATAAAAAGGATCCTCTGTCTTGGTCCACCAGGGTCCAGATAGCTCTTGATTCTGCTCGGGCTCTTGAGTACATTCATGAGCACACTGTACCTGTTTACATCCATCGTGATATAAAGTCGCCAAATATTTTGATAGACAAAAATTACCGTGCAAAGGTTATATTTTACTTGGAGTTGACATGTTAAAGCTTTTCGCATTCTCTCAAGATAGTCCTTTTGTAGGTTGCGGACTTTGGGTTGGCTAAACTTACTAGGGTTGCAAGTTCATCACATACGTCTGGAACAGGTAACACGGCTCAATCAAATACGAAGTTGGCTGGAACATTTGGTTACATGGCTCCTGAGTAAGAGGCTCTGTTCTCTGTGTTTTTTTTTCATGAACAGCTTGCTCTACTTTTTTCATTTATTCGATTTGCTTCCGCTTCTGTTTACACGTTTGAAACTTGTTCCCAGCATGTACTGTCTTGACAGTATGTTATCAGGTGTAAATCATATTGGCAGATATATAAAGAAACACTATTATTATGTATATTACTATTGACAACTACAGAATCTGCATAATTATCTTAGATAGATATTATTATGGACGCATATATAGGCTTTATCAGTAATTCTACATGATGATTGTGATGCATGTGGTTCTTCGGAATTATGATGTTAAAGAACTCCATATGGACTCATCCAGTGTCCTTTAGATAATATGATAATTTGTTTGTATTCCTGTATGGAAATATGAAAAAGATGAGTGCCATCTTGTGTAATCTAGTTATACTATAAAAAAGATAACTCCATTGTAATTTTTTTCAATCTTCACTTGATAGCTCAAGTCATCCCACATGACAATCACTATGACTCACACTACTTCATTTTGCGTGTGTCTACGTTAGTGATTCAGATTTTCCTCCCTGCTGTCCTTGCCTTTCTATGTGTGGACAACTACTTATCTCTATTGACCAACTCCATGCACTTTCTTCCATTGGATTTGACATGGTAACCTATGAACCCAATGCATTTCTCTTCAGGGAATTGTTGATAATGCAAAAGATTCCACCCTTGGGCAATTTCTGTATTTATTTTCTACTTTACCTATGGCCAAGATCCTTAAGTGCATATATTTTTGTCTTATCAAGGTTAGACCTAAGCATGATTTTGAAAAGAGGTATGTATTGTTTGGGTGGAGAGAATACTTCTTAAAGCATAAGCACTATGTGGTAGCATATGTTTTTTAGATTTTTCAACAAACAAACTTAGATAAGCATAAATTGTATATTAAAGATACAATATATATACATATATATGTATATTTATGTATATATATGTATGTATATATATGTAAATTATATATATATATATATATATATATATATATATATATATATATATATTTGTGTGTGTGTGTAAATTTGTGTATATATAGACACATGCACACACACATATACGCGTTCTCCCGCACGTGCGTATACACACATTAAAGTGTATATCATTAGATACTATATATATCCAAGGGTATCTAGTGTTATACATATCAATGTAAACATTAAAATATATACGTATAATATGTTTCTACATGTGTATACTTATGTACATATATATATGAAATGCATGTGCTCATATTTGTATATCTAAGTGTAGGTGGGTAGCATGGAGCAAAATTTCGCTCGAAATTGTGAAATTCCGCTCGAAATTGTGAAATTCCGCTCCAAATTTCATTTTTTTTGCAATCGAATATTAATACGTGCGGTCGGACATCGAAACACACAAATGCAGTGAAGGGGACGTAATTTCGCAAAAAAATTGACCCTAGGTGCAAAATTTCACAAAATAGGGTGAAATTTCACAGCAAAAAGCCCAGTTTGGGACATAATCCTGTGAAATGGCACGAAAACAACTTAAATTTTGAGAAATTTGTTTCTAGGGCTGCTAACACTACAACTTGGGCATTTTGGCAATTACATGAATCTCTTGCTTGTATAGGCTAATTCTCTTAATCCTAAGGTATTTTCCCCTATCCCTAGACCATCTATATATTACCTTCTTCAATGTCTACATTTTCTATAGAGATCTAGAGAAATACTTTGAAAGTAACAAAGTTCTTTCTTGGATCTATATGTATAAGTGTCTCATGCAACCTAGTTATATGCTAACACCAGACTTATACAAGTTGTAGTTCGTAAGTTCATTTGTAATTGTAAATTTTATATTCTAAGTTGTAACTTTAAGTTTTTAACAGTCTTACTGTCTAGCAGACTTGACAATTCGGTTTAGTTGTGCACTCACTCATCAAGACAAGAATCCCACCTTGACCTCTAAACATATATATTTGTAATATAGTCTAATGTGTATATGTCTTAAACATTGTGTTTTCAAAATTTCATAACCTAATTCCTTCATTTTGCCATCTAGATTCTGTCGAAATTGTTCATCTTCCTTCACTTACTAATATGGCAGACCCTCCTCCACATATCCAATATGAAATATTATTGCATATTAAAATAGATCTTGGCTTTTAGAACTTCTTAGTAAATTTTCATGATTTAATTTGCTTTTTTGTTCGTTGAAATTGTTAGGGCCGTAAATATTGAAATTTCGGTCAAATTTAAAAAAAAAAATCTATTTTTGGGCCATCAGATACGGAATCGAAATTGGACATTTAATTCTATGTTCGGTGGATTGACATGTATACATATAAACCATATGAATATGTGTACAACAGTGAATTAAAAAATGGCCGCCTGCCGCTTGAGCGGGTTTTCAAAAAACGCTTGCTTTTTTCCCGCTTCACCCGCTTTTTGCCCGCTTTTTGAAAAAAATGCCGCTGTAAGCATGTAATGTTAATTAATTATATAATCCAAGTAGTATTGAGTATAATATTTGAAGCTTGTATACATTAAATGTTCTATGATATACCTAGTCCTACTTTAGAATGCAAACTTTGTATTTAAGCTGTATATAATAGGGTACTGCTGTAATATATCCAAGTAAATATCATATTATTCTATTATACTTCTAATGGTTTTACTGATTTTACTGATATTCTTGCAGATTTTGTTCATTAGTAATTGATACTACTGGTTAGTATTACTGATTTCCTTAGAAATATATTTTTTATATACACATACATGTAATTTTGTATATAAATATATAAGAGTTTAAGCATCTGCTTTTTCAAAAATCGCCCGCTTAAGCGCCCACCTGCCGCTTGAGCGGCTACAAGGTCCCGTCCGCACGCCTCCCACTTTCCGTTTTTTAATACATTGGTGTACAGAAACGTGGATGTATAGCTATGTTTATATATCACACATTGTGAAGGCTAGAGCAAAGTGGGAGAATCCGTCGATTGCTTCTCATGGTTGGGACACTTATATACATGTGTACATACATATATATATATATATATATATATATACATATATATATATATATACATATATATATATATATATATATATATATATATATATATATATATATATATATATATATATATATATATATATATATATATATATATATATATATATATATATATATATGGAGAGAGAGAGAGAGAAACTCAGGCTAGAATACACTCGAGTGTATCCGGAGCAGAATGCACTCAAGTAGTTTTTCATGATGTAATCATCATCATCATCATCTAAGCCTCAATCCCAACTATGTTGGGGTCGGCTACATGGATCCTTCGTTTCCATTCAGCTCTATCATGGGTCATATTCTGATTGAGATGTAGAGATTCAAAATCTCTCTTTATAAGCTCATCCCATGTTAATTTAGGCCTTCCTCTTCTTCTATTTATAGTGTTTGGCTCAATAGCATTGCTTCGTATAGACGCACTAGTAGGCCTGCGTTGCACATGTCCGTACCATCTGAGTCGGCCCTCACGCAACTTGTCCTCAATGCTCGCCACCCCCACTTTATTCCTGATATAGTCATTTCTCAAACGATCTTTTCTTGTCTTCCCACACATCCATCTCAGCATACGCATTTCAGCCACGTTCATCTTGTTGAGACCTTGTTTCTTCACCGCCCAACATTCACTCCCATAGAGCATGGTTGGTCGTATAGCTGTTCTATAAAACTTACTTTTTAACCTGAGAGGGATCTTCTGATCGCATAAAACTCCAGTTGCACTCCTCCATTTCAACCATCCTGCAGTAATCCGGTGACAAACATCATTTTGGACATCCCCGTCTATTTGAATAATAGAACCTAAGTAACGAAATTTGTCACATTTTGGTATATCTACTCCGTCCAACTTGGCTCCATCATTCACACTGCGAGATTGGCTGAAATTGCAATGCATATACTCAGTTTTGCTCCTGCTAATCATCAATCCATTTGATTCCAATGCCTTTCTCCAACATTCAACTTTATCATTCAATCCATCTTTTGTTTCGTCAATCAAAACAATATCATCAGCAAATAACATACACCAAGGAATATCATCCTGAACATTCTTTGTTAACTCATCCATAACCAAAACGAATAGATATGGGCTGAGTGTGGATCCTTGGTGTACCCCAACTGTAATAGGAAAAGTTGGTGTCTCTCCTCCAGGAGTCTTGACACTTGCAGTAGAGCTATCATACATGTCTTTGATCAAGTCAATGTATTGGATAGGCACACCCTTTTTCTTCAAAACCATCCATAACACTTCTCTGGGTACTCGATCATAAGCCTTCTCTAGATCGATAAACACCATATGAAGATCTCTTTTGCTTTGTCTATACTTCTCCATAAGCCTTCTTATCAGAAAAATAGCCTCTGTTGTTGATCTTCCAGGCATGAAACCAAATTGGTTGTTTGATACCTGTGTTATAGATCTTAACCTCTGCTCAATAATCCTCTCCCAAAGCTTCATCGTGTGACTCATCAGCTTGATACCTCTATAGTTTGTACAACTCTGAACGTCACCTTTGTTCTTGTAGATTGGGACTATAATACTATTTCTCCACTCATCCGACATCTTCTTGGTCTTCATAATCTTGTTAAAGAAATTTGTTAACCATGTAACTCCCTCATCCCCCATACTCTTCCATACATCAATGGGAATATTGTCTGGTCCGCATGCCTTTCTCATTTTCATCTTTTTCAAAGCATTCTTGACCTCAAATGGTGAAACTCGTCGTGTGTAAATGATATCTCTCGTATTCATGTCACACGAGTCGCTAACATTATATGCAGTATCTCCATTGAAAAGCTGATGTAATATTTAAAAAAAATCTATTCCATGGATCTTCTTAAACATCATGTGAATAGCTCATATATAAAATTTTAGCCCATTTGGACATTCATAGGTCATGTTATAAAGACCACAAAAATTATGTATTTCAAATTAGTTTCGTGCGTCAATTTTGTTTCCCTCGAATGAGTGATGTGAGAAGAAATGAAGAAGGGAAGAAGACAGGAACACCGATCACATGTCGACTGTAAAACGCAGCAAACGTGATTAGGGCTTGAGCCTACTCACTTGTATTTATATATATTAGGGTAAGTACATGAGGTACAAAGAGAGAAAAGAAATAAAACATAGATATTATAAAGAAAATAAAACAGCCGCCAGATTGACGAGCCGCCGCTGCGCCGGTGTCGATACCATCGACACTCATGTCGATGGTATCGATAGAACCTCATCTCGAACCTGAACTAATCTCGATACCATCGACATGAATGTCGATAGTATCGACCAGGATGCCGATTGCTTCATCTCGAACCTGAACTGATCTCGATACTATCGACATAGTGTCGATAGTATCGACCGGAATGCAGGTTGCTTCACACTCCCCCTCAAGCTGGAGAGTACACATCGTGTATGCCCAGCTTGCCACAGAGTCTCTGAAAGATTGCTGAACCCAAAGGCTTTGTCAGGATATCTGCTAGTTGGTCCTCAGATCTGACATATGGTGTCACAATAGTGCCATCTTTGATTTGATCACGAATAAAATGGCAATCAACCTCTATGTGTTTTGTACGCTCATGAAAGATAGGATTCCTGGCAATGTGCATAGCAGATTGATTGTCACACTTGAGCTCCATAGAAGGTAGAAGAGAAATTTTTAATTCAGATAGAACAGATTTGACCCATTTTAGTTCACAACATGCATGGGCCATAGCACGGTATTCAGCCTCAGTGCTGGATCTAGCAACCACATGTTGTTTCTTACTTTTCAATGTGATAAGATGATCACCTAGAAAGGTACAATAGCCTGATGTAGATCTCCTATCAGTATGATCACCAGCCCAGTCAGCATCTGAATATCCTGTGAGAGGCAGAGTAGATGGAGGTGCCTTTGGTCTAGAATATGTGATACCCTTACCAGGAGCACTTTTCAGATATCTCAGAATTCTGCAGACTGCTGTCCAGTGTGATTGTCGCGGAGAGTGCATATGTTGGCTGACCACACCCACAACAAAAGAAATATCAGGTCGAGTGACTGTTAGATATATTAACTTGCCCACTATTCTCCTGTAATATTCTGGATCTTGATACTCAACATCATCAACCACCTCTTTGATGTGATAATCCATCGGTGTAGATACCGGTTTGGATTCAACCATGCCTGTCTCCTGAAGTAAATCAAGCACATATTTCCTCTGAGATAAATTGACACCTGTATGAGATCTAAGCACTTCAATGCCTAGAAAGTATCTTAGTTTGCCCATATCCTTTGTATAGAAGTGTTTTTTGCAAACTTTCTTTGACACGAGGTATTCCCATGGTGTCACTGCCAGTAATTACTATGTCATCAACATATACAACAAGAATAATGGATCCACAAGAAGAGCTGGAGTAAAATAAGGAATGATCAGTCATGGAGCGAGAAAAACCCATCTGAAGAATAACTGCACTGAACTTGTCAAACCAAGCTCTAGGTGACTGTTTCAACCCATATATAGATTTCTTTAATTTGCACACTTTCTGACACTCCCCCTGAGCAACAAACCCAGGAGGTTGCTCCATATATACCTCTTCTTGTAGATCACCATGGAGAAAAGCATTTTTTACATCCAGCTGAAACAGAGGCCAATTAAAGGTAGTAGCAATGGAAATAATGATCCGCACAGAATTCAGGCGAGCAATAGGAGAAAAGGTTTCAAAGAAGTCAACACCATAGGTTTGGGTGTAGCCCTTTGCGACCAATCGGGCTTTCAACCGTTCAACCGATCCATCCGGATTGTGTTTGATAGTGAAAACCCATCTACAACCCACTACTTTCTTTCCTGCAGGAAGATCAACAAGGTCCCAAGTGCCATTATTTAAGAGAGCTGACATCTCAAGTTCCATAGCCTGTTTCCAGCCACTGTTCTTCATAGCATCAAAATGATTTCTTGATATAGTCACAGAATCAATTCCAATAGCGAATGCACGAGCCTGCTTAGATAGATGAGACATGCAACATACATTTGTAATAGGGTGTTTACTAGTACAGGACCGAGTACCTTTCCGAACAGCAATAGGAAGATCGAGATCTGATATCTCTGTAGGAGTGTCTTGAGTAGAAGGCGATGATGAGGGCTCAGGGACTGGTGTCGCTACGTTTCTGGATCTTGCCTGCCTCGCCTATGGTAAACATGTGTGTAATGCTCAATAGTAGGTCTATCTCCTGCTAGTTCATCCGGAATAGAAGTAAAATCCGGAATGATAGGTGGCACTCCCTCACTCTGCACCGATGGTGCCAGTCTCTCATTCTGTATTTTTGGTGGCTCTCCCTCTCTCAACTGCTCCCCCTTGCTCATAGCATTGGAGAAATATGGAGTGGTCTCATGGAAGGTGACGTCCCTAGACACAAACATGCGGCGAAGACTAGGACAGTAACACTTGTATCCTTTGCTAGTGTTAGAGTATCCCAGGAACAATGTTTTAATGGACCTAGGAGACAACTTGTCGGCCTTAGGGTCAAAGTTATGGACAAAGGAAGTGCAACCAAACACTCTAAGAGGAACAGGAAAGGGGGAGTCCATGGGACGCAATACAGAAAACAAAGTCTGTCCTTGAAGAACAGAAGGTTGCCTATTAATCAAGAAACAAGCAGTTAAAAGAGCTTCAGACCAAAACTTCTTGGGCACATTGGATTGAAACATAATTGATCGAGCAATATCAAGAAGATGACGATTCTTCCTCTCTGCCACCCCATTTTGCTGAGGGGTGTGAGGACAAGATGTGCGATGAATCATACCAACCGAGCTGCAAAAATCAGACATAGCCTTTTGAACATACTCTAAAGCATTGTCAGATTGGAGAATTTTTATATTGCAATCAAACTGGACTTTAATTTCAGTATGAAAATGTTTCACAATAGACAACACAGACTCTCTACTTTTAAAAAGGTAGATCCATGTCATGCGTGAGAAATCATCGACAAAGGGACAAGAAGTCCGCTTATTGACTCGACTGGGATAGGATAACCTATGGTGCTTTCCCAGTTGACATGACTGACACTCTAAAGACGATAAGTGGGACAACTCTGGTGCCAACTTCCGCAGGCTCTCCAAAGAAGGATGTCCATATCTGCAATGCCATAGTAAGGGGGAACCACTCAACAGGATGGATGGAGCAGGAGAAGGCATTTGGCGAGGCAGATTGTCACCGTTGAAAAGGTAGAGATCACCTTTCCTAGGCCCCCCACCAATCGTCTTCATACTCTTGAGATCCTGTAATATGAAACAAGAAGGTCCAAATATTACCCAACATTTTAGAGTGTCAATCAATTTGGCAACAGAAAGAAGATTAAAAGGAAATTCAGGCACAAAGTGAACGGATTTAAGATCAATCTTGGGTGTTAGGGAGACAGATCCACTAGCTAACACTCTTTTCACTGAACCATCTGCCAGTGTAACAGATTGGTGAGGAATAGATGAGTCAATAGTGTGGAGCAATCTCCTCATACCAGTCATATGCTGTGAGGTGCCAGGGTCAACCACCCAAGATGAGGATGAGCCAAAATGCTATGAGAGATGTAGCCTGATTACCAGCTGTAGATGCCAGATTTGCCGATGAAGAAGATGATGATGACCCCATACTCATGTGTTGTGTCGCCTGAATGAACCGATCATATTCTTCTTGAGTGAGAGTGATGCCGGTGCCAGAGGTAGTACCCACAGTTGTAGAGGATGAGGATCCTGTGGTAGTGGCACAATGTGCTGCCCCCACAGGTGGTGCAGCAGGTCTTCCATGTTTCTTCCAACATTTCTCCATTGTATGTCCCGGTTTGTCACAGAAGGTACATTTCGGACGTGTCCCACGCCCTCTACCCATACCGGGGGGTCCTCCTCGCACCGCAACAGCAACAGACGCATGGGATTCTCTAGAAGGTATATCAGGAACAAGGGAAGCAGACTCAAACAGGGATTGCTGGATCCTTGAATAAGCCTCCATAAGACTGGGTAATTTATCAGTGGCCAAGATAACACTTTGAGCGGAGCTACAAGTCGAATTAAGCCCAGATAAGAATTTGGCTGTAACCAGATCATCTCTATCCTTTATCTGTTCTGCAACAGTCACAGGATGATAATAACTTAGCTCCTGAGCAAGAGCCTGAATCGCCCCAAAATACTCCTCAAGAGATCGGTCACCGTATTTTTCAGCAAACAGACGATCATAAATCATAAACTGACGGAGAGCATTCTTCTCTTGAGAGTAATGTTGCTTCACTGCGTCCCATATTTCCTTGGCCGTAGAGTAGAACATGAACCTTGCGGTGATTGCAGATTCCATACTATTCCACAGCCAAGTCTTCACAAGACTGTCATGTCGTTTCCATTCAGCATACCCTTCGTCAGTAGATGCCTTGGGACCCGAGTCAACATGCCTTGCTCTGTCACGAGCCTCCAAGACGGTGTCCAAGACGGTGTGGATGGCGTTCATCCATAGGAGATAATTTTTCCCGTTGAGTTTGATGGAGGCGATAGGTGACACCTCGTAGTAGATCATAGGTGTCTTGATATCCTCCATGGTAGAACGGAATATATGACAGATTGATACATGTCAAAGAAGATGTGGTGACGGAGAGATACACGTCACACACAGAAGAAACACAAGAAGAAATGCGTTACTGACGCATTCACAGCCTCCAAAAGATATTCCTAATCACACACGGAGGAGGTGTGACTAGGATGATGGTTGAGACGAAACTAGTCCTCCGGTGGTGTTTTAGATGATCGTTGGATCACCTGGAAATCCTCAACCTCTTTGTGATAGTGGCTACGGTAGAGTTAGATATCTATCGCAGACCCAGGGTAGTCAACGGTGGTTCTTCGCAGCAGGTGGATTACGCCAAGACGACGGGTGGGAAGCAGCCGACCGTCAAGGAGAGAGAGACCTGGAGAGTTCCTCCGGAGAGAGAAAGGAGAAGCCCTAGATCGATCTCCGCTCTGATACCATGTAAGAAGAAATGAAGAAGGAAGAAGACATGAACACCGATCACATGTCGGCTGCAAGATGCAGCAAACGTGAGTAGGGCTTGAGCCTACACACTTGTATATATATATTACGGTAAGTACATGAGGTACAAAGAGAGAAAAAGAATAAAAACTAAATTTCATAAGCAAAATAGATCTGCCGCTGGCTTGCCCAAGATGAGGATGAGCCAGATGCTATGAGAGATGTAGCCTGATTACCAACTGTAGATGCCAGATTTGTCGATGAAGATGATGATGACCCCATACTCATGTGCTGTGTCGCCTGAATGAACCGATCATATTCTTCTTGGGTAAGAGTGATGTCGGTGCCAGAGGTAGTACCCACAGTTGTAGAGGATGAGGATCCTGTGGTGGTGGCACAATGTGCTGCTCCCACAGGTGGTGCAACACGTCTCCCATGTTTCTTCTAACACTTCTCCACTGTATGTCCCGGTCTGTCACAAAAGGTACACTTAGGACATGTTCCACGCCCTCTGCCCATACCGGGTCGTCCTCCTCGTACCGCAGCAGCAACAGACGCATGAGATTCTCCAGGAGGTATATCAGAAACAAAGGAAGCAGACTCAAATAGAGATTGTTGGATCCTTGAATAAGCCTCCACAAGACTAGGTAGTTTATCAGTAGCCAGAATAACGCTCCGAGCGGAGCTACAAGCCGAGTTGAGCCCAGATAAGAATTTGGCTGTAACAAGATCATCTCTATCCTTTATCTGTTCAGCAACAACCACAGGATGATAATAACTTAGCTCTTGAGCAAGAGCCTGAACTGCCCCAAAATATTCCTCAAGAGATCGGTCACCCTGTTTCTCAGCAAACAAACGATCATAGATCATAAACTGACGGAGAGCATTCTTGTCTTGAGAATAATGTTGCTTCACTGCGTCCCATATTTCCTTGGTCGTAGAGTAGAACATGAACCTTGCGACGATTGCAGGTTCCATACTATTCCATAGCCAAGTCTTCACAAGACCGTCATGACGTTTCCATTCAGCATACCCTTCGTCAGTAGATGCCTTGGGACCCGAGTCAACATACCTCGCTCTGTCATGAGCCTCCAAGACGGTGTGGATGGCATTCATCCATAGAAGATAATTTTTCCCGTTGAGCTTGATGGAGGCGATAGGTGACACTTCGTTGTAGATCGTAGGTGTCTTGATATCCCCCATTGTAGACCGGAATATGTGACGGATTGATACACGTCAAATAGATTGTGGTGACGGAGAGATACACATCACACATAGAAGAAAAACAAGGAGAAATGCGTTACTGACGCATTCACAACCTCCAAATGATCTTCCTAATCACACATGGAGGAGGTGTGACTAGGATGATGGCTGAGATGAAACTAGTCCTCTGGTTGTGTTTTTAGATGATCGTTGGATCACCCGGAGATCCCCAAACGCTTTGTGATGGAGTCTACGGTAGAGTTGGATATCTACCGCAGACCCAGAGTAGCCGACGGTGGTTCTACACAGCCGGTGGATTACGCCAAGTCGACGGGTGGGAAGCAGCCGACCACCGGAGAGGGAGAGATCCGCCGGAGAGAGGAAGGAGAAGCCCTAGATCGATCTCCGCTCTGATACCATGTGAGAAGAAATGAAGAAGGGAAGAAGACAGGAACACTGATCACATGTCGGCTGCAAAACGCAGCAAACGTGATTAGGGCTTGAGCCTACTCACTTGTATTTATATATATTAGGGTAAGTACATGAGGTATAAAGAGAGAAAAGAAATAAAACATAGATATTATAAAGAAAATAAAACAGCCGCCAGATTGACGAGCCGCCGCTGCGCCGGTGTCGATACCATCGACACTCATGTCGATGGTATCGACAGAACCTCATCTCGAACCTGAACTGATCTCGATACCATCGACATGAATGTCGATAGTATCGACCAGGATGCCGATTGCTTCATCTCGAACCTGAACTGATCTCGATACTATCGACATAGTGTCGATAGTATCGACCGGAATGTAGGTTGCTTCACAAGTGACTTATATTCATCCAAATGAGCTCAAAATTTGTATGCAACCTAATTCTAGTATGACAATGAAGATCAATGGTTTACATTTTGCAAAAAAAATAATCTTCTTATACAAACACCATTTGAGTGTAGCGTGCGATCTGTACACTCGAGTGTATTCTAGCCTGACTCTATATATATATATATACACACACACACACAAAAGAGACTTTACAAACCTTACATTGGTCCCTGCCGTTTTTTCACATCATAAGAAGGTTCTTTGTACATACATATTAAAATTCCCCTAAAGCTGGAGCATATCTATCATATTCGTTACGTAAGTATTGAACCCGACAACTATTTAGGGACTTTATAAACAAATCAGCTAACTGGTCTTCTAATCTGACTGGTGACAACTGAGTCAACTTCTATTCAATCTTTTCTCACAGAATATGGCAACCGACTTCAATATGTTTGGTTCTCTCATTAAAGACAAGCTTTTAGGCAATGTGGACCACAACATGATTGTCACACTTCTAGTCCATAAGAGCTTCCTGCATGAAGCCAAGCTCCTCTAACAAGTGACAAATCCATAGCAACTCACGTGTTGCTAGGGCTATATCTCTATACATTGATTTTGCACTGCACCTTGCCACAACAATTTGCTTCTTATTCTTCTAAAAACATGAGATTTCCTCCCACAAACACAATATTAGAGATAGGCCTCATATCAATACTCAATCCAACCCAATCAACAATTGAGAAACCATGTACCTACATATGTTTATGAATTGATATAGAACTCCCTTTCCAAGAGACTTCTTGAGATACTTCTAAATGTGCATAACAACCTCCGTTGCATGGATTATCCATGAATTGACTAATACCACTAGTGGAAAAGGCCATGTCGAGCCGAGTGATAGTCAGATAAATCAACTTCTCAACGTGTCATTTGCACCTATTAAGGATCATCAAGTAACCCCCCTACTCCATGGATAATCCGACTTTAGGATCTATAGAAGTATTAATAGGTCTAGCCCCAAGCATCCATGTCTTAGTGAGATGATCTTAGACATACTAACTTTGTGAAATTACAATTCTAGACTTAGACTTGGCAACTTCAATTCCCAACAAATATATGACTGCCCTAGTCCTTTGTTTGAAATTGGCCTTGCATAAAGAGCTTTAATTGTGCAATGCCATGTTGTCATCTGCATTAATCACTATATCATCAACATGTACCACCAAGAAAATGCTCCCATATATCTATCTTCTATAAAAGAGTGGATCATCCATGGTAAGTCCAAACTCAGAAAGAGCACTGCTGAATCTACCAAACTAAGCATAAGGTGACTACATGAGACCATAGAGGGACTCGTGAAGACGACTTACTAGATCGATTCCCCTTGACAAGAAAATGCAAATAGAATCTATCTTTTTCACACGAAAGGTCTCAAGTAATCCTCGCCATAAACCTAAGTGAATCCATTGGCAACTAAACGTGCCTTGAGCCAATCAATACAACCATTGTAAACATATGAACATCCAACAACATACTTGTCATGCATCGTGAAACAAAAGACCATATTTTTATCTGATGAAGTGTTGACATCTGCTCTCCATAGGCTGACGCCAACCAGGGTGATCAAGTGCAACTAAAATAGGCAGATGTATAGAGACAAAGGATATAGAAGAAATAAAGGCATAATATGAAGGTGAAAGATCGATACATGAAACAACATTAGAAATGGGATGCTGAAAATTTTCTAGAGCGCATGATCTAACACCTTTATTGAAAGCAATAGGAATATTCTGTTGTAAAGGTGCAAAAGGAATATCTTTACCCGACCTTCTGACAAGTATCTAGAGAAGGAGTTGAATTGGAGAGAGCCTTTGTTCCACATGCATTGAAACCTAAGCTAGACTATCTACCTATACTTGTATGACGAGCATAGACATGAGTGATTAGGGTTCTAACTGAGTTGGGTGGAAGTACATCAGGAAGACCATCATGGATAGGGGAATCAAAGACGGGTGACTCATTAAGGGAACTGTTAACATGTCTTTTATTATATGTTTTATTAGTTTTGTTATTTCTCTATTATTGCTGTACCTAGATGTAAATTACCCATTGATATATAAATAAGAAGAGAGACCCTTTGGCTCTCTAACGCTGCAGCACGCAGCTGTCAATCTCCTGTCTCCCGTGTCTTCTTGTTTCCGCTTCGACATGGTATCAGAGCGGCTTTGATCCGCCACCCCGCTTCCTCACCAAGCCGCCACAGTCGTCCCGCCTCCTCTCCCCTTCTCGGCAACCACCGCCGCCCGGCTTCATGCGCCGCTGCCGCCGGGCTGGCAGGAACAGCAGCCAGCCGCCGGCGCTGGTGCTGTTGGGCTAACAACCGCTAGCCATCTTCATTGATGGACCGATAGCAGCTTTTCCCTCGATGTTGCAGGTCTAGCCACCAAGGACATGAGCCGCCAACAAGCTTTCGGTTGATTTACAACAGTTTTTGGCTAGTTCTTGGGAGCCGGAACTGTTGTTTGGGAGTCTTCGGGTGATCCAACGGCTATCTAAAGCCCAAACCGAGGGACTCGTCTCTTCCAGAGTGCTCTCCTAATCACATCTCCATGTGTGATTAGGAAAAATAGTTTGGAGGTTGTGGATGCGTCAGTAACTCATTCGTCGTCTTTTTCAGTTGTGACGTGTATCTCTCCGTCACTTCAGCCTTCATTGTGACGTGTATCAGTCCGTCACAAAGCCCCGTTATATCATGGGGGACACGAAGATGTCTACAATCTACAGTGAGATGTCACCTATCCCCTCCATCAAGCTAAACGGGAAGAATTATCTCCTATGGATGAATGTTGTCCATACTATTTTGGAGTCTCGCGACAAGGCGAGATATGTTGACTCTGCTCCCCTGGCTGCTAGTGATGAAGGACACGCTGAGTGGAAGCGTCATGACAATTTTGTGAAGACCTAGTTGTGGGGTAGTATGGAACCGGCGATTGCTGCAAGGTTCATGTTTTATTCTACAACCAAGGAGACATGAGACACAATGAAGAAGTATTACTCTCAGGAGAAGAATGCTCTTCGCCAGTTCATGATCTATGATCGTCTTTTTGCAGAGAGACAGGGTGACAGGTCACTAGAGGAGTATTTTGGAGCGATTCAGGCCATTGCTCAAGAGCTGAGTTACTATCATCCTGTGACAGTTGTTGAACAGGTCAAAGACAGAGATGACTTGATTACTGCCAAGTTCTTATCTGGACTCAATTCTTCTTGCAGTTCTGCCCGGAGTGTCATCCTTGCTTCTGATAAACTGCCTAGTTTTGAGGAATCCTACTCGAGAATTCAGCAATCAAATTTTGAGTCTGCTGATCCTATTTCTGTTGTATCTTCTGTGGAGTCTCATGCATCTATAGCTGCTGCAGTGAGAGGAGGACGACCTGGTATGGGCAGAGGACGCGGGACCTGTCCTAAGTGCACCTTCTATGACAAACCAAGACATACAGTGGATAAATGTTGGAAGAAACATGGGAGACCTGGTACACCACCAGTGGGGGCAACACATTATGCCACTACTACTGAGCCCTCTCCGTCTTCTGCTGTGGGCTCTATCTCTTCATGCATCACTCTTACTCAGGAGGAGTATGATCGGTTCATTCAGGCTACACAGCACATGAGTATGGGATCGTCATCCTCAGCAAACCTGACATCTACTGCGGGTAATCAGGCTACAACTCTTATAGCTTCTGGCTCTACTTCATCTTGGGTGGTTGACTCTGGCGCATCACAGCACATGACTGGTATGAGGAGATTGCTCCACTCTATTGACTCGTATACCCCTCACCAATCTGTTACACTGGCAGATGGTTCAGTGAGGAGAGTGTTAGCTAGTGGATCTGTTTCTCTAACACCCAAGATTGATCTTAAATCTGTACATTTTGTGCCTGAGTTTCCATTTAATCTTCTTTCTGTTGCAAAATTGATTGACACTGTAAAATGTACAGTAACATTTGAGCCTTCTTGTTTTGTATTACATGATGTCAAGAGTATGAGGACGATTGGTGGGGGGCCAAGGAAAGGTGATCTCTACCTTTTCCATGGTGACAGTCTGCCTTGCCTAGTACCTGCTCCTGCTCCAGCCGTCTTGTTGAGTGGTTCCCCCTTACTATGGCATTGCAGATATGGACCCATGTGTTGTCTTTAGAGTGTCAGTCATGTCAGTTGGGAAAGCATCATAGATTATCTTATCCCAGCCGTGTCAATAAACGAGCATCTTGTCCTTTTGAGTTGGTTCATAGTGATGTATGGGGTCCTGTTAAAGACCAGAGTTATAATGGTTTTTGTTATTTTATTTCTTTTGTGGATGATTTTTCCCATATGACATGGATCTATTTACTCAAAAGCCGAGAGTTTGTGTTGTCTATTGTTAAACATTTTCATAAAGAAATAAATGTTCAATTTTACTGCAATATCAAAATTCTTCAATCTGATAATGCTTTAGAGTATGTCAAAAAGGCCATGTCTGCTTTTTGCAGTTCTATGAGCATGATCCATCACACGTCTTGTCCTCACACCCCTCAGCAAAATGGGGTGGCTGAGAGGAAAAGTCGCCATCTCCTTGATGTTGCTCGGTCTATCATGTTTCAGTCTAATGTGCCTAAGAAATTCTGGTCTGAAGCCCTTTTAACTGCTTGCTTCTTAATTAATAGACAACCATCTTCTGTTCTTAAAGGGCAGACCCCTTTCTCTATGCTACGTCCCATGGATCAGCCCTTCTCTGTCCCCCTTAGAGTGTTTGGTTGCACTTTTTTTGTCCATAATTTTGACCCTAAGGCCGACAAACTTTCTCCTAGGTCTATTAAAACCTTATTCCTTAGGTACTCCAGTACTCTAATCAATCAGTCCAACACCTTGAACACTATGATACTGAGATATCAATTGATTGAGTGTTTAATTGAACTACTAAACTCCTTTAGTAATCAATCTAAACATTGTTTGTGGACAAACTCCTATTCCAGGTTAAATCCTATGTGTGTGACCCTGCAGGTCCATTTCACATTGGCAGTGAAAGTCCATAACACTTATGACTTCACAAGCAAAGAACGGTGCCTAGTCACACATCAGTGCTACCCAAGTGAAATAGAAAGTTGGAGAACAACTTTCAATCCTACAATCCGTGAATGGTGTTACAGTGAATGTATAATTCTTTTGTCACTGATATCCTGAATGAACTCGAGGCATGGAACAATCATCCTGTCAATGTTCATTCATTTCCTTGATCTCAGAGCAGACTGGGTGAGATGTGTGTGACATCAATATCACATATTGATTCACACGTGCATGCGAATGCCTTTCTCAATCCTACTCATCAAGTGGCCAAGGACATCAAACTCCCTCAGGAGGGACAAATCCCATATCTATCACTCACCCCTCAAAAGCCCCATGTGTCAAAGCCACCCAATCATCACCTTTATAACAACCCATGTTTCAGGACTGCGTTTGATGATGTCAAGTGTACCCAACGACATCTGTTGAGTGTAGTGATTTCAGGTCTAAGAATCACACTCACCACCATCACTGTGAGAGCTGACTGTGATTACCAAGTCATGGTTCCATGTGTCACTCTCACGGTGGGTCTGTCCGGTACCTTGTTCTCTAACAAGTACCTATGTGCTTGGTTTGATATCACTATATCATGACTAATGAGATTTTGTCATCAACCAACACACAATTTAGTCTTCAGTGTTATTGATGTCTATGGTTATTTCCACAATAACAACCGACTAGGGACTAAACAAGAATGTATACTCTTAACATCCGTATGATCTCATCGTTTAGGTCCTCAACCCAAAAGCATACGTCATTGAGTAAAACAATTCTTTAGACATCTATCATGTTACACCATCATCTCAGAAACAGTTTAAACATATAGATCGGAAATTGCCTTTATTATTATTCAAATCATTTACATAGCATCCCATTACAATCATCATATGACTTGCTCTATGGGCATACATACCAACAGACTCCCACATGCACTTAGAGCCAGTCACCAAGGAACCTCAGTCCTTGTGACCTAGCATGACCATCATGCTTCTGCTGAGAAAGGGCCTTCGTCTGTGGATCAACTATGTTGTCTTCAGTTGGTACTTTGCAAATCTTCACATCTTCTCGCTGTACGATCTCTCGTATGAGATGGAAGCGCCGCAGTATGTGCTTGGACCACTGATGTGATCTGGGTTCCTTAGCTTGGCAATAGCTCCATTATTGTCATAATAAAGCTCAATTGCATCACAGCTACTGGGAACTACACCAAGTTCAGAAATGAACTTTCTGATCCACACAGCCTCCTTTGCTGCATGTGAAGCAGCAATATACTCGGCCTCTGTAGTAGAATCGGCAACTGTTTCTTTCTTGGAACTCTTCCAGCTCACAACTCCATTATTAAGGCAAAATACAAATCCTGACTGCGATCTGTAATCATCTTTATCGGTTTGGAAGCTTGCATCGGTGTAACCCTTTACAACCAGCTCTTCCTCGCCACCGTAAACAAGAAATTGATCCTTAGTCCTTCGCAAGTACTTGAGGATGTTCTTTACGGCTGTCCAGTGAGCATCCCCGGGATCTGACTGGTACCTGCTCATCATGCTTAGAGCATACGAGACATCTGGGTGTGTGCACAACATAGCGTACATGATGGATCCGATGGCTGATGCATATGAGATCCCATTCATACGCTCCCTCTCTTCACAAGATTGGGGACATTGAGCTCTAGAGACGGTGACTCCATGTAGCATGGGGATGTTGCCTCTCTTTGAGTTCTCCATGCTGAACCGCTTCAGCACTTTGTCAATGTACATGCTCTGACTTAGTCCGAGAAGCCTTCTAGATCTATCTCTATAGATCTTAATTCCTAGAATGTAGGATGCTTCTCCTAAGTCCTTCATTGAGAAAGTATTCCCAAACCAAGTCTTTACCTTCTCTAAGGCTAAGACATCATTCCCCATCAAAAGTATGTCATCCACATACAATATGAAGAATGTGGTCGAGCTCCCACTAACCTTCTTGTACACACAAGGTTCATCTTCATTTTGAGTAAAGCCAAACACTTTGACTTCCTCATCAAATCGAAGATTCCAACTCCGAGATGCTTGCTTCAATCCATAGATTGACCTTTGTAGCCTACATACTTTATTAGCATTCTTTGGATCTACAAAACCTTCAGGCTGTGTCATGTACACATCCTCATTTATATTCCCGTTAAGGAATGCGGTTTTAACATCCATCTGCCAAATCTCATAGTCATAATAAGCTGCAATAGCAAGCATGATCCTGATGGACTTAATCATGGCAACTGGAGAAAAGGTTTCGTCATAGTCAACACCTTGAACTTGTCGAAATCCCTTCGCAACCAATCTGCATTTATAAGTTTGCACATTGCTATCCATGTCGGTCTTTTTCTTGAAGACCCACTAGCACCCTATGGGTTTTACCCCTTCGGGTGGTTCCACCAAAGTCCATACTTTGTTGGAGTACATGGATTCCATCTCGGATCTCATGGCTTCAAGCCATTTCTCAGAATCTGGTCCCTCCATAGCCTCTACGTAGGTAGTTGGATCATCATCTATGATCAACTCACCACCTTCCTGAGTCACAAGGTATCCAAACCTCTCAGGTTCAAGGCGGGTCCTACTAGATTTACGAGGTCCTTGTGTTACCTGAGGAGACTGAGATTCCACAACACCTTGTGAATCTCCATTTTCCTCTTGTACATCTACCGGTTCTATGTTTTCTTGTTGGGCTTGAACTTCTTCAAGCTCTATTTTCCTCCCACTGCTTCCTTTGGAAATAAATTCCTTTTCTAGGAACACAACATCCCTGGCAACAAACACTTTGTTGTCAGTAGGGTGGTATAAATAATATCCCTTGGTCTCCTTGGGATATCCAACAAAATAACATTTATCAGACTTGGGTCCAAGCTTATCAGGAAACATTTTCCTAACGTAAGCCTCACAACCCCAAATCTTCATAAAAGACAAATTGGGACGCTTCTCGGTCCATATCTCATATAGTGTCTTTTGAACCGATTTCGATGGTACTCGGTTAAGTGTAAACGCGGCGGTTTCAAGAGCATGACCCCAGAAAGAAATTGGAAGATCAACAAAACTCATCATTGATCGCACCATATCCAACAATGTGCGATTCCTTCTTTCAGACACACCGTTATGCTGTGGTGTTCCAGGCGGAGTCCATTGTGATACAATACCACGGGCTCGCAGAAGGTCATCAAACTCCTGGATTAAGTATTCTCCACCTCGATCGGATTGAAGTGCCTTAATACTTTTACCAAGTTGGTTCTGTACTTCATTCATGAAATCCTTGAACCTTTCAAGGGTTTCTGACTTATGTTTCATCAGGTACACATAGCCATACCTACTGAAGTCATCAGTAAAAGTAATGAAGTACTGACACCCACCTCTGGCATTAGTTCTAAAAGGCCCACATACATCAGTATGTATGAGTCCTAATAGATCACTAGCTCTTTCACCTTTACCTGAAAAGGGAGTCTTGGTCATCTTGCCCATCAAACAAGATTCACTTGTCTCTATTGATTCATAATCAAAAGAGTCTAGATAACCATCTTTATGGAGTCTAGAAATGCGCCTCTCATTTATGTGCCCTAGACGACAATGCCAAAGATATGTTTTGTTTGAGTTGTTGAGTTTTTGCCTTTTGGTGTTTACGTTGTATACACTTGTCTCTAGATCTATCAAGTATAAACCATAAGACATTGGGGCACTGCCATAAAAGATCCCATCTTTAGAAATGGAACATTTTCCATTCTTAATAAGAAATTCAAATCCATCTTTGTCCAAACAAGAGACAGAAATGATATTCCTATTTATGGCAGGTACATAATAGCAGTTCTTCAACTCTATTATTAGCCCACTTGGTAGAGTTAACTCATAGGTTCCTACGGCACTGGCGGCAACCCTTGCCCCATTGCACGTAGTTCAACCTCGTCTTTCCTCAAAGGCCTACTTCTCTTAAGATCCTTCACATTTGAACAAATGTGAGAGATCCGCATCCGGTATCAAGTACCCATGACGAAGAAGTAGTAAAGTTAATCTCTATCACGTATACACCAGAAGTAGAGATCTATATCTCTGACTTCTTCTTCCATCGTTCCTTCCATCCTCTCCATGTAGAAGAAATTGGTTTGGCGAGAGAACCCTTCTCTCCCTTACCTTTCGTTCCATTGATCTCTATCAATGAACTTTCTTTCTTCTTCACCAACACATTAAGCGTACATAGAGTGGATTCAAAGGCTCCTGGTATATCTGGATTGTGCAGAACACTTCTCACAGTCCTCAACCAGTTATGGAATTTGTTCTCAATTAATTTGCCCATTTTAAAAGATGATTCTTTTGCCATTCTACAAGAGAAAATTGCATTTGTCAAAACTCCTTTTGATTTGATTTGAATAAAATTTGACGATAGTTAATTAGGCCTTTAATTAATTACCGCTCCCACTATTTTGATTCAAATTGACAGCCCTCACCATCAATTCGGAAGATTGTAGCGCACAATCTTCTAGTGGGTCAAGATCCATATTTCATCAAGTCATGAGTCAGCTTTGGCTGATCGCCCATAATCTTGACTATTTAGGTAGGCCATCTTGCCAATTGCATCATATGCAACTCTTGATGAATGAACATGCACAACACCTTGCCATGAACATTCCGTGCCTCTGGGCTTAGACGCTCTAAGAATCACCAGTTAAGTCTATCCCAAAAGCCGACACGGTAAACATGCACCCTGCTTTGGCAGAACCTGCATGTCAACCCTTCACACTTCCACAAGATGGACGACGCACCACGCTTTGGCGTAACCTACGCTTGGTCGATCGAGTTTTCCATGTGTGTCGCTAATGGAAGGCGTATAAGACTTAATATTTTAATGAGGGATTTGGTTTTTATATACATATACATATCCAATCACCACAATATATAGTACGTATCATATACATGCTATATCCCACAGAAAACATGCAAAACGATAAAAGCAATGATTATGGCCATCCTATTGTGATTCCTCGAGCCAAGAGGAATTACAGTCATCTAGGTCTTCATCACATGCAACCTGTACAAGATGAAATCTGTGCCTGCCTTTTTGGGTTTGATTAGCTCATCTTCATGACTGATCGACTCGCCATCAAGTTGGTCGTTCGGGTGCCACCAACCATCGACTTGCGCCTCCAGCCGATCGGTTCACCGGTCGTCGTGCATCTCCTCAGATCGCCACCCGCTCGTCTCGCTCCTCGAACCGGTCGTCTGGAACACCAACCGATCGGTTCACGCCTTGAACCAATCGTCTCAGGTCGTCCGCCGTTCTTTGACATAACAAGAAATAAAATCTATCCTATTTACAATTGAATTGTGAAACCCCGAGTTACATTCGGGGGGAGCAAAGGTAGGAAAAGAAATCACGAATTATTTCGAGTTACATCAGGAATAGGAGAAAGAGAATCGGTGCGCAGACCGAGATGCAAGCAACCACATACAACCACACACAGATATAGGGTTTATAGGTCATAATCATGCTACACATCCACCACAAAACTCGTTTAAGGGTGACGCGTATCGAGTGCATTAATATTACATATCATATATGTATATTTGGGATTTGTGGATTGGACATGCATAAAGCCAATTTTATTCGCATCGTATGCAATAAATAAAGACGACAAACCAAAATCGATCATATCGATAATCCTAAAATATAGAGCAGTTGACGTGGCTCTGATACCACTGTAGGGTTTTACAGGAGGCAGAGAAGCAGCGGAAACAAAAATTTTCTCCCCAAAACCCAGAACAAAAGGAATCACGTCAACGTCTATACAATAGGAAAGATGGTTTGTGGATGCATACCTTATCCCGAGGCTTGCTCGGCGACAGTACCTCGCGCCTTGCGCGGTCTTCACCTCCGGTCTTGGACGGTGTCTGTGCAGCTCCTGGTCGCACCGGGACTGAAGACTCCTGGTCTCACCGGGACTGTCGGGATTGACAGTTGTCCTCCGAGCGACAGATGTTTCCCGCCTCTGCAGTCGTCCACACGGACTGCCTGGAACTCCGATCTCATTGTCCCACAAGGAATCAGAAGGAGTCACACCATCCTGTCGGCGTACTAGTCGCCGACACACTTTCCTGCCACCAGTCGCTTTCTGCAGTTGTCTTTCCCTTGTTGTGCCTCCCTTATCGGGTAGCACTTGCTCGGGCTCTCTCGGTTACCAACACCAGAGAGAACGACAACTTTACAGAGCAACTGGTTGCACTGAGTTGTACTTTGAGAAGCCCCCAATACCCCTATATATATAGGAGGGTCATGGGACAGGGTTCTCTATCCCGGGCAATGCGGGACTAAAGCAAGAGTAGAAGTGTTCGAGATTTTCCACAAAAACAACCAACTGTGTAACCTGAACCGATCGTTTCACAACTGAAACGGTCGGTTGGGGATCTGAGCCGGTCGGTTGACACCTCAACCGATCGGTTGGGACCCATGAAACCGTCGGTTCACTTCTGAATCAGTCGGTTCATGGTCCTGATCAGTTCCCAATTGACTTTTCTTCTTTTGTTTCGAATTGGAATCAAATACCAATCCTTGTTCCAATCAAATTGGGCAAGTGAAACGAAAAGAAATTTCTCACCAATCTTACTTTCCCAACTTGCTCGGTTGGACCAGTTGAACCGATCGTTTCAACACTTGAACCGATCATTTCACCCTGTCCATGAGCCGATCGACTCACCAGTTGAGCCGATCGGTTCACCAAGCTCAGCCGATCAGTTCATCACTTGAGCCGATCGGTTGGGAGTGCAGATTGTGCAGAATCAGTCAATCGCAGTTTCAATCAATCCGATACTCTAATCAATCAGTCTAACACCTTGAACACTATGATACTGAGCTATCAATTGATTGAGTGTTTAATTGAACTACTAAACTCCTTTAGTAATCAATCTAAACATTGTTTGTGGACAAACTCCTATTCCAGGTTAAATCCTATGTGTGTGACCCTGCAGGTCCATTTCACGTTGGCAGTGAAAGTCCATAACACTTATGACTTCACAAGCAAAGAGCGGTGCCTAGTCACACATCAGTGCTACCCAAGTGAAATAGAAAGTTGGAGAACAACTTTCAATCCTAAAATCCGTGAATGGTGTTACAGTGAATGTATAATTCCTTTGTCACTGATATCCTGAATGAACTCGAGGCATGGAACAATCATCCTGTCAATATTCATTCATTTTCTTGATCTCAGAGCAGACTGTGTGAGATGTGTGTGACATCAATATCACATATTGATTCACACGTGCATGCGCATGCCTTTCTCAATCCTACTCATCAAGTGGCCAAGGACATCAAACTCCCTCAGGAGGGACAAATCCCATATCTATCACTCACCCCTCAAAAGCCCATGTGTCAAAGCCACCCAATCATCACCTTTATAACAACCCATGTTTCAGGACTGCGTTTGATGATGTCAAAGTGTACTCAACGACATGTGTTGAGTGTAGTGATTTCAGGTCTAAGAATCACACTCACCACCATCACTGTGAGAGCTGACTGTGATTACCAAGTCATGGTTCCATGTGTCACTCTCACGGTGGGTCTGTCCGGTACCTTGTTCTCTAACAAGTACCTATGTGCTTGGTTTGATATCACTATATCATGACTAATGAGATTCTATCATCAACCAACACACAATCTAGTCTTCAGTGTTATTGATGACTATGGTTATTTCCACAATAACAACCGACTAGGGACTAAACAAGAATGTATACTCTTAACATCCGTATGATCTCATCGTTTAGGTCCTCAACCCAAAAGCATACGTCATTGAGTAAAACAATTCTTTAGACATCTATCATGTTACACCATCATCTCAGAAACAGTTTAAACATATAGATCGGAAATTGCCTTTATTATTATTCAAATCATTTACATAGCATCCCATTACAATCATCATATGACTTGCTCTATGGGCATACATACCAACAACTGCCCTAGTCTTCGTCGCATGTTTTTGCTATGAGTAAGGGGGAGAAGTTGAGAGAGGGAGTGCCACCAGCTTTTCAGTGTGAGAGAGTGGCACCATCTGTGCAGAGTGAGGGAGCGCCACCAATCATTCCTGATTATACTTTTATTCAAGAAGAGCAGGCAGTAGATGGGCCAGTTATTGAGCACTACCCACATGTTTATAGTAGGCGAGGCAGACAAGATCCATAAGAGGTAGCGACACCAGTCTCTGAGCCTTCCTCATCGTCCTCTACTCACGAGATTCCTGCAGAAGCACCAAGTCTTGATATTCCTATTGCTGTCCGGAAAGGTACTCATTCTTGTACTATTAGGCATCCTATTACAAATGTGTGTTGTCTGTCTCACTTATCTAAATAGGATTGCGCATTTGCTATTGGGATTGATTCTGTGGTTATACTGAGAAATCACTATGATGCTATGAAGGACAGTGGCTGGAAACAGGCCATGCAGGTTGAGATGTCGACTTTATTGAATAATGGCACTTGGAATCTTGTTGACTTACCTACAGAGAAGAAAGTAGTGGGCTGCAGATGGGTTTTCACCATCAAACACAATCCTGATGGGTCAATTGAAAGGTTGAAGGCCAGATTGGTAGCAAAAGGCTACACACAGACTTACGATGTTGATTTCTTTGAGACATTTTCTCCAGTTGCTCGTCTGAATTCTCAGCGGATTATTATTTCTCTGGCTACTACTTTTGATTGGCCTCTGTTTCAGCTTGATGTCAAGAATGCATTTTTTCATGGTGACTTGCAGGATGAGGTGTATATGGAGCAACCTCCTGGTTTTGTTGCTCAGGGGGAGTGTCAGAAGGTGTGTAAATTGAAGAAAGCCATATATGGACTGAAACAGTCTCCTCGAGCTTGGTTTGACAAGTTCAGTGATGTTGTTCTACAGATGGGCTTCTCTTGTTCCATGACTGATCACTCTTTATTCTATTCTAACTCTTCTTGTGGTTCAATCATTATTGATGTATATGTTGACGACATAGTGATTACTGGCAATGATTCTACAGGCATATCACGTGTGAAGGAAGGTTTGTAGAGACACTTCCTTCCACACGAAGGATCTGGGTAAACTGAGATACTTTCTGGGCATTGAGGTACTTAGATCTCATGCAGGTATCAATCTATCACAGAGGAAATATGTGCTTGACTTACTGAAGGAGACAGGCATGACTGATTCTAAGCCGGTATCTACTCCCATGGATTATCACATCAAGGAGACGGTTGATGATGTTAAGTACTCAGATCCAGGATATTACAGGAGGATAGTTGGTAAGCTGATATATCTGACTGTTACACGGTCTGACATTTCTTTTGCTGTAGGCGTAGTGAGTCAGCACATGAGCTCACCACAGCAGTCACACTGGACAGCAGTTTGCCAAATTCTGAGATATCTGAAAAGTGCTCCTGGAAAAGGGATCACATATTATAAACCTAAGGTGCCCCCGTCTACTGTGGCCCTTACAGGTTATGCAGATGCAGACTGGGCTGGTAATCATATTGATAGGAGGTCTACATCAGGGTACTGCACGTTCCTAGGTGATCATTTGATTACTTGGAAAAATAAAAAGCAGCATGTGGTAGCAAGATCCAACATTGAGGCTGAATATCGTGCTATGGCTCATGTATGTTGTGAGCTACCATGGGTTAAATCTGTTCTTACTGAGTTGAAGATCCCTATTTTATCTTCCATGGAGCTCAAGTGTGACAACCAATCATTCATACACATTGCCAGGAATCCTGTCTTTCATGAGCGTACAAAGCATATAGAAGTTGATTGCCATTTTATCAGAGATCAGATCAAGAATGGTACTATTGTGACGTCATATGTCAAGTCTGAAGAACAACTGGCAGATATCTTGACAAAGCCATTAGGTCCAGCAACATTTCAAAATCTACGTGGCAAGTTGGGCATACACAACGTGTACACTCCAACTTGAGGGGGAGTGTTAACATGTCTTTTATTATATGTTTTATTAGTTTTGTTATTTCTCTATTACTGCTGTACCTAGATGTAAATTACCCTTTGATATATAAATAAGAAGAGAGACCATTTGGCTCTCTAACGCTGCAGCACGCAGCCGTCAATCTCCTGTCTCCCGTGTCTTCTCGTTTCCGCTTCGACAGGAACTATCATCTAAATAAGATGTCTTCAAAGAAGGTGACAATTGCTGATACAAAGAAGCGATGTAAGGTAGGTTTATAGCACTTGTACCCCTTTTGAACCTAATAATAATCTAAGAAAACACATTTGACGGACTTTGGACTTAACTTATGTATATCTGGACCAAGACAATGGTAAAACAAGCACATCCAAACACTCTTGATAGAAATTCTCTAGGAACATGCATATGAAGGAGAGGAGTATGAGTAATCTCAACAATATGACATATTTTTCTCAACCACCAATGTTTTGTTGTGGATTATGCAGGCAAGATGGCTAATGGATGATGCTATGTGTGGAGGTGAAATGCATGAACTCACGACTGAAGTACTCTCTGGCATTGTTAGAACAAAGAGTATATTTAAAAAAAAATGGCTTTCCACTTCTGCACAAAATGATCTGTATATGAACAAAAATTCTGACCGTTCCTTCATTAAATAAAGCCATGTAGCATAAGAATAATTGTCAACATAAATAACAGAATATCTAAATCCAAGTTTAGATTGACATGATTCGGATCCCATACATAAGAATGTACCAGCTCAAAGACAAACTTTGTTCTCTTACTCTCCCTAGACCTGAAGTTATACCTTGTGTTTCCCTAAATGACATGATTCACATTGCAAACTCTCCAGGATGGACAAACCTGGAACCAAAAACTTGAGCTTTCCTGCAGATCCATGACCAAGATGACCGACTATGCACCATCCAAGGAGATGCATCAACACATACTGTGGAAAGCTGCTACAAGTAGTAGAGTCTGGCTAGTTCATATCCTTCACCAATCGTCTTCCTTGTCTTCAAATTCTGTATAAGACAAGTATTTGGTAAAAACGTGAAGGGAACAAGTTAATCTGCTAATAGATACAAATTTAAAATGATGAACAAGGTAGAGAGAATTTATATATGTGGAGTTGGTAACATTGTCCCAATTTCCTTACAGAAGCAACAAAGCCGTCTTCTAGGGTGATATTAGGTAGGTTGGGCTTATGAGTGTAGGTGGTGAACATCTCTAGTACCCCGATGATGTGATCAGCTGCACCAGAATAAAAAGACCCAATCTGATTTGGTTGTCGATGCCCAGGATGCCTTTGAAATGCATGATGCTGAATCAAACCTCTGTGCAATGGATAAACTTGGGCCTCATTTAGAAGTTCTATTTGGATATTCTTCTTTCTCTGACTTTTTCTTGCTCTTACATATGCAACAGCTACTGCGGCTGCATGTATGCATCAAAATTTCCTGATCTCCTTCCAGACATCTTGCACTGCTGTTTGTAATTTTATTTTTCTAACTTCTTCTTCGTCCTTCATATCTCCTCTCCTGCTGTTGTGTTTTTCCTTTTTTGACGTCATTTGCAATTTTCTATTTCTTTTTTTCTATTTTCTTTCACCTACAATTCCTAATTATCTTCCTCCTACATTTTTCTTCTTCTCTTAATTCTCCTTCTCTTGATCCTCTAAACAGTTACCAAAGCAAATCAGGCATGTAACACAATTTAATGAACATATAGTTACAGAATAGCATGTAGTATCATATGTATAAATTACAAATATGTAACTAAAAAAATAAAAACGTCCGCAAAAGTCTAGGTGCCCGCCTAGGCTCCCATTGGTTAGGACTCACCACCTAACCGCCTTGACAAGTATGCATGTGCACTATACAAGTTTGATTGGATGTGATTAAGATGCTTCTCCATTAATTCCTCCCCGTTGCGCTGAACGAAGCAACTTTTCACCAGAATTCTTCCACGATCATAGAGAGCACTGTATAAATGGAACCCCAAATACTAAGATCAAAACTACCGGAGCACATATCCTGGTGAACATTGTCACCCTTCTACACACATAGCATGAAAAGGCCGCTAACCAAGCACAAAAAAGCACAACTGGAAGGAAGAAGATAAGCTTCGGCCATAACAAAAAAAAAACACCTGCAAACTCAAGACACAACAAAAACACATAATGGGAGAGATAGAAACTGATAGCCGGAAGCTCCGGCACAGACAAGGGTAGCCTAGGAAGCACAACCACCATTGCTCAACCTGTGCAAAACCAAAAGTGGTGATAAGAAAAAAGTGATGGGACGTGCTCAGGGAACCCCACCACCTTGACCAAACCACCACTACTCTCCCCTAGCTCAATTCCAAACTAAATTTGAATGGGACGAGAAGGCCTGAAGGAAGATTCCATTGCCCAGCTGAGGACCCTTGAAGGTCCCCGTGCACCTATAAAGACAACAACACTGACAAGTGAACACCAACACCACCACCAGGTCAAATGACTGTGAGCGTAAGGAAAAGAGGAAGAAAGAAAGCCCTGCCCAGGAAGGAGAAAACCACCACCAGGCTGCACACCACCACCCGACCCTGAAGGACAAAGTGAGGCCCCACTAAAGGATGAGGTCGTCGACGTTGCCCATTGGAGACCGCCTGCCAAAAACGCCAGACACGCCAGGCAAGGGCTATGTCGCAAGAAATCAGAGGGAGGTAGAGGCTGGTTTGAGAGGAGATATGCAAAACTTGGAGAATTGGTGGAACAACACACGTGGAAGGGGAGGAAAGTGTCGGGGGGAGCAGGGGCCATGAGCTCTCGTAGCAGCACCCTCTCCCCCAAGCAGAAGAGGGTGATCGCGGATTAAATCATCGCTTGCTAGGGGCTCTGGACGGGGCTATACACACACATATATGTATATATATATACATATTATTCTATATATATACCTATATATATGCTTGTGAAAGGTGTGAGGGAAAACCCACTTTGTTTTTATTGTAAAAGATGACACACCTATCCTATATATAGGAGAAAGGGTGGTGGCATTCAGATATATCATATGTTCTTCATTCCAGATGCACTTCAAAGACCTTCTCCAAAGCTTGGGCATTTCTAGCTTGTAGAACAAAACTCAAAAGAGGCGTCATCATATGTTTTTAATTAGGAAGTATTGTTTAAGGGGGAGTGGCATTCTTCGTATGGGGAGTGACAATTTTATCTTGATCTTCTAATCAAGTCTTGTAAATCGAAACTAGGACATGAGTTCCATCCATGCTCCACCTTGAGGGGGAATGTCAGAATATATTATTAACCTATTTAGTTAATAGGATAATTAGTTAATGAGCTCAAGTGTCTCAGAGCCAGTGAAGCTGCACTTCCAAGGAACTTAGGATGAAGGGCGGCGGGATCCCGCGAGCGGGGAAGAACGAGAAGGGCAGTGTGGTTCTTCGACTCAGATGAGAAAGTTGCATTCACGTGATCTCAAAGCCAACGATGTTGCACTTCTAAGGATCTCGGGGTGAAGGACGGCAAGATGCCGCAAATTTTTTTGGACTAGGTCAAAATATAATAGCATCCGATTATCATCAGGTATTGGAGGAGAGAAAGACCTTTTATAGGACGTCATAACTTGAACTGGGAGTAGACAGATTGCTTCTGCAAACCCACGCCACGTAACTTTGTTGGTTGAAGGTGGCACGCTCCCAATAACACGTCGTGTTGAGATGTGACATGCTGTGTAAAAATGTCGGCGGTGTGAAATTGATTTCTGTCAACATGTTGTGTTGGAAAATGACACCATGTAGGTGTGAAGCTGACTTCCATCAACACGCCATGTTAGTTGCGATCTGTGCCGTCACGAAGATTTCTGGGGTGCAAGATACCCTAGGAAGTACGAATACGGATACGTATCCGATACGGGTACGGGTACGAGGATACGACAATTTTAAAAAATATAGGATACGGGTACATCATGAATACGACAATTTTTTAATATTTATTTTAATATTTTCAAAATTAACCAATATATTTATTTTAAAAATAGATGAACGCAATCAAATTTCATTTAAAAATCACAATATTTCTAAAGAAAATGAAAACCAATACCATAATATCAAACAATGATTTAAAATGGGATCTTTCATTCATATTAATGTGAGACAGAAGGTACAAAAAGACATGATAATATCATATTCTAAACCTTTCACATTTCATGTATCATGTAATGTTGTGTTGTAAAGTGAGTTGTGTCATCTGTGATACCAAACTATCTTCTGTCATGTATGGCTAGCTACTATGAAGCACGGATATAGATATAGAAATGGATACATGTACGGGTACGATACGGGGATATGACAATTTTTGAAAATATAAGATACGGGTACAACGTGGATACAACAGTTTTTCTAATGTTTATTTTAAAGGTATAATAGAAAATACCAATTTCATTCTCAAATCACAATACAATAGGGGGAGTCTAGAGTTGGAAGTCACATGGTTTTGGGATTTTGAGGGATTACACGATTGGGGTGCTCTCTTGGCTGCTAAATGGGTTGGTTATATCCTGGCTGCATTGAGGTCATATCGTGCTAATAAAAAAAAATACGACTTAAGAAGTATTTGGTATGTATTAGAGAGTATCTAGGGAGTACTAGTATCAGATATGCATTCAGTATTGGTAAGACACCTATTTTGGAGTATCAGTGCTTGGAAGTTCTTTAAAAAGTGAAATCCCAAAAAAAGAGGAGGTACAAACAATAAAGAGAAGAAGGGAGATTAACATTTAGCAAGAGGGATGGTGACTAACCTTGAACTACTTCAAGGAAGCAACTGTGACAAACTTGCTGCTAGCTACTACTTAGCAGAGAGGGTTGAAACATGAGCTAGTGTCAAATGCTAATCAAGCAATGTCATGCCTAGATTTTTTTTCTAGTTTTTACTGTTATATTATATATATTTCCTGTTTTACGTAGACTGTTATTTGTTTTGTTATTTCTCTTTTATATATGGACCTCTCTGTAATTCCTTCAGTATTATATATATGAGGGTGCACACATTGTGCAACCCTGAGCTTTCTGAAAACACTGACTCTGTCACATGGTATCAGAGCAGGTCCAAACCTAGCCGCCTTTCCCTCCCTCCCTTCTCGTTCTCTCTCTCTCCTTCCCCTCCACCGCCCCCCCCCCCGCCCGCCCGCCGCCGACCCCCTCCTCCTCTCCCGTCGGCCCGCGCCTATGCATGCGGCGCAGCAGCAGCCACCGGCTGCTCTGCTGGCCGCCGCCGGTCAGGCCGCCCGGGGCAGCAGGGCCACCGCCCACGTAGAGGCTTCCAGCCGTTTGCTCGCCGCTTGTGGTTCCGTCTAGCCTCCTGGCTTGGTGCACCGCTAGTGCTTGATCAACCTTTGGTCGTTGTTCGCACAGCAGGTGCACTGCCGGGTGGCCGTCTTCTACGGGACCACTGAGCCGCTTGTAGATCTGGACTAGTTCCATCTTCAGGGGGAGATTGGCGCGTTGTTCGTCTAAGGGACTACCTTCGGTTCGTGTTCGTCTGTGCCTGCCTGCCCGTGTAGGCTTCGGCCTCCGGGTTTCCTGCTACGCTTAGGCGTAGTTCGTATGTGAGAGGTCCGCGGTGATTTGCTTATGCCTGCCTAACGGCGTAGTCCGTCTCCTGCCTGTGCCTACTCTTGCCTGTACCTGCCTTCCTGCCTGTCCTCATGGCGTCTTCTGGAGATGACATCTGGAGAGACTCGCGTCGTCAAGTCACTACTGTTAAGCTTGACGGGCGCAATTACCAGCTTTGGGTGTGCTCCTTTGTGATATTTGCCAAATCGCAAGGGAAGTACTCTCACCTGATTCGCATTGGACCGCCTCAGCCTGCTGAGGAGGCGGATGCAAAGGACATCAAAGCTTTTGATGATTGGGTCCGTAATGACTCAACTGTTATGACATGGATTCTCAACAGCACAGTTGAGAAGATCAGTGTCACTTTACTTCGGCTGCCTACGGCGAAGCAGATGTGGGATCAGCTCGCCGATACCCATAGAATTAAATGTCTGATTTCGATGCCGTGTCCGATGGCCCAGAAACAGAAATTTTTTGAAATTTCGCACTAAATTTCGATATTTACGGCCCTAACGATTTCGACGACCAAATAAGCGAATTAAATCATGAAACTTTACCAGGATGATCTAAACGCCAAGATCTACTCAAATATGCAATAATATTTCATATTGGATATTGGGGGGGGAGGGTCTCCCACATTTGTAAGTGAAGGAAGCTGAATAATTTTGACAGAATTTCGATGGCAATTTCGATGACAAAATGAAGGAATTAAACTATGAATTTTTGCATACACAATGTCTAGACATAGATACACTAGATTATATGATAAATTTGTATGTTTAGAGGTTAGGGTGGGATCCATGTCTTGATGAGTGAGTGTACAAATGAACATAAATGACAAAGTTTATTAGACAGTTAGACTGTTACAAACTTGTAAACTTCAAGAATCAAGACTTCAAGTTAAAAAACTACACTACTAGACTAGAGTACTACAAACTACAAAGTACCGTTACCAACTTACATATTACAACTTATAATATATAAAACAAATTATAAACTAACAAACTTACACATTACGATGTTCCATAAGTATTACAGAGTAGGACTAAGAGACCAATAGTCCTAGTTGAAGCTTGAGTGTCGTGGTGGTTGTTGTCCTCGTTGTTGACCATACATATGCTCATTGATACTATCAACATATGTTGCCCAACTCATATCATTCCTATACACGCGGTTATATGTCTCAACATGCTCTTGGTAGATCTCATCAGACACAAACTGCATCATCCCATGTTTTGGGAAAAATTCCTCAAGTGCTTTTGCTTGATCAATAGATGGTTGTGAAGCAACTGGAGCTGGAGGAGCAACAACTAATGGAGGAACATACAAAACATCACGGTATCCTTGCCAAGTTTGCCCACCATCATTAGATTCCATATGAACATGTTCTCCAGTGTAAGAATAACCTTGCATCAGTGGGTCATTGTATCCTCCATACATATAGCCTGGTTGTCCTTGTATACCTCTAGAAGAAGAAGAATAACCATCACCATAATTATAAGTCCCGTAACTCCCACCATAACCATAGCCATAGTTATAGGGATCTTGTTGTGGTGGTTGTGCGACTGCAGGTTGTGTTTGTGGTGCATGAGGATACCCAAATATAGAATCAACAATAGAAGATGAATCCCTGTCTGAAATACTCATGCTCCCAACTGATTCAGCCAAATTAGAAATACAATCACTTTGGTATTGAGGAGCTGGAAGAATAGCTAGAGGTGGTGGTGACGGTGTTGGACCTTCTGGTGTGCCAATATATTCTTTTGTACCTCTAGTTTTTCTTCTTTGGAATGTACTATCAACAAATCGAATTTGAGTTTCAGCAGGTGCAACTTCAGCCCTAGGGGCAGAGAGATAAGGTCGATCATCATTGTCATTCTCAAATCCTGCCCACTCTTCATTATTATCATTACCTTCTTGGTCATCACCATCACCATCATCATCATCATCAGGTGCATCATCATCATCGTCAAGATCATCATCATCATCGTCAAGATCATCATCACCACCACCATCAGATTTGGAAGAGTGGCTACTAGAACGAGTTCCACCTTCTTCAACTGCCTGTGCAATATCCATCTCATCTTGAATGTGTTGTTCTTCTTCTTCAAATCTTTATACATGGCTGCGGTCTCTTGTAGTTGTCTCTTCTTCTGCTCTAGTGCTAGGCATGAATGTTGCTTCAACAGTGGGATCCGGCCCGCCATCATTTCTATCTAAAACTGGGGCACCACCAATATTAGTCATCCATTGTTGCAATGGATTATCCTCTGGATCAATATTCTCATTACCACCACCAAAGGTAAAAGCAATATCAAGTGGATCATGGATGACAGAGAGGTCCACTTCTCTAAATTCGGGCTCTCTAAGATCTTTTGCCCTCAACCTCATGTTGTAGTGAACGTATACCAAGTCATTTAGACGTTGTGCACCAAGTCTGTTCTGTCTTTTGCTATGAATGAGGTTGAATGTGGACCAATTTCTTTCGCAACCGCCTGCAGCAGTTGTTTGTGATAGAATTCTCACAGCAATTCGACGTAGCTCTTCACAACCTGTGACATGCCATGACCACCTCTCACATGGAACAACTTTTTCTCTGTCAGCAATAGCGCTTGGATGCGCAAAGCATCCAATGGCTTCTCTGAACTGCCTCAACTGCAAATTAACATGACAACATTGATAAGGTCAAGGGTAATAAAATATGATTTTTTTTCTCAATAATTAGTAAATACATAGTTCCAAACTATATGTATTACCTGGTCCATAATAATCACCCTCTCTTCAGATGTGGTGACAAGTTTCTCCACAACTTCTTTAATAGCTGCCATAAAGTCGCTCTTGAACCCTAACTTGTATTTGTATTGGAATCTAGGGTTCAAGTAATGAGCTACAAGAAATAGAAATGGATATAAATAAAATTGTCTTGTATTGAATGTGTCATCAGTTATCAAGATATAGAAATGTATATAATTATTGAATAAGTATCAATTATGCTCACCAGCTTTGTGCATAGGGTGCAAAAGCATTTTTTCCCACCGCTTCCTTATAATTTTCTTGTATTGGGCACTTCCTCTTGGAACAACTTTTGATATTGAATCTGTCATCAGGGTCATTGCTTCATACAAGTAGGGAATGGTTGGCGACTTATATCCATCCACCAACCTGAGCACCTTCACTATTGGTTCCATGATTCTAAGAATTTTATTAACCCTCTCCCAGAAGCTCCTACTGTTGACAATGTCTTCTATCTTGCCCCCTGTGGCTGTCCTACTTTCCTTCATTGAACTCCATTCAACTCCGGAAAATAATTTTCTCAACCCATCTCTCTTTGACTTCAGACTTTGCAACGCCAAAAAATTGGTAGCAAAATGGGTGACTCCTGGTCGCACCAAGTCACCACCACAATACTCCTTCCTCCTCATAGCAGCTAAAAGAAATGAGCGATTGTATATGAAGCTTGTGATTGTCCTGGCTTCAATGATCAAATTTTTCACATGCGACAACCCACCTACATTTGAACAAAACAGAGTATGAAATCAAATAATGACACTATAAGTCATTTGGAATTGGAAATTGGAATACAAGGAGTCAAGGAGTCAAGGAGTCAAACATATATCATATATGACTCACCTATATCTTTCAGAATGAAATCAATGCAGTGAGCTGCACAAGGAGTCCAATAGAGTGGAAACTTATCCATCAAAGACTTTCCAACTTTCTTGAAATTGGCTCCATTATCAGTTACAATTTGAACCACATTTTCCACACCAACTTCTTTGATATACCTCTTCATCAATTTAGATATGTATGTAGCAGTCCGAACCTCAGCGGAAGCATCTACAGATCCAAGGAAAATGGTGGATCCATTACAGTAGGCAAGAAAGTTGATGATCTGTTTTCTAGTTCCAGATGTCCAACCATCAGCCATTAATGTCGCACCATAAGATTCCCACCTACAAGTACAACAAACAAAAAGTAGATGTAGAGTTAAAACCTCAAAGTCTTCGAAGACTTCAACAATCAAGAATGGAAGGGACAATAAAGAAATAAGCTTAGTTACCTTTGTTTCTTATCCTCAATCCATTTTTGGATCTCCAATTTTTGTTCAGGAAGGTAGACATTCATAAGCTCATATGCAGTGGGGGCTTTAACACCCGGTCCAGCCTCCCCTGCAGTTCTCAAGAGGTGTTGTAAGTATGGCTCAGTAGCCACGTGTGCTGGGATCCCATGGGCAAAGAAGAATTTGCCAACTGCTTTGCCAACCTTATTCTTTGCACCAGAAAACATAGATTTCAACTTTTGTTGTACTGGTTTTGACCTTCTCATATCTGGCTCGTCTACATCTACACCCAACCTACCTCTTGTTGTGCTGTGAGATCTGAATAGGCTATCAATTGTCCCTTTCTTTCTTTTCACTTGGGCAGGCGTATCACTATCATCTCCTAAGTCAACCGTGGGGATGGATGCTCTTCCTGAACGGTAACCAGCCGCATGACGTGCACCACTGCCTCCACCATGCTCAAAAACAGATGGGCCAATGCCCCTCCTATATGAATCATGTTGTTCTCTCTCCCATGCTTGTCTTTTGGAATCTCTAAGCGCCCTGCGATACATGTGACGCTGTTGGGAGGTGATATAACCTTCAGGATAATCTACATCTGAGTCGGACTCGGCAGAAGAACCTCCTCTCCCATAGTCAAAGAGGGTATCAACCGCGAGTTGGTCAAGTTCTTGTTGATGTTGACGAATGTTTCTCTTCTGACTCATCATTTCCCTGAAGTCGTCTCTCACTCCTTGGGGACATTGCTTGCACATTGCCACGTTCCTGTCACCGCCAACAATGTAGGATTTGAATCTTGTAATCCCCCCACCGCCTATTTTCTTGGTACAATATTTGCAAATCACTTGTTGCTTAGTGCCAGGAACTTGCTCACAATGAGCCCATGCAAAATCAATGACTTTTGCCTTTCTACCAGTACCACCATCATTTCTCCCTCCATCACCATCACCAGATGAAGAACCCATCTGCTGCAATTTAGAAAAATAAAAACATGAAAAAATAATCACATCAAGTCAAACGTGTATAAATAAACCATAACTAGTTACTAAAGCCTAAAATTGCATGTTAGAAACTTAGAAGGTCAAAGTATAACCAAGTAGTTCATCATTTTTATTTTTATTAATTCATTTTTATAATATTTGTTTAATTTAAGGTCTGAATAATATTTAAATTGTTATAAATATACAAATTGAACTTGTAACACTGAAATTAGTTAGCATTTATGGTATAAGTCTACTAGTGTAATATATTTAGGGTTACATAAGCAAAAAATAAAAAAATATAAGAAATTTCAATTTAAAAAAAAAACTTTTTTTAGCCATTTTGTGTATAAATACGAAATATATTGATTAGATTTTCAAAATAAGTGTAGTTATATGTATTTCACACTATTCTTCTTAGATGTACAAGTTTCACTTCAAGATCTTGAGTTTTTAAAGAGAAATCCCACTTAGAAATTTAGGATTTTCGGAGTTCTTATTAAGCTATGTCTAAAGGAGAGTAGAGTTAGAAGGAGGAGGAATAGATGGGCTAGGAAGAGGGGTTACATACCTTAGAATCAAGTAGAGAAGCCTCCGGGAGCAAGAAATCCCAAGAAAATCGCCAAAATCGGAAAATTCCAGCAGCAGCAGTCCGCGGAACACTGTTTCGCGAAACAGTAGCTGTGTTTCGCAGCAATTTCGCGATTTGAAGGCCCAAATTGGATTTTTTGCACCGAAATCCCTCCAGTTTTGCGAAATTTCGCCCACAGTGCGAAATATTTCGCGAAATGACGTATGTATCCCTGCGTACCAGTGTTTCGATGTCCGATTGAAAAAAAATCGGAAATTTCGGTCGAAATTTTGTACGATGCCGATACCTACTCTCCTAGTCAGAATCCCAAGAAGGTCTTTGATATCACCAAGCAACTGGGGCGACTACAGTTTACGGGATCTGACATATCAGACTACTTCTCCACCTTCACTGGCCTGTGGGGTGAGTTGGAGACTTATCACCCGCTGTCCACTGATTTAGCGACTATGCAAAAACAGCGGGCGGAACTTCAGCTGATACAGTTTCTGAGTGGCTTACCCGAGTCCTATTCTGGTGTGGTGGATCAGATCTTGGTGAGTGATCCACTTCCTACCTTGCAGACTGCCTACCAGCATCTCCAGCGCCTTCCGTCATCGACACCGTCTCCGCCTACTGAGACTGGAGATTCTACTGCTCTAGCTGCTTGGGGCGGACGTGGTCGTGGTCGTGGCCGCTCCACTGATGGCCGTCCTCCCCTGGGTGCAGGCCGGGGACGTGGACCTGGTGCTGGACGAGGAGCACCTCCTGTTGCACCACCTTCTGCTGTTGCGCGTCCTCAGCAAGGACAGCGTGTGTGTACTTTCTGTGGCCGGTCTAACCATATTGAAGAAAAATACTGGGAAAAGTATGGTAAGCCGGCTTGGGCCAATGCTGCTGCCGATTCCTCCTCTACTGCGTCTGAGGGTGGTACTCAGATACCTGCGCCAGAGTTTGCGCGGGCTACCGCAGACTACATTCGTGCTGAGGTGGAACGTCTTCTTCTTGAGCGTGTTGGGTCTTCTCCTGCTGCGTCTACTAGTGGAGCACATGTTGCATTTTCTGGTTATGATACTGCATTCCTGAGTTCCTCCTCACCTTCTACTTCTGGTAATACCAAATGGGTGATAGATTCTGGTGCATCTGCACATATATCTGGAAATCGATCTTTGTTTAAAAATATATCTGCACCTGCCCGTCATTCTTCTGTTATGCTTGTTGATGGCTCCAAGTCTTCGGTCTTTGGAGTCGGTGATATTGTTTCTCATTTTGGCCTCAAGTCTGCCTTATATGTGCCTTGATTTCCTCTGAATTTATTATCCGTCAGCAAAATTTTACGAAGTTTGAACTGTAGCCTGACATTTGTTCCTGGTTCATGCGTTTTTCAGGACCTTCGCATGAGGACGAAGATTGGTGGGGGGTATGAAGGTGCTGATGGACTCTATTACTTGGACTAGTTACCTCGATCAGAGAAAGCTGCTGTGATATCTGCATTATCGTCTTCTATTTCTGCTCTACAGTGGCACTACAGGCTGGGCCATCCATCGTCAGAAAAGCTGCGTAGTTTAGTTTCTGATATTGGCAGTTGTCATTTTCAGTGTGAATCCTGTCAGCTAGGAAAACAAACTCGTACTGTGTATCCTAGACGTAGTACTGTGAGCAGTAAAAACATTTTTGATTTAGTCCACTCTGATGTATGGGGTCCATGCCATGTACCAAGTTTGTCTGGTTACAAGTATTTCATTCTTTTTATTGATGATTTTTCTAGGACTACTTGACTGTTTCTATTAAAAAGCAGGTCCGAAGTGCTGTCTACTATCAAATACTTCTTTGCTGAAATAAAAACACAGTTTGGCTTGCCTATTAAAGTTTTCCGCACTGATAATGCTTTAGAGTTTGTTAAGCAAGATGTGGCTGTTTTCTGTAAATCTGTGGGTACAATTCACCAGACTTCATGTGCGTATACCCCACAACAAAATGGTGTCGCTGAGTGGAAAAATCGACACTTATTAGAAGTTACCAGGACGATAATGATGCATTCTCATGTGCCCCGCTCCTATTGGCCTGAGGCTATCTTGACTACGTGTTTTCTGATTAATAGGATGCCATCGTCTGTTATTGGAAATAAGATTCCCATTCAGGTTTTGCAACCTGACACTTCTTTGTTTACTGTGTCTCCTAGAATTTTTGGGTGTACTTGCTTTGTCAGACTGCTTGGACCCACTTCTGATAAGTTGTCTCCTTGAGCTGCTAAATGCATTTTTCTGGGATATTCTCGAACTCAGAAGGGTTACAGATGTTATAATCCCAGTACCAGGAAATGGTTTACTAGTAGTGATGTTGTCTTTTTTGAAGATACATCGTATTATTCTTCAGCAGGAGATAGTTTGCAGACGAATATTCTGGCCCCTCCTTTACCTGTTATTTCTGACTGTGTGCCTGACAGTACTGATACTGCGACTACTAAAAAACAAGATCCTCCTCTTATTGTTTATCAACGCAGGAATAAAGCACCTTCTACGCATGCACCCCCCCAAGACAACCAATCTTCTTCTCCAGAAGATTCTGCTGCACCTGAGGTACACTCTGATCTTGACATACCTATTGCACTCAGAAAGGGTACTCGTTCTTGCACTTCTCATAGCATTGCTCAGTGTGTGTCTACTGCGCATCTGCATACTAATTCTAGCAATTTTGTATCTGCTTTATTTGATGTGGTTGTACCTAAGAATATTCAGGATGCTTTCAAAAGTACTGCTTGGACATCTGCTATGAACGAAGAGATGGTTGCTCTTACTGACAGAGACACTTGGGAGCTGGTGGATCCACCTCCTCAGTGTAAGCCGGTAGGCTGCAGGTGGGTATATGCCGTAAAATATCAACCTGATGGTACGGTTGAAAGGTTGAAGGCACGGCTAGTTGCAAAGGGTTATACTCAGACATATGGCATTGATTACTTTGAGACTTTTTCTCCTGTTGCTCGCCTTAACTCTGTCAGGATTCTTCTATCTGTTGTTGTGAATCTGAATTGGCCTCTCCTGCAGCTTGATGTGAAAAATGCTTTTCTGTATGGTGACTTGCAGGAAGAGGTGTATATGGAGCAACCTCCTGGGTTTGTTGCTCAGGGGGAGTCTCACAAAGTTTGCAGGCTTAAGAAGTCTATCTATGGGCTCAAACAGAGTCCTCGTGCCTGGTTTGATAAGTTGAGCAGGATCATGATTGCTTTTGGCTTTCTGAGGTCACAGGTTGACGATTCTGTGTTCACAAAAAAGACTTCAGCAGGTATTACTGTTCTGATTGTATATGTTGATGACATTATTATTTCTGGCAGCGACTCTCTTGGTATTCAGGCTACCAAAGATCATCTGGGCAAGCACTTTGCTACCAAAGATTTAGGCAGACTTCGGTACTTTCTTGGCATAGAGGTCTCTAGAAACTCTAATGCCTTGTTGCTTTCGCAGAGAAAGTATGTTCTTGATATTCTGCAGGAGACTGGTATGCTTGGAGCAAGACCTGCGGATACTCCTCTTGATCCCAATGTGAATTGGGATGATGATTCCTCTGCTGTGTTTGCCGATCATAAAAAATTCAGGAGGTTGATTGGTAAATTGATTTATTTGACTGTTACTCGTCCTGATATTGCTACTGCAGTAGGTCTTCTTAGCAGGTACCTTGACAAACCCAAACAGTGTCACTGGGATGCTGTATGTCAAGTTTTGAAATACTTAAAAAAGTCGCCTGGCAAGGTGTTGGGTTTTAGGGGAGGCAGATAAGGCAGCGGAAACAAAAATTTTCTCCCCCAAACCCGAAACAAGGAAACGCGTCAACGTCTATACAATAGGAAAAGATGGTTTGTGGAATCATACCTTGTCCCGAGGCTTGCTCGGCGACAATACCTCGCGCCTTGTGCGGTCTTCACCTCCTGTTCTGGACGGTGTCTGTGCAGCTCCTGATCGCACCGGGACTGACAGGATTGAAGGCTGTCCTCCTAGCGGCAGAAACCTCCCGCCTCTGAAGTAGTCCACACGGGCCACCTGGAACTCCAATCTCCTTGTCCCGCAAGGAATTGGAAGGAGTCGCACCCTTCTGTTGACATACTAGTCGCCAACACACTCTCCTGCTGCCAGTTACAACTGCAGTTGTCTTTCCCTTGCTGTGCCTCCCTTTTCGGGTAGCACTTGCTCGGGCTCTCTCTCGGTTACCAAAACCAGAGAGAACGAAAACTTTGCAGAGCAACTGGTTGCACTGAGTTGTTCTTTGAGAAGCCCCCAATACCCCTATATATATAGGAGTGTCATGGGACAGGGTTCTCCATCCCAGGCAATGCGAGACTAAAAGCAGGAGTAGAAGGGTTCGAGATTTTTCACAAAACAACCAACTCGCAACCTGAACCGATCGTTTCACAAATGAAACGGACGGTTGGGGACCTGAACCGGTCGGTTGACACCTCAACCGATCGGTTGGGACACCTCAACCGGTCGGTTCACTTCTGAACCGGTCGGTTGGTGGTCCTGGTCGGTTCCCGATTGACTTTCCTTCTTTTGTTTCTAATTGGTATCGAATACCAATCCTTGTTCCAATCAAATTGGGCAAGTGAAACGCAAGGAAAATTCTCACCAATCCTACTTTCCCAACTTGCTCGGTTGCACCAGTTGAATCGATCGTTTCAACACTTGAAGCAATCGTTTCACCCTGACCATGAGCCGATCGACTCAACACTTGAGCCGATCGGTTCACCAAGCTCAGCCGATCGGTTGGGAGTGCAGATTGTGCAGAATCAGTCAATTGCGATTTCAATCAATCCGATACTCCAATCAATGTGTCCAACACCTTGAATACTATGATTTTGAGATATCAATTAATTGAGTATTTAATTGAACTACTAAACTCCTTTAGTAATCAATCTAAACATTGTTTGTGGACAAAACTCATCTTCCAGGTTAAATCCTATGTGTGTGACCCTGCAGGTCCTTTTCACGTTGGCAGCGAAAGTCCATAACACTTATGACTTCACAAGCAAAGAGCGGTGTCTAGTCACACATCAGTGCTACCCAAGTGAAATAGAATGTTGGAGAACAACTTTCAATCCTACAATCCGTGAATGGTGTTACAGTGAATGTATAATTCCTTTGTCACTGATATCCCGAATGAACTCGAGGCATGGAACAGTCATCCTGTCAACGTTCATTCACTTTCTTGATCTCAGAGTAGATTGGAAGAGATATGTTATGACATCAGTATCACATACTGACTCACACATGCGTGCACGCCTTTCTCAATCCTACTCATCAAGTGGCCATGGATATCAAACTCCCTCAGGAGGGACAAATCCCATATCTATCACTCACCCCTCAAAAGCCCCATGTGTCAAAGCCACCCAATCATCACCTTTATAACAACCCATGTTTCAGGACTGCGTTTGATGATGTCAAAGTGTGCCCAACGACATGTGTTGAGTGCAGTGATTTCAGGTCTAAGAATCACACTCACCACCATCACTGTGAGTACTGACTGTGACTACCATGTCATGGTTCCATGTGTCAAACTCACGGTGGGTCTGTCCGGTACACTTGTTCTCTAACAAGTACCTATGTGTTTGGTTTGATATCTCTATATCATGACTAATGAGATTCTGTCATCAACCAACACCACAATCTAGCCTTGTGTGTCATTGTTGTCTATCTACCTTCCACAATGACATCCGACTAGGGACATAACAAGAATGTACAAACTCTTAGCATCCGTATGATCTCATCGTTCAGGTCCTGAATCTGAAGGCATACGTCATTGAGTACTGTCATTCTCTAGACATTCAATCTGTTCTATCACTATCTCATATGACTGAACCAGAAAGAATTGGAAGCTTGCCTTTAAGGTTTATCAAATCAATCTTAATGTATCCCACCAATCATCCCATGATTGGCTCTCAGGGCATACATACCAACAGACTCCCACTTGCACTGCGAGCCAATCACCCTTGAATCATATTCATAGTGATCTTCAAACATGTCCCACATGTTACTGTGCTCTTAGTGCCATCATAGTGAGTAATGGCAACACCTTACCAAAGTCAGTATAAATTGCATGTCTCTCATCTCTTCGTTGTACGTCATACGTATGAGATGGAGTTGCCGTAATATGCGATCCAGTATTCCTTTGCTAACCTTTAGCCACATTGCATGATCAAGGATTCCATACTTGTCATCAATGAGCGGAATATTTATAAGTTCATCTCATGAACTTCCAGATCCATATAGTATCCATTGTTGTTCTCTAACACATAGATACTCGGCATATCCTTTTAAATGGTTTTATTGGAATACTTCCAATTATCAACAAACTTTCACTTTTATATATCATATATATATTTTGCGGTTGATTTTCTGTCCTTTCGGAAGTTCGCATCAGTGTAACTCTTTACATTGAACTCTTCCTTATCTTCATAGAACTAGTACTTCCCAAGTACTTATCAAGTTCTCATGGTATTCCAGTAACCCTTACTGGAAGTAGACAGACATCCACTCGTCATGTCCCACATACGAGTTTTCAGGATGAGCACATCATATTGCCATGTCATACATACAAGATGATGAATGCATTTTGCTCTTGCCATGTCGATACATGCAAGGTAATGGGATGATCACATACATGATAGATCCATATCTATTCTTAGTGTTCCCATTCTTCATAAGAATTGGACACTTGGCCTTGGGGTACTAACTCCATGTAAAATGGACAAGTTTTCTCCTACTAAATCTGTGCATACTGAACCCTTCAGTACAGATTGCCAATGTATGCTTTCTCTTTTCAGGTCAAGAGGTTTTTCGAGAACTATCTCTATAGATCTCTATTCCTATCACATAGGAAACATCTCTATCTTCCTTAAAGATAATTTCCACTTTTGGATTTCCATTTTAGAACATTTCCATTTCACATCAACATGTGGAATGTGAACACGCTCCCACTAAATCACAGATCCCTTCTTTATCTTTGACATATCAGTCAAACCCTTTGACTATATTATCAAAGTAAAGGTCCAATTCTGAGTTGCTTGTACTCAATCAATCATATTGATTAGTCCATTGTAACTTATAGACTTCATTTGCATTAGTGGATTCATAAACCTTATAGGTTGTGTCAAGTACACATCCTTGTTTTATTCCTCATAGGAATGCGGTTCTAGTATCCATATGCCAAATGCTTTAGTCATTAAGTTGCAATCAACAAGCATCATCCTTGTCAAAATGTTATCCATGTGTCTTAACACTTAAGACTCATTTGCACTTATGGATTTCATCCAATGAGTTCTACCATCAAGGTCATACCTTATGGTTCACATGGATGTCATTTAGGATGTAATGGTCATAAACCATACTCAAAATTCGGTTCCTCATATTCATCTAGATAGTTGACTCATCACATGAACAACTCATCCCATAGATAATTGAGGTGTAAGGATATAAGAATTCACAACCCTTGTGATTCTTAATTTCTTTTATTAGTGAGGGGTATTCTTTTATTAAGAAGAATTCAGTTATTTGATAATCATTCTCTAACTCCTTAGAGTATGATTCCTTCTTGATTTAGACATCACCATGCCTTAATCATGAGTTCACTATGATACACTATCATAGTCACTCATAAGGATCTCAAACATTTGGTCCAAGTATTTCATTCATTGATCTCATCAAGAATTAACACTTTACCAAATTTGCACTTCATTTATGATAATCTTGAACACTTCAAGATATTCATATTGGTATTTCTCTAAACACCATTTGAAGTATTAGCATTTGTTCCAATATGTATGTAAATACATCACATGTATCATACCTAATAGGATAATCATTCTCCCACTACCATTAGTGAAGATTGATTAATCATGTCCAAGATATTCATGTCTCTTGACGGTTTTCTAACCAAAAGAGTCTAGATTTATCCATCACATGGACACTAGAAATGAATTTCTCATGATTGATGCCAATTTGATTGTTTGAGTTATCTATAACTTTTAGGTATCATTTTATCTTATGCATATCAAATGCCATAAGATAAGCAAGGCATTGCCACAAAGATCACATCTTTAAAAGATTGAAACATCAACTTTATTGATTTCCATCATTGTCATACAATATGCAAAAATAAAGTGTTTCTATCTATTGGCAAATATGAAATAGCAGTTCACAACTCTATTTCGTGCCCTTTAGGCTGAAATAAACTGAAAGGTATTCCTATCTATGGTAGCAACACTTGCTCCAATGATGGGTACTCCCTTTTTGGTCCTTTCACAAAGGCCATCACTTCTTTGTGGATATTGCATATCATATATGACATATCCATATCTTGGTATCATATACCTCAGATAAAGAAGCGGTTCATTTCATGATACCTTAGGTGGAGATTTCCATCCCCTCCATCTTCTTTTGTTCTTCCAGATATAGAGGGCAATCCCTCATACACCCTTTCCCCATGTGCCTTGAGGCTGAAGACGGCTTGGATTGCTGGCTAGCATCAGAACACTTCTTTTCTTTGCCCTTATCTTTGCCCTTAAGAATTACCTTTTCTTTGATCACATCAAAGATTATGGTTTGTCTTTCTTCATTATTGCCTTTACTATCATCAACATGTCCAACAACTCTGTCAACGCTTGTCAAAGTTGTTCATGTTGTAGCTTATCATGAATTGTATGATTCTCGCAACATTTGCAGTATCATATCAATAGCCAACTCTTGGCTCAGAGGGAATCCTTCTTAGTCAGGTCTTTCCACATACACAATCATATTGTGTGTGTGAATACCTTAGTGGATCTCCTTCTGTCATGACATACTAGGACAATGTCTTGGAGACATCATATGTCTCATGTTGTCTCTACAACTCATAGTTCAGAGAACACAACATCAAACACTCCTCATCAATGTCATCCTCGGTATGCTTCCATAAGCATACTTTCATCCATTGATGTGGTGGGATTGAGTTTATCTGGTCTTGGTATAACTAGGACTTAGAGCTTTCGCTCTTTGAGAACATTTCTCATCATCCTAACTAGTCATGGAATTATTCCCATTTAATTTGTTGGTCTCAAAGACCGATCACAAATAAAGTGATTTGTTGATTAACTATTTATTTTAACAAAAGGAAATATATGCAATTTTAGTCCAAAACTCTTTTGACTTGTTTGATTGATTTGAAAAGTTGACGATAAAATTAGGCCTTTAATTAATTATCGCTCCCACTATTTTACTTCAAATTGATAGCCCTCACCATCAATTCGGAAGATTGCAGCGTACAACCTTCTAGTGGGCAAGATCCTAAAATCCTCTAAGTCATGGACCAGCTAGGGCTGTCACCCACAACTTAGATCTCTCAGGTAGGCAACTCTTGATAAGATGTCATATGCAACTCCTTGCCATGATCACCTCCATGCCTCAAGGTACTAGATCCCATCTAGATCACCTTGTTAAGTCTGAGCCAAAGCAAACACGATGAATATGCACCCTGCTAGGGCAGACCCACACATTCATCCTTCACGCTTCCACGAGATAGACGGTGCACCACGCTAGGGCGTGCCCACACTTGGTCGATCAAGCTTTTCACGTATGTCGCATTTGGAAGGCATCTAAAACTTAATATTTAATGAGGGATTTGGTTTTTATATACATATACATATCCAATCACCACAATACATAGTACATATCATATACATGCTATATCCCACAGAAAACATGCAAAACGATAAAAAGCGATGATTATGGCCATCCTAATGTGATTCCTCGAGCCAAGAGGAATCACGGTCATCTAGGTCTACATCACATGCAACCTGTACAAGATGAACTATGTGCTTTGCCTTTCGAGTAGATCAACTCATCCCATGAATGACTTGCTCGTCCTGGCCCGGTCGTCTAGGTACCACCAGCCGATCGGTTCACCTGGTCGTCGTGTATCTCTTCATGGCCGCCACCCGCTCGTCTCGCTCCTCGAACCGGTCATCAACCGATCAGTTCACTCCTTGAATCGATCGTCTGGAACGTCAACCGATCGGTTCACGCCTTGAACCGATCGTTTCAGCTGTCGTCAGGATGTCCGCCGTTCTTCGACATAACAGGAAATAAAATATATCCTATTTTACATTATAAAAGGAGAAACCTCGAGTTACATTCGAGGGGAGTAAAGGTAGGAAAGAAATCTCGAATTATTTCGAGTTACATCAGGAATAGGAGAATGAAGATCGGTGCGCAGACCGAGATGCAAGCAACCACATACAACCATACACAGATAGGGTTTATTGGCCATAACCACGCTATATATCCACCACAAAACTCGTTTAAGGGCGACGCGTATCGAGTGCATTAATAATACATATCATATATGTAATTGGGATTTGTGGCTTTAGGATTGAACATGTATAAAGCCAATATTATTCGCATCGTATGCAATAAATAAAGGCGACAAATCAAAATCGATCATATCGATAATCCCTAAAGTATAGAGCAGTTAACCTGACTCTGATACCACTGTTGGGTTTTAGGGGAGGCAGATAAGGCAGCGGAAACAAAAATTTTCTCCCCCAAACCCGAAACAAGGAAACGCGTCAACGTCTATATAATAGGAAATGATGGTTTGTGGAATCATACCTTGTCCTGAGGCTTGCTCGGCGACAATACCTCGCGCCTTGCGCGGTCTTCACCTCCTGTCTTGGACGGTGTCTGTGCAGCTCCTGGTCGCACCGGGACTGACAGGATTGAAGGCTGTCCTCCTAGCGGCAGAGACCTCCCGCCTCTGAAGTAGTCCACACGGACCGCCTGGAACTCCAATCTCCTTGTCCCACAAGGAATTGGAAGGAGTCGCACCCTTCTGTTGACGTACTAGTCGCCAACACACTCTCCTGCTGCCAGTTGCAACTGCAGTTGTCTTTCCCTTGTTGTGCCTCCCTTTTCGGGTAGCACTTGCTCGGGCTCTCTCTCGGTTACCAAAACCAGAGAGAACGACAACTTTGCAGAGCAACTGGTTGCACTGAGTTGTTCTTTGAGAAGCCCCCAATACCCCTATATATATAGGAGGGTCATGGGACAGGGTTCTCCATCCCGGGCAATGCGGGACTAAAAGCAGGAGTAGAAGGGTTCGAGATTTTCCGCAAAACAACCAACTCGCAACCTGAACCGATCGTTTCACAACTGAAACAGTCAGTTGGGGACCTTAACCGGTCGGTTGACACCTCAACCGATCGGTTGGGACACCTCAACCGATCGGTTGGGACACCTCAACCGGTCGGTTCACTTCTGAACCGGTCGGTTGGTGGTCCTGGTCGGTTCCCGATTGACTTTTCTTCTTTTGTTTCTAATTGGTATCGAATACCAATCCTTGTTCCAATCAAATTGGGCAAGTGAAACACAAGGAAAATTCTCACCAATCCTACTTTCCCAACTTGCTCGGTTGCACCAGTTGAATCGATCGTTTCAACACTTGAAGCAATCGTTTCACCCTGACCATGAGCCGATCGACTCAACACTTGAGCCGATCAGTTCACCAAGCTCAGCCGATCGGTTCATCACATGAGCCGATCGGTTGGGAGTGCAGATTGTGCAGAATCAGTCAATTGCGATTTCAATCAATCCGATCCACCAATCAATGTGTCCAACACCTTGAACACTATGATTTTGAGATATCAATTAATTGAGTGTTTAATTGAACTACTAAACTGCTTTAGTAATCAATCTAAACATTGTTTGTGGACAAAACTCATCTTCCAGGTTTAATCCTATGTGTGTGACCCTACAGGTCCTTTTCACGTTGGCAGTGAAAGTCCATAACACTTATGACTTCACAAGCAAAGAGCGGTGCCTAGTCACACATCAGTGCTACCCAAGTGAAATAGAAAGCTGGAGAACAACTTTCAATCCTACAATCCGTGAATGGTGTTACAGTGAATGTATAATTCCTTTGTCACTGATATCCCGAATGAACTCGAGGCATGGAACAGTCATCCTGTCAACGTTCATTCACTTTCTTGATCTCAGAGTAGACTGGAAGAGATATGTTATGACATCAGTATCACATACTGAATCACACATGCGTGCACGCCTTTCTCAATCCTACTCATCAAGTGGCCATGGATATCAAACTCCCTCAGGAGGGACAAATCCCATATCTATCACTCACCCCTCAAAAGCCCCATGTGTCAAAGCCACCCAATCATCACCTTTATAACAACCCATGTTTCAGGACTGCGTTTGATGATGTCAAAGTGTGCCCAACGACATGTGTTGAGTGCAGTGATTTCAGGTCTAAGAATCACACTCACCACCATCACTGTGACTACCATGTCATGGTTCCATGTGTCAAACTCACGGTGGGTCTATCCGGTACACTTGTTCTCTAACAAGTACCTATGTGTTTGGTTTGATATCTCTATATCATGACTAATGAGATTCTGTAATCAACCAACACCACAATCTAGCCTTGTGTGTCATTGTTGTCTATCTACCTTCCACAATGACATCCGACTAGGGACATAACAAGAATGTACAAACTCTTAGCATCCGTATGATCTCATCGTTCAGGTCCTGAACCTGAAGGCATACGTTATTGAGTACTGTCATTCTCTAGACATTCAATCTGTTCTATCACTATCTCATATTACTGAACCAGAAAGAATTGGAAGCTTGCCTTTAAGGTTTATCAAATCAATCTTAATGTATCCCACCAATCATCCCATGATTGGCTCTCAGGGCATACATACCAACACAAGGGACTTCATTATAAAAAGAATGAGCACTGTGTTCTTGAAGGGTATTCTGATTCTGATTATGCAGGCAGCAAAGTAGATAGAAAATCTACTTCTGGTTACTGTACCTTTGTAGGAGGCAATCTTGTCACCTGGAGAAGCAAGAAACAGAATGTCGTGGCCAGATCTAGTGCTGAAGCTGAGTACAGGGCCATGGCCCATACTTCCTGTGAGTTGTTGTGGGTGCGTTCTCTCCTTAAAGAGTTTGGGATTGAGTCTTCGTCGGCCATTCCTATGCATTGTGATAACAGAGCTGCCATCTTCATTGCAAATAATCCTGTCTATCATGAGCGCACCAAACACATTGAAGTTGACTGCCACTTCATCAGAGAATCTATTCTTGCTGGCAAGATATGCACTCCATTCACAAGATCTGAAGATCAAGTTGCTGATATCTTCACCAAGCTCTTGGCGAAGAAACAGTTCTGCACGCTGTTGGACAAGTTGGGCGTGATTGACATCTATGCTCCAACTTGAGGGGGAGTGTTACATTATATATATTTCCTGTTTTACGTAGACTGTTATTTGTTTTGTTATTTCTCTTTTATATATGGACCTCTCTGTAATTCTTTCAGTATTATATATATGAGGGTGCACACATTGTGCAACCCTGAGCTTTCTGAAAACACTGACTCTGTCACATTTACCAACTGGATACGGCCTGGATACGCATGGATACGGATTAGGAGTATCCGATATGTATCCAGGAGTATCCACGGAGTATTGGTATCCAATACGTATCGGATACGGGTACAACATCTGTTTTGGAGTATCCGTGCTTCATAGAAGATACCATGTCCGTTAAACAACAAGTCGTGTAGCTTGCGACTGAGCGAAACTTTGCGCCGTCAGGAAGATTTCTAGAGTGCGACAAACCGTGTTGGTTGGACAACACGCTGTGTCGGCAGCGGCTAATGCACGATCTGAATGGAAATATGGGTCATCAAGGATAACACAACTCTGGGAATTAGCATCGTCACTTGTGATAGTGGATCATGTGGATATGAGGCAACAACAACCCTATGCTAGACCAAGGACAGATTGGATGGAAATTAGCGCCTTCTAGGAAAGATGTACATGGAATTAGTGGAGGTTTCCATGATGACAATAGCTACAAGGGGATGACGACGACTCCACCACGAACAGATCTAGACGGGAATTAGCGTTGTCCAGGGAACGAGGATCGGGGAAGATGGTGGCTCCCTTGCTGTTATGTTTTTCTGTGTTGCTACGACGACAGAGAAGCTTGATAGGCTGAAGACGGCGGTGTAGTTAGCGATGCTTGATGACGGCTGGGATGAACACTGCTTGAAGATGATCGGGAGGACAACCTTAGGGAAGACACGACGAACAAATCTTGATGTGATACTATCAAGTATATAAGATCAATCTCTCAGTAAAAATAACCATGTAGTTCTAGTAGATGAAAATTGGCATCGTCCGAAGACTCGGACTGGGGAAAGCTAGATTGTCGGGAAGGATGGCGTCGACGCATAGAGGAAGATATATTTGATAGAGAAAGAGAAGCGACCATGGAGGCCGAGAAGTGCCTGGCGGGCGACCGGCCTATGCCATGAAGGAACGGCGGCCGCCCGCAGGCGGAGGCTCTCTTTGTTGCTCTCTCGAGGAGAGAGAGGCAACGGCTAGGGTAGCTGCAAGCACGAAGAGAGGACAGGAAATCAGAGGCGGCAACAAGGGTTAAGTTCCCAAGACACGCTTTGATACCATATTAGAATGTTGATATTCAACCCAAAACCAATTGCAATGAGTGAAGGGACCAGACACCTTATAAGCCACATGACCACCCTCTATGAGACTATTTCAACATCTCCCCTCGTGCAGCCACTTTTGTGTGCTTGCACTTGTTAGTTTAGGTAGGGTGTGGTCTTCACACTTGTCTCGTGGGGTTCGCTCTCATACTATGTTGAAAGGTGTGGGGGAAAACCCACTTGTGTTATTGTATTAGATGGTACACCTGACCTATATATAGAAGGGTGGAGACATTACAGACTTGGGACTCAAGGCAGGCTACATGGGCCGAGACACTTAAGCCCATTAACTAGTTATCCTTTTAACTGTGGTCCAACTGGTTCAATGACGGTTTGACCACCAGTCTGATTCTAAAGACATTGGTTCTATCTGGTTTTGGTAAATCTGAGTGGTCTACTAATTCTATTTTGTTACTTGTTGTGAAGTTTAATTTTCAAGCGATAGAAGATTCGTGGATGTTTTCTTATTTCCTGTCTTAAACTTCTAATTGCTTCAGGTATGCCCAATATGGTGAAGTTTCAACTAAGATTGATGTCTATGCTTTTGGAGTTGTACTTTACGAACTTATATCTGCCAAGCAAGCAATTATCAAAACAAATGAATTTTATACAGAAACGAAAGGACTAGTACAACTGGTATGGCTTCCTACATCTCTCCTTTTCCTTGGCTTAAACTAGATAATGGTAAACTATTTGATAAAATGATCTCCTTGCTCTGTGACACATGGAATATGAAACTGATGAGCTTTTTTAACCATGTCTGCTCTTGTGCTTTATTTTATTTTGCTTACAGTTCAATGAAGTGCTTACAAATCCTGATCCCAGTGAAGACCTGCGTAAGGTGGTTGACCCACGGCTTGGTGATGATTATCCAGTTGAAGATGTACTAAAGGCAAGATATACTTGATGTATTTGTAAAATTTAAAAGGAATCATTTCCGCATCCTTTTGTTCTTTTTTTTAAGCCTTGTTTCTGGGTACTAATATTTGTTTTTGTGGTACTCATCACCAGTTGGCTCAGCTAGCCAGGGCTTGTACGCAAGACAGCTTTCAACTAAGACCAAGCATGCGAACCATTGTAGTGGCACTGATGACACTTTCATCTGCAACCGAAGATTGGGATGTTGGTCAATTTTATGAAAACAACACAATGGCTAGCTTGATGTCTGGACGGTAGTGATGCTTTCTAATGTGTATGTACAATTGATGTATACAGTTCTCTCTCCGCAATTAAATGCTTGTATCAGCTTGGTCCTTGTACATAGTTATTTCCCATTTTGTTGTGTATCTTTTTCCCAGAAGGTCATTTAGGTGAAGGGAGGTGGAATACTGGAATTTACGGAAAAACTCATCTTTAGATTAGCAGCTGGTAGTCCGACCGATCCTGGCGCTCAGTTGCACCGCTTGTGATCGGTAATTTGTTATTATGCATAATGGTTGGAAAAAAAACAAAGTGTACATCAATATTGACCTTGTACAAGGTCAGATTACTTATAATTAGAAAAGTCAATCTTGAGAAGCTTTTTTTTTCTCCGCATTTGGCTCTGTCCGTGTTTGGTTTAGTAGCAGTGCAGTATCATCTGGAAAACATACAAAATAAGTTATTTCAAATTAAAAGCAATATGTTTAATAGGGTATACGCAGTGATTCTTTTGGTTAATTGCACATGTTTCAATGATCAATAGGTAGCAGGGTTGCTTCTGTGCCCGAGTCCCGGCCATTCCCATTTTGGGATCAGTACAAGTTCCTTGATATTCAATCGAACAGTATGCTGTTGCTAGAGAGGCCAAATGAAAAACATCGTCAAATTCTCAGCATTTAAATGCAATGCGTTAGTTTACACCGAATCAAATGGGCGCTTTTTTCTTGAAGGGAGAACCAAATGAGCACTTCAAGGGTGAACCGACACTTGAACATGGATAATTTTGCCGTACACGATGGTCGTTTGTTTGTGCTCACATCGCGTACAAGAAAGGTATAATGCACAAAAATTAGAAAGCAGAGCAGACAGAGAGATTTCCAGGATAAAACAAAGGTAACTGAATGTTAACAGTTAAGTGACACATATAATTAATGTTGATAGGGGACAGGTACATATCATTAAAATGATTTGGTTGATTGAGGTTTAATAACCGAATGCACGTCAAATCCAAGAATAGTCAGGAGCTTGTTTCAAGGATCTTCTAATGCAAAAACAAGGTACCAACGACTACACAAGTCGTAAGTCCGATAAAAGCGCATAAAACTGCCTTCCTCGTTTACATGTTACATTAGTTTTGGAATTGAACGTGAACGCATAACAACTTCGAATAATCGTTGATGATAAAACCAGGCACATATCACTATAAAAATAAAGGACTGGCGCTTGAAGTGCGCCAGAAGCCTGTGATAAGTGTTGCCGTTTCCATCGACCCTCCCTTATCTTACTGATATAAGAATACACTGACTGTTTGGTACATGGGAAACTACCGTGAGGGAAATAATGGAGAAATTGTTGTTATTTGGTTAGTACGTTGACGGGGAAGGGATCCCCACCCCCACACCCCCCCCCCCCCCACCCACACAGATTCTATTAAAAAACTCATAATCAATCGAAAAGGATGGGAAATGATGGATAAAAATGCTTCTTTTAAAAAGTTTATTTCTTCACTAGCTATTTGGTCAAACAAGTGAGAAGTTTCTCCTATATTTTCCTTATGTGTATGAACACTCTCCCCTTTTGTGCCAAGTAGTATTACTTTCCTACCCTTTATTAACAATTAACTCTCTTCAAGTTAATTTAGAATGCTAACATATGTATTTCCTTTGTTAAAAAACTCCAATAAAAAATGATGTCTACAGTTAAACAACTTCATGCAAAGCAGGAGTGGGCAGGATACATTTCCCCGCTCTGCTCTGCACCCCCTCGTTTCTCTAAAGTTTTTCTCTTGTAGGGGTAGATGGTTGGCCGCTGCAAAGGGGCACCCCGTCCGCCTTAGCTTCTTCTCGCTTGTTGTCAGTGGGGCTTCTTCGGGAGGTGTGGTTGTTTCTTCTTTGACTTCCAGGTGTTGACGCCAGATGCGTTCTTCTAGACCCTTGGGTTTGGATCTGGGTGTCTTGGAGGTTGTTCAGCTCTTAGGATGATTTGGGGTGATCTAAGCTTGATTGGTGACCTCGGTGTGGTGCCTATGAAGGCAACGACCTCCTTTCTCTCGGTCATTGAGCTCAGTTGCGACGAGTTTTCTATCTCCTTTCTCTTTTACTTGGTTTCTATTTACACTAGGTTATTTTCTTATTTGTTTGGATCGTCGTTAATCATCGTTATTTTCCCTTCTCTTAGTAGGGTTTTCTTTCTCAGTCAATTTATTGCATAGTTGTATGTCATCAAGTTCAAAGATGAAATCTTTATGGAATACCGATTTGGTGCAGTTACTCTACCACTAATACTTGCTCAAGTTGAAGGTATCACTCATAAAAAATTGTGTTAGATAATGAAGTAGACGAGGGATCTATGCATCATTACTCTTATCAGATTTCAGTATGAGGTTTTGTGCTGGGTGTTATATGTTCTTGGCCATTGTATAGTCTATTACTTTGTCTTCTTCTTCAATGTCATATGACTCCCCGATAATGAAATTACTCTATTTATGTTAAAAAAGCAGGAGTGGGCGTGGGTTGCTTTGGTTTAGTCTGGGCTTTAAACTGTAGACCACACCACGTAGCGGGTTTGAAAATTTATGGATCAAAGCAGACCATTGGCAAGTAAAGACTAGACTAGCTAAATTGTAACTATTTTGGATCCGGTCTCAAACTAATGATTGAACATGATTCAAGCAGATTGAAAGGTCGGTGTTGCGTGTGCATTGTGTATGAGGCTAGAGAAGGTAGAAAATCACATCTTCCTACTATGAGTTGTGGGAGATGTATGTGTCCGCACTAATTGAAAAAAGTAGAGGGGGCACAGAGTTGCCATGCCGGTATTATCCATGTGTACTTCATTGACTGCAAATACAAGAGTGGGTATGGGTGCTACTACATGGTTATTGCCATGACCGGTATAGTACTTGGATTTTGAAGAGCGAGAAGGTAATGAAACTACCTTTTCTAAAGAAATTTGGATGTTAGGCAATAATCAGGTTATCGAGTGAAGTATGAGTTAATATTTTTGATAATACTAGTTTATTGGTTGTAAGATCGTGTATAAGGCAGTACCCTAGTCGTGTTGGGTATGACATGTTACTAATAATAATACTAGCAGAAGACACATGCTAAACACGAGTTATATAATTAAATTATTTTTATTAAAATTTCTAAATGGGCTGAGTCATGTTTATGATTAGTACTATACTCACATATACATTAATTCTAAACCAAATTTCTCTATGAGACATGATGGTACAGAAAATACACATCATATATGGATTTTTCTATAAATAAATAAACAATTAGAATCAACTACATATCACATAACCAAACATGTTAAAATATTTTTTCTTGAGCATGTTTGCACCTTATATATAATTAGTATCACAATAACTTATGTATTACTTGCTTAAATAACTCCATTAACTGTCAGCTGACAATTTTTAGCATTTAATTATCAATTATATGTGTTCTTCTATTCACTTTATTGGTTAATGTTATTATTACTTACAATAATTTACATATGACTCTTAAAAATGAAAAATTCAATTAACTATCAGTTGACTTCCTCTGACATGTAGTTGACTCCCTCTAACATGTAACTTGTGATTATTAGACTTGTTTGAGCTCTCTTAAGCATATACCCATTGACAACTACTATATAATTGATACTCACGGTATTGTTAATTCAACCCTTAAAAGAAACAACTCGGCTAACTATTGATGGACTCCTTCGACCTTCAACGTGTGATTATAAAAATAGAGTGCGCTTTCTTTCATGAGATGTGTCTGTTGATGAATAATATAATTAAACTCACAATATTTTATATACAACCTCAATAATTGTCAACTGACTCACTTCGATGTGTAACAAGTGATTACTTCTGTTCCAAAAATATAGTAAGTAAACATACTGCTCTACTACTAAGATCCCAAACCGAAGCTGAATTATGTACGTGTTGTTGAATCATAAGTTCATAGGTCTTTTTCAAACTTATTGACATTTTTTTCTCTCAAAATTATCTAAAGGACTATAACGGTGGAACAGTTCGAAACGTAAGGGAAAAAGTTAGCAGGTGAAAAGCATACACCCAAGTATGTTGAAAAGAACACACCACGCCATATTTAGCTTTTCTTGACACGTGCCTGTTGACGAACAACACTTAATTCAACTCACAATATTTTACATTCCACCTCCATTAGCTGCCAGCTGACTCACTTTCACATGCAATAGGTGATTATTTATATTCCAAAAATATAGTAAGCTAGTAGGAATATTGATCGACTAGAATATTGCTCGACTACTAAGCTTCCAAACACACTACACAAGCATGTAGAGGCGTTGCTTCATCATTTATTTATAAGCCCTTTTTAAACTTCGGTGTAATTTTTTACATTTATCCAATATATTGTTAATTGTAAAAAAGCCTAACAGCTGAAAAACACACAACCAAATATGTCCATAAACCCACACCATATTCATGCTTATTCATAGGGTTATAGAAATATACATTTGTATAACATATATTATGTAGACATGTATCTCATACCATATTATATGTTGATCTGGTCTGGTTTGAACGGTCAAACCAATCCCTAGAATCGAGACCAAACTGCTAAGAATTGGTTTGGAAGCGTCTGAGACCAGACTAGACCACATACCTCACTAAACCAAATCAAATTAGTCATTTTAGTTTGATTAATTCTGGTTTTGTGCCCAAACCCACTAAAAAGTATTCCCCTATAAATTAATTTCTTTGTCAAGAAGTCTATTTCCTTCCACAAATATGGTTTCTTATGAAATATGCAAAAAATTTCTCTCCAAGTTAAATATTCAGTTAAGATTTCATTTCACTCCAATTTAATTTTTCCAATAAAAAAATGACTTTAGACTTCTATTTCCATCCAAGTGAACAATTTTCCTCTCAGAACTTTTTCCCCGCAAGTAAACAAAAAAAAAACAACATTTCCTTTCATATATTACTATCCCTAAAAAAAGTTGACTCCATCCAATTAAACAACTTCATCCAAGTAAAATTCTCTTGTAAAAATCCAATTTCCTCCCAAATACAATTTTTGTACCAAAAAGTGAATTCCTTCCGAGTGGTGTTGTTTAGATAAATGATTTTTTAAGATTCTTTATATTTGTATTGAGTTTATATATTTCATTTAAAAAATAATACATGACAAGTACATGTTGATGCTGGTGTTAATATTATGGTTCTTGATGAAACATAATTTTGACTACGTCCTTCTAAAATTGTAATTAATAAAGGTCAAGTGGGTTGTGTTAATTTTACCCTTTCCATATCGAGATACACATGCAATAATAATTTTTTGAACTATTTACCCTCATATCTATTTTCCTATTCAAATATAATGAAATAATACTTTTAATAATTTCCCTCTCTCTTTCAACTTTCTTTTCCTTTCCTTTTTCTCTTTCCCAACTATTTTCCCTCAAATTAGAAACACATCCCGATCCACAGTAAAACATAATACCACACAAAACTTACTTTTAATCAAAATCACATCGAATCAGTTGCTCATCAATGGTCTAGTTTCAATGAACGCTATGGTTTATATTTTTGTATACCATTGAAGTATAATTTGTAAATTGTTGTATGTATTCATATTTTATGTTAAACAATTTATTATGAGACAACAATCCCATATGTATGTGTACATATTCATACATACATACATACATACATACATACATACATACATACATACATACATACATACATACCATAACGACCCCCTCCTCATGTTATCCCCTATTCAGGCGGACCGAAAGGGCAAGGGCCATTATCAATCATACAGGACCGTAGGTTTAGCCGATAACCAAGAATAATTAATAAATTTCACTAAGGAATGAGTTTATACAAGATTGAATTTCCACAAAGGAATTACATAATATGGTTTTATAAGTTGCAACATGAAAAGTAAACTAACTCAATCCTCTAGAGATTACATTAATTTCTTGTTTGTTTGGTGCCTTCTTCATGAGAGTCCACTTTCCATTAGACTTTTAGTAATAACAAAAGATTATCCTAAAAGGAATTGAAACAAAAGCACGATTAGTATAACGAGTTATACTAGTATGTGGGGGAACCAAAATGTCTGCATCTATTTGTAACAGCATAACCAAGCAATTATTGTTACATAAACAAAATTATCATTTTCTTCATAACTTCTCAACCATTTTTAGTCAACCTATGGTATACCCTCTCTTAGGGTTGTATCTTTGCATTGGACTTTAGGCTACCTCTCAATCTAAAGTTAGGTACCTTATTGGCCACCTCTCAATCTGGAGCTAGGTGCCATGTAGGTCTTCCCAATCTGGGGCATGACCTCTTGTGACCTTCCCAGTCTGGGGCCTAGTCTGACCTTCCCAATATGGGGATGGGTCTTTAGTCATCACCATGACTTTACATTTCTTTCCATTCTCAATTTCCAGAGTTGGTATGCGGGCTCAAGCAAGTTATAGGCTTAATATTGTGATAGCCATATTGACTTTATAGATTGCAAAAAATAAATACCATCCAAGCATTTAATTTTCAGGCAATCTAGTAAAACCTCAAAAAATGTCAGGAAACTAAAGCGATTAGTCATAGGCATAACCACATACCTTGATCAGGTGTTCTTGATGTCCAAGCAAGCAAGAGCAATCAAACAAGCAACCAAGAAAATTTATCTTGAAAGTTAAAGCAAAACAACCATGTATTATTATTTTATCCAAATCATCATTAAGACTGACTTGCGTCTCAAGTTAGGGTTTCTAGATCAACTTTAGGCTTTCATTAGGGTTTTGGTTCTCCAAACACTAATTACCACTTTTCATGTTCATTGGGTTTACAAACCCTAATTCATCATTAATTATACCTTTTATCTCACAGAAATCCTAATTATCAAAACATGGGTTGCTAAGTTCTCATAACTTTCAAGTTTCTCTTTTTATTCATAAAAGAGTCTTTTATTACCAGTATCAATTGACATATTAGAATCATCATATCTTAGAAATTAGGGTTCTAGTTCATTAATCTACATTAAAGATGCCAACTTTAGGCACTTTTTGAACTAGAAGATATTTAGATATTAATTATATTTTTATTGAATTCTCCATATTTTTCTAAGAGAATTACATATATTATATGTCTTCATCAGATTATCCTACTAATTACCAAGATTTTTGCAAAATTAATCAGTTTGGGCCAATCGTAGGCCACCAACTAGTCAAAGGAGCCATGGGACCCACCCTGCCAATGTGGTAGGGCCGACCAATTGGCTTTCACCAATTGGGTTGCTCACTCACATTACGCTCACTAGTCAGACCAAAAAATAAAGGTCAACAAGTCTGGTTTGCCCTTACCTCTCCAGTACTCGCGCGAGGGTAGAGGGGTCTTTTTCCCAGTGATCTTCTTCTACCTTTGTGTTCCTTCTCCTTCATGAAGCAACACTCCCACATGAGTCAACACCAATGTTGACTCAGGGTTTCCATCCTCCCAACCAGCAGATGATGGCGGATCACCCTCCAACTTGTCCTCCCGAGTTGCCCGAGGGTCTCTGATTTCTTGGAGATGGCTCATACATGAGGGAAGATAAGAAGGTGTCCCCTTGCTACACTCGGGAAAGAACTGACTTCTAAGGTGAGTCTTGTCATGAAATCCAGAGGAGAGAAGAGAGTGGGGAGATAAGCAGAGTCTTGTGGATGTTTTTGCGATCTCGCAGAGGGACTTATGATCCTCTATTTATAGTTTACTAGGTCGTATGAGCTGCTCATGGAGGGAGATTTGGGAAAATCTCCTAGAAACCTCCAAACTAGGTGAAACCTGAGGTGTGTCAATTCATCTTGTTCCCATAAAGACAAAGGTCTTATTTCCCAAACTGCTCCTGCAGTAAATTGCAAGGAAATCATCTCAGAAAGAAGCTAGTCGGTGTCCCTATTTCCTAAACTGATAGAGGTATGGGATGAGTGTGTTGTTGTTGGATTACAAATCCAATGGTCCACATTGTAGACGCCAAAAAAAAGGTTGTTAAAAGGAATTCTAATAGAATTAGAACTCGTGACATTTAAAGTTTTTCCTTTCACTTTAGGTATTTTTATAAAAGATATATCTATCAAACCATACATTTTTTTATCTCATATTTTAAGGGAAAGTCTTTAATGACTTAATCTATATCTGTGTAAAGTTTGGAACCAAACCTCAAAAAGAATAGAAACTTTTCTTCATATGCAAGTTTCCTTCTATTTTGTGCATTTAAAGCATCAAAACTAATCCTTTTATCTTTCTTCCTTTTCTACTTTCTTTATTTTGTCTATTATTTCTATTAGAAACCATGTGCAAATGAAAATTAATTAATAGTGGCCATCTTTGACACTTTATAGAGAATTCTACACAATTCTCTCATGTACACACAATTATCATATATTTCTTTTTCTTTTTTCTTATTATGGGATTTTCTTTATCCTTTTCCCTTTTATCCATCATTGGATTCATAAAATAGTAGAACTCACAAAATCCATCATTCAAGAGAAATATGCAAAGAAAACCATTCTTTAGAACAGACCACACAAATATTCAAACAAGTCTCTTGAGTTCATAGAATAACTGCATTTAAATTATTTAAAATACATGTGAAATTGAGGTTATAACACATACATTCATACATATATGCATAGATGTTGACAAGGAGTGGCTCAAGTGGTTGAGCATTGTGTCTTCTCACGAAGGGACCCAAATTCAAATCCCAGTTGCTTCCTTGGTTTACTACCCTCCCGGACGTTCGACCTCCATCATGAGCATGAGAGAGGGGGAGAGAATGCCTCTCTTAGTCCCATACATACATACATACATACATATATACATACATACATAAATAAATAAATTCATACATACATACATACATACAAAACACAATATCGCTCTCCCTAACGCTCCACTTGGGCGATTGTTTTGGCGATTAGGGCGTCGGGCATAGAACCCACGACGACGGACACTTTGGGCATTGTCATCCACCGCCACAACACCAATGCACCCCCACCTAACATCCCCACACCACCGAGTGCATAAGAGGCTGGAGGAGAAACCAGTGATGCTAGAAGCCCTAGTCCCAGCAGAGAGGCGTCAGGTGGCAACATGTCATCTCCCTACAACGTTGACATGGCGTTGTCGGAAAACTTTGACACAGATTCATCGATGGGGAGGGATGGACACCGTGACAGGAAGGACTGGTATCAGATACTAAAGCAGCCTATCCAACGTGACACCATGGAGTGTTTCCCAGAGCCAAGGAGCTCTGATGAACAAGTTCACATTGACCTAGACGTGGATGAGTTTGATCAGATGCACAACATATGGGAGTTCACTGTCATGGCCTACACCCAAGGTAAGAGACCCTACTACCCACACTTCCAGGCATGGATACAGATGATATGGAGATCAAAGGGATCGTTTGAGGTGTTTTCGAGGGAGAACATTATCTTTATAATCTAATTAAGCAATGTCGAAGATAATAGAGAGGTCATCAACCTCAGACCTCACTGGTTCGACACACAACTCATTGTGACAAAAGATTACCAACACAGAGATGAACTTCAACATGGTCTCTCTGCCATGATCCCCAACTAAATCACCTAAAGTCAATTGGTCGTGCTTGGACCTGGCAGGTGGTGGGGACTATTGTTGTTGGTGTAGGGAAGGTGTTGCACATTGACAATCACTCATTAGAGACAGATGAGGCACGAGTCCTGTTTGAATTGAAGATATTGAAGCACTAGATAGAGTTTCATTGAACGTCGAAGGTCATGATCCAATCCTAGTGGATATATCCTATGATGGATCGCTGGAAAAGTGTAGTTGATGATGTGCTTTTGTCAATAGCAACCAGTAGTGCTAGACAGGCAGAAAAGAGAAGAAAGACAGTAAGGCAGAGAAGAAGACATAGGTGCCCATGCATGTCTGGAAGGAGAAAGGCCCTAATGTTGTCGTTCCAAAGCCTTCTGGTGGAACAGTAGGGACACATGAAGAGGCACACGCAGAGGTAGATAGGCTAGAAACTCTTGACAGTGATATTTGCCTTGATTCTGTGGATGAAAATGGCATGCCAAAGATGGGTCCGAGTTGCATAGGAGGAACTACAAGGGAAGAAGGAGAATTCATCTCTACTTCTAAGAAGAAAGGACCCAAGAGATCTGGTATTTCTAAGAATGTGGGGGTGAGCTCCATCCTAGATGCAACAAATAGCTTCGTAGCTCTTTTTGACTCTGACAAGGAAGATGGATCAACAAAAGAACAGAAGGAAATGGAGGTGAAGAAGAAGGACTAGAGGAAGGAGTCAGGCAGGCATACTAGGGAAAACAAAAACCTTTAATATGTCCATGCTTCTATGGAATATTAAAGGTGGATGTGATGGATATTAAAAGAAGGAGACCCAGGAGAGGATTGATGCTAGTGGGCATTCCTTGGTAGTTTTGGTGGAAATAAAAATAATGAGGCAAAATAGTAACAACATTACATACTTATTTCCTCAAGCATGGGAGCATATGTCTATTCTGGAGCATTCTGAGCTGGCAAGTGTTTTTGTTGCATGAAAACCAAATGCATCGCGAGTTACTGTGATACATATGTCATATCAACATATTACAATGGAGTGCAAGAATGTAGGTGGATTGCATATATGGTTGATATCTATCTATGCTCATAATGATGCAAACAGGAGACAGAGTTTACGACAGGAACTGATAAATTTATCTAGATAAATATTTATCATATGATTGGTGATTGGTGACTTCAATAATGTCCAACTACAAGCTGAGAAGATAGGGAGAAGACCAACAGTAAAACAAGTGATTAATGCTTTCAACCATACCATTGATAAGGCTGGACTTTTTGAATTTCCCATGGTTGTGGGGACTTGTTCGCTTGAAATAATGAGAGGAAACCAGAGGACCAAATTGGAAGCAATTTGGATAGAGCTCTAGTATATGAGGAGTGGCTACAAATATTTCCTAATGTGTAGGTTAAAGTCGACGGATCTGAATTGAGCGACCATGCTCCAATTTCAATGCAAATCATAGAAAAGAAATAGAAGAGTAGACCTTTCATGTTCCTGAATTACTGGGTTGACCGGAAGGAATTTAATGATGTCATTAGAGAAAGATAAAACATCAAAGTGATGGGGAATCCAATGTATGTGTTTGCAAAGAAACCGACTAATACCAAGTGTGCACTCAAAAGTTGGGCCAAGGAGAAGGTGAACATTCCCAATATATTGAAGGAAATCAAAGAATAATTTAAGGAGGTCAGAAGATTGTTGCTACATGATCCACTAAATGAAGAGTTGATAAAGAAACATAGTGAGCTAAAAATGATGCTAGAAAACTTAAAGAAAGCTGAGGAAAAGTTCTACTGGAAGAGAAGTAGAGAGAAATGGGTGGAAGATGGCAATAGAAATACCAAACTACATCATTCATTTGTTAAGAGGAAAGAGGTCAAAAACATCATCTCAAAGCTTATTGATAGGGATGGGAATATTTTCAACAAGTAGGAGGACTTGGAAGAACATGATATCCAATTTTATTCTTCTTTGTACAATAAGGATTTGAGGATGAGCTGGAAGAGGAGGAGATGGAGTGCAAATTTAAACTGGAAAGTACTCATAATAATATCCTCACAATGGAAACAAATGAGCAGGAAGTTAAAGATGCACCTGGACTATTGACAACAACAACTCACTAGTTTCTTATGGTTTAATGCTTTTTTTATAAGAAATTATGGGATATCATAATAGAGGACATTTATGGCATATGTGAGATGGTTCTTAATAGGAGAAAATGTGGTCAGATAGGGTAATCATTCTTTTCTTGTACTCATTCCCAAGAAGAAAGTGACCACTTCCCTTGCTGATTTCAGACCTATTGCATGCTGCCCCATACAATATAAAATTATTGCAAATATATGGGCTGCTAGATTGAGGACAGCACTTTCCTATCTTAATTTTGTGAACCAGGGGCCATTAGTGACAAGATGGAGCATTAGTGATTGTGCTTTGCTAACAGGAAAGTTCTTACAAGACTACAATGTTATGAGAGGGAGTAGGAAGGCATTTCTAAATTTGATGTGTCTAAAGCTTATGATAGTGTGAGATGGGATAAATCATGGTGGATAATGGAGCATATGGGGTTCAATGGCCAGTAGATTGGCTGGATTAAATAGTGTGTGGGGACTACTAGCTTCTCTATACTGATTAATGGTACTTTGTAGGTATGTTCAAAGGAGGCAATGGACTGCGTCAAGGGTACCCATGCTCTCCTTTTCTCTTTGTGATTGTAATGGAGTACTTCACTTGGAAGATGCAAAAAGAAGAAAGAAGTAAGGTGATTAGACCTTATATAGTGCATGTCACTAAAGTGATGACACACCCGATCTTTGCAGATGACGTCCTTGTCTTTGTGGAAGCTAAGAAAAATACTTTAGGGAATTTTTAGGATCTACTTAGGAGGTTTGAGGAACATACAGGGTTGTGCATTAATGCTCACAAGACTTATCTTTTTTCTATCCAAGAATTGTTACCTAATGGAATACTGACTGAAGGAAGCCATGGGAGTAGAGTTGGGGGTGTTTCCTATAACATATATGGGATTTTCTTTGGAGGGAGGCAATCTACATGTAAAAGGCTTTGCTGACTGCATGGACAGATCAGAGGAAATGACCAACATATGGCCAATGCAGAAAACATCAATGGATGGAAGAGTCACTCTTTTGAAGGAGAAGCAGTTGAGGGACTTCTCATCTTTTGGGTACAACAAGGAGAGATTCATGGGGCAGTGTTGGATAGAATAGAAATGAAGATGGCAAACTTCCTTTGGGCTAGTACACACCATCTAATGAAATATGCATGCTTGGCACTCCCGAAAGATGAATGTGGGCTGGACTTAAAAGCACCAAGAGATAAAGCAAAGTGGAGACAACGAGAAGAATTATTATATATCAAGAGGGAATGTCTACTTGGGGAAAATGGATGAGAGAAACATATCCTAGAGGATTAGACTCCATACCAAAAATAAGAGAAGGATATTCACGCACCATCAATGTTATGATGGAAATGTGGCAATAGGTTAGACATTTGTTTGATCCACATGAGGCGGGAGGATGTAAACTCAAAGATACAAAGATCAATTTGTAGAAAGTAACACATTACATAGTAGTAAAGGATAGGCACATGGAGCAGGTATGGGTTGGTATTCAGATTCCAAAGTGGAGCATGTACGTCTATAAAATTTTGTACAACACATTGGCTATGCTAGATAAAATACATGAATGGTATCAAGACATTGTTGTTGTTTGTCTACTCTATAAAGAGAAGGATAAATCCCATATGCACCTATTTAGTTGGTGCACGTTTATAAGGGAGGTATGGGATATTATATGTGGAAAATTCAGCCTGAACGTGCAATTGAAGGAAGAGACACGAAGAATGTTATAAAGATGTGGGAAAAGTGATAGAAGGAGGATCTTGTTTGCTGCTCTATGCTACCACATATGGAAGAAAAGAAATGCACACAGACACAGAGGTGCAACCACAAATCCAACCACAATTTCTGTAAAAATTTGTAAATGTGTCAAACGTAGGTTGAACATTAGTTAGGAGTGTGAGCTTTACTCTTTTTTTATGTATGGAGTTGGGCTATATGTAACTCTTGACCCTCTATAATTTTAGAGGGAAGTAAGAATATATTTACCTTATTCTGATATAATACAAATGGTCGTCCCCCTAGGGTTGGATCTGGCAATCGACTGAGCTTCTGCTGACGTCCCTCCGAGAATTGTGCCCATGCTCTCAGCAACTCCTGTCGGAGGCGTCCACTCTCACCACCCATCCATCTCATCCACATTGGCTAACCCTCCACCAATCTTGATTACGCCAAAATAGGAGAGAGAGAACTCACTAGGAAGAAACCTAGTTGCGGGTGCAGAGTCCCCAAGACCAGGGGAAGCCATGGAACCAAGTCCTGAAGGTAAGCACTAACAAGGACAAATAGATATAGTTCCAGGCGCCTTTGATCGTCAATGGGAAAGTTTGTGTTGAGTTGGAGGAATCAGAATTTGAGCAGATGTGAAATGTGTGGGAACACACGATTATGTTGTACATAATGGGGAAGCGCCCATACTACCCCCACCTGATTGCTTGGATTCGACGAACGTGGAGGCCTATGGGCGAATTCAAGCTGATCTCCAAGGAAGGCAGTATCTCCTTATTAAGCTTTCGAATGAGGAAGACAAGCGGTCAATTATGGACTTGGGGCCCAGATGTATGGACTCCCAACTGGTCGTTGTAAAAGCTTACAACTATGGAGATGAACTATGAAGAGAATTGATGTCTTCAATTCCTATTTGGATCATCCTGACCTCATTTGGAAGATCATGGACATGGCGAGTTGTAGGGACGATAGTTGCTGGTGTCGAGAAGGTAATCCTAGTAGATAAAAATCATTGGAAGGAGACCATGCTCACGTGTTGGTTAACCTACAATATGGGATCTCCTCAACCTAATCTTGTATGGATGAAGGTAAAGGGTAGAGCCGACATAGGGGTGAGGCTCACCTAAGAACATATCCCCACTAGTTGTAATAGCTACAAGGCTTTCTGTCATGGCAAACTGTAATGCCTAGAAAGAAAGGAGGAACCAAAGGAAAAGACTAAAGATGGAGTTTGACACGATTTTACCGTGCGTAGAACGCAAGTGCATGCGTCAATGTAGTATAGGCCTTTGTGAGGCCCGAGTCGAACTCAGGGACACTGAATTGTCGGTACACTACTACTAACTGGTCGCGATCAGCTAAACCGATTAAAAGAGTTTGAGAGTTGTTTAAAAAGAAAATAAAAATAAAAGAAAGCAATCGATTAAGGGTTTAGTTTAATCAATTCAAGTGGAGACCTTTAGGATTGCGGTTTCACCGCGGGTCATCATTGTATGAATTTCCATATAATAATTCAGGTTCATCTCTCGATCCGGGTATTGGCCTGTAGTCAGAATTGCCCACTGTCATGGTCCAATTCACTACCTATTTCTAGGTCGGTCCCACCGTCGTAGTAACCTATACCCTAAACTAGGTGCATTAAAATCAACCTCTGGGTTTCCACCATTAATCTTACATCACCTTGTTCAAGGGGTTTGTTAATTAATGTGAATTTCATCTCTTTTCAACCGTTAATTCTTCTTTCAAAGTAATTAAAGGCATTAGATTATCATTATGGTGATCAAGCATAACAATATCATTGAGAAAATGAAATTATACCATAGATTTAAGAGATAAAATATGAATTATTACGATAAAAATGTCATACAATGCTTCCCCGGGCTACTCCCAGTCCTAAAGATAAAGGGGATTAGCCCCACATGTTCATCTCAGAGCGAAACATGGTAGAGAAAAGGGAAAACATGGAGAAAAACGTGAATAAGTAATGAAACCCCTGAACGGAGAAGATCCAAGCGTTCCTCGGTGTAGAATGCACGATCTACAGCCTTTCGACGATGGAAAATGTCTTCTTTGGCTTTCGAAACGATCGGGGCGTGCTTCTAGGATCCGTTCTTCTCTCCACACCTTCTCGGGACGTGTGCAACGGCTAATGACGTGATGGATGGCTCTTGGCCGCCGTCATTAGGTATAATCACCGAGTTAGGTTGTAAAAATATCACAGCCGTCAGATTTGGATCGATCTAAAACAAACTTGTATCTGACGGCGTCGATACCATCGACACTGCTTCTTTTCTTTTTGTCGTTGCGCCTGATGCTGACTCGATACCATCGACGAGGGTCGATGGTATCGACACCCTAAGGCGTCGATTTTGTCCTTTTCCATCGCTGAATCTTCTAGGGTCGATAGTATCGACTATCTGCTCGCCAGCAACCTGAAGGCAGGTCGCTACCATCGACTTCCATGTCGATGGTATAGACTTTGTGCTGCTCCTTACGGCTGGCAACCTGTGGCTGTGTCGATGGTATCGACAACTGCAGATATGTGTTTTTTCTGAAATTGCAACACAAAACCACATAAGCCGAAATAAAACATATTATTGTAATCATTTATGCTCAAAACAATAGAATAAAGGAGATTTGACACTGAGAAGGATCATAGACTAAAGTAAATGAATTATGCAATATTAACCACCAAAATGACCAATAAATGCATAAAACACAAGTAAAACAAGTCTATAAATGCGACTCAAAATCATCGCATCAAACTCCCCTAAGCTTGAACATTGCTCGCCCTCGAGCAACAAAACCTTAGAATAGAATTGCGACGGTCAACTAAAGAACAGATCGTCACAACAAACATCACCGCATGATCCCCGCCAGACATTCACATATCGGCCCTCGCTAACCACGGAATGATAATTACCCTAAAGGCGTCAGTAATCATCCATAAAAGATATCTACCTCGAAATTGATGAACACTATCATATAAGGCAGTTAACATAATAAAATTCTCCGGTTCAGGCTCTGTGCGTCTTGTGATCTCCTATTCTACGTTGCTTGCCCTAACTACCATCTACATGGAAGCAGCTCTCCTAATATTAACAAGTGAGGAGAAAATCATGGTGTCCTACCAATTCGAGCAACGGGTGGATGGAATGGGCGGCTAGTGGAAGAAATGGAAGCATTATATGATTTTAACATGCACAAAGCAAAAATGACCTAAATGATGCAAATGCAAGTGTAAACGCCCTAATGCCTATATTTGGGTGGAATGATGCATGCACTTTCATTCCTTCTCAAGGTGAGATGGAATGTCGAGGAAAACTACATCATGTACTTATTCTTCCTCAAAATGCAGGTAAGACTATGTTCCTTTCTCCCTCTCAATCCTACTTGCTTCTTACTACTCCCTTTTTTTCTTTTCTCTTTTTTTTCAATTTTTTTTCTTATTATTATTTTTTAAGCCCTTATTTTCATAGATGACAACGAATTGTTTTTCGGGCTCACTTATTGTTGCATAACTTATACACTTGAAGCATCCATAAGGTATGGAACAAGTTCATCACCTTTTCATTTCAGAAGACATAAGATGCATGATGTACTATATGCACAAAAAAAATGTGAATGAAGCTACATAATGATGATTATGCAACTAAATGACACGCACCTAAGGATGATGTGCATGTATAACTAATCCATTTTTTTTCATGCAAAATATGTGAAAATAGTTGCAATGCAAGACCTATCTACATGAGATGCAATCAAAAAGTTAAAACCGTAATCTACTTCCAATTCTTATGGTGGAGTATGAAAACAATGGGGTGGATAGATCACAAGACTAATTGACTGAACCTTTGAAAATTATTATGTGTCCCTCCTTATTGACCTGTGTGGTAATTAAGAGGTTTCTCTCTCTTATTTCAAATTAAGGTCTCATTATCATTTGATCAGTTTAGGCTCAAACAACCAATTCTGTCCACTTTTCATGAATCCTAGGCATGTACAGTTGTGATTTCTTGTTTTAGAGTTAACAAACCCAATCATTTCCTTAAGGTATGTGCTCAAAGTTGAACAACACAAGCTTGCAGAACACTAAATTTTTTTAAATTTTCCCTTGATTCCCATGCACAAGCAGCGAGATGACACATGACTTACTACATCCACGAGTACACTAGATAAAAAGTGGATCCTACAAACAAACTAAAAACTGCAAGAATTAAATGACAAGAAACAAAACAATAAAAACTAAACTAAAGGATAGAGTTGTTCCAACTCCCCCCCCCCAAGCTTGAATTCGACTATGGCCTCATAGTCAAAAACAAAATTAAAAGGTGGAACGGTGATACTGATCATTCTTCCGGAGGAGGCGGGTACTGCCCCTGAAAGCTCGGATCATACTAGGGCATTGGCGGAGGTTGTGGATACCCCCAAAGTAATTTTGGCTCCAGTAATGATCGTAGAAGGGTTGCTGCTGCATCTCCATCCTATGCAGCCTCTCATGAATGTGTTGTTGGTTGTCGAGGAGGAGGCGCTCATTCTCGAAAATAGCCCTCTGGTTGTCAAGCAGCCGGTTTGTCGTATCCTAAATACTGGCATATGAAGCTATATGTCGTTGCTGCGTCTGATGAATATCCTGCAGCATTGCATACATCCCTTGCATGGAGTAGACATCCTCGCCTTGCTGCGAGGGTTGTGGTGGCGGAGGCTGCGAAGAAGAACATGCACCCGGATGCATGCGGTGATGCTTCCTGGGTGCCACTCGTACGTGAAGAGGAGTGAAAGCCTTCTCTTCCTCTTCAGGCTCGTCGCCGTCGCTGTCATTTCCGTCATTGCCACCGTCTTCATCCGAGTCATCAATGGCTATGATATGCCATTTGAAATGTTGAGTGCCCGCGATGTGGAAGACGGGGTCTAGAAGTGAACATTCTTGATATGCCTGATTGACATGGCAGTGTGCATATGCCAAGCCATCACAAAGCACGATGAGGTTGGAGCGGTGCATATGCTGCAAGTTGACCTTGCTCCTGTTGGAGAGGGGAGTAAGCTGGGAGAAATTTAACCCAAGATAAGAGGCCAGTGGAGTGATGAGCCCTCCAAAGTGGATTGGAGCCTTCCGCGTACTCCTCTTTACAGCCAACACGCGCGTCAAGAAAAACGCACCCCAATTACATTCTTCTCGCTTCAGCAACTTGTGCAGGAAAACAAGTCTGTCTCTTGAAACTTGTTGAGAGATAGGTCACCACGAGCAAACAAGGTGGTGCAGAGCATGCGGTGAAGAATTCACACAAACGGATGCTCGAAATCCACCACCGCCGCATTGTGTTAGCTCACATATTTGCCCAGAGGCACAATCACTAGCTCGACGAAAATAGCATCATAATCAGTCCAGTTGTCTGGCCTCCGGTACTGATCTCACCCATGATTCTAGTTGTAGATGGAGTTGAACTGCTTGAGGGTAAGAGTGTAATCATTATTGTACAGCTGGAAAGAAACGTGGCCTTTGATCCATTCCCAACCAGTGGTGATGACGTCATTTGGCACGACGCATATATCCAGTGACGCCATGAACTCCGCCACTAGCTCTTTGTATGTGGGCCATTCACCAAAGAATGGATGGTTGTCAACGTGGAATTCTATCTCATCAGGCCTCCTGTCTGTATGCCTTGCCTGCCCCTTAAGCACGTAGGCCAGATTCGCCTCGAACCCCAGATTGCGGATCATGTCCCGGTCGACGTAGCGGGTCGGCTCAATCTTGCACTTCATCAGCTCCTCGTAGACCTTCCGAACCTGTGCGGAAGGATGGACAATCCGCGGATGTGGAATAGATGCAGTAGGCGGAGGGATGAACTCGGGGATCTCCATCGGTTTCGCGCGTGAAGAAGATGCGCCGGCGGTATGCACCATTGTCACAAAGATGGAGGAATAGAAGATGGAGCTCGGTGAAGGTCGGAGAAGACAACCTCCGCTCGATGAAGGCTCGGGGAAGAACGCGCCCCATGGATGCTCGTAGCCGGGCTCCGGTTGCTCAACAAGACGCACGGAACAAGTGGAGGAGGAAAGCTCTGAAGGTGTGACGTCATATGACAACAATCCATCCCTTTTATAACTGTGGTCGGCGCTGCTGTATGCCCGTCGATACCATCGACGCAGGTCGATGGTATCGACACCTATAGCACAATCTGTCTTCGGCTAGTATCGACGGTTGTCGATAGCCTGATGTGAGGGCCTGGATCGATGACGCGTCAATACCATCGACGGGTGTCGATGGTATCGACCCTTCTCACGGATCGACTCTCTTGGTGCAGCGATCACCGTTGATTTCCTCTCGCGGATCGGTGACATGTCGCGTCGATACCATCGACGCAAGTCGATAGTATCGACTCTTCTGAGAGCAAACACCCTCGCGAGGCCTGGCCGCCGCTTTCTTCCTATAACTGGTTCGATACCATCGACAGGCCCGTCGATGGTATCGACTTCACTGAGACAATTTTTGTCTAAATATCTCCAGAGATCTCACGAGTATCGACACCCGTGTCGATACTACCGACCTCATTTGTTCGATCAACCTAATGGTGTGTCGATACCATCGATGAGGCCGTCGATAGTATCGACGCAGAGCGATTTTTGCAGCCGCCTTCCTGTGCCCATCTCGATACCATCGACACAAGGGTCGATGGTATCGACCTTGCCTCAATCCTGCACATTGAGCAAACGATCAAGGTATCATTTTTACACTAAAAACAAAATCAAATGAAACCAAAGTACAAATGTGAAAGAAACTAAATGAAGCTACCAATGGCTGGGTTGCCTCCCAACAAGCGCCCTTATTTAACGTCTTAGGCTAGATGAAATCAAGCTCCTCATGCATCTGGAAGCGCAATGAGTTTGACCTCATTGACTTTCCTTGTGTAATCCTCACCGAAATACAACTTCAATCGTTGTCCATTAACCAAGAATGTTGTCTCACCATCACGCACCATGATTGCACCATGTGGCCTGACTTCCTCTACTATGAATGGTCCACTCCATCGGGATTTCAATTTCCCGGGATGCATCTTCAACCAGGAGTTGAACAACAGTACACGATCTCCTTTCTTGAAGACACGCATCTGAATATGTCGATCGTGAATTAGCTTTGTTCGCTCCTTGTAGATCTGCGAGCTTTCATATGCATTCATCCTCAGCTCGTCTAGTTCGTTCAGCTCAAGCAACAGTTTCTTTCTGGCCTCATCGTTGCTCAAATTCAGCTTCCTAAGTGCCCAGTGTGCCTTATGCTCCAATTCCACCGGCAAATGGCAGGCCCGGTCGTAAGCCAACCTAAAAGGCGTAGTTCCTATAGGTGTCTTATATGCCGTCCTTTACACCCACAAAGCGTCTGGTAGCAAGGTGCTCCAGTTCTTTCTCGTGGAAGCCACAGTGCGCTCCAAGATCTTCTTAATTTCTCTATTGGAGACTTCCACTTGTCCCTGTGTCTGCGGGTGGTACGGGGTACCAATGTTGTGCTTTACCCCGTACTTTTTCAACAATGTCGCAAACTTCTGATTCCGGAAATGTGTACCTCCATCACTAATTATCATTCTTGGTACACCAAACCTGCAGAAAATGTATTCTTTGACAAACCTACATAGTACGGAAGCATCATTAGTCCTGGTGGGTATTGCCTCTACCCACTTCGATACATAGTCAACAACTAATAGAATGTACAAGTTAGAATTGGAGGACACAAAGGGTCCCATAAAATCAATACCCGACAGATCGAACACCTCGACTTCTTGAAATACATTAAGGGGCATCTCCTGTCTTTTTGAAATGTTACCTGCCCGTTGGCAGGAATCGCATTGCCGCACATAGTCATAGGCATCCCTGAACAAAGTAGGCCAGTATAGGCCACTTTCAAGTACTTTGGCTGCAGTTCGAGAACTAGCATGGTGGTCACCCTTTGGTAGAGTATGGCAATGACGAAGGACACTTTCGTACTCCACCTCCGGTACACACCTGCGCAACACACCATCCCTGCATTGCTTCAACAGAATAGGGTCATCCCAAAAATAATACCTCAAAGAATGGAAAATTTTCTTTTTCTCTTGGTATGTCCAATCATTCGGGATAATTTTGCAAACAAGATAATTAACTATATAAGAAAACCAAGGATCTTTAGATTTCATAGATAAAAGTTGCTCATCAAGAAACATCTTGGTAATGGATATATGCACGTCTTTCTCATCTACCCTTTCCAACCTAGACAAATGGTCTGCAACCACATTTTCAATGCCCGCCTTATCTTTGATTTCAATATCAAATTCTTGTAAAAGTAAAATCCACCTAATCAGTCTAGGTTTGGCTTCTTTCTTTTCCATCAAATATTTTATGGCGGCGTGGTCCATCCATACCATGACTTTTGATCCAACAAGATATTGCCAAAATTTTTGAAAAGCAAAAACAACGGCCAGAAGTTCTTTTTCAGTTGTTGTGTAATTCAACTGTGCATCATTTAAAGTTTTGGATGAATAGAAAATCACAGCGGGTTTATTGTCCACACATTGTCTCAAAACAGCCCCAACTGCGAAATCTGACGCATCACACATCAATTCAAACGGCTTGGTCCAGTCCGGTGTTCGCACAACCGATGCTGAAATTAGTTTTTCTTTAAGAAAGTTAAACGCATGTAAACACTTTTCATTAAAATAAAACACAACATCCTTTTCCAACAACTCAGATAATGGTTTGGCGATTTTAGAGAAATCTTTTATAAAGCGACGATAAAAACCGGTGTGACCTAGAAAACTCTGTACCCCTTTAACCGAATTCGGTGGGGGCCATTTGGAAATAACTTCGATCTTTACTGGGTCTACCTCCAACCCTTTTCTAGACACTTTATGTCCAAGCACGATCCCTTCACTGACCATCATGTGGCATTTCTCCCAATTGAGGATCAAATGTGTGTCCTCACAGCGTTGTAAAACTTTGTCCAAGTTGTATAAAGATTTGTCAAAAGATGCACCATAGACGGAGAAATCGTCCATAAAAACCTCCAAACAACATTCAACCATATCGGAGAAAATGGCAAGCATGCAACGTTGAAAGGTTGCCGGTGCGTTACACAACCCAAATGGAATACGGCGGTATGCAAATGTTCCATAAGGACAAGTGAAGGTGGACTTCTCTTGGTCCTTAGGATCAATGGAAATCTGATTGTACCCCGAATAACCATCGAGAAAACAAAAATGAGATCGACCTGCCAATCGCTCTGAAATCTGATCGATGAATGGGAGAGGAAAATGATCCTTAAGCGTAGCAGCATTCAATCTACGATAGTCTATACATACACGCCACCCAGTTACCAAACGGGTCGTGACTGGTTCATTTAACAAATTATGTATAACTGTAATTCCCCCCTTTTTAGGGACTACCTGTGTCGGACTCACCCACATCGAGTCGGATATAGCATAGATGATACCTACAGAAAGGAGTTTGATCACCTCCTTCTTGACGACCTCCATCATGCTAGGATTCAGTCAACGTTGTGGTTGAATTGCCGGTTTGGCTCCCTCCTCGAGCCGGATCTTGTGCTGGCACAATGTAGGGGAGATCCCCTTGATGTCTGCGACTGACCACCCGAATGCACCGTGGTGGTTCTTCAACACAATCAGCAATTGATCTTCCTCCTCGGCACTCAGATATGCTGAAATAATCACAGGCAGCTTCTCATCCTTAGCTAGAAATGCATATTTCAAGTGCGGTGGCAATGGCTTCAATTCCAAATCTGGCGGGTTGATTAAGGATGACTGAAGCGATGGTGGGAGTTCTCCAAGGTCTTCATAGTACCTAGCATAAAAGCATGGAAGCACCTGAAGCATCTTGGCACACTCTTGTAGTGACTTGCTTCTCATCTAATCATGTGTTATATTAACCAGGCAGGCTTCAAGTGGTAATTCTGGATATGCATCAAAAACAGAACTTGCTATGGCCTCATCTTCAGTAGATGGTGGGATGTCCTCCTCTTCATCATTAGGAGAACCCACATCCTTTCTAAGAGACACAACCTTGGTCTGCTCCATGATGTCTACAACCAGTGTCCCCTTCTCCACCTTAGTCATTACATGAGCCATATCTAAAAATGGCTTCCCTAGACAAAGAGAGATATTCTGGTCAAAGTGCTTCACCATGTGGCATTGTTCCTTAGTTTTGGATTGTGTTGTGCTGGAAGGCATGACCATCTCAAATCGATCGTCAGGGATACCCAGGGTCAAACGACCTCTCCCCATCTCAAGTATCATGTCAGCTGTAGCTTGGAAGGGTCGTCCAAGGAGTAGCTCATTACCCTGTTCATCTTGCATTTCCATTACAACAAAGTCTGCTGGAAATACAAACCGATCTACTTTCACCAACACATCTTCACAAATACCATACGGCTTCACCACTGAATTGTCCGCCAACTGTATTGTCATATTGCTCGGCCTTGATTCTTTCAATCCCAATTTCTTGAATGTAGAGAGAGGCATCAGGTTTATGCTTGCCCCTGAATCGCATAGTGCTTCACCGAATTTCACTTTCCCAATATAGCATGAAATATTGAAGTTGCCCGAATCCTGCATTTTTGGTGGTAATATGCCCATGATGAAGGCACTCACCTACTCCTTAAGAACCACTACCTCAGTATCAGGGTTTTCCTTTTCTTTGTGATGATGTCTTTCAAGAACTTCCCGTAGGAGGGTATCTGCTCGATTGCTTCTAATAGTGGAATGTTGACAGAGAGCTTTCTAAAACTGTCCAGAAACTTCTTGAACTGGACGTCCACTTTCTTTGCTTTTATACTATTTGGATATGGGACCGAGACAGCCTGTGCCCTTTGATGCGGCGGCACATATGGTGTCCTTTTCTATGTCTCCTCCTCAACAACAACTGGTTCTGCTGTGACATCCTTTGCTATATCTTCAACCTACTTTGTGGTTGGAATCGGAACCTCTTCTGCGGCCTCACCTATGATCTATGATTGGGGTTTGCTTGGTTCATTGGCCCTGGGGTTTAAAATCTTCTTGCCATTCCTTAGCAAGATTGCCTTAGCCTGTTGATTTCCCCCTGGAATGTTTGTATTACCCGGGAAGCCTTGCTGCACTGGCTTCTTCAGATTTTCTATCTCAGCTGCCATTTGCGCCAAAGATGTCTCTATCGTCCTCATCTGTGCCCCATGGCTTTGTAAAGTCTGCCCGAATTGGTTCATGAATTCCCCTTGTTGCTTGATCTGCTGGCCAAAAGTGTTCATCAGTTCTTGATTTTGCTTGATCACTTGATTGAGCAAATCAGTTCTCTTATCCTCTTGTGCCGGTTGGGGTTTCACGCCGGGGTCTTGCAAGAAATTATTTGGATCCTTCCAGGAAAATTTCTTGTCCTTCCTCCATGAGTAATCATTGTTTTTGTACCCCTGCTGCTGGCGCATGAATTTCACTTGAGCCTCATCATCTGATCATGTATCTTCTTTTGCAAGCAGTTTCTTTGCGAGAAGGTCCATCTTATCATTTAGTTCTTTGATGGCTTTTGACTCCCCCACAGCGCGAACATGCTCTACAGCATCTCTGTCGCCCCAGGATTGCTTTTTGGCCATGTTTTTCAGAATTTCCCAACACCTCGTGTCTGTGTTGTTTAAGAAGAACCCTAAACCTGCAGAGTCTAGGTTACTTCTATCATGCTCGGAAAGAGAAAAATAAAATATTTTGACATGTGTCTCCTTGTCAAGCCCATGATGCAGGCACCTCCTTAACATAATCTGAAACCGTTCCCAGGTCTCGGAGTAGGTCTCCCTGCCTTCTGGCTGAAATTATGGATTTTTCTGATCATATCATTTCGTCTTCTCGGGTGGGAAAACCTTTCAAAGAACACTTCCACAATGTGGTTCCATGATTCCACATATTCATCGTTAAGATTGTGCAACCATTCTCGTGCATTTCCTGCTAGAGAGCTCCGAAACAGCTTCAGATAAAGTGTCTCCTGCGGGAACCTGTCTATTTTTATCATATCGTAGTTCTCCACGAATTGACTTATGTGAGTCACCGGGTCTTCTTTCTTTAGCCCATGGAATGCATTTGACTTGACCAAGTTGATCAATGTAGGGTGAATCTTATAGGTCGGAATGTTGATTGCCTGCTTCTTGATTGGCCCCTTTGAAGTGGATGAGGAAGAAGCTTTTATCTTCTCCCATATCGTCTGCTCTTCTACCATGGCTTCTTGTTCTGAGTTGGAATCTATATCTTCCTGTTGGTCTTGATTATAATCCTCCCCGTCGTCAGGTTGCAGCCGTGGAACCTCTAGTGCCTGTTGTGTGTAGTCGGTGCTACGCGTCTGCACCATGCACAATACCTACAAAATGATAATTTCAGTTCAGTACCGTGCTAGATGATTACAAAATGTGCAAGATAAACTATGAATTTTAAAATGATTTCAGAATAATAAAAATTAAAAAGTGGCCTAGAATGGCCGCTTGCAGCACTCGTAGTGCCGACAATTGCCGTGTCCCCAGCAACGGTGCCAAAAACTTGACACGATTTTACCGTGCATAGAACGCAAGTGCACGCGTTAATGTAGTATATGCCTTTGTGAGGCCCGAGTCAAACTCAGGGACACTAAATTGTGGGTAGACTACTACTAACTGGTCGTGATCAACTAAACTGATTAAAAGAGTTTGAGAGTTGTTTAAAAAGAAAATAAAAATAAAAGAAAGCAATCGATTAAGGGTTTAGTTTAATCAATTCAAGTGGAGACCTTTAGGATTGCGGTTTCACCGCGGGTCATCATTGTATGAATTTCCATATAATAATTCAGGTTCATCTCTCGATCCGGGTAGTGGCCTGTAGTCAGAATTGCCCACTGTCGTGGTACAAGTCACTACCTATGTCTAGGTCGGTTCTACCGTCGTAGTAACCTATACCCTAAACTAGGTGCATTAAAATCAACCTCTGGTTTTCCACCATTAATCTTACATCACCTTGTTCAAGGGATTTGTTAATTAATGTGAATTTCGTCTCTTTTCAACCATTAATTCTTCTTTCAAAGTAATTAAAGGCATTAGATTATCATTATGGTGATCAAGCATAACAATATAATTGAGAAAATGAAATTATACCACGGATTTAAGAGATAAAATATGAATTATTACGATAAAAATGTCATACAATGCTTCCCCGGGCTACTCCCAGTCCTAAAGATAAAGGGGATTAGCCCCGCATGTTCATCTCAGAGCAAAACATGGTAGAAAAAAGGGGAAACATGGAGAAAAATGTGAATATGTAATGAAACCCCTGAGCGGAGAAGATCCAAGCGTTCCTCGGCGTAGAATGCATGATCTACAGCCTTTCGGCGGTGGAAAACGTCTTCTTCGGCTTCCGAAACGATCAGGGCGTGCTTCTAGGCTTCGTTCTTCTCTCCACACCTTCTCGGGATGTGTGCAGCAGCTAATGATGTGATGGATGGCTCTTGGCCGCCGTCATTAGGTATAATCACCGAGTTAGGTTGCAAAAATATCACAGTCGTCGGATTTGGATCGATCTAAAACAAACTTGTATCTGACGGTGTCGATACCATCGATGTGGGTCGATGGTATCGACATTGCTTCTTTTCTTTTTGTCATTGCGACTGATGCTGACTCGATACCATCGACGAGGGTTGATGGTATCGACACCCTAAGGCGTCAGTTTTGTCCTTTTCCGTCGCTGAATCTTCTGGGGTCGATAGTATCAACTTAATTGTTGATAGTATCGACTATCTGCTCGCCAGCAACCTGAAGGTACATTGCTACCATCGACTTCCATGTCGATGGTATCGACTCTGTGCTGCTCCTTGCGGCTGGCAACCTGTGGCTATGTCGATAGTATCGACAGCTGTCGATGGTATCGACAGCTGCAGATATGTGTTTTTTCTGAAATTGCAACACAAAACCACATAAGACGAAATAAAACATATTAGTGTAATCATTTATGCTCAAAACAATAGAATAAAGGAGATTTGACACTGAGAAGGATCATAGACTAAAGTAAATGAATTATGCAATATTAACCACCAAAATGACCAATAAATGCATAAAACACAAGTAAAACAAGTCTATAAATGCGACTCAAAATCATTGCATCAGAGTTCAGGCACCAAGGAAGATATGGTGTAGGGTCTAAAACTGGTCAGAGGAGGAATTCAATGCATCCAAGAACAAATATGCTACTACGGGCGAGCAATGCCAAATCACATGTCAAGAAGATGCAGGTCATGTGAAGGAGGGAGAGCATATGGAGATGAAAGACCACCAAGGAGTTAATGAAGTCAAACATCAAGGTCCAGGTTTATAAGGACATGTGAGTACACTCATAAGCAAAGATGTTGATACTAGAGAGGAGGGTGAATTCATACGTACTGTAAGGAGGAAGGGTGTGAATAATACTAGGATCCCAAAAAATAGGTGTTGGCTCTATTCTAGATACAACAAATAATTTTGAGGCACTCTCAGTGTCACGCCCACATCCTAATATTATCACTAATCATGAGATTAGGGCGTAAGCTTGAGGATTATACTTAATACAAAGTGCACTCCCTTTTTTTCATTTCAAACTCTTTGTTTTCTCGCATCCAATCACATAAACAAACTTTACAAGATAATTAACTTTTATTTCTCTAATATGATCTCAACATTAATGATACACAGTCATACATTCATTATGTTTCTCACACTTCCATGTACATATGACATGACAATCATTTGCATTCTCTCTTGTTAAGTAAAAAGCATACAAAACATCATTTACAACTCTCTCACATCTATACAATGACCTAGAGTGACATGAACCGATTGAACTTAACTGATCTCATACATAAATCCTATGGTAGATCTACTCTGATGCATTGACCTTGTTCAAGTCCATGTGATTTCCCTAAAAATTGTGAGTAGAGGGGTGATCATACTCGCTCAGTGAATGAGTACTTCAAAGAAATAGTCTAAAGCAATGATATCATTACATATATACTTTTGAGCAACTGATATCAATTATAACGGTAGTAAGCTTTAAAGAGTCTAATCATTGACAATCATAAATATGGCAGAATACTCTAGATATTTACAAGAGTGAATCAATATATGAAATGCTTGATTGAGCATAAAGAGAACTAATAATTTAGAAACATACAAAGAGTAATTGAATAACTGCACACACTTGTTTAACCTCTCATTCATCTTATTATGCCCTGAACCCACATGAGGTGTACCACAACATGTGAAAGAATCGCAGCAAGCTATGATCTCACTGTACAAGGCTTAGAAGCATGCCCAGGTTCCTAAGCCTATCTCTCGAGTAAGACCCCGTCTGCAGTGGGCCTCAGCACGTCTTCCTCTCGACAGCTAATGGGAGCCGCCAGATATCTCAGACTCCACCTCTCAAGCTGGGTACTCAGGCGGTGTGTTAAAGCCCACAGGCTTACTGTACGTCAGTGGACCTATTGACCACTTATCACTGCAACATGTAACATAGGTACCACCGACATCCCCAATTAGTGTTGGGTACCTCACAATTGTAAGGAGTCTTCCCTACTGGTCAAGACCCCCACACCCTACTAGTGCGCTCCAGCTTACCTCGATCTAGACTACCTCCAGTCAGGAAACCATTTCCTCCTCACAGTGCAGGCCTCATCCTGTGAGGATTCATCAGCGTTCATGGCATCTACATGTCTAATTCACTCTTTACATTAACAATTCAATCATCACATCAACATATCTTAGTTTAGCTCTGTAAACCATTCGTTTCATAGACCATCTTATAACATTTACCACAACTGAACTGTTAAGCATCACCACATCTCATACTGAGAACATTGATATCACAATACTTGATTCATTGAACACCCTACCCTTAGGGTTTCATTTACCTCATTCACTTATCACATGGCTCTCATAAGGATTTCATGCGGCATAAACATTCACTGAATAAAGATTACTATCAACAAATCATAAAATCAATATATGTATGAAACCTTGGAACTGAGCTGAATTTGGGTTTCCATGCCATTCACTGAGATATCATGCATCAATAATAACATTGAATAAATAAAGTCTATCATGTCAAGAAAATCCCTTCAAATGGATTTCACGATATCTATTCGCAAATATCCAACTTTCCTCGCATCTAGGGTTTCACCCTCTTTACTGAGATATCAAACAAACATTATTCACCTTAAACGAAATCCAAGATAGTATCTGACATATATGTACTATGAATTCATATAAATAATCATTCATAACCAAGGGGATCCAGATAAACAAATTTCTCTCTTTAATTATACAACAATTTTAGTCATAGACAAATTCCCTATATTTTAGTTTACTCTTATAACCTCTATGAATACTTTGAGAATTCTCATTAGGATGTATTGTATACATTTCTAAGATGATTTTATCATCTGAAATTCATCCAAACAGAGGAAGATTTCATTTCATATCATTTTTCAACAACTTAGATCAAATAGACAATTCAGGGTTTGTAGCCGCATACTAAGCAATTAAAGATTATGGATGATTTAACCAATTTTCATGCAATATACTATTTAAAGGAAGTTCCCACTCACCCTAAGGTGTGAAAACACCTTAAAATGCAGCTCATCCCTGAAAATCTCAATCTCATATCAAATCCCTAGCAATTCACCCGATTCTTCTTCCTTTCAACTTGGAACCCTACAAAAGAAGGATTATGAAGAAAGAGTGAGAAAAGGGGAAGTTTTGATACCATTTTGGATCAAATCATAGGAGGGATGGAATTTTGACATGTGAGAGAATATTCACCATTAAAGTCTATGCAAAGAAGCTAAACTTACTTGATTTCATCATATCTCAGATAGAGAAACCCTAGATCAGCAATTCCACCACTTTCTCCTCTCAAACCCTAAATCTCCCTCTCTCTCTAAGATTTCATTTCTCTGGAATGAATCATGAATTATGAGAGCTACTAGTATGTTAGGTTGACCATATAGAGCAATTGAGAGGCTTGGGTGAATTGCACATTGACCCGTCACTAAATGTTTTCTTATTCCAGCAGATTTTTCTATCATAAAAAAGTTACTATAATTCGTGTATTTCAAAAATCAAACCTTCTCCAAAAATTATGAGAATTTAGCATGTCGTGTATAATTGAGTTAATAAGCTTCAATTAAATTTGAGATCATTCCAAGCTTCCATTAAATAACTAAAAATCGAATAGTGCACTGCTATCCAGAATTCTATAGAAATATCAGTTGAAGAGTAAATGCCCCAGAACGACCATGCTAGCTGCCACGACCATGCTAAGATGGACCCAGAACAGCCGTGCTGCCTACCAGGGTCGTGGTTCATAGGTTTCATCAGATTTGAGTATAAAAGTTGGTCAATAGTTCAATTCTTTCAAAACAGTCATGTGTCCTAGAATGCCCGTGCCACCAACGACCCACCACGGTCGTGCTATCCTATCCTTCAACTACCATTTTCATTCTCCTTTTCATACCTCTCTCATTCCTCCCCAACATGAGCCTATTTGGTGAAAACCCTAATTTCAGCCGACTAGGGTTTATATTTTCTCAAGCCCTAATTATACAAAGAGATAGCATACTTGGGGTTCTCATTAGGTTTAACATAACATGATTGAGATATCATCATTAATCATGTTTAAGTAATTATCAATCTAGTAAAGCATGTAATCATCCACATAAATCCTAATTTACTGATTAAGCTAAGATATGGTCATAACAATTCTCCCCCCTAAAAAGGTTTCGCCCCCGATACATAAATATGCAAGCAAAGTACTTTCAAGGTTTATTTTAAGCTTCTAATATCTTACATGTCATTATATTCTTATATTTCATACTTGAATGTATCTTTAAACTTTAAGTCCTTTATTTCTTTTCTAATCACAACACGTTTAAATCATGAATGCTCAATGATAACAAATGAATTCTCTATGCCACAATCAATCATAGGAAAAAAAAGAGAAACAAACATTTAAATATTTTCGTACTGTTGAGGTGTTACCTCAACATTGATAATACGATCCAACTATCTCAATTCATATGGCTCAATTTTTAACTATTTTTATGTATTACTTCTAAGTCACAAAAGAGAGTTCACCATGTTTTGAGTTTTTACTATTGTGCTACTCAAATAGCAAAACAGTCTTGAGTTGAAAGACTAGATTCAACAAGAATTGTACAATACTACTCACGACATCCCCATTGGATCATGGATGCATAAGGTGAAGCATTACCATCACATTCCATAATATTCTCAAGTATGAACCCACACATAATTCAAGGTGTAACAATCAGGTTATAGCATACTAGGGTTTCAACAACAGTAAAAGAGTACTCCATGATTGTATTAGTCATTCAAGGACTATTCATACCCAATTACCATCACTTAGTTATATGAAAGCTAGGTATAACAAGCTATACCTCATTAGGGGTACATATCAATACAATATGGTTATCATCCCTTCTATTCATATGAGTGAATATGTAAGACTACCTTATTCAGGGTAACCCTCCATTTGTTCCATCATCATTCAACCCATATCACCATACCACAATTGTATAATACTAAGATGGATTACTGGTATGAATGACTTAAACTATCAGACACCTTTAATTAGCATATTGCTTGCACATGTACAACTGAAATCATATGTAAAACAAATTTACATCCCTTAATATACCTTCAACAAATTATACTTCTAAAAACAAATTCACATATTACTAAATGCCATTATTATCTCTTATCTCTCTCCTCATTCACTACTACTTACTTTTTGCTACTTATCCTTCTCATTTTAATCATGTAGATTAAACATCCCTAAAATTGAAACATACAATGTATGAATATATTATTCATCATTCTTGCTATCACTGAAAGAATGTATTTCATATCACACTTCACTCATATTGTATTGCTCCTTTTCTTTAAAACACACCTCTTATATTTCAAATCTATTTCTTATCCTTTTCTCTAAATAATTTCCATATTTTTTATCTACCTTTCAAATTAGCTACCTTTAAACCCTGGATTACTATCAGTGCTAGTTTACTTCTCATAGTGCAAATTTCATGATCTTGTTTTATAGAGATGCAAGTATTCAAGGTCAAATCACCAGTGACAACCCTTGAACTACTACAACTCTAAACATTCTAGGGTTTGGTCCTTATCAATAGCATGACGTTATTGTAGTGTGACTTTACTCCCTTAATTTGAAAGTCAAACTTTGGATCTCATAAGTTTTACTAAAGTCTTCCTTATCTTATCAATGGAATTTCCTTTCTCTTACTTGGCCATTCAGATAGATTACATTCTCAATTTACCCTGATAGGGTTTCATCATCATATTGTATGTCATTATTACATTCACTAGATGTCTCTACCATGGTGGTTATGCATCATATATGATACATTTTCTTATCACTTCATTCCCACATTTCTCTAATTAAGGAAGATATGAAAGAGAATATGATTCTGAGACTTAGAATTCTTATCTTCAAACATTCCCTTAATACATTTGTCGTATGTAGGTTCAATTAGTTATCAACAAGGATACTTGACTAACTAGCACTTGATTGAATCTCCTAACCTCTTTCTTTTATAATCTATATTACTCCACCATGTTTCAAACCCTTCCTTACTTTCCATAATCCTCTTACCATATACTACTCTTACACCTGTCATCTTTAACTTCTAATTTTTTTTCTTATGATCATGTTGCTTATTCATGTGTATGATCATGTATACCATGTTGCACATATTTCTTTTTACCCTTCTAATAATGTGAAGTTGAAATTCGAAATCAATAATCTCTCTACTAGTTTCAACTCATGTTTAATACATTACATATCCTTCATTTTAAATCAAACGGCTCATGCATGGGTCAAACTTAGTATCTCTTTTAATCAAGTTTTTCCCTCCTGAATATAGTCTACCTTTGTATGACTTATTCATTGGTTAAGCTCACTTTTGTTCTTCTTTTAGAAACTAGTTTGTTGTTCTATAGAGACTTGGAATCCAAAGGTAGTAAGGATGAATGTAATAACTTCACAATAAAGGTATACATTCCATGCTCTCAATTATATCATAACCCTCATTCCTTAATCAAGCTCATTATTTCCAACATTTATCTTTGTTTTAACTTAGTTTCTTATCCTAGTCTTATGATTTACGTGTTCATCTTATTCTCTTTACTTTAACTCTTCTAAAGACTCTTCACTTATATTTACTTATTTTCTACTTAACTCTTTTCTGCTATTTTCCCTTTGCTTTGGAGTACATAAAAACAATATACTCGATTATATAGTCCATTCCTCATGATTGGTTCTTACTATCTTGGCCCTTACATACTTTTTTTTCATATTTCATATTTAAAGTTCATATAATACTAATTATTAAACTTAATATTAACCTAATGTCGAGTTCCTTTATTCCCAATTAAGGGTTTCTCATATGAGGCCCCAAAGTTGGATTTCAGATATCAGTTCCAACTGATTCTTAGCTATTCTAATCTTTCCCATATTTTTCAACATCTTAGTGTATGTACATTCTCACTATGATGTGGGTCTAATTTATCAAGAGTCTACTCTTAATATATTTTCAATAGGAGTCATTAGATCCTAGTAACGCACCCTGCCAGCCGGACCAGGCCAAACCTACAGTCCTGAAGCCAAGAGCTACTCAGGATTAACTAACTCCTATTAATCTCAAATATGTGGAAATAATATCCACTTAGGACAAACTCATTTAAAAATAACTTCTGGTCTACTTGATACAAAGAATATAAAAAATAACTGAATCACTTCATGATACACAACAATAATAAAGAACCATATATATTCTACAAATTGATAATTTGAATTCATATATAAGATCATTTCTATTGATCTCCAATCAAAGTAGCAATATAAAGCAAGAGTTGTAGCACATTCTATCTTTAAGATCTTACTCCTTCATTACTTTTTGGTCTCCTAACCCTAATATTTCTAGGGTTTTCTCTAGCCCATCCTTCCTCTACATACCTGGCCAGGGCATCCAGAGAAGAATAGACAGAGTACATTGATACTGGTCAATATAAGTATTCAGATACCGGGCCAGGATATCTAAATACTCAGACCTCCCTGAGCTGTTCACACATCACCTCTAAACTGCCACACTTATAACTCTGACTTTCTATCCTAATGGTCCCTGATGACTCAGCCTAATCTTTGATACCAAACTTTTCATGCCCACATCCCAAAATTACCACTAATCATGAGATTAGGGCGTAAGTTTGAGGATTATACTTAATACAACGTGCACTCCCTTTTTTCATTTAAAACTCTTTGTTTTCTCACATCCAATCACATAAACAAACTTTACAAGAGAATTAAACTTTTATTTCTCTAATATGATCTCAACATTAATGATACACATCCATACATTCATTATGTTTCTCACACTTCCATGTACATACAACAAGACAATCATTTGCATTCTCTCTTATTAAGGAAACAAACATACAAAACATCATTTACAACTCTCTCACATCTATACAAGGACCTAGAGTGACAGGGACAGGCTGAACTTAGCTGATATCATACATAACTCCTATGGTAGATCTACTATGATGCATTGACCTTCTTCAAGTCCATGTGATTTCCCTAAAAATTGTGAGTAGAGGGGTGAGCCTACTCGCTCAGTGAATGAGTACTTCAAATAAATAGTCTGAAGCACTAATATAATTACAGATATACTTTTGAGCAACTGATATCAATTATAACAGTAGTAAGCTTTAAAGTGTCTAATCATTGACAATCATAAATATGGCAGAATACTCTAGATATCTACAAGAGTGAATCAATATATGAAATGCTTGATTGATCATAAAGAGAACTAATAATTCAGAAACATACAAAGAGTAATTGAATAACTGCACACACTTGTTTAACCTCTCATTCATCTTATTATGCCCTGAACCCACATGAGGTGTACCACAACATGTGAAAGAATCACAACAAGCTGCAATCTCATTGTACAAGGCTTAGAAGCATGTCTGGTTCCTAAGCCTATCTCTCGAGTAAGACCCCATCTGCAGAGGGCCTCGGCACGTCTGCCTCTCGACAGCTAATGGGAGCCATCGGATATCTCAGACTCCACCTCTCAACCTAGGTACTCAGGCGGTGAGTCAAAGCCCTCATGCTTATTGTGCATCAGTGGACCTACTGACCAATGATCACTACAACATGTAACACATGTACCACCGGCATCCCCGGTTGGTGTTGGGTACCACACAACTGTAAGGAATCTTCCCTACTGGTCAAGACCCCCACACCCTATTGGTGAGATCCGGCTTACCTCGATTTAGACTACTTCCACTCAGCAAACCATTTCCTCCTCACAGCACAGGCCTCATCCTGTGAGGATTCTACAGTGTTCAGGGCATCTACATGTCTAATTCACTCTATACATTCACAATTCAATCATCACATCAACATATCCTAGTTTAGCTCTACAAACCATTCGTTTCATAGACCATCAACATTTACCACAATTGAACTGTTAAGCATCACCACATCTCATACTGAGAACATTGATATCACAATGCTTGATTCATTGAACACCCTACCCTTAGGGTTTCATTTACCTCATTCACTTATCACATGGCTCTCATAAGGATTTCATGCGACATAAGCATTCACTGAATAAAGACAGCTATCAACAAATCATATAAAATCAATATATGTATGAAACCTTGGAACTGAGTTGAATTTGGGTTTCCATGTCATTCACTGAGATATCATGCATCAATAATAACATTGAATAAATAAAGTCTATCATGTCAAGAAAATACCTTCAAATGGATTTCACGATATCTATTTGTAAATATCCAACTTTCCTCGCATCTAGGGTTTCACCCTCTTTACTGAGATATCAAAAAAACACTATTCACCCTAAATGAAATCCAAGATAGTATCTGAAATATATGTACTATGAATTAAGATAAACAATCATTCATAACCAAGGGGAACCAGATAAACAAATTTCTCTATTTAATTATACAGCAATTTCAGTCATAGACAAATTCCCTATATTTTAGTTTACTCTTATAACCTTTGTGAATACTTAGGGAATTCTCATTAGGATGTATTGTATACATTTCTAATATGATTTTATCATCTAAAATTCATCCAAACAGAGGAAAATCCCATTTCATACCATTTTGCAACAACTTAGATCAAACAAACAATTCATGGTTTGTAGTCACATACTAAGCAATTAAGGATTATGGATGATTTAACCAATTTTCATGCAATATAATGTTTAAAGGAAGTTCCCACTCACCCTAAGGTATGAAACACCTTAAAAATGCAGCTCATCCCTGAAAATCTCGATCTCATATCAAATCCCTAGCAATTCACCTGATTCTTCTTCCTTTCAACTCAGAAACCCTAGAAATGAGGGATTATGAAGAAAGAGTGAGAAAAGGGGAAGTTTTGATACCATTTTGGATCAAATCAGAGGGGCGACGTAATATTGACATGTGAGAGAAGATTCACCATTAAAGTCTATGCAAAGAAGCTAAACTTACTTGATTTCATCATATCTCGGATAGAGAAACCTAGATCAGCAATTTCACCACTTTCTCCTTTCAAACCCTAACTCTCCCTCTCTCTCTAAGATTTCATTTCTTTAGAATGAATCACAAATTATGAGATCTACTAGTGTGTTAGGTTGACCGTATAGAACAATTGAACTGCTTGGGTGAATTACACATTGACCCCTCACTAAACCTTTTCTTATTTCAGCAGATTTTTCTGTCATAAAAAATTTACTATAATTCATGTATTTAAGAGATCAAACCTTCTCCAAAAATTACGATAATTTATAATGTTGTGTATAATTGAGTTACAAAGATTTAGTTAAAATTTGAGATCATTAGAAGCTTCTTTTTAATAACTAAAAATCGAATAGTGCACTGCTATCTAGAATTCTGTAGAAATGTCAGTTGAAGAGTAAATGCCCCAGAACGGTCATGCTAGCTGCCACAGTCGTGCTGCCTACCACAGCCGTGGTGCATTGGTTTCATCAGATTTGTGTATAAAAGTTGGTCAATAGTTCAATTCTTTCAAAACGGTCGTGTGGCCTAGAATGCATGTGCCACCAACGACCCACCACGGTCGTGCTACCCACCACGATCGTGCTATCCTATCCTTCAACTACCATTTTCATTCTCCTTTGGATACTTCTCTCATTAATCCCCAACATGAGCCTATTTGGTGAAAACCTTATTTCATCCGACTAGGGTTCATATTTTCTCAAACCCTAATTATACAAAGAGATAGCATACTTGGGGTTCTCATTAGGTTTAACATATCATGATTGAGATATCATCATTAATCATGTTTAAGTAATTATCAATCTAGTAAAGCATGTAATCATCCACATAAACCCTAACTTACTGATTAAGCTCAGATAGGGTCATAACACTCAAACTCTGACAAAGAGGAAGTATGTGTAGCTCGACCATGGAGAAAAGAGAAGAAAAAGGACACCAATAAGGAGACAACAAGGTCACCCAATCAAACAAAACCCATTGATATGTCCATGCTCCTATAGAATATCAAGGGTGGATGTGATAGGAACAAGAAGAAGGAGATCTGGGAGTGGATCGCTGTTAGTGGACACTCTTTGGTTGATTTGGTGGAAACAAAAATAAAAGAAGCAAAATAAAAATAGCATTAGATATTTATTTCTGCAAGGATGGAAGAAGGTATCCAATGCAGAGTGTGTAGAGGTTGCTAGAGTCTGTGTGGGATGAAAACCAAATGCATGGTAGGTGTCATTTATACAGATGTCAGATTAGTAAGTTACAGTTGACTGGCGGAACAATGGAGGATTACACATGTGGGTGATAGCTGTATATGGTCATAATGATGCTAAAGCCAGTTTGGACTTATGGAAGGACTTGGTTTCACTATCCAAGAAGGTAAATCTACCTTGGTTGGTGATTGGGGATTTTAATATTGTTCGTCTGTAGGTTGAAAAGGGGGGAAAAGGTTAGCTTTGGGTACAAAAATAGATGCTTTCAACCAAGTTGTTGATAAAGCTGGACTTTTTGAACTTCCAATGGTGGGAGGTGATATTTTCACATGGAACGATGAAAGCATTCAAGAAAACAGGATAGCAAGAACAATGGATAGAGCCTTAGTGAATGATGAGTGGATGTGAATTTTTTCTAATGTGCAGGTAAAGGAAGGTGGATTTGAGCTAAGCGGTCGTGCGCCAATATTGATTCAGATCACAGAAAAGAAACAAAAGGGAAACCTTTCACATTCTTAAATTATTGGGTTGAATGGAAAGTAGTTGATGATGTCATTAAAGAAGGATGGAGCACACAGGTGGCAGAGAACCTGATATTTTTTTTAGCATAAAAGCTGGAAAGTACCAAGGTTTTACTTAAGAGATGGGTTGAAACTGAAGTGAATGGACCAAACCTTATTAAAGAAACAAAAAGTGAATGCAAGGAGATCATGTAAAAAATGGTGATTGATCCTCTTAATCCTAAACTAATAGAGAAGCTCAAGGAGCTAAAAAGGATGCTAGAGGACCTAAAGAAAGTGGAGGAAAACTTCTTCTGGAAAAGAAGTAGGGAGAAGTGGATGGATGATGGGTAAAAAATATTAAACTCTACCACACTTTCGCTAAAAGAAGGGAAGCTGATAACATTATTTCTAAATTGATTGATGCATAAGGGAGAGGGGTCAACAAAAAGGAGGATCTAGAAGAGCAGGCCACAAACTTCCATACGTCATTATACAAAAAAAGTTTTGGGAATGACATAGAGAAGGAAGAGATAAAGTGGAAGTTCAGACTTACAAGCACGCACAATAACATTCTCACAAGAAGAACCAATGAATAAGAGGTCAAGGATGATATGTAGCATTGGCAACAATAAGTACCCAAGCTCAGATGGTTTCAACACTTTCTTCTATAAAAAGACATGGGACATCATTAAGGAGGATCTGGTGGCATATGTTAGTTGGATCCTGAAAGGTGGCAATATGGTGAGATAGGTTAATCACTCTTTTTTAGTACTCAATCCTAAGAAGAATGTTACCTCCTGTCTTGTCAATTTCAGACCTATTGCATGTTGCTCGGTACAATATAAAATCATTACTAAGATTCTGGTTGCTAGACTAAAGATGGTACTTCTCTATCTTAATTCTACGAATCAAGGGGCCTTTGTGATAGGGAGAAGTATTAGTGATTGTGCACTTTTGGTGTTGAAATTTTTGTTGGACTACAATTTCATGAGAGGAAGTAGAAAAGTTTGTTTAAAAATGGATGTTTCCAACACCTATGACAACGTCAGATGGGAGAAATTGTGGTGGATCATGCAACAAATGGGGTTTAGTGAGCAGTATATTTGCTGGATGAAACAATGTGTTGGCACTACAAGATTTTCTTTTTTGGTTAATGGCACATATGTAGGTATGTTCATGGGAGATAATGGGTTGCACCAAGGTGACCCCCTTTCACCCCTTCTTTTTGTGATTGTTATGGAGTATTTTACAAAAAAGATGCATCAAGCTAATATTAAAAAGGAGATCTAGCCCTACACAATACATGGCACAAAGGTGATGACCCATTTTATTTTCACAGATGATGTGTTAGTTTTTGTTGAAGATAAACAACACTCCCTGGAAAATCTTAAAAAACTATTAGGGAGGTTTGGATAGTAGATGGGGATGTGTGTGAATGTAAGAAAAACACATATTTTCTTATCTAAAAACTATTATCATATGTAAGACATGCTGGTAGATGCTATGGGTGTGGAAGAAGGGGACTTCCCAACAAAATATCTTGGTTTTCCCTTAGCTGGAGGTAATCTACAAGTCAAGAACTTTTCTGACTACATTGACATGGTGGAGGTAATGATGAGAAGGTGGCTAACACAGAAGACATCCATGGTGGGATGAGAAACACTGATAAAGGCTACTATTGAAGGACTCCTTATCTTCAGGGTGTAGCAAGGAGAGATTCCCGATTTAGTCATGGACAGAATGGAAATAAAGATGGAAAATTTTCTGTGGGAAAACAGACATCATCCCATGAGATACATGAGAGTAGTTCTGCCAAAAATAAAGAAGGACTGAATTTAAAAGTGCCTAAATACATAGAAAAGTGGGGGACAATGCATAGACCAATTATTTATTAAGAAGGTACCTCAACTTGGGGGAAATGGATGAGAAAAAGATATCCAAGAGGACTAGACTTCAAGCTGAAGATAAGAGAAGGATGCTCACGCATTATTAATGTTATGATAGAAATATGGCAGCATGTTAGACACTTGAGGCCCAACATATGGGGAGATGGAGACTTAAAAACCCAAGTATATGCTTATGGGAGGTGACACGATCCAAGGGTGTAAAGGACATGCATGGAGAGCAGATTTGGACTGGCGTATACATGCCAAAATAGAGTATATGTGTATATAAATGTTTGCATCGTGTTCTTTCTACTATTGACAGGAAAAAGACTGGAACTATGATGTATTTACAATGTGCTTGCTATGTAAGGAAGTTGAAGAAACTCATAATTAAACTATGGGTAGATGTAAATTCATAAGAGAGATTTGGGATGTGTTGTGCAAGGATTTTAAGGTGCAACTCCAACTAGTAGGTGATCCAGGAAGGATGCTAAAAAAGTGTGGGAATGATGATAGTAAGAAGATTCTTTTTTCTTCTATATGCTACCACACTTGGGAGGAACAAAATGCTAGGAAAGATCGAGGTGTTGCTGCAAATGCCATGAGTATTGCTGTAAAAATTTGTAAATGCACATTAGCTAGAAGTGTGAGTTGTAGCTATATTTTTGTGATGTATGGTGTTGGGACTACATGTAACTCTTGACCTCCTATTATTTTAGGAGGAAGTCGGAATATAGTTACCTGATTCTGATACATACATATAGACATACATACAGCCTGCCAACAAGGATTGGCTCAAGTGGTCAAGCATGGTGTCCCCTAACAAAGGGACCCGAGTTCGAATCCTAGTTGCCACCTTGATTTACCACCCTCTAGGGCGTTCGGCCTCTGCCATAGGTGTGGGAGAGGGGGGAGGAATCATTCTCTCTTAATCCCATACATACATATAGCCAACAAGGAGTGGCTCAAGTGGTCAAGCACATCCCCTAACAATGGGACTCGGGTTTGAATCCCATTTGTCATCTTGATTTATCACCCTCTCGAGCATTCAGCCTCCGCCACGGGCATGAGAGAGGGGGAAAGAATGCCTCTCTTAATCCCATATATACATACAATCGACAAGGAGTGGCACAAGTGGTCAAGCATGGTGTCCCCTAACAAATGGACCTAGGTTTGAATCCCAGTTGCCGCCTTAATTTACCACCCTCCCAGACATTCGGCCTCCACCACAGGCATGTGAGTGGGGGAGAGAATGCCTCTATTAATCCCATACATACATACATACATATATACATAATAATATGGGATTAAGAGAGTTGTGTTGTATGTATGATAGTACCATTATAGTATATTTTTTATTAAATAAAATTTGGTGTTAACTAATAAATATAATGCATATACTTGTTGTACGAATTATTAATTAAAAATAAATTACATGTAGTAAAAGTATTTACAGAAGATAGACTAAAGGAGGCAATGGGTGTGGAGATTGGAAAGTTTCCTATATGGAGGAAACCTAAAAGTCAAAGATTTTGTTGATTGCATGGATAGACTAGAAGAAATGATTAACAGATGACCAACATAAAAAACTTCCATGATAGGATTAGCTACTCTTCTAAAGGTTGTGGTAGAGGGACTCCTTATAGATGAAGATGATGAACTTCCTTTGGGGTAGCACGTGCCACCCGATGAAATATGCATGTATGTCACTCCGATAAGATGAAGGTGGGATGGACTTGAAATCACCAAGAGACATAAAAAAGTGGGGGATAATGAGAAGAATTATCATCTACGAGGAGGTTCTTCTACTTGGGGGAAGTGGATGAGAGAAAGATATCTATAGGGGTTGGACTTCATACCAAGCACAAGCGAAGGATACTCATGCACAATCAATGTCATGACAGAGATATGGCAGCAAGTTAGACATTTATTTGACCCTTATAAGGTAGGGAGATGGGGACTCAAAGATACAAAAATCAATCTATGGGAAGTAACAAGGTCCAGAGCAGAGAAAGATAAGCATATGGAGCACATATGGGTTGGTATTCCATCCCAAAATGGAGCATATGCATGTATAAAATTGTGCACAATTCTTTAGCTACAATGGATAAAATACATGGCAGGAATCATGATTTTGTTGTTGTTTTCGTTCTATGTAAAGAGGAGGAGGAGACTCATACTCACCTGCTAGGCTGCTAAAAATTTACAAAAGAAATCTGGAAGATCATATGTGATGAGTTTAGATTGCATTTGCGGTTGAAAGAAGAGCCACAAAGAATGTTGTCAAGTTGTGGGAAAAGTGATAAAATGAGGATTTTATTTGTTTCTCTTTGCTACCATATCTGGAAGGAAAGGAATGCATGTAAACACGAGGGTACAACCAAAAATTCAAAGAGTATTGCTGAAAAAATTTGTAAATGTGTTAAATGTAAGTTGCACATTAACTGAATGTGTGAGTTGTTGCTCTGTTTCCTAGTGTATGGCGTTGGGCCTACATGTAACTTTTGACCTCCTATAATTTTAGGAGGAAGTCAAAATATATTTACCTAATTTTGATACATACATACAAATTTGTCCTCCTAGGGTTTGCTCCAACAATTGTCCAGGCGACAATGGCAATGTTGGGGTGTCAAGCCCCCGTCATACACCCCACCACCTAACTCTACCCATCCCACTTCCTAGGTTAGAGATGTGTTAGGATCTATAGGGAACCCTAACCAAGGTTCAAAATAATTGGATAAGGAACTGTTTACTGCAAGATGAGCATGGAACTAGGTCCTCAAATAGCCACATCCACGTGAGGATAAGGAGGAGCGATTCCTAGAACCTAGGCGAGTGAAGGGCCAGGTGTACATTGACCAGGACAAAGAAGAATTTGAGAGGATGTAGAAAATTGGGAATTCATGGAAGTGGTGTACATCATGGGAAAGAGATCTTATTATCCACATCTCCAAGCATGGATAAAAAGAACCTAAAAACCAAAGGGGACGTTTGAGTTGTTGTAGAGGGAGAATTGGATCTTCTTGGCTTGCTTCTCCAACACAGCTGATAAGAAGAAGGTCCTAAAGTTGGGATCCTGATGGTTGGATGCATAGTTGGTGGTCGCAAAATATTACTGACATAGAGATGAAGTGAAATGGGATACCTTCTCAACTATCCCCTCCTATATCACCTTGAAGTCATTTGTTTGATTATGGGTGTGATTCGAAGCATGCACAATCACCACTAGAGTGGCTAAATCACTTCATATCGATGACCAATCATTGAAGAAAGATGAGGATTGGGTTCTTATGAAATTGGCGGCCAAGGATGAGATATAGGCTATAGTTTGGCTCAATGTACACTAGAGGTTGCTGATTTTGGTGGAAGTATTATTTTACTGTGTGCCAATGAAGTGCAAAAAATTTCGTGCCTTTGGGCATAGGGACAATAATTATGAGGTTCTTGGCATAACAAAGATCCTCGAGGAAGAGGATGAGTTGAAAAGGTATGCAGGGAGAAGACCCTATCTAAATGGGAGATAGTAGGAGCAACCAAAGCATCATCTGAATCAGCCACAACTAGTGAAGTAGAAAAGATTCAAGGAAGTAGCTAAGGGTGGATGACTCAACGACTATGGGAAGTCCTAATCTCTACCTAACACGAGACAAGATAAAGATAGGGAGGAAGAGGATTTAACCTCCTCCCGAAGAAGAAGGGACTCAAGAAGGTTGAAATTCCCAAAATCTAGGCTAGGAAAGCTATTCTTAACACAACCAATAAATTCAAAGCGATGAGTGAGCCTAGAAAAGAAGGAGAGGAATTGATAAATTAGAGGGACAAGGAGGAGGTGAGGAAGACCAACAAGAAGGATCTAATGAGGCCAACAAGAGCCCAAAAAACTCATTAATATATCCATATTTTTATGGAATATGAAGGGGCACGTGATATGAATAAGAAGAAAGATATTTGGGACTGGATTGCTTCAAGTGGTCCTTCTCTTGTAGCACTAGTTGAAACAAAGATACAAAAGAAGAATAAACAAAGCATTAGATATATGCTCCCACAAAGTATGGGAACACATGTGTAATATAGAACATACTAAGCTAGCAAGGGTGTGTGTGGAGTGGAAGCCAAATGCATGGTAGGTGACAGTGTGGATGATGACAACACATCATTGTTGACTATAGGCACACAACATGACTACACATATACATGACAATAGTGTATGCTCATAATGATGCAAATACAAGGAAAGAGTTATGGAAGGACTTGATTTCACTCTCTACACAAACAGTAGTTCCATGGTTAGTGATTGGAGACTTCAATAATGTTAGGTTGTAGGTAGAGAATAGAGGAGGGAGACTAGTGTTGAATACTATGATTAATGTGTTTGACCATGCTATTGATAAAAGTTAGTTGTTTGAGCTCCCCATGATAGGTGGTGATCTATTCACATGGAATAATGAGAGAAAACTAGAGGACAAGATTGCAAGCAAGTTGGGTACAACACTGGTAAATGAGAGTTGGCCATAACCGTTTTGAAATGTACATGTGATAGCAGGTGGTTTTGAACTGAGTGACCACACACCTCAAATTCTCCAGATCACATAGAAGAAGAAGAAAGGGAAACCATTCATATTCCTTAACTACTAGGATGACTGGAAAGGGTTTTATGAGGTTGTTAAAGATAGCTGGCATTTGCAGGTGAAGGGAACCCAATGTTTATATTTGCAAAGAAGATAGAAAATACCAAGGTTGCACCAAAGAGATGGGCTAAGGCTAAAGCGAATATCCCAAACCTATTTCTAGAAACATAACAGGAGTGTACTGAGGTAAGGAAGATGATTGTCGTGTATCCACTCAATGAGGAGTGGATTAGAAGAGATGATGAGCTGAAAAAGATGCTTGAAGATATCAAGAAGGCAAAGGAGAAATTCTTTTGGCAGAGAAGAAGGAAGAACTGGATGGAGGATGGTAATAGAAACACCAAATTGTACCACTTAGTAGTGAAAATAAGAGAAGCAAATAATATTATCTCTGAGCTTATAAATGTAGAAGGGAGAGTGGTCAATAAATAAGAGGAGAAGGAAGAGAAAGCAATAAGGCTTATAGTTCACTTTACAACAAAAGCTTTGATGTGACATTGGAGGAAAAGGAGAAGAAGTGGAAGTTCAAACTCTTGGGCACACACAACAATTCATCATAAGGAAGGTTAATGAACAAGAGGTCAAAGATACATTATGGAGTATCGAATGCAACAAATCATTAGGCTCAGACATGCAACATTCTAAAAGAAGACTTGGTGGAATATGTTAGATGGTTTCTATAAGGAGGCAGTATGGTGAAATAGGTTAACCGTGCTTTCTTTGTTCTTATCCTAAAGAAAAACACCATTACATCCCTTGCTGATTTCAGACATATAGCTTGCTGATCCATTCAATATAAAACCATTACAAATATTCTTGCATCAAGGCTAAAGATAGTCCTTCCATACCTCATCTCAGAGAATCAGGGAGCCTTCATAGAAAGACGAAGCATTAGTCATTGTGCCCTCTTGGATAGTGAGTTTTTACTTGATTATAATGCAATGAGAGGTAGTAGGAAAGAATGCCTAAAACTAGATATGTCAAAGGATTATGAAAATGTCAAATGGGATAAACTATGTTGGATCATGCAATGAATGGGGTTCAATGAATAGTGAATCAGCTGCGTGAAATAATTTGTGGAAATCCCTAGCTTCTCCATCCTAGTTAATGGCACATAGATTGGGATGTTCAAGGGGAGTAATGGCCTACGAAAGGAGGATCCTCCATCTCCTCATCTTTTCATGATTGTCATGGAATAATTTACACAAAATATGAAGATAGAAAGGGAAAGGTAGACCATCAAATTGTACACAGTGCATGAGATGAAGGTCATGAGTCACCTAATTTTTTTAGATGATGTTTTTGTTTTTGTGAAGCCAAACCCATAACTCTTGAGGAGTTGGAATCTCTACTTAGAATTTTTGGAGATCAAACAAGGTTTAGTGTAAATTCTAACAAGACTCATCTCTTCCTATCCAAAAATTGTTACCAAAGTGAAGATATATTACAAGAGGCAATTAGAGTGGAATTGGGTAATTTCCATACTAAATATATAGGGTTATTGCTTGTTGGAGGAAACTTACAGGTGTAGAACTTTGTTGATTGTATTGATAGAGTTAATGAATTGATTAATAGATGGCCTTCACAGAAGACATTCATGGTGGGAAAAGCAACTCTAACCAAGGTTGTAATTGAAGGATTGTTGATCTTCTAGGTGCACCAAGGAGAGATACCAGGGGTTGTCCTTTATCAGATTGAAATGAAGATATTAAAACTTCATTTGGTCAAGTGAATATCATCCAATGAGGTATGCATGAATGGCTCTACCAAAAGATGAGGGAGGTCTAAATTTAAGAACCTTAAGAGATTCCTAAATGGTAAACATTGAGAAGTATAATCATATAGAAGGAAGCTCAGGTTGGGGGAAGTGGGTGAGGGAAAGGTATCCATGAGGACTAGATTTTCAACCAAATACCGGAGAAGGGTATTCACTTACCATCAATGTTATGAGAGATTTATGACAACAAGTGAAGCACTTATTTGTTCATTATGAAACAGGTGGATGAAATATTTAAAGACCCAAGGATGGACCTATAGGAGATGACAAGAGAAAAAACTGCAAAAGAGAAGGATATGGAACATGTATGGGATGAAAAACATGTGTGAAAGTGGAGCATGTGTATTTACAAAATTTTGCATGGTGCTTTGACTACACTTAAAAAGATACATAAATGAAATCATGATGTTTGTACTATGTGTATGCTATGTAATGAGGAGGGGGAGACCCTTAACCACGTAGTGGGGAGCTGCAAATTTACAAAAGAAATATGAGAGTTGACATGCAAGGACTTTAGTAAGCAACTACGACTAGATTGTGTATTGGTTGATGATAGAGTCTCATTAAGTCATGATATATGATATCAAACCAAGCACATAGGTACTTGTTGCAGAATAGTGTATCAAACAGAACTGGACACGGAAAAGAATTCCTCTCCATCAGGGGGGATTGAAGATGATCCAAAGGGTCCCTTTTCATTTGAATCACCCCACTCTCACAGGTGGTTGGGAGTTGAAGGACTTCGTCTTGCCCTTCCTTGCCCCAAAGTAGATCCCTGAATCTTTGGGTTCTCTAGCGGGATCCTCTTTTGATCTGGGGGTGGTTCCCCCCCTTTTCCGTACTCCCTCCCCTTCGGAAATCTCGGGTGCCTTTAGAGTGACACATGGAAACCATGATTGGTAGTCAGAATCATCTCTCATAGTGATGGTGGTGATTGTGGTTCTTAGACTTGAAGTCACTACACTCATCACATGTCATTTGATGAACTTTGACATCACCCATCGTGACCTTGAATAAGGGTTTCCATAAAGGTGGTGTTCAGGTGCATTGTGACAAATCAGGATCAGTGTGAGTGATGTAGATGGTATTTCTCCCTCCTACATGAATTTGATATCTAGGTCACTTGATAAGTGTGACTGAGAAACGCATGCATGTGAACATGTGAATCAATATATAATTTTGAGTTCACATATATCTCAGACAGTCTGCTCTAGTTCAAGGAACATAGATTGAATGCATAGAGGATGATAATTCCATGCCTCGAATTCAATCTAGATATCAGTGACAAAGGGATTATATAATTACTATAACACCAATCACATATTGTAGGTTGAAGTTATTCTCTAGATTTCTGATTACCTGGATAGAAATGATGTTTTTCTAGATATCACTTGTTTCTTGTGATGTCATAAATTAGTTATGGAAATTAACTATCAATGTAACTTGGAACCTATAAGGTCACACACATAGGATACACTTGGAACATGATTTTATTCATGAATGTAGTTTAAACTTGATTACTAAAGAGCTAGGTATTCAATTTAAACATCAATGGTTGACTACTGACTGACTAGACTGTAAACCAACCACCAATCATTTCAAAGTGTCGGGTCAATTCAACCAAGAATGGAAATTTGGTCCATGAGATGACCGCTTTAGGAAGTGAACAGATTGGATAAGGTACATGAAGTAACTGTTTGGTTGATCAATTTGATTAGATCAAGGATTAGTGTTGATGTCATGTTGTGCATTAAGCAAACATTGATTGTCAATACAATTGTGATAGAGAAACATGTTGAAACTACCAGTTCAAGGGTTGAATAGATTGGCTCAAATGCCAACCAATCAGTGCACCAGTGAACTGACCTTTTCATCGCTTGCAAATTATGAAAATTCATGAAATCCCATCCCCTTCGACTCCCGCACATACTAGAAATCTGACCCCGGTCCTCCTATAAATAGAGGAGTAGTCAAGGATTTCTAGAGACACAACATCAGTCGCTCTGATAATTATCGTCCTCTCTAGTTGTGGTAACTGAGAGAACCTGAGCATGTCCTACCCGTCAAAGAGAGGGATAGAAAGGGAGAGACAATTCTGGGAGAGCAAGTCATTGCTAGTACACTAACTAGAAGGGACAACTCCTTCTTGTCCATTCTTCTAGAATGACAGGAGTTCCCAGTGGTTCCTGTGGAATACTAAAGAGGCGAGGAGGTTGTTGCCTTCTTCTAGGAGGACAAGGTCAACTATAGTCTGTGTTGATCAACCCGGAGGTTTCTACTGATGTTGTCTAGGTGCAATTTGAAGAAAAGCACACACTTCTACAAGGGGATTGTTGTTGGACTTGCTCCATGACCAGGTATAACCTTGCAAACCATCCTTCCCATTACATAGTTATTGACGTGATCAACTATCCAAAGGGGAATATGACAATTAAATTTTTGTTTCCACTATCTTATCTGTCACCATATTTCTCTATAGTGGTATCAGGGGCACATCAATTAACTATGATTTAGGAATAATCTATATGATCAGATTTTGGTTTTACTCATTCATTTATTGCATATGATGTGAATACTTAAAATGATAAATGTACATATCCAATTAAATAACACAGACGATTCCAAATAATTTATATATGATACGATATATATATATATATAGAGAGAGAGAGAGAGAGAGAGAGTCAGGCTAGAATACACTTGAGTGTACAGATTGCATGAATACACTCAAGTGTGTTTGCATATCAAGACTATTTTTTTTTTGCAAAAATGTAAACCATTGAACTTCGATGTCATACTATAACTAGGATACACACAAATTTTGAGCCCATTTGGATGAGTATATGTCACTCATCTGAGGGCAAAAAAATTGACGTCTGAAACTAATTTGAAATGCATAATTTTTTCTGTCTTTATAACATGACCTATAAATGTCCAAATGTGCTAAAATTTTGTATATGAGCTATTCATAAGATGTTTAAGAAGATCAATGTATTGGATTTTTGAAAAAGTTATTACATCACAAAAAACTACTTGAGTGTATTCTACTCTGAATACACTCAAGTGTATCCTAGCCTGACTCTCTCTCTCTCTCTCTCTCTCTATATATATATATATATATATATATATATATATATATATATATATATATATATATATATACACGCACACTTTATACGTGTCACCCTAAAAGTTGGTTTTGATGGTGGATATGTGTCATGGTTATGGCCAATAACCCTAGTTATCTATGCTTGGTTGGTTGTGGTTGTTTATTCCTATTTTATCTCAGTTTGCATACCTAGCCTCTAACTTCTCTTCCACATGTAAATGTATATTCTCTCCTTTCTATGCTCCCCTTGAATGTAACTTGAGTTTCTCTATTACCATGTATATGTTACACAGCATTAGGATAGTTTTAATTCTTATTATAATGAAGAAGACATTCAACACCTGATTAACCACTTCTTCTGAAGATGAGAGGATTAGCTAGAGGACCAAGGAAGATAGACAATAGGAGAATTTGAACCGATCGGATGGTGGTCCAAACAAATGACTAGATGTGTTCAGATGACGTTCAAACTGGAGGCCATATGATCCGTCCGACGACCAACCGACTTACTAGGAGGCGGTCTGACCTATTCAAGAGTTGAACCGATCAACTTAGATCAGCTCAAGCATAAATATTCATCAATAATATGTTTCTACATGTGATGTAGACCTTAGGTGGTAGTAATTCCTTGTGGCTCTGAAGAAATACAATATAATGGCAATAACCATTGCTTATGTTTTTATTCCACATTTCTTTCTTGTGGGATATAGCATGTATATGATATATACTATAAGTATGTGTTGATTGGATATGTATATATATATATATATAATCCCTCAATAAAAAATATTAAGTCCGAAATTCTTTCCATATACGACATGCATGAAAAGTTTGATCGACTATGCATCGGCACACCAAGTGTGGTGTTCTATCCATCTTGTGGAAGTGTGCTTATGTGGGCCACCAAGTAGGGTGCATTATTATTGTGTTGGTTTTAGGTTAGACTTAACTAAGTTATCTTAATGAGATTAAGCACTTAGAAGCATGGAGATGACTACGGAAAAAGAGTTGTGCATACCATCTATCCAAGAATTGCATAAGAGGCTATCAGCAAATGTTTCCTACCTTAATGATCGATTATGTAGGTTGGTGTTAGCCTTTTAATAACTCAATTATTTTGGGTTTTGGCTCACTATAAGGTTGAATGCTGCAATCTTCCAAATTGATATGTGAGGGCTATCAGTTTGAACAAAAATATTGGGAGCGATAATTAATTAAAGGTCTAATTAAACATCATTAGAATTTTATTTCAATCAAATCAAATAAAAAATATATTGAAAATTTGCAAATTTCTTTTGTAGAATCAAATGGCAACCAATAATACTTTTCCACTACAAATAGTCCTTGAGAAGGACAAGTTAAATGGGAATAATTTTCGTGACTTGTTCAGGGTGTTGAGAATTGTTCTCACATAGGAGTGCAATCTTTAAAGACACCAGAGCTAGATGAACCTGCTCCCACTACACCCAAGGCTGATAGGGATGCTTACAAGACGCATACTAAAGAAGTCATTGATGTCAAATGACTAATGTTGTACTCCATGAACTATGAGTTGCATAGATAACATGAGCATGTGGATATAATTAGATGGTAACACATCTTAAGAACATGTACCATGATCAGGAAATACATGAGAGATATGATATCTCTAAGGTGTTGTTTAAATGTAACATGGTATAAGGAGATCTAGTAGGTCCTCATTTTCTCAAGCTTATTGGGGGTGTGGAAAAACTTGCAAGACTAGGATTTTCCTTGGGTCAAGAGTTGGCCACTGATGTGATTCTATAGTCAATTCATAGTCATACAATAAGTTTGTCATGAACTTCAACATGAATGAGTTTGACAAGATTTTGACAGAGTTACTTGGCTTGTTGAGAGTAACTGAGGCACAAATCACAAAAGACAAACCCAAGCAAAGTCTAAGGGAAAAGGCAAAGATAAGAATAGTTCTAAAGATGGCCAGAAACCCATGTCTTCAACGTTCAAGGAAAAGGGAGGGGTGAATAAGGGAGGCAATTATCACCACTGTCACCAGTCTGGACACTGGAAGAGGAACTGCCCTATCCACTTAGAGGAACTAAAGTCAAAGAAGGAGGGGATAGAGATCTCCACTTCAAGTATATACATTATGCAATAAATTTAACTACTTCTCCATCGTGGTTATTTAATACCAGATGTAGATATCACATATGTTTGAATATGTAGGATCTCAAAAGAAGTAAGCCTTTACCAAAGGGCAAGGTCAAAATGTATGTTGCAAATGGAGCAAGAGTTGTTGCCACTACAGTAAAGAACCTATAATTTATCTCTTCCCATAAGGATTGTAATAGAGTTAATGAACTGCTATTTCATATCTACCAATATTAGAAACATTATACTTTCTACATCTTGTATGAACAAAGATGAATATGTAAATCATACAAAATATAGTCTATGTTCTATTACAAAGGGATGAAATATTTTATGGTAGTGCCCTAACTATCTTATGGTATTTATTTGCTAGATCTAAAGATAAATATTTATAACATAAATACCAAAATATAAAAACTTGATAACTCAAATACCTGTAGAATTGCCATTAGACACCACATATATGAGAAATGCAATTCTAGAATCCACGATGATGATTGTCTAGACTCTTTTGGTTATTAAACCAATAGAGACATGCATATCTTATTTATTGGGAAAAATGACAAAAGATTTTTTTTCACTAGATATAGTGGGAGAGTGAGTATTCTATTAGGGATTGTACATATTGATGTATGTAGAGCTTTTTGAATAAATTTAATAGGTAGTTACTAGTATCTCATTATATCTACTAAATATCTTAGCAGATATGGTAATTTGTATTTAGTGAAATATAAATATAAATATGAATCTCTTAAAATGCTTAAGCAGATCAGGAATGAAGTATGTAACCACCTTGGTAAAGTATTTAGATACTTTGATGTGATCGATGTTGAAATATTTTAAACCAAGAGTTTGAGGACCTTTTGGAGAGACTATGATAATGTATCACAGTGAACTCCACCTAAAACATAATGATGTATCAGAAAGAAGGTATCGCACCCTGACGAGTCGCATTGTGATTATCAATAAATCTATCTTCCAATTTCCTTTAGGGAACATAAATTACACTTAAACAATGAACCATCTAAAATGGTCCAGAAGACGCCATATGAGATATGGCATTGGAAATTTCCCAACATGTCTTTTATAAAGATTAGGAATAAAAACTTATACAAGAAAATAGTTTCTTGGAAAAGATTTTTCCACAAATCACAAAATGTTAGTTTGTTGAATACTACCTTTTACTCCATGCCAAATACAAAAGTGTTTGTTACCGGGATGGCTAAATTCCTAATGTGTAATTTAATTTCAAAGAAATTAGTGGGAGAATAGTAGAACTAAAAAAGTTTGAGATCAACAAGAATACATTGAACCTAAAGAGGTACATTGGGAACAATGAGAATCACAAATCATTATGGAATCTCAATGTTCCTTATGTAACACAAAACCTCACAATTCTAGTAGAATGTGCCTTGAGCTTGAATGATTATGATATCTTATGACTTAGAAAGGCAGTGAATTGGTCATAAGATGATGAGGCAACAATCAACCTACATGCTATTGAGGCTCCAGAATCTGAGAAATGGCTTGAGGCCATGAGATCAAAGATGGACTTTCTATACGCCAACAAGGTATGACCTTGATGGATCCACCTATAGGGGTAAAACCCCTAGGGTGAAATTGGGTCTTCAAGTAAGGATCAACATGGATGTTAGTGCAAATTGGAAGTAAAGGGTTTTCAATAAGTTCAAGGTGTTTAACATGATGAAATATTTTCACCAGTTGCCATACAATAGGATCATGCTCAGTACTGCAGCTTCTTACTACTATGAAATTTGGCATACATATGTTAAAATTGCATTCCTTAACATGAATATTGTAGAGGATTCAAATGTGACACAACCTAAAGGTTTTATATCACCATTAATGCAAATAAAGTCTATAAGCTACAAAGACCAATCATTGTGATTGAAGTAAGCATCTTAGAGATGGAATATTTGATTTGACATATGGTCAAAGAGTTTGACTTTATTCAAAATGAAGACAAAATCTATGATTACAAAAAGATTTAGTGGGAGCATGTAAATATTCCACACAATGATGAGTAGTTACATCCTGGCATGGGAAATACCATCTCAATGAAGGGTTTAGGCTAAGCATCCTATATGGTAGGAATTGAGATCTATAGAGATAGATCTGGAAAGATTCTTGATGTAAGCAAAGCACATACGTTGGCAAGATGTTGAAGGGGTTAATTATAAAGGACTCAATGAAAGAAAATCTATCATATACCATGAGATTAGTCTTTTAAGAGCCTAGTGTTTCAATTCTTATGAATAATGGGAATATTAAGTAAGATGTCATTTACATTCGCAACTAGATCTATCATGTATTGAATATAATGTACTCATCCCTTTATCTTGTATGTGTTGGACATGATGAGACAATTTTAGTCAGATTTTATTGAAGATCATTGGAATGCCATAAAGAAAGTCCATAAGTACTTGAGAAGCACTAAGGAATAGTTGCTTATTATGTCAATAAGGAAGAGTTGAGTGTAAAGGGTAACACAGATGCAAGCTTATAAAATGACAAATAAAAATTAACGATCGCAATTGAAAATTTGTGGTTGACCTTAAAAGAAGAATTGTAAGATGGAAAGATTCCAAGCAATAGATAGTTGTTTGATTCTATAATGGAAGTCGAGTATCCTAGTGTTATGAACACAGAAGAGGATGATGCATGAATCAAGAAGTTCATATAGATGAATTTATGGGATATTCCAACCATTGATGACATAGTAGAAATACTATGACAACAATGGATCTATTGGATCGGGGAGGAATACGAGATAGCGTACTACGACACTTCCATCTCATACAAGAGGTCGTACTACAAAGAGATGTCAAAATGCAATACATCGATTAAAGGCAACAGTTACTAACCCACTGGATAAGCACTTGTGTGTAGAAGTATTATGGACATGTTTAAAGATCACTTAGAATAAGATACGTGGGTGATTGGCTCTAAGTTCAATTGGGGGTATGTTGGTATGTATACCAAAAGATCCAATCATATGATGATTGTAATGGCATATTTTGTAAATGATATGATTAATAATAAAGTCAATCTTCTAATTTATTCTATTTTATTCAGTTATTTAATAATTCTGAAACATAATGAATGTCTAAAGAATTATATTACTCAATGAAATATGTCTTCAGGTCGAGACCTGGACAATGCGTTCATACAAATGTCATGAGTATATACATTCTTGTGATGTACTTATTTAGATGTTATTGTGGAAAGATGGTAGACAACAATAACACATAACAATAAATGGTGTTGGTTGATGACAGAATCTCATTAATTCATGATATATGATATCAAACTAAACACATAGATACTTGTTGGAGAATAGTGTATCAGATAGACCCACCTTGAGGGTGACACATGGAAACCATGATTGGTAGTCAGAATCATCTATCATAGTGATGATGGTGATTGTGGTTCTTAGACTTGAAGTCACTACACTCATCACATGTCGTTTAGTGTACTTTTGCATCACCCACCATGACCGCAAATAAGGGTTGCCATAAAGGTGGTGTTTGGGTGTGTTGTGACACATGGGGATGACTATGAGTGATGTAGATAGGATTTGTCCCTCCTATAAGAGTTTGATATCCAGACCACTTGATAAGAGAGATTGATAAAAGCATGTGTTTGCACATGTGAATCAATATTTGATATCAAGTTCACATATATCTCAAGCAATCTTCTCTAGTTTAGGGAACATGGATTGAACCTTGATAGGATGACAATTCCATGCCTCGAGTTCAATACGGATATCAGTGACATTAGGAATTATACAATTACTATAACACCAATAATAAATTATAGGTTGAAGTTGTTCTTCAACTTTCCCAGTGACTTGGTTAGAAATGATGTGTTTCTAGATACCGCTCATTTCTTGTGATGTCATAAATTAGTATGGACATTCACTACCAATGTAACTTGGAACCTATAGGGTCACACACATAGGATGCACTTGGAATAGGAGTATATTCATGAATGTAGTTTAAACTTGGTTATAAAGAGTTTGGTATTGAATTTGACAACAATGGTTGAATATTGAGTGACTGGATTGTAAACCAACTGGTTCAAGTGTTGAACTGATAGTTTAGGTCAATTAAATCAAGATTAGTACTAGTCCATGAGATGAATGGTTCAGGAAGTGAACAGATCGTCCCAGGTCCATGAACCGATTGGTTTAGGTTGTGAACTGATCATTTGGTTTATCCATTCGATTGGACCAAGGATTAGTGTTGGTGTCATGTTGTGCATTAATCAAATATTAATTTCCAATACAAATTCAATTAGGAAACATGTTGAAAAGATTGGTTCAAGGGTTGAACCAATCAACTCACCCAACTAATCAATTCACTAGCGAACTTATTTTTTTCATCGCTCATAGGTTATAAAAATTCATGAAATCTTGTCCCCATTGAATCTTGCATATATTAGAACTCTTGACCCTGATCCTCCCATTAATAGACGGGCAATCTAGGATTTCTAGAGACACAACATCAATAGCATTGACAATTTTTATCTTCTTGGTTTTGGTAACTGATAGAATCTGACCAAGTCCTACCCGTAAAATGGAGGGATAGCAAGGGAGAGACAATTGTGGGAGAGCAATTCGATGCTAGTAAACTGAATAGAAGGGACAACTCCTTCTTGTCCATTCTTCTGGAGCAACATGAGTTCTCAATGGTCCATGTGGGCTACGACAGAGATGAGGATTATGTTATCTACCACTAGGAGGATAAGGTCAGTTGTTGTCCATGGTGATCAACCAAGAGGTTGTTGCTGATGTTGTCTAGGTACAACTTGAAGAAAGGTGCACGCTTCTATAAGGGGATTGTCACTGGACTTACTCTAGGACCAGGTATAACCTTGTAAGCCATCCTTCTCATTACATAGTTATTGACGTGATCAACTGTCCAAAGGGGAATATGGCAGTTCAATTTTTATTTTTCACTTCCTTATTTATCGTCATATTTCCCTACAGTGTTATGAGAGGTACATCAATTTACTATGCTTTGGGATTAATCAATATGATCGGATTTTAGTGTTCCTCACTCATTTATTGCATAGGATGTGAATACTTGAAATTATTAATGTGCATATCTGATTAAATACCACAGATGTTCTTAAATAAATTTCACACACACACACACACAGATATATATATATATACACAATTTTCATGTGTCACCCTAAAAGTTGGTTTTGATGATGGATGTGTAGAATGGTTGTCCAAAAACCCTAGCTATCTATGCTTGGTTGGTTGTGGTATTTATTCATATTTTATCCTTGTTTGCATATTGAGCCTCTATCTTCTCTTCCACATGTAAAAGTATTAATCTCTCCTCCCTATGCTTCCCTCAAATGTAACTCAAGGTTTCCCTATCACCATGTAATATGTTAAATGATGTTTGGATAGGATCCCAGGCGACCTGGCTGACGACCAACTGATAGGTCAGGAGGTGAGACAAATGATTCAAGAGTTGAACCTATCAACCTAGATTGGTTCAGGCACAGATCTTCATCAAAAAAAAGTTTGCTATATGTGATGTAGACCTTAGGGGGAAGTAATTCCTTGTGGCTCTATGGAATTACAATAGAATGTCCATAACCATTGCTTATGTTTCAATTTCATGTTTTCATTTGTGGGATACATCATGTATATGATACATACTATAGGTATGTGGTGATTGGATTGTATATATATTTATAAATATAAAATCCATGATTAAACATATTAAATCATAGATTCTTTCCATAAGAGAACACATGGAAAGCTCGATTGATTATGTGTGGGCATGCCAAGCGTGGTGCTTTGTCCATCTCTATAAGTACAATGGTAGTTGTAACATCCCCAGAATTTCATTCTAAAATAAACATGTCCAATAATGTGAATTCACTGAGTAAATTTTTTTACAATGATATAAAACCCTAGAATAAAAAGAAAAGTCTGAAATGTGTTGATACAAGCATTTGTCACATCTTAATCGAATAGTATCTAAAAATTTGCCCTAAATATGTAATGATGAATAGTTATAAGTAAAATAGGAATTGGTTACAGATATGTGCACATTGTGTCCCCTTGATTTTCATATCAGCATATAAGAGAAAATTATAAATCCCTTTCAATTTTGGTAATATAACTCATGGTTAATGATTATTAGTGCATAATTTACCCTAAATGCCAAATCATGTAAAGCATGTATTTCGGTAACTCAAATGAAAAGGTTGAGGTTATATCTGAATTCCTTCGGTTTTATTTAGTAAATGTTCTAATTTTTCATCAAGCCTAGATGACCATAGATAATCCAAATAATGTTAAGAAGAAAATGAAAGAAAACCATATATTATGACCTAGTTATCTAATGTATATAATTGATTAACCTAGATTTAGCTATGTCTTGATTCCCATCTGATTTATATGTGTCATGCGGTATGTGGTTAATTTGGGTCCTAAAGGGACCATTGGATCTTGATCTGGAGGTGGAGGCCTCGTCCCCTACCTCCTGCTATTTTTTTTGGTGAGTGGGAGTAATAGCACAACCATGACCCCTCCTCTTGATCACTCTCTCTCCCTCCACTATGAAGGAAACATGATGTTATTTTGAGTTTCAATTTTGGGAGGTGATCCTGAGTCAGTCAATGCCTAGTTCAAGCCCTAGCTCTCCCTATATGAGAAATGCCCAAAACAGCCATTTTCCTTTCTGAGTGATGCATCTCAGAAACACATGTTGGTACCTTCTCTTGGGCAACCAACACTCTGCATAGCTCCACCTTGGTCCATCATACTCCTCCTCATGCTTTAATGTTACCCATCTAGACCCAAATGTTGAGACACAGTTGTCTTCTTCCTTGAGCTCCCCGGAGCTGTTGTCGTGTAGACACTACAGAAGTTGAATTAACTTGGAAGGTACCATCCCAGAGAGTCACTGAAGTGTCTGCAAGTGCCTCTTGGAGGTGTGATTGGGTCAAGCTCTACCCCATACTTGAGTTATGTAAAGCTCAAGGAGCTTGGATAGCAATGAGAGCCAGGGTTTCTCATGTCAGAGTAAGCAACCTGAAGTGTTCCTTGTATCATCTTGAAGCCTTAGCATCCCTCAATTCAAAGAGAGGGAAGATTGTAGTGGACCCTCTTGTGATGTTAGTTGTCCTTGTTGAGTAGTGCAATGTAGCCCAGATAGGATCCCAGCTCCCGACTTCCTCACTGGACATGGTGATAATCGTAAGGCCTCTTCAACAATGTTGGAACAAGGTAAACGGGTCCTACACCTTCAGGGTATCATGACATATCATCTTGCATCTTTTTCTTTGGTCTTTCCTTACTCAAATGGTGCTTACCATTTTGAATTTCACTGCCCTATCCTATCAATGCTAATGCCATGGACCTAAAGCTCCAATGCTCTAGGAAGCCTCATCAAAGGCTTGTCTAGTTTGACAGGTTATGAGGAACCTATTGAGATTTGTTCTGTAGTTGGAAATCCCCTATTTGTGCACTATGATCAGAGCTTGAATCTCCAATGATGATGATCGCACCCTGTCTCAGCAACAAAGAAGCTAGGTTGCTTATTTATCCTCCTGGTATTGAATCCTAGTTTATATGTCATGTGGACCTAGGGTCTTTATGGAATTTGGTGAGTTATCTTGATGATTAATCAACCTTCTTTAAATCAAGACTTGATTTTGTTTCCCTCTGTCATGCTTATCATAAAAAAATAGATCAAAGGGAAAATTAGTCTCTTTTCTCTCCTTGTCAATAAATTTCCCAGCATTTGTTTACTGATTTCTCTCAGTTATGATTGGCTATTTTGAGTCTATTCTTCAATAAATCAAAGAAATTAAATTATAGCTCAAATGGGGTCAAACCTTATATGGTTTTTTATCAAAATTTTGAGATCCAGCCAATGGTCCCTGTTTCATGGCATGTTTTGGGTTGGTTTTCACAAAGTGTCAATCTCAATGTACTTAGAGTTTAGAACTTTAATTAAGAAACCTTGGGTGATTATCATAGGTTGATTAAGAGATAAGACCAGGGAGATCTTAGGAGGGTGGTTCCTACTGATTAGGTATGTGATCCATACCCATGAATATTTAATTTTTATTATTCTTAGCATGTTCACATGTCTATGTTGTTAAGTGAGATATTTAGTATTTATATGCTTATGGAAAATCATGTTCATGCTAAGAAGTCATTTTTATATTGTGTTCATGTGTATTATTTCAAATGAAATGGTATGTACCATTGTCATGCTAATGAATCAAGAGATAATGATAATCATGTTTCATTAATTAAGAAATTATGGAGATCATGTTTTAGATTAAGAAATCATGTTAGGTTAATATAGTCCTCTCAATAATGTTTAAGTGAGAATTAATGAGCCTTACGAGCTCTATGGGAGAATTATGTGAGCCTTAACTAGTCTTATGTGAGCCTTAACAAGACTTATGTGAACCTTAATCGGCCTTATCATCACTAAGGTGCATTCAGGAGACAGATCGTATTAACTCAAGATAAAATACATGATTTTTCATGTTCTTCAAGTAATCATGTTAATCATGTTAACTATTGATGTTTCAAGTTATTTTAGATGCAAGAAGATTTAAGTTAAGATAAGAATTAAGTTGGCATTAGATTATGGAGTTAGACCCAGGCCTTAGTGCATGTCAATTCAAGAGAAATGACCCAGGCCCAGAGTGCAGGTCATGAGGCCTAGGTACCATAGTACAGGTCTCCAAAAGAAGTTACGTAAAAAGATAAGAACTAAGCCTAAAGAAAGATCATATGTTCACGTTCAAGTTACCTTCAATTTTTCATATTGGATTTAATGCATCTAGTTTAAGAATAGTGTACATTTGTATCCTTATTCCAATATTTTATATATGTAGAATACTCATGCCACTTACTGATTATCATTTTTTTCAATGCATGGTTAGGAATGAGATGTCCGTAGGTGAAGAGCATAAGAGGATTAGGACATTAGGTTAAGAACATGGAGGACCTAATGAAAGACTAGGAGTGTCGTGATGGGGTGCCTTTACCCACCATATGTTTAATTTCATGTAGTAAGACCAGTTTGGTAATGTTTAAGTCTAGTTATGAAACTAGTTTTATTATGTTTTGATCTTATTTAAACTATTGCGAATGACAAATGATATGTGATCCTGAGTTTGTTATCTCTTCAATTATTCCTTGTGTATGATATTCAAGAAATGTGATACACCAACAATGTTATGAGTTAGGAATCGACACTTCTTCTCATGTGCTTGTGTGCAAAACTTGGGGTGTTACCACTTGGTATTAGAGAAAAAGGATAATTAGCCACCAGGTGCTTTCATGAATCTCAATTAGTTAGATATCCCTTTATTGTGACCTACTTGCACTTCTTAGAGTGTGGAAATTAAGTCACGAGATCAGGGTGAATAACCCTAATTATGTGAGGATTGGCCATAGGTATAAAATTATGAAAATGAGTATAAGTCTTAAGGTTTATGCATGCTAGGATATGTAATAGGGATAGATGTATGTTTAGTTTGGACCTTGTGTATTAACCTTCTCACATAACATGTTCTCTCATTTCTCAATCGTGGGTATGTCATGAGCATAGTGACTTATTGTCTTTCTCTTTCCTACTTATTAGTGCATGCGGTACAAGACATAAGAACTATTATGTTGGTAGAGAGTAGCATAATAAGGTCTCACATCATTGAATATGTGCCTAACAACATGTATCTTGGGATGTCACAAGAATGGGTGATACATAACACCTAAATTAGATAGTCATCTAAACCTAATACATTAATTAGTGAAAAGCTAATGTCTATGCCAAATTTGTAAGTTAAACACATTTATGATTAACCTATGAGAATGAAGAAATATAATAAGATTGATTTTAAGAAAGTAATGTTAATTAAGTGATTCTCTAAGGAAAATGAGCACTTTGGTACAATGAGATCTTCGTAGCAATGAGCACTTTGGTGCAAGGTTGTGTGGAGAACTTATCTTAATTGACTCGGTGAAAATAAGATTATGTTGATGATAAGGGTATGCGAGAACTTTTTTCATGGTTCATGGTGAAGTGTGGTCTAGTTTTCATTCTTCATTAGTAAAATGTGCATGTGTTAGTTTTGTAAATAATGACAGATATGATATAGTTATCCATGTTAATGGTGTATAATGAACATGTTGGTACAAAATTATGAGTCTTTATGACAAGATTAAGGTGTTAGTGGACATATATGTGAAACCCAAAATTGGGTAGTACTATGTTTGTACATGCAAATTTCAAGGACGAAATTTCCTTAAAGTGGGTAGAATTATAATATCCCCAAAATTTTAGTCTAAAATAAACATGTCCAGTAATGTTAAGTCACCAAGTTAATTTTCTTATAATGATATAAAACCCTAGAAGAAAAAGAAGAGTCAAAAATGTGATGATTCAAGCATTTTTCACATCTTAATTGAATAATATATGCAAATTAGCCCTAAATATTAAATGATGACTAGTTAGAAGTTAAATAGAAATTGACTCCACATACGTTCATAATGTGTCCTCTTGATTTTCATTTGAGTATATAATAGGAAATTATATATCCATTTAAATTTTGGCAATATAACTCATGGTTAATGATTAGTAGTGCATAATTTACCATATAAGCCTAATCATGTAAACATGTATTTCGGTAAATAAATGTAAAAATTGAGTTGATATCTAAATTTCTTGGGTTTGATTTTGTAAATGTTCCAATTTTTCATCAAGCCAAGATGACCATACATAACCCAAATAATGTTAAGAAGAAAATGATCGAAAACCACCTAGTTATCTAATGAATATAACTGATTAACCTAGATTTAGTTATGTCTCAGTTCCCATCTAATTTATATGTGTCATGCGGTATGTCGTTAATACTGGTCTTGGCAGTACTGTTGGATCTTGATCTGGAGGTGGAGACCTCGTCCCCTACCTCCTGATATTTTTGAGGTGAGTGGGAGTAACAGCACAACCATGACCCCACTTCTCTCAACCACTCTCTCTCTCCCTCCAATGTGAAGGAAACCTGATTTATCTCAAGTTTTGATTTCGAGAGGAAATCTTGAGTTAGTTGATGACTATTTCAAGCTCTAGATCTTCCTATATGAGAAATTCCCAAGATAGCCTTTTCCTTTTTGGGCAATGCATCTCAAAAACACATGTTGGTACCTTCTCTTGGGCAACCAACACTCTACAAAGCTCCACCTTGGTCCATTATCACGGTTTAGTTTTACCCATCTAGCCTCTATAATAAAGACTCAGTTGTCTTCATCCTTGAGCTCCCTAAATCTGTTGTCGATGCAGACGCTACAAAAGTCAAATTAACTTGGAAGGTACCATCCCAGAGCGTCATCGAAGTATCTACAAGTGTCTCTTGGAGGTGCGTCAGGTCGAGTTCTCCCCCAAACTCGAGTTGCGTGAAGCTTAAGGATCTTGGATAGTGACAAGAACCAGAGTTTCTCGTGCCATGGAAAGCATCCAAAAGTGTTCCTTGTACAATATTGAAGCCTTAGCATCCTTCCACTTCTCTAGGGAGCCTCATGAAAGGATTGTCCAGTTTGGCATGTTATGAGCAACCTATTAAGATATGTTCTACAGTTGGAAATCCCCTATTTGTGCACTACGATCAGAGCTTGAAGCTCTAGTGGTGTTGATCATGCCATGGATCGGTGATGAAGAAGCCAGACTACTTATTTACCCACCTTCCCTTGAATCCTAGTTTATATGTTTATGGAATTTGATGGGTTATATTGATGATTAATCGAGCCTAGTTTAAATCAAGACTTGATTGTGTTGCCCTCTATCACGCCTATCATCAAAAAGGGTTTATTGATTTCTCTCACTTATGATTGGCTATTTTGAGTCTAATCTTTAATAAATCATAGAAATTAAACTATCATTCATATGGGGTCAAGTGTTATATGGTTTTTTGCCAGTTTTATGAGATCTAGATAGTGGTCTATGTTTCATGGCATGTTTTGTGTTGGTTTTCAATAAGTATCAATTTCAATGTAACTATAGTTTAGAAAATTAATTAGGAAACCTTGGGTGATTATCATAGGTTGCTTAAGAGATAAGAACAGGGTGATCTTAGGATTGTGGTTCTTACTTATTAGGTAAGTGATCCATGCCCACTTACCTAATTATTTTATATTGTGTTCTTAGAATGTTCACATCCCTATTTTGTTAAGTGAGATATTCATGATTTATATGCTTATGGAAAATCATTTTCATGCTAAGAAGATATATTTTATATTGTTCTCATGTTTACATTTTCAAATGAAATATTATGTACCACTACCATATTAATGAATCAAGAGATAATGATAATCATGTTTAATGAATTAATAAATTATAGAAATCATGTTTAAGATTAAGAAATCGTGTTAGGTTAATATAGTCTTCTCGATCATGTTTAAGTGAGCCTTAAATGGCCTTATGAGATTGGTGGGGGTATTATGTGAGCCTTAATTGGCCTGATGTGAGCCTTAACTGGCCTTATGTGAGCCTAAACATGCCTTATGTGAGCCTTAACCGGCCTTATGGGCATTGTGGTGCATTTAGAAGATGGACTATTTTAACTGAACACAAAATACACAATTTTCTATTCATGTTGGTTTACTTAAGTATTCAAGTAATCATGTTAATCATGTTAACTATTGATGTTTCAAGTTATTTTCATGAAATAAGATTTAAGTTAAGATTAGAATGAAGTTGACATCAAATTGTCGAGTTAGACCCAAGCCTTAGTGCATGTCAACTCAAGAGACATGACCCGGGTCCAGAGTGCGGGTCATGAGGCCCATGTACCAGTGTACGTGCCTCCAACATATGTTATGCAAAAAGATAAGAAGTAAGCCTAAAGAAAGATCATATGTTCACGTTCAAGTTCCCTTCAATTTTTATGTTAATTTTAATGTATCCGGTTTAAGAATAGTATACAATCGTCTCCTTATTCTAGTATTTCATACATCTAGAATGCTCATGCTACTTACTGATTATCATTTTTTCTTATGCATGGTAAGGGACAAGATGTCTGTAGTTGAAGAGAACAAGAGGATTATGACATAATTTCATGAACATGGAGGACCTAATGAAAGACTATGAGTGTCCTAGTGGGATGACTTTATCCACAATATGTTTAATTTCAAGTAGTAATACCAGTTTGGTAATTTCAAGTAGTAAGACCAGTTTGGTTATGTTTAAGTCTTTGGTTATGTCATTATTTGTATTATGTTTCCATCTTATGTGAGCTTTTGAGAATGAGAAATGATATGTGATCATGAATTGCTTATATTTTCAATCATTCCTTGTCTATGCTATTCAAGAACTGTGATACCCAAAAATGTTATGAGTTAGGAATTGATGCTTCCGCTCATGTTCTTGTGTACAAAACTCAGGATGTTACAGTAGTTATGTGAGTCTGCCAAGTAGGGTGTATTACTATCTTGTTGGATTTTGGGTTAGAGTTAACTAACTGATATTAATAAGGTTAATCACTTAGAAGCATGAAAATGACTATGGAAAAGAGTTACACATACCATCTATCAAAGAATTGCATAAGATGCAATTGGAAGTTGCCTACCTTAATGATTGATTATGGACGTTGGTGTTGGTCGGGTAATAACTCAATTCTTTCAAGTCTTGGCTCATCAAAAGGTTGAACGTTTTGATCTTTCAAATGATATGTGAGGTATATCAATTTGAACAAAAATAGTGGGAGTGATAATTAATTAAAGGCCAAATCAAAATTTTCTTTCAATCAAATCGAATCAAATCAAACATGTTTTGACAAATTGCAAATTTGTTTTTGTAGGATCAAATGGAAACAAATTACACATTTTCATTGTGATTAATCCTTGATAAGGACAAGTTAATTGGGAATAATTTCCACGACTTGTTCAAGATGTTGAGAATCATTCTAACACATGAGCACAATCTCTATGTCATGGAGACATAAGAGCTAGATGAACCTCCTTCCATTGCACCTAAGAATGACAGGGATACTTACAAAAAGCATATTGAAGATGTCATTGATGTCAAATGCCTAATGTTATGCTCCATGAACTATGAGTTGCATAGACAACATGAGAACAAGGATGTTATTGAGATGGTAACACATCTTAAGAATGTGTACCATGACCGAGCAAGACAGGAGAGATATGATGTCTCCAAGGTATTGTTCAAATTTAACATGGAAGAAGGAGATCCAGTAGGTCCTCATGTGCTCAAGCTTATTGGGTATGTGGAGAACCTTGCAAGATTGGGATTTCCCTTGGGTCAATAGTTGGTTGCCGATGTGATTCTATAGTCACTGCCATTGTCACATATGTTTGAATATGCCGATAAATTTAACTACTTCTCAATCTTGGGTATTTAATACTTGATGTAGATCTCACATATGTTTGAATATGCAAGATCTGAAAAGAAGTAAGCCTTAACAAGAGGGCAAGGTCAGACAGTGTGTCACAAATGGAGCAAAAGTTTCTGCCATTAAAGTCAAGAACCTATAATTTATCTTTGACCTACAGGTCTTGTAATAGAGTTAGTGAACTGCTATTTCATAACTTCCAATAATAGAAACATTTTACTTTCTGCATGGACAAGGATGCATATGGAAATCATATATAGTATACTCAATGTTCTATTGAAAAGGGATGAGATCTTTTATAGTAGTGGCCCGAATGTCTTATGGTCATTATTTATTGGATTTAAAGATATTTGTTTATAACATAAATACCAAAATATTGACACTTGATAACTCAAATACCTATAGAGTTGTCATTAGAGACCACATATATGAAAAATGCATTTCTATAAACCATGATGATGATAGTTTAGACTCTTTTGGTTATTTAACCAATAGAGACATGCATATCTTATTTATTAGGCAACATGCCAAAAATACTTTTCACTAGATATAGTGGGAGAGTGAGTATTCTGTTAGGGCTTGTACATATTAATGTATGTAGACCTTTTTAAATAAATACCAGAGTTAGTTACTAGTATCTTATTATATCTACTAATGATCTTAGAAGATATGGTTATTTGTATTTAGTGAAATACAAATATGAATCTCTTGAAGTGTTCAAAGAGACCAAAATGAAGTACGTAGCCACCTTGGTAAAAGTATTAAGACACTTCGATGTGATCAATGTTGAAATATTTTAAATCAAGAGTTTGAAGACCTTATGGAGAGACCATGATAGTGTATCATAATGAAATTCACCTGAAACATAATGATGTGTCAGAATGAAGAAATAACACCCTGATGAGTCACATTTGTTATTATCAATACATGTAACTGATCTTCCAATTTTCTTTTGGGTACATGCTTTACACTAAAACAATCACAGTCTAAAATGATTCAAAAGACATCATATGAGATATGGAATGGGAAATGTATTGATATATCTTTTATCAATAATAGGGTTAAAAACTTATAAGAGAAAATAGTTTCTTGGAAAAGCTTTGTCTACAAATCACAAAATATTAGTTTGTTGAATACTACCTTTTACTCCAATCTGTCAAAAAAGTGTTTGTTCCTGAGATGGCTGAATTCCTAATGAGGAATTTAATTCCAAAAGAATCAGTGGGAGAATACTAGAACTCAACAAGTTCGAGATCAACAAGGATACCTTGAACCTAAAGTGGTATAGTAGGAACAATGAGAATCACAAATCATTGTAGAATCTCAAGTTCCTTATGTAACACAATACCTCACAATTCTAATAGAACATGCCTTGAGCTTGAAAGATTATGATATCTTATAACTCAGAAAGGTGGTGTGTTGGTCATAAGATGATGAGCCTACAATCTACCTAGAAGCTCTTGAGGCATAAAAATTTGAGAAATGGCTTGAGGACATGAGGTCAAAGATGGACTCCATCTATGCCAACAAGGTATGACCTTGATGGATCCACCTGAAGGGGTAAACCCATAGTGTGTAATTTGGTCTTCAAGTAAGGATCGGAATGGATGTTATTGAAAATCAGTAGTAAAGGGTTTTGATAAAGTTCAAAGTATTAAACATGATGACCCATTTTCACCAGTTGCCATACATTAGAATCATGCTTACTATTACATCTTATTACAACTGTGAGATTTGGCATATAGATGTTGAAACTACAATCCTTAATAGGAATATTGAAGAGGATGTGTATGTGACACAACTTTAAGGTTTATAACACCATTAATGCAAATAAAGTTTGTAAGCTACAAAGGCCAGTCATTGTGATAGAAGTAAGTATCTTAGAGATACAAACTTTGATGTGACAATATGGTCAAACAGTTTGACCTTTGTCAAAATGAAGATGAAATCTTTGATTAAAAAATATTTAGTGGGACCATGTAAACATTCCACATAATGATGAGGAATAACATTATGGTATGGAAAATACCTTCTCAATGAAGGTTTTAGGATAAGCATGTTATGTAATAGGAATTGAAATCTATAGAGATAGATCTGGAAAGCTTCTTGACCTAAGCAAGAGCACATACATTTGTAAGATGTTGAAGGGGTTCATCATAAAGGACTCATTGGAAGAAAATTTGTCCATAGTCCATGAGATTGGTCTTTCAAGAGCCTGGTATTCCAATTCTTGTGAATAATGGGAAAACATGAGTAAGATGCCATATGCATTTGCAGTTGGATCTATCATGTATTAAATATAATGTACTCATCCTGTTACCTTGTATGTATTAGAATGACGACATGATTTTATTCAGATTCTAATGAAGGTCATTGGAATGCCATACAAAAAGTCACTAATCACTTGAGAAGCACTAGGAAATAGTTCCTAGATTATGGCAATAAGGAAGAGTTGGTGTAAATGGAAAAAAAATGGCTACACCGATGCTAGTTTCCAAAATGACAAAGAAGATTAATTATCGTAATCTAAAATTTGTGTTTGACCTTAAAACAAGAACTGTAAGCTGGAAAGGTTTTAAGCAATAGACAGTTGTTTAAATCTACAATAGAAGTCGAGTATATTGGTATTATGAACACAATAGAGGATGTTGTATGAATCAAGAAGTTCATATAGATGAACTTATGGGATGTTCCAACCTTTGATGATATAGTAGAACTAATATGACAACAATGGAGCTACTGGATAGAAAAGGAATATCAGATAGCATACTACAACACTTTCATCTCATACAAGAGGTCATACAACAAAGAGAAGTGAAACGTGCAATACACAGATTAAAGGCAAAACTTGCTAACCCACTGGATAAGCATGTATTCAACAGAAACATGATAGACATGTTTTTTAAATCACTTACAATAAGATTCATGGGTTATTGGATCTAAGTGAAATTGGGATTTTGTTGGTATGTATGGCCAGAGAGCCAATCATATGATTATTGAAATAACATATTTTGTAAATAATTTTGATTAATAATAAAGGCAATCTTTTGACTTATTATGTTTTATTCAGTTATGAGATAATGATGAAACATAATGAATGTCTAAATAATGATATTACTCAATGACATATGTCTTCAGGTTGAGGACATGAACAATGAGATCATACAGATTTCAAGAGTATATAAATTCTTTTTATGTCCCTATTGGGATGTTGTTGTGGAAAAATGATAAACATCAATAACACATAAGACTAGAGTGTGTGTTGGTTGATGACAGAGTCTCGTTAAGTCATGATATATGATATCGAACCAAACACATAGATACTTTGGGGAACAATGAATCAGACAGAGCCACCTTGACAATGACACATGGAAACCATGATTGATAGTTAGAATCATCTCTCATAGTGATGGTGGTGATTCTGGTTCTTAGAATTGTAGTCAATAAACTCCTCACATGTCATTTAGTGTACTTTGACATCAACCACCATGACTTGAATAAGGGTTGTCATAAAGGTGGTGTTCGGGTGCATTATGACACTTAGGGATGACTATGAGTAATGTAGATGGGATTTGTCCCTCCTACATGAGTTCGATATCCAGGACACTTGATAAGCAAGATTGAGAAAAGCATGCACATGCACATGTGAATCAATATATCATATTGAGTTCATATGTATCTCAGACAGTATACTCTAGTTCAAGGAACATGGATGAATGTTGAGAGGATGAGGGTTCCATGTCTCAAGTTCAATCTGGATATTAGTGACAAAGGAAATATACATTTACTATAACACCAATCGCATATTGTAGGTTGAAGTTGTTCTCCAACTTTCCAAATTACTTGAGTGGCAATTATGTGTTGAGATACCACTCATTGCTCATGATTTCATAAATTAGTTATGGGCATTCACTACCAATGTAACTTGGAACCTATAGGATCAGACACATATGATACACCTGGAGTAGAAGTTTTTTTCATGAATGTAGTCCAAACTTTATTACTAAAGAGTTGGGTATTCAATTTAGAAAAAAAATGCTTAAATATTGACTGACTGGGTTGTGAACCAACCGGTTCAAGTGTTGAATCGATCGTTTCAAAGTTTCAAGTCAATTGAACTAAGATTGGCAATCTGTTCCATGAGACGGCCAGTTCAGGAAGTGAGCCAATCAGCTCATGTCCACGAACCAACCAGTTCAAGTTGAGAACCAACCATTTGGTTGATCAATTTGATTAGATCAAGGATTAGTGTTGACGTCATGTTGTGCATTAATTGAATATTAATTTCCAATACAATTGTGATTGGGAAACATGTTGAAATGACTGGTTCAAGGGTTGAACTAATCAAATCACATGCCAACCGATTGGTTCACCAGTGAAACAACTATTTTGTCATTCGTAGGCTTACAAAAGTTCATGAAATCCCATCCCCTTCGACTATTGCACACACTAAAACTCGTGACCCTTCAATAAATAGAGGGGTAGTTGAGACTGTCTAGAGACACAACATCAATTGCTCTAACAATTGTAGTCTTCACTGGTTGTGGTAACTGAGAGAACCTGAGAAAGTCCTACCCATCAAAGGGAGGTATACCAAGGGAGAGACAATTGTGGGAGAGCAAGTTGGTGCTTGTACACTGACTAGAAGGGACAACTCCTTGTATGTTCTTCTATAATGAAAGGAGTTTTATGTGTTCTGTGTGGATTACTATAGAGGCGAGGAGGTCGTTGCCTGTCGCTAGGAGGACAAGGTCAGTTATTGTCCATGGTGATCAACCAGGAGGATGTTGTTGATGGTGTCTAGGTGTAACTTGAATAAAGGTGCACTCTTATACAAGGGGATTGCCGTTGGACTTGCTCCAGAACTAGGTATAACCTTGCTAACAATCCTTCCAATTTCACATTCATTGACGTGATCAACTATTCAAAGGGGGACATGGTAGTTAATTTTTTGTTTCTACTGCCTTATCTAGTCACCATATTTCCCTACAGTCACAACACCCAACTCTATGACAATGTTGTCAGGAGAAGGGAGGCACAAATCTCTATCTTGAAGCTTGTTAACTAGGAGGGCCTAACTATCAACAAATAGGAGGATCTCAAAAAATAAGTGATGAAGTTCTGCAAAAACTTGTATAAAATGGAGGAAAACCACAAACTCAAACAAGAGGAAATTAGTTGGAACTATAATCTTACAACCACTCATAACAATATTTTATGCAAGCTAGTTAACAAACAGGGGGTGAAGGATGCCCTTTGGAGCATTGAATAATATAGGTCCCCGTGACTAGATAGATTCAATGCACACTTCCTTAAGGATGTATGGCCTATCATCAAGGATGATTTGTGTAAGGGAGTTACCTGGTTCATGAAAGGTGGGAACATGGTAAGACACATAAAACACACTTTCCTAGTTCCCATCCCAAAGAAGAAAATTGCAACATCTCTAGCATACTTCAGGCCAATTGAATGTTGCAATCTACAATACTAGATCATTTCCAAAATCCTAGTTGAACGAGTGAAGATTGTACATCCATACATAATATTAGAGAACCAAGGATCCTTTATTTTCTATAGGAGTATTGGTGATTGTACCCTACTAATAGGAGAATTCCTACTTGATTTCAATGTACAATGAGGGCATAAAAAGTATGCCTAAAGTTTTTTTTAATCGAAAAGTATGCCTAAAGTTGGATATCTCTAAAGCATACGATAGCCTATAATGAGATAAAATTTCATGGTAGATGGAACAAATGGATTTCTCTATTGAAGGGATGAACCTGATGAAACATCATGTATGCACGGCCAATTTTTGGTATTGGTCAATGATACTCCAAATGGGATCTTGTAAGGAGGGAATGGAATGATACATGGGGACCCACTATCTCTAGTTCTCTTCACAACAGTTATGGAATACCTCACTTAGAGGTTGAAGGAATAAAAGAAGAAGGATATTGCTTGCTATACTATGCATGGAGCCAAAGTTATGAGTCACTTAATCTTCGTTGATGATATCTTAGTTTTTCTAAAAATAAAACCAAAATACATGCAATCTCCAAGAAATCATTGATGGTTCTGGTAACAAAATATGATTGCACAGAAATGAGAAGAAAACACATCTATTTACCTCCAAAAACTTTGATAACAATAGGTTAGATATTGAAGATGCAATGGGGTGGAGATAGATGCACTACCAAACAAATATTCTAGGATTTCCCCTTGCAAGGTGGGGGACCTTAAGGTTCCTAATTTTTCTAAATGCATTGATAAACTAGAGGAGATGATCAAACAATGGCCTACAAACCATACTTTTATGGTTGGGATGGAAATTCTCACCAAATCATCTCTAGAATGACTATTAATCTACTAGGTCCAATAGGGAAAAATACCTAAAGTAGTACTACAAGTGACACTCTCAAATTTCATACATGCATGAGGTACACACTCTGTGAGGTATGTGTGTCTAGCCATTAGAAAAGAAGAAGAAGGATTGGGACTTCACACCATGATAGAGATCGCAAGGTGGGGAGCATTGAAAAGAATCATCAAGTTATAGATAGATGGATCGGTGTGGGCTAGGTGGATGAGGAAGAGGTATCCCAAAGGAATCAATTTCATACCAACCACTAGAGAAGATTTCTCTAGAGTGACAAACTAGATGAAAAAACTACAAAGTTAGGTCAAGTAGGAGTTCGATCAAGTACAAGATGGGAGAAAAAGACTAAATCAACAAGTTCAGTGTTTGTGGGAGTTGATAGGTGAAAAGAGTGATTGTAATAATGCATGTAGGTATCTATGGATAGAATACGAGGTAGTGTATGAATTTTTGGAATATCCCATGGTTTCATGGCCACATTGGATCATGTTCATTAGTGGTATGAAGGAATAACGGCAGATTATCTAATGTGTGGTGATGAGATAGAAACTGATGATTAGTTGTTTTGAGATTTCAATTATACTAAAGACATGTGGCTAAAGATAAACATCGAATTGAAATTCAATATATATAAGATAGAAAATGTAGAAAAGATGTTAGTGAAACTGGAAAGGAACACTTGTGAAGGGAAGAGGAAGATATTACTGGCATATTCGACCATGAGTTTCTTCTTGAGGAATGAGAGGAACATATGGAAGCATGAATATAGGGAGAGGGATGTAGAAGGTGTAGCAAGTAAAGTATGTAAGATAGTTAATAGAAGTCTAGATAGATAGATAGATAGATAGATAGATAGATAGATAGATAGATAGATAGATAGATAGATAGATAGATAGATAGATAGATAGATAGATAGATAGATAGATAGATAGATAGATAGATAGATAGATAGATAGATAGATAGATAGATAGATAGATAGATAGATAGATAGATTGATAGATAGATAGATAGATAGATAGATAGATAGATAGATAGATAGATAGATAGATAGATAGATAAATAGATAGATAGATAGATAGATAGATAGATAGATAGATAGATAGATAGATAGATAGATAGATAGATAGACATGAGACTGTGATAGAAACATGTACAATGTGGTGGTTATAGGCTACAAATGTATCTTTTCACTCTACTTTTTAGAGGTAGTTAGAATAAAATTACCAAATTCTAATACATACATACATACCACCCTCCCAGGCATTCGGCCTCTACCATGGGCATGGGAGAGGGGGCAAAAATATTTCTCTCTTAATCCCATACATACATACATACAAACAAACAAAAGACACAATTATTAACCTTTGGGAAGTGTTGAGATCAAGAGCTGCAAATGGAAGGGTACACATGTACCAAAATGGAGTATGTGCATTTATAAAATTCTCCATAATGCATTAGCTACTTTAGACAAGATACATAGATGGAATCATAAAGTTTCTGTTGTTGGGACTATAATTTTTTCTATCATGGTCAATGGAAAATATATAGGTATGTTCATAGGGGGTAATGGCATGCGCCAAGGGGACCCTCTGTCTCTTCTCTTTGTGATTGTTATGGAGAACTTTACATAAAAGATGCAGGCTGTTGAAATAAGGAAGGAGATCAAACCCTATACACTCCACGGCATAAGACTGATGAACCACTTGATTTTTGTAGAAGATGTTTTAGTCTTTATTCAAGGCAAATAGAACACTCTAGAGAATCTATAAACTCTTAGGGGGTTTAGAGAGCAGACAGAGCAGTGTGTGAATGCAAATAAAACACATCTCTTCTTGTCCAAAAATTACTACCAGGTGGAGGAAAAGCTAAAGGCGTCAATGGGAGTGGAGAATGGGAAGTTACCTACAAAATATCTGGGCTTTCCTTTGGCTGGGGGTAATTTATAAGTCAAGGATTTTGCTCATTGTATAGATAAGTTGGAAGAAATGTTTAATAGATGGACTACATAGAAGACATCCATGGATGGAAGAACAATGCTAGTAAGGACTTCCATAGAGGAGATTCTTATCTTCTGTGTATAGCAAGGCGAGATTCCCAATGCAGTTCTAGATAGAATGGAGATGAAGATGGAAAATTTTCTATGGCAAGTGAACATCATCCTATGAGATATGCAAGAATGATTCTTCCAAAATATGAAGGAGGTCTGAATTTAAAAACACCTAGAGACATCACAAATTGGGGGACGATGTACAGAATAATTAAATACCAAGATGGTACCTCAACTTTGGGGGAAATGGATGAGGGAGAGATATTCAAGAGGACTGGACTTCAATCCTAGGACAAGTAAGGGATACTCACTCATAAATACTATTATGACAGAGGTATGGAAACAAGTTATACATCTATTTAAGCCTTGAGACACAAGAAGATGGAGAATCAAGGACACAAAAACAAACTCATGGGAAATGACACGTTCAAGGGCTGAAAAAGACACGCATATGCAACCGATTTGGGATGGTTTCCATGTTCCAAAATGGAGTATGTGTGTATGTAAAATTTTGCATAGTGTACTTTCCACACTTGATAGATTACATGGGTGGAACTATGATGTTTCTGCACTGTGAATACTTTGCAAGGAGACTGATGAATCTCATAACCATCTAGTAGGAGGTTGCAACTTCACAAAAGAGGTTTGGAATTTGAAATGCAAGGAGTTTCCAATGAAACTTCAATTGGTAGAAGACCCAAGAAGAATGATGACAACATGCAGGAATGATGATAGAAAGGAGATTTTATTTTCTACTCTATGATACCATATTTGGGGGGAGCGGGATGCTAGGAGGCACAAGTTACAACCACTAATGCAAGAAGTAATGTTGTAAAATTTGTACATGTGTTAAGCTCAAGCTTCACGTTAGATAGAAGAGTGAGTTGTAGTTGTTTTTGTGGTATAGTGTCGGGCTATATGTAACTCTTAACCTCCTATAATTTTAGTGGGGGAGTTGGAATATATTTACTTGATTCTGATACATACATACATACATAATATATGCATAAAAACTATATCTATTATATACAACAAAGCACGCATCTCTCCTCTAGGGCATCGTTTGGGGATTCTCGGGTGATCAGGTCCTCTAGGACATGGCACACATACCATCAGCCACTCTGGCTGGGGGTGTCCACCCCCATACCACCCACCCCACATTGCCTACCACCTCCAAACCAGGCATGATAAGCCAAAAGAAAGAGGGAGCAGTGCAATCAACAAACCTAACCCTAAGATGGGAATGATCGGGAATGATGATGCTACTAGGAAGGATAAATCCAATGGAGGCAACACACAATGGATAATGGGCCTGATGGCATTAGAAGGGCATGGAAGAAGGTCCTGAAAAAACCACCACAAGGCAATAAGGAAGACCAATTCCCACTGACGAGATGCATGGAGGGACAAATCCATGTTGACTTGGAGGAGGAGGAGTTCAATCGCATGAGGAACGTATGGGAATTCATAGTGAAGGCATATGTGTTGGGAAAATGTTTGTATTACCCTCACCTCAATGCCTAGATCCAGTGAACATGATGCCTAAAGGGTGAGTTTGAGCTATTGTCGAAGAAGAAGGGAATCTTCTTGGTTTGATTCTCTAATGTAGAGGACAAACATGCAGTGCTCAACCTTGGTCTAAGATAGTTTTATGTGCAACTTGTGGTGACCAAGGACTACCACCATGGTGATGAGTTGAAATGGGATGTGTTCTCTACAATATCTGTCTGGATTAGGCTCAAGACATTTGGCAGAGCATGGACGAGAAGGGGTGTTGGGACAATTACTTCTGGCGTAAGCAGAGTCCTTCATATTGATGAGAGATGTCTGAACATAATGAAGTCATGGTACTAGTTGAGAATAGAGCAGAGGAGGATGTGTCAGAGACTGTGTGGCTCAATGAGTACGATCATGAGCCTATACTTATATAGGTATAACTTGATTACAATGTGCCAAAGTGTAAGCAGTGACAGGCCTTTGGGCATGCTGATGAGAGTTGTGGCCTTAAGGAGGGACTGAGGGTCACTGATGAAAAGAAAATTAGGAGTGTATGGCGAGAAAATACAGGCAAGGCTACGACCACAAAGCTGATCAGAGGTGACTCCAACATGGATAACGAGACTCTGCCTAAACATGCCTCTCTATCTAGCAGCAAGGACAACACTGAGTTAGGTTCTGGGAGGGGAGTTGGTGATGCTACTACTAGGGTCTTGGATGTTGCAGCCATGAATTCAAACATAATTGATGGCCAGTAAGAGATTCAGAAGGAGGACGAGGACTTTACCCCCCCCCATTCAAAGAGGAGAGGACCAAAGTAGGTGGGCATCCTGAAAACACAAGGGGTTGGTTCCATCATGGATACATCAAACACTTTTGAAGCCCTTAGTGAATCTAACAAGGAGTAACCAGAACAACTTGAACAAAGGAGCATAGGAGTGTGAAGAAGACAGCCAACAAGGAGCTTGTCAGGTGAACAAGATCTTAAAAGATGTGTTAATATGTCCATACTCATGTAGACTATTAAAAGGTGGTGTGTAGGTACAAGAAGAAGGAGGTTTGAGAGTGGATTGATGTAAGTGGACCCTCACTTGTAGCACTAGTGGAAACCAAAATAAGGGAACATAATAAACAAAGCATAGGATACTTGTTTCCATAAGGTTGGGAGCATGTGTCTAATCTAGAACATTCTGATTTAGCAAGAGTGTTCTTGGTGTGGAAGCCCAATGCATGGCACATGACATTCAGGGTCATGTCTGATCAACATATCACAATGGAGTGTAGGAACACAGTGGGATAACAGATGTGTCTGATACCAGTGTACGCACATAATGATGCTAGAAGAAGACATGAACTATGGAAGGATTTGGATCTGATTTATAGACAACTAAAGGTACCCTGGATGGTAATTGGTGATTTCAATATTGTCAGGCTATAGGGAGAAAAGATAGGTGGAAGATCGTCTTTGAGATCTATGATAGATGCTTTCAGCTTGGCCATTGATAGAACAAAACTAACAGAGCTTCCCATGATAGGAGGAGATTTTTTTCATGAGGAATAATGAATGGAAACTAGAGGACATGATAACAAGAAAGCTAGACATAGTAATGGTCAATGAGGAATGGCTTAAACTATTTCCCAATGTGCATGTGAAGGCATGTGGATCAAAGTCAAGTGACCACGCTCCCTTGTTGGTGAAGATTAGAGAGAAGAAACATAAAAGGAAACCATTTAGATTTCTCAATTATTGGGTAGATTGGAAAGGGTTTGATGATGTTGTTAAAGAGAGTTAGAGTCTACAGATGCACAGGAATCCAATGTATGTATTTGTAAAAAAAACTAGCTAATATAAAGACCGCTATGAAGAATTGGTCCAAGGAGGAAGTGAATATTTCAAATCTGATTTCAAAAACAAAGCAGGAATGCAAGGAGGTGAGAGGTTTATTTCTTAAAAGCCCACTTGATGAAGACCTAATTAGAAAATATAATGTGTTGTAAATGATGCTTGATGATCTTAAGAAATCTAAGGAGAAATTCTTTTGGCAAAGAAGCAAGGAGAGATAGATGGAGGATGGGGACAGAAACACAAAGGTGTACCATCTTGCAGTGAAGCAGAGGGAGTCTAGTAACATAAACTCTGAGCTCATTGGTGTAAATGGTAGAGTGATAAACAAACAAGAAGACCTTGAAGATGAAACCAATCAATTCTATAGTGCTTTATATAAGAAGGATTTTGTAGATTCAGTGGAGAAGAAAAAATAGAGTGGAAGTCCAAGCTCTCTAGCACACATAATAATATTCTCACAAGGGAAGTGAATGAATAGGAGGTTAAGTATGCTCTATGGAGTATAGGCTACAACAAATCTCTAGGGTTAGATGGGTTCAATGCTTTATTCTATAGGAAGACATGGAACATATCAAGAAGGAGTTAGTTGAGTATGTGAAGTGGTTTTTGGAAGGACGAAATATGGTGAGGCATGTTAACCATGCTTTTTTAGTTCTGATCCCAAAGAAAAAGGTGATTGCATATCTTGCTAATTTTAGACGTATTGCTTGTTGCTCCTTCCAATATAAAATCATTGCAAAATATTTGGCTTCAAGGCTAAAATTAGTACTTCTTTCTCTTATATTTGGGAATCAAGGAGCCTTTATTGAAGGGAGAAGCATTAGTGATTACACTCTACTAGCTAGTGAATTCTTGATTGACTACAATGTGATGAGGGGGAGCAAAAAGGTGTGTTTGAAGCTAGATGTCTCCAAGGCATATTATAGTGTCAGATGGGAAAAATTGTGGTGGATTATGCAACAAATCAGATTTCTAAAATAGTGGATAGGATGGATAAATCAATGTGTTGGCACTACGAGCTTTTCAGTCCTTGTGAATGGTACCTCGTCGAGTTTCTTCAACGGGAGTAAGGGGTTGTGATAAGGTGATCCTATATCTCCTTTATTATTCACTATAGTTATGGAATACTTCACATAGAAGATGAGTCAAGTAGAAGAAAGGAAGGTCATAAAGGTGTACACTACTCATGGGATGAAGACGATGAGTCACCTAATCTTTTCTAATGATGTCCTGGTATTTATTGAAGCCAAACAAAGTATGCTAGAGAACTTGAAAGATTTGCTTAAGAAGTATGGAGAGCAGACGCCTGTGTCATAATCCTAATCAAACCCATCTATTTTTTGTCCAAGAACTATTTCCAACATGAAGACAGATTGTAGGAGGCTATGGAAGTGGAAATGGGCAAATTTCCTACAAAATATTTGGGTTTCCCACTAGCTAGAAGCAATCTACATGTGAAGGATTTTGCTGATTGCATTAAAAGGGTTGATGATATGATTGCAAGGTGGCCTTCCCAGAAGACTTCCACGGTGGGCAGAGTGACACTCATCAAGGTATATATCGAATGACTCTTGATTTTCTAGGTGCAACAAGGAGAGATACCTGGATCGGTATTGGATAGGATGGAGATGAAAATCTCAAACTTTTGGTGGACAAGTGATTATCACTTGATGAGATATGCTAGGTTGGCGTTACCCAAAGAAGAAGGTGCCTTAATTTCAAAATGTTAAGAGATATAGACAAGTGGGGTACACTAAGGAGAACAAATATCTACCACTAAGAGAGCTTGGTGTGGGGTAAGTGTATGAGACAAAGATATCCACGTGGTTTGGATTTTCAACCAGGAACGAGAGAAGGATACTCATGCACCATTAATATCATCAGGGAAGTTTGGTTGCAAATGGAGCATCTCTTTGATCCCCAAACTAAAGTAGGATGGTGAATCAAGAACCCAAATATGGATCTATACGAGGAAAAAAGAGATAGAGTTGAGAAGGATATAGTGATGGAATATATCTGGCTTGGAAAATAAGTGTCAAAATGGACTTTGTGTATATTTAAAATTATACACGGTGCACTAGTGACTCTGGACGAGGTACACAGATGGATAACAATATTTTTACTATTTCAGTGATGTGTAATGAAGAAGAGGAGTCCCACAATAACCTTTCTGGAAGTTGCAAATTTACTAAAGATATTTGAGATTTAGTTTGTAGAGAACTCGACCTGCAATTGATGTTGGAAGATGAAGTAAAGAAGACATTTGCTTGTTGTAGAAAGGGGGACAAGAAGAGGTTGTTGTTTTATGCTCTTTGCTACCATATTTGGAGTGGAAAAAATGAATGAAAACATGGAGGTACAGCTACAAGTGTGAGTTGTATTACTACAAAAATTTATAAATGTGTGAAGCAAAAACTAAATGTTAGATAGGAGTCTGAGCTGCTATTTTTGTGCCATGTAGAGTTTGACTATGTATAACTTTTTGTCCTCCTATAATTTTAGGAGGGATTCAGAATATATTTACTTGATTCTGGTACATACATAATAACCCATGTCTACCCCGAGGGCACTGGAGATCAGGCAGGCGATGTCCGACGACATGGCACCCACGTCGGAGGAATCCCCCTCCAATGTTCACCATCCTGTAAACCCTATACCACAACCAACCAGTTCAACTAGGAATCCTAGTCGCGATGGCCACAAGACTAGAGATGGAGGCAGAGACATGTGCGAGTTAGAGACTTCAACTAGCGACATCGAAGCCTAGAAAATGAGGAGGGATTGGACAAAGATCCTCTGCGAGAAGAAGAGAAATATTGACAAGGAGATGGCGTTCTCGGAGCCCAGATTGTAGGATAGGAAAGTCTATGCGGATCCAGATGTTGAGGAATTTGATTTGATGAGAAATGAAGGAAAATATGCCATACTGGTGTATGTAATGGGGAAACAGTCTTTCTTCAATCATCTTCTAGGTCGGTTGAGAAGAATCTGGAGGCCAAAAGGGGAATTTGAACTGATATTTAAGGAGAATGGTATCTTTTTACTAAGACTTTGAAATGGGGATGATAAACAATCTATCTTGAATGCGGGACCATGATGGTTCGATAGGAAGTTAGTCATCGTGAAGACCTACTACTATGGGGATGAGTTGTGCCAAGATCTTCTATCTTCTATATCTGCCTAGATCGGTATGCCCTCCATTGGGTTGACATGGACGCAGAAGGTGGTCGAAACAATTGCTTTTGGTGTTGGGAGGGTCTTGCGTATAGATGAGAAAACATTGAACAAGGCAGAGTGGGCTGCTAGGGTTCTGGTGAACATAGAAGCAAAGAATACACTACCTAATATTGTCTGATTGGCAGTAAAGGGGAGAGAGGAGATCCCAATCAAAATTTTATAGGAGCATGTACCAACGAAGTGCCAGATTTGATGTTCATTTGGCCATGCAACTGAAAGATGAAAAAACAAAAATCTTCTAGAGAAGGAACCTATGGTAATGTAGGTGTGGAAGGAAGTTGCTAGGAGGAAAAACCTGAAGGATACAGATGTCAGGGAAAAGGAACTAAAAACCAAGAACTAAGAGATTCTTGATAGTACTTCCAAGACACTGGGGGAGTCGGACAGGGTGCACCAGACGGAGAAAGCTGCCTACAACATAGCCAATAAGAAACCAGGTAACAAACAGTAAGAAGAGGGTGAGTTCGTCCCATCCTCTAAGAAAAAGAGTACCTGTAGAGGGTTATTCCCAAAACTAGTGGAGTGGGGTCCATCCTTGACAATGGGAACAATTTTGATGCACTGAGTCATTCATATAAGGAGGAGGAATAGATCATTAACCAATAATATAAGGAAGAATGTAGGAAAAATAATAGGAAGGAGCCCCCAAGGTGTACCAGAGCCCAGAACAAAACTCTTTAATATGTCCATGATTTCATGGAATATTAAAGGGGGTGTGATAGGGATAAGAAGAGGGAGATACGTGACTGGATTTTTACAATTGGAACATCTCTAGTAGCACTGGTTGAGACAAACATAAAGAGGCAGAATAAGCAAAGCATTGGATATTTATTTCCACAAGGTTGGGAGCATGTATCTGACTTGGAGCACTCAAAACTAGCTAGAGTATGACTGGCGTGGAAACTGATAGTACAGTAGATAGATATGAGGGGCATGTTTGATCATCATATCACAGTTGATTGTAGGAACATGGCAGGAATGCACATGTGCGTGACTACAGTATATGCTTATAATGATGCCAAGAGAAGACAGGAGTTATGGCAGGACATGGTTCTACTTTCTCGATAGATAATAGATCCCTGGCTGGTGATAGGTGATTTTAATAATGTTATACTACAAAAGGAGAAAAAGGTGGAAGACCAGTGTTGAATGTAGTGATTAATGCATTTAACAAAGCCATTGATAGAGCATAGTTGGCAGATCTTCCCATAATAGGTGGTGAGCTATTCACGTGAAACAATGAAAGAAAGTTAGAGGACCGAATAGCAAGCAAGCTAGACAGAGCAATGGTGAATGAGGAAAGGTTAAATATTCTTCCAAATGTGCTAGTAAAAGCAAGTGGTTCGGAGCTGAGTGACCATGCCCCCTTGATGGTCCAGATTATAGAGAACAAGTAAAATAGGAAACTATTCAGATTCCTAAATTGTTGGGTTGACTGGAAAGGGTTTGATGAGCTGGTTAAAGAGAGTTGGAATATACAGGTGCAAGGGGACCCAATGTATATCTTTGCAAAAAAAAGATGGCCAACACAAAGACCGCCTTGAACAGACGGTATAAAGCGGAGGTGAACATTCCTAAATCTGATTTTAGAGACAAAGAAGGAGTGACGGTAGGTAAGGAAGTTGTTGCTCTAAAACCCACTTGATGAGGGGCTAATCATGAGAGATGAGGAGTTGTGGATGATGCTTGAGGATCTCAATACAGTAGAGGAAAATTCTACTGGCAGAGAAGTAGGGAGAAGTGGATGGAAGATGGAGACAGGAACAAAACGTTGTACCACCTAGTAGTGAAAAGGAAAGAGGCAAGCAACATAATCTCAGAACTTATTAATGTAGAGGGTAGGGTGGTCAACAACCAGGAAGACCTGGAGGATCAAGCCATGCAATTTTACAACTCACTGTACAACAAAAACTATGAGGTGAGCCTGGAAAAGGAAGATATGAACTGGAAGTTCAAACTCACAGGTACACATAATAGTATTCTCACAAGGAAGGTGAACGAATAGGAGGTCAAAGACGCTCTTTGGAGCATTATCTACAACAGATCGCCTGGATCAGATGAGTTTAATGCTTTCTTATACAAGAAAGCTTGGGACATAATCAGGAATGATCTATTCGAGTATGTGAGATGGTTTCTAAAAGGAGGCAGCATGGTGAGACGGGTTAATCATGCTTTTTTAGTCCTCATACCAAAGAAGAAGGCTACATCACTAGTTGATTTCATACCCATTGCATGTTGCTCGATCCAATACAAAATCATTATAAAATTTTGGGCATCAAGGCTGAAGTTAGTTCTTCTAGTATATCATCTTTGGGAACCAAGGAGCTTTCATTATAGGAAGGAGTATTCGTGATTGTGCCCTCTTAGCTTGTGAGTTCCTTCTATATTATAATGTCATGAGGGGACGCAGGAAGGCATGTTTGAAGCTCGATGTGTCTAAGGCATATGACAACATCAGGTGGGATAAATTGTGGTGGACCATGCAACAAATGGCATTCTCTGAGCAATGGATTGGATGGATGAAACAATGTGTAGGGACCACTAGCTTCTATACTCATGTGAATGACACCTATACTAGAATGTTTAAAGGTAAAAATGGATTGTGGCAAGGGGACCCTCTATATCCTCTACTGTTCACTATTGTCATGTAATATTTTACAAAGAAGATTAAATAGGTAGAAGATAGGAAAATCATCAAGGTGTACACAATGCATGGGATGAAGGTGATGAGTCACTTAATTTTTATTGATGATGTCTTGGTTTTTATAGAAGTGAAGGCCAATATTCTTGTGAACTTGAATGCTCTCATGGGGATTTTTGGTGAGCAAACCATATTGTTCATTAATACTAATAAGACCTAATTGTTTCTATCAAAAACTACTACCAGCATAAAGGAAGACTGTAGGATGTTATGGGAGTAGACATAGAAAAGTTCCCTACTAGATACTTGGGATTCCCAATTGCGGTCGGAAGCTTATAGAGAAGAATTTTGTTGATTGCATTGACAAACTTGATGATATGATTGCAAGATGGCCTTCCCAAAGACATCTATGGCAGGGAGAGCAACTCTCACCAAGGCAGCAATAGAAGGACTCCTAATTTTTTGGGTACAACAAGGTGAGATCCCCAGGCTAGTTCTGGATAGAATGGAGATAAGATCTCTAACTTTGTGTGGTCAAGCAACTATCACTCCATGAGATATATCCATCTACCATTACCAAAAGATGAGGGAGGTCTAAATTTAATTACACATAGAGACATTGCCAGATAGGGGACTTTGAGAAGAATAATCATCTACCAAGAGGGGAGCTTAGTGTGGGGGAAGTGGATCACAGAAAGATGCCCACATGGGTTGAATTTTCAATCAAATAGGAGAGAAGGTTACTCACGTATCGTCAATGTCATGAAGGATTTGTGGCAGGGTGTGAAGCATTTATTTTCCACTCCAAACATAGAAGAATGGTGGATCAAAAATCCAAGCATGGATTTGTGGGAGGTAACAAGAATGAACATTGCAAAAAATGTAGAGTTAGAACATATATCATTGGGTAAATATGTGTCGAAGTAGACCATGTGTGTCTTTTAAACTATGCATGGCATGTTGGAAACTTTGGATAAGGTACACAAATGGAAGAATTATATTTCTATTGTCTTCTTATTATGTAATGATGAGGAGGAGTCTCATAATCATTAATTTGGGAGCTACAAATATACCAAGGAATCATGGGTGAAGATATGTGAGTTCCAATTGCAAATTTCTTTGGAGGAGGAAACAAAGAAGATGGTTGCATGTTTTTTATTTTTGATTTCCCAAGAGACCCTTGAGGATTTTGTCGAGCCCATTCTGGGGGGTTTTCTCATCCCGTAAGAAATGGAGCCCCAATTAGTCGCACATAGGCCAGATGCGCTATGAGAGAAACAATTCTGAATAGCACCACCAGGGAGATTCGAATCTGGGACACTTTGTAAGGGGCCCCGTACTGCAACCACCTGAGCTACTACTTGTCGGATAAGATGGATGCAAGTTGCAGTATAGGAGACAAGAAGAAAATTCTATTTGGTACATTTTGGTATCATATATGGAGCAAAAGGAATGGAAGGAAACACTAAGGTATAGCCATAGGTGTGAGTAGTATTGATGTAAAAATTTGTAAATGTGTTAAGTATAAGCTACATGTTAGATAGATGTGCAAGTTGTCTTTATATTTTGATATGTAGTGTTGGACTATATGTAACTCCTTGACCTTCTATATTTTAAGAGGAAGTCGAAATATATATTTACTTGAATCTAATACACATACATACATGCCGACAGCTGACAAGGAGTGGCTCAAGTGGTTAAGCATGGTATCCCCTAACAAAGAGACCTGAGTTTGAATTCTAGTTTTTGCCTTGATTTACCACCCTCCCGGACATTCGGCCTCCACAAAAGGTGTGGGAGAGGGGGAGAAATCTTTATTTGTTCATCCCATATATACATGCCGACAAGGAGTGTCTCAAGTGGTCAAGCACAGTGTCTTCTAACAAAAGGACCCAGTTTCAAATACCAGTTTCTACCTTGATTTACCAACCTCTTAGACATTCAGCCTCCACCACAAGTGTAGGAGAGGAGGAGAGAATGCCTCTCTTAATCCCATACATACATACATACATACATATAACTCTAACGAAATGCCAAGCGTCCTCCCAGGAGATGATGCCTATGACGGGGCATCAAATCCCCATTGTCGAATCCACCTCCACCTCCACCAACAGACGTCCAACCTCATCCAACTCTATCCCTAGCCCATCCACCATCGAGAATGGAGAGAAGACTAGATCTGCGGGGAGTCTAAGTTGTGGGATGCAGAAAACGGGAGCCGAGAGGATTGGTGTTGATGTCGACGCCATGTCACAGAAGATTGGTGTTGACGTCAATGTTGCATCATAGAAGACTGGTGTTGATTCCGACTCCGCATCACAAAAGACTGGTGCTGATGTTGACATCACGTCGCAAGAGATTAGTGTTGATTCTGATCGTCACAGAAGACGTTGCCCAAATGGGCATGGAATCGGATCCTAAAGGAGTCGCTGCCAAGGGAGGATGCTGAAGAGTTCCCCCAACCAAGGAAGTTTGATGGATGGGTGCATGTCAACCTTGATGAGAAGGAGTTTGAATAGATGTGAAACATCTAGGAATACATCGTCATGGTGTATGTCTTGGGGAAACGGCCTACTATCCATACTATCAAGCACGGATACAAAGAACGTGGAATCCAAAGGGGTTATTCAAGTTGTTGTCGAGGGAGAAAGAGATTTTCCTGGTCCTCTTCTTGAATGATACTATTAACAAGATGGTTCTTGACTTGGGACCTCGATGGTTTGATTCACAGCTGGTTGTTGCCAAAGACTACCGGTATGGTGATGAACTGAAGAGGGATACCTTCTCGACGATACCGTCTTAGATTACACAGAAGTCTTTCAGACACTCTTGGATGAGGAGATCAGTTGGCATGATCATTTTTGGGGTAGGGAAAGTGATACATGCTGATGATTGAGCATTGGAGAAGGAAGAAGCGAGAGTCTTGGTGGAGCTGTGAGCCAAAGATGAGATATTGGATAGTGTTTGGCTCAACATTCATGGTAGGGATCTTATCCTTACAAAAGTCGAGTTTGACTATGTCCCTATCAAGTGCAACAGATGTTGCACCTTTAGGCATGGGGAAGACAACTACAACAATGATACTAAACAACATGAAGACAAGGATGATAATGGAAGAGAAAAGAAGGTATGGAAAGAAAAGGTGGCCATACATAAGGAGGATATGAGTGGAGAAGCAGCAGAAGTAGTGGATCCACTGCCAATGGTGGACACTCCAGATAGTGGGACAAAGGAGGACATTAGTAGAAGAAAGGTGTCTGAAGTATCATAGTTGAGGAATCATAAGGAAGCTACAACAACAACTAATGATATACATGAAGAGAAAGAGGAAGGGGAGTTTACGTCTTCCAGTCGAAAGGAGTACAACAAGAGTGGAATTCCCAAGAGTCTGGGGATGGGAACCATCCTTGACACGTCAAACAACTATGACACATTGAGTGAATCTAACTAAGAAGAGGAGAAACTCATCTGTTAGAAGTACAAGCAAGATCCAGCAAGGAGGATCCCACAAGGCAGACTAGAAATCACAAAAACTGGTAATATGTATGTTCTTTTATGGAATATTAAGGGAGGGTGTAATAGGTCAAAGAAAAAGGAAATCTGGGACTGGATTAATTCTAGAGGTACTTCTCTTGTTGCTTTAGATAAAACCAAAATTCAAAAATAGAATTAATATAGCATTAGGCACTTGTTTCAATAAGGATGGGAACATATGTCTAATTTGGAACACACCAATCTAGCTAGGGTGTGTGTGGTGTGGATACCAAATTTTTTGCAGGTGATGAGGAGGAGGATGTCAGATCAGCATATCACTATTGAGTGCAGGAATGTAGCAGGACTTTATATGTGCATGATAGGATTTTATGCTCACAATGATGAAAAATGAAGAAAGGAATTATGGACTGATCTGGGTACAATCTCAAGGCAGATGGTGGCTCCCTGGTTAGTAATTGGTGATTTTAATAATGTCCGACTACATGCTGAGAAATGGGGAGGGAGACTTTTGCTAAACTCAGTGATTGATCTTTTTAATCTTTCTATTGATAAAGTCGAGTTGTTTGAACTTCCCATGATAGGTGGTGACTTGTTTACATGGAACAATGAAAGGAAACCAGAGGATAGGATTGCTAGTAGGCTTGACAGGGCACTAGTGAATGAGGTATGTCTATAAATGTTCCCAAATGTTTAGGTAAAGGCGGGAGGATCATATTTGAGCTACCATGCACCTATAATGGTATATATCTCTAAAAATAAACAAAAAAGAAAGCCTTTTAGATTCCTAAACTATTGGGCATATTGGACAGGATTTTATGACCATCAAAGATGGCTGGAAAGTTGAGGTTAGAGGGAATCCAATGTTTGTTTTTGCTAAGAAACGTGCAAATACCGAATATAATTTGAAGAGATGGGCCAAGGTAGAAGTGAACATTCCTAACATACTAGAAGAGACAAAGCAAAAGTGTGTAGAGGTGAGGAAACTACTTCTTTCAGATCCACTCAATGAAGAATTGATCAAGAAAGATGATGAGTTGAAGAGAATTTTGGGAGACCTGAAGAAGGATGAGGGAAAATAATTTGGTAAAGAATTAAGGAGAATTGGATGGAGGATGGTGATTAAAACACCAAGTTGTATCATTTGGCAGTTAAAAGGAGGGAGGAAATAATATCATCTTTGAGATGATTGATGCAGAATAAATAGGAAGATCTAGAGGAACAAGCTATCCAGTTCTACAACTCGCTTTACAACAAAAAAAATTCTAAACCAATAGAAGATGAAGAAATAGACTGGAAATTTGAACTCTCTATCACACAAAATAATATTCCCTCAAGGGCGGTAAATGAGCAAGAAATAAAAGAGGCTCTATGGAGTATTGTATGCAATAAACCACCTAGTTCAAATGGATTTAATGGCTTCTTCTACATGAAAACTTAGGGCATAATCAAGGAGGATTTGGCTTCACAAGTCAAACGGTTCCTAGAGGGAGGTAATATGGTGATACATGTGAATCGTTCTTTTCTCATCTTGATACCAAAGAAAAATATCATTGCATCTCTTGTTGATTTTAGACCTATAGCTTGTTGTTCTGTGTAATACAAATTATAGAAAAAAAAATCTAGCATCAAGATTAAAGATCGCCCTCCCATACCTCATTTTTTAACATCAAAGAGCTTTTGTCTCAGGAAGGAGTATTAGTGATTCAGGAAGGAGTATTAGTAATTGTGCCCTTCTAGCTGGTGAGTTTCTTCTTGACTATAATGTTATGCGAGGAAGTAGGAAAGCATATCTAAAATTTGATGTGTCCAAGGCTTATGATAGTGTTAGATGGGAAAAATTGTGGTGGATTATGTGGAAAATGGGATTCAGAGAATAGTGGATTAGTTGGATGATATAGTGTGTGGTGACAACAAGCTATTATATCCTTGTTAATGGCACATCAGCAGGTCTGTTCAAAGGGTGTAATGGTTTGCGGCAGGGTGACCCTATTTCTCCCCTTCTTTTCACGATGGTCATGGAATACTTTACACAGAAGATGAATAAAGCTAACGAGAGGAAGGTTATCAACCCATATACAGTGCATGGAATGAAGGTAATGATACATCTTATTTTTGTTGATGATGTTCTTGTATTTTTGGAGGCTAAGACCAGAACACTAGAAGAGTTCAAAATGCTACTTAGGGAGTTTGGACAGTAGAGTGGGTTGTGCATAAATGTAAACAAAACCCACCTCTTCTTATCTAAAAATTTCCAGAAAATTGAAGGTAGATTACAAGATGCAATGGGAGTGGAGTTGGGCAGGCTTCCTACCAAATATCTTGGGCTTCCTCTTGCTGGAGGGAATCTACAAGTGAAGAACTTTGCTTTTTGCATTAGTTGAGTTGATGAAATGATAGGAAGACGGCCTACACAAAAGACATATATGGTTGGAAGTACAACATTAATCAAGGCTTCATTGGAGTGTCTTCTCACCTTTTGGGTTCAACAAGGAGAAATTTTGGGAGCTGTGCTTGATAGGATAGAAATGAAACTATCTAATTTTCTTTGGGAAGGGGAATATCATCCTATGAGGTATGCTCGGTTGGCACTACCATAGGAAGGAGGTCTGAATTTAAAAGATCCTAGAGACATTTCAAAGTGGGGGACTTTGATAGGAATAATAAACTATCAAGAAGGTGCCTCGGTGTGGGAGAAGTGGATGAGAGAGATATCCACAAGGCCTAGAATTTCAGCCAAATACCAGGAAGGGATATTCACGCACAATCATTGTTATGTGGGATTTATGGAGGAAAACAAAGCATTTATTTGACCCCTATTAAGTTGGTGGATGGCACGTAAAAGACTTGAATATGGATCTTTGGGAGGCAACAAGAACTATAGCTACAAAAAGACAAAGTTATTGAACAAATATGGGATGGAAAATATGTTCCTATATGGAGTGTGCGTGTTTGTAAAATCATGCATGGCATACTGTCCACACTAGATAAAATACTCCATTGGAATCAAGATAGTTCAACTACTTGCTTGTTGTGCAATGAGGAGGAGGTTTCCCATAACCACTTGACGGGTTGCTGTAAATTCACGAAGGAAGTATGGAGCTTGATTTGCAAGGAGTTCAGATTGCAAATACCATTAAAGGATGATGCAAATATGATGGTAATGAGCTGTTGAACCAAGGATTTGAATAGAATGTTGTTTGTTGCACTATGTTTTCATATATGGAATGAACAGAATGGTAGAAAGCATGAGAGTTCAGCTAAAAGTGCAAAATCTATTGCTGTTAAAATTTGTAATTGTGTCAAGTGTAAGCTACATATTAGATAGATGTGTGAGTTGTATGTGTTGATGGGGTGTAGTGTTGGGCTACATGTAATATTTAACCTCCTACTATTGTAGCAGGGGTCAAAATATATTTACCTAATTCTGATACATACATACATACATACATACATACATATAAGGACACATGCGCGCTTAGGGTTTAGATAGCTATGGCTATCTCAGTAGTGATCTGAGGCTCTATCCCGTCTTGACGGCGGGGAAGCATGTCTTCCCCCTCAACATGGGCGAAACCAACGGAGATGGACCTACAAAACCATGGTTGAAGGTACTTGGCAGCGCTGATCAGTTCAAACCTAGCCATCAGTATGATCCTCCGATGATTGAGGAGGGTAAAAGGTTTGTCACTATAGATGATGAAACCTATGAGGTGATGGAGAAGACATGGCAACATATTGTTTCCATTTATGTAATGGGGAAGAGACCATACTACTACCACTTCCTAGCTTGGATCAAGAGAGCATACCCGAAGGGAGGATTCGATCTCTACTCAAAACCAGATAAGTTTTTCCTTGTTCGCTTCAACAACGAAGAAGATAAGTGGAGCATCATCAACATGGACCCGAGGTGGTTTGATTATCGTCTGGTGGTGGTGAAGGAACATCACATAGGGGATGATATCCAAAAGGATATGTTTAGTTCCATACTTGTATGGATTAAGATACCCAGTGTGGGTAGAAACTGGTCGGAGAAAGCAGTAGGGATTGTCACTTTTGGGGTGGGTAAGCTTCTAAGGGTGGACCTGCGGCCTTTACATCAAGAATCTTTAGGTGAAGCCAAGGCACTGGTTGAGATTGAGGCTGAGGAGGAACCTCTGAAGGAGATATGGGTTAACCTTTCAAATAAAGATCCAATCCCAGTAGAGATCCAATACCCGTATGTACTAAAGAGATGCCATGAATGTAAAGTGTTCGGTCATGATGAGGAGGATTTTCCACTTCATGAGGCAGAAAGAGAGGAAAACAAGAAAGCAACCCAACAGAAGGATAACTCAAAGATGGAATGGATGAAGGTAACCAAGAAAGATCCAAACAAAGAAAAAGAAAAGGATAAAGGTTGGCCCCTAAGGAAAAAGGTAATACAATTGACAAAATTCAAACACATAATAGTTTTGAGAATCTTAGCTCAAATGAGGTCATTAAAGTTGACAAAATCAATGAAAAGGATGATAGCCTAAACATAGTAGGTGATAAGGAGATGATCTCCATGAAAGTGGGAGCTAGTTCTAGGGTGCTTGAGACACGCAAGACTCGGTCATCCAACAGAGGTCAGTAATGACCTCTCTCATGTCCAATGTATGTGGCTCCTGTAAGCCACAAAATAGGAGGGAGGTGAGACAAGTAATCCACAATGTTCAAGCTTCCATTGTAAGTTTAGTGGAGACCAAAATAAAAACTTACTGTAAGGATATAATGAGTAAGATGCTACCTTCGGGTTGGAAGTGGATATCTAGTCATGACTTCTCGCCCAAAAGACAAGTATGCTTGGGTGGAATCCTCAATATTGGGATCTCATGTTGATAGACATGGATGATCAACAAATAACAGCAAGATGTATTAATAAAGGCGGGTTGATTATCATCATTACAGTAGAATATGCAAGAAACCGGATGAACCAAAGAATCGATCTATGGAATAAACTTGAAAAGTTATCAGCGGGAACTAATCAACCTTGGTTAGTTTTCTATGATTTCAACAATATCAGAAAAAGAGAAGAAAAGGCAGGAGGAAGATAAGTACCGAATATCATTCTAAGTACTTTCAACACTACAATCGATAAAGCCAACCTTACTGAGATACCAGTGATCAGGAAGGGGGCCTTCACCTGGCATAACAATCTAAAAATGTCTAAATGCATTGATTTCAAATTAGACAGGGCTCTTGGAAATGATGAATGGCTAGAGAGCTTTCCAGGCTCAAAAACTAAACTACTATCATCTTTTTTTTCTGACCACACAGCTTTTTAGGTTAATCTGAGGGAGATCACCAAGAAAAAGAAACCTTTTCATTTTCTTAATTACTGGAAAGAATGGCATGGTTGTAAAGATATCATCCATTTGGTGTGGAGTAAAGAGGTTCTAGGAAACCCTTTATTCAATTTAAACCAAAGGTTAAAGAACCTGAAGCTTTCTCTCAAGAAATGGTCAAAGAATTATATGAACTTACATAATCTGATCAGAAAGGAAAAAGGTTAGATGAAATCCATTGCCAAGGCACTGAGAAGAATCCCACTGGATCAAGAACTAATTGAAGATGAGAAAATCAAACATGATGAATCAATCAACTAGATAAAGTTGAAGAACTTTATTACTGGAAAAGGAGTAGAGTGAGTTGGATTGAGAATGGTGATCGTAACACTAAACTGTATCACTCGATTGTGAAGAGAAGAGAGGCGGTGAACACCATCACTGAATTATATGATGTGGAGGGTAACTTCATTCATAATGAAGAGGATATCATCCGGCAAACTACTATTTTCTTCAATGAGCTCTATAACAAACCATAGGTTGATAGCCAGTTGGAAGACATTCAATGGCAGAAGATCATTTCTGAGGAAGATAATGATATGTTGTGTAGCATCCCATGGGAAGTAGAAAAAAAATGCACTTTGGAGCATAGGTCCAGATAAAAGCCCAGATTATGATGGCTTCAATGGCCACTTCTTTAGACATAATTGGGAAACTATTAGTAGATCTCTTGTATCTGCTATTCGTTGGTTTTTCAATGGAGGTAACACGGTTAAGCAAATCAATCATATATTCCTTTCATTGATACCTAATAAGGAGATAGTGTCCACGCCAGCTGATTATAGACCTATTTCTTGCAGCTCAATTCTCTATAAGATCATAACAAAAATAATTAACCATCAGATTATTGTCCATTCTACCCAAAATCATCTAGCCTAATCAGGGAGCATTTATAAAAGGGAGAAGGATTGAAGATTGTGCCATGTTAGCCTCAGAATTCACCTTAAACTACAATGTGATGAGGAGTACACCCTCTACTTGTCTTCAGTTAGACATAAACAAGGCGTATGACATGGTTAATTGGCCATATCTATGGAGATGCCTTGAAGGCTATGGATTCCGTAGTTTGTGGATTAGGATGATTCAACAGTACGTCACCACAGCCTCCTTTTCACTCTTGATCAATGGCAACTCTGAAGGGTTCTTCCACGGCTCAAATGGCCTTAGGCAGGGTGACTAATGGAAGGTTTTACTAAGTTAATGGATGGTAAGATCGTGAACCGAAGCATCAAAAATACACTTTCAGATAGGTGAAGGTCCTATCTCATCTTTTATTCACGGATGATATCCTGGTGTTTGTTGAAGGATGGAAAATAAGTCTTGCTAACCTCAGGAAGATGCTTTTGACGTTTGGGGCAATTTCAGGCATGCAACTGAATGAAACTAAGTCTCATATGTTTTTTTCTATCTCCTTTAAAAGGAAAGAGAACTGAAGCAGATGATGGGGATACAAGAAGGTCACTGGCCTACTAAGTACATGGGGTTCCCTGCTGGAGGTAACTTAAGGAGAAAACACTTCCACGAATGTTTATACAAACTAAAAGACATGATCACCAAGTGCCCTAGAACCAAAATGGCAATGGCGGGGAGACTTGTACTAGTCAGGAGCTCAGCTATGGGTCTAATCAGGTTCTAAATAAACCAGGGTGAACTACCTAAGTCAGTGACAAGAAGAATGGTGATCATGTAATCTGATTTTATATGGGGGAGCCTGATACACCCCGTAAGCTGGTACAGACTAGCCTTTCCAACCGATGAAGGTGGACTCAACCTACAATCCCTTAATGACTTGGCAGACTTTCACACATTAAAAAGGATCACTAAGCTCATGAAAGGTGACTTCATTTGGGCCCGATGGATGTATACTAGATACAACTCGAGCCTTATAGAAGAACTTAAGCACATATGGGGGTTTTCTACCACATGGAAAAGGATGATGGAGATCTGGCCTAAATGGCGTGATGATATGGAGGAAGTGATTGTATGGGAAACCTGGAGACAGAAGATTCCTCGAGATGTCTGTTGTGAGGTACTATGGATACCTTCTCATAGGCCGAGATGGAGTCTCACTACTTTTAGAGCATACAAAGATTACTTACCGACACTGAAAAAGATTCAAAGATGGAAATAAGATGTTAAGACCTCTTGCCTTCTATGTGAAGATGGTGAAAATGCGTCTGAGCACTTGTTTTACACCTGTAAGTGCTGGAAGTACCTTAGTGGGAGAACTAATTTGAAGATGAACCAAGGAGTTGTGGTTGATCAGAGTCTTGCAACTTCACTTAGAGAGATCCACAAATTTCCTTTGAGTGAAATAGTTATGCACTTGTGGTGTATTAACACATGTGTGCAAGCCATATGGAGAGAAAGGAACTCTAGAAGAATTACTGGGAAAAAGAAAGATGAGATCTAGCTATTTAACATCATTGAGAAAGATATTCAGGGGTTGTATGGTAATTTAGAGGTAAATTGGGTGACTTGCACCCGATTGTCTTTAGAAATTGGGATCTTTTGTAATGTTATTATTAGGGCCTCTCTTTTTTTGTAAGTCACATGTAAGATTGTGTCTTGTAATTTGTACCCTTTATAGGGTTCGGAATATATTTATCTAGGATTCTGATACATACATACATACATACATACATGCATACATACATACATACATACATACATATATACATACATACATGTGTATATACATACATACATACATACATACATACATACTTACATACAACTTACGTGTTCCACCTTTCTTTCGATGCATTGGCATTGTGTAATTTTATTAATTTATGAATGCAAGCAACTGTGCCTAGGGTTTGTATCTGGCTCTGGTGACAAAGGTGCAAGGAAGTAGAAGTGTGGCCCATGTTGGGTGGGGGCATCCACCTCCCCTCTCTTTGTCAATGGCTACTGTTATGCCCGGCAAGGCTTGGAACTAGGTGGTAGTAGGCATAGAGACTTGCAAAGAACAACCATATAAAGTGGCAGATATTGATGATGGAAAATGCTTTGTTACCATTGATGAGAAAACTTACAACAATATGGAAAAGTCTTAGGATCATACCCTGATGTAATACGTCATGGGTAAAAGACCTTACGATCTCCATATCCTTGCTTGGATCAAGAGTATGTCAAAGCCAAAGGGTGGATTTGATGTACCATCCATACCAGAGAAGTACTTTCTCATCTTATTCAACAATAGTGAAGAAAAGAAGAATGTTATTGGCATGGGTCCACTATGGTTTGATACTAGATTAGTTGTGGTCAAGAAATATAGGGTCAGTGGCAGTCTTAACAAAGATATGTTGAAAACCATATCGGTGTGGATCAAGATCCCCATCATGGGGAAGAATTGGTTGTAGAGGGTTGTTGGGATAGTGGCTAGTGGTGTGGGGAAACTACTTAGGGTTGATCTTCGATCCCTGAGTAATGAATCTTTGGGGGAAGCACGGGCTTTGGTCAAGGTTGAGGTTGTTAAGGACCCACCCAAGGAAATTTGGGTAAACATGTATGTACGAGAGGTGATCCATGTGGATATTCAGTATCAGTATGTGATTAAATGTTGTTGTGATTGCAAGGTCTTTGGCCCTGTCGTTGAAGATTGCCATGCTAAAAGGATGGAAGACACTACCAACGTAAGTGATATTGAGAGGCCTAAATACAAGGTGGATGATGCCAACCCTGGTTCTAAGGGGTCAACCGAGAAGGAGGTAGTGAGTCCTAATGATAAGGATGTTGATTCCAACCATGGCACGGAGGGTATTACACCCGACACTAATGAAATGTCAATTGAGAATGAGGCAGTGAGATCTAGTAACAAGGAGTCTAAATCCATCACTAGCTCAGATGTGGCAGTAACTGAATCTATTATTGTTATTGATTAGAATGAAGTTACTTCTAGAGATCTGGTGACTCATTCAAGTCATGCCAATGAGAAAGGTCTTGAGGCCCAGACTTCAAGGAAGAAGAAGATAGGATATGGAGGCAATGCCTCATCGAACTTTACCAGTGTGGAAGGGCCACACAAGACCCAATCATCTGGTAATGATACCAAATGATTGTCTTCATGAAAAACATCCATGGTTCTGGGAAACAATAAAAGAAGAGGTAGGTGAGGGACTCTATTTGTTCAGTCCATGACTCCATCGTTGTTCTAGTTGAGACAAAAATCAAGATGCTCAATAAAGCTACTATGAGAAAGATGTTTCCAGGTGGATAGAGATTTATCTTAAACCATGATCAAGACCCCGATGGACATATATGCATTGGGTGGAATCCTAAATCATGGGATATTCAAGTGTCTGATATGGATGACCAAATCATTACATGCCTTTGTATTAATGAAGGAGTACTCTGAATCTATTTATCAATAGTCTATGCTAGGAATCTGATACAGGACTGGACAAGTCTATGGAGTAAACTTGAATACATTGCACCTAGTATTCATGACCCCTATATGGCTATTGGATATTTTAATAATACCAAAAAATGCAAAGACAAAATAGGGGGTCGTGAGGTACTCAATGTTGTTCTTAGCTCTTTCAATTTGGCTATCGGCAATGTGAGTCTAAAAGAATTCCCTACTATGGGTGGTGAGATTTTCACTTGGAGAAACCAATTGGAGAATAAAAAAATTCATCGTCTACAAATTAGATCGTGCATTAGTTACAATGGTTGGATGGTGAAATTTCTAGGAAAAAAAGTCCAAACTTCTAATTTATAAGTTTATTGGTCATGTCTCTAGTAACGTCAATTTGAAAGATATGAAGAGGAAGCACATGCCCTTTAGATTCAAAAATTTATGTCAAGATTGACATGGGTGTAAGGAGTTCATCGAGGAAGCTTGGCATAAACATGTGTATGGTAATCCTATTTTCTATTTCAATCAACAGCTAGAGAACGTGAAGAAGGAGATTAAGCCTTGGGATAGGAAGTTTTTGAATCTCAAAAACTTGTTGGACAATGAACATATGGAACTCAGTGATATATCGATTTCTATGAGAAGGAATCCACTTGACGCCCAACTTATAGAAGCTAAGAAAATTACTAGATCCAGGCTTAAAAATCTCGAGTTAGCTGAAGAGAATTTTTTATTGGAAAAGGAGTTGCCTCCAATGGATCGAGAATGGTGATAGAAAAATGAAATTGTATCACTCTACTATTAAACATAGGGATGTTCTAAACTCAATTATTAAACTCTAAGATGATCAAGGACAATTCATTGATGATGATGAAGTTATTACTATTGAAACTATTAGATTATTTGATAAACTATACAATCAAAAGAGTGTGAACACTGAAGATGACATGAACTAGGTTAATCTCATCTCTGATGTTGATAATGACTATCTCTCTTATGTTCCCAAGGAGGATGACATCAAAGAGGTGATATGGTCAATCGGTCCTAATAAAAGCTCAGGGCCTGATGGTTCCAATGGCTTATTTTACATACAAAATTAGTCTCTTATCAAGAAGGATTTACTAGAGGTCATTGCTTGGTTCTTTGAAGGTGGCAATATGGTACAATAGATCAACCATTTGTTCATTGCTCTAATTCTAAAGAAGGACATCATATCACGTGGCTGACTTAAGGATAGTTTCTTGTTGCTCCATGTTATAGAAAATCATTACCAAGATTTTCACTAGAAGACTGGCGATCCTTATGCCTAAGATTATATCCAATAATTGAGGTGCCTTTGTCAGGGGTTGTTAAACTGAAGAGTGATCTCAATTGACAGTTGAATTCACATTGAATGTTAATTCCAATAGAGCTCTCCCTCATCCTGCCTCAAACTGGATATTACCAAAGTGTATGACTCGGTGAGGTGGAGTTTTCTCTAGAACAGCCTTAAAGGTCCTGGATTCAGTGAGTGATGCATTTCAATGGTCAAACAATGTGTGACCACCCCTTCCTTCTCCCTATTGATGAATGGGTTCTCGATTGGATTGTTCACTAATTCGAATGGTTTAAGGCAAGGAGACCCTTTGTCTCCCTTGTTGTTCACCATTTCCATGGAAGGTATGATGAAGAGAATTGATGAAGTTGTTGATTAAAAAAACTGTTGAGAACTTACACTATACACAATTGCAAGGTGATGTTAACTCATGTTTGTTGACGATGTTCTTGTCTTCATTGAAGGAAGGAGTAGGGGCTTCAAGACTCTTAAGGACATCTTGGACTGATTTGGAGATGATTCTAGGATGAGGATTATTGATACTATGACCTTCATATGTTTCTCTAAGTCATGTCAGAACAAGAATGACCTCACTAAATTGCTTGGTTTTCATGTTGGCAACTTTCTGACCAAATGTCTTAGTTTCCCTATCGCTGGTGGCAATCTCAGAAGGAGGTACTTCCATGAATGCTTGGATCATTTGAAAGATATGACTAGTAGATGTCTAGGTTCCAAACTATCCATGGTAGGTAGACTGGTTCTCATCAAAATACATCCATTCTAAGAAGGATGGAGATAATGATGACTGACTTTATATGGGGGAGTGCTTCCCACCCAGCCAGTTGGTGTGGCCTTGCCTATCCACTAGAATAAGGTGGTCTGGGCCTTCTTGCATTACATCATCTAGTTGATGCCCAAATGATTAACAGAATAAGGACCCTTGTAGAAGGTAACTCAATTTGGGCCTCTTGGATGATCATGAGGCATAGATGCTTATCAGACTTAAGCCTTGACATAGATGGGGGTTCTCTACATCTTGGAGAAGAATGACTGAACTGTGGGAACAATTGACACCCACTAAGGACAAGGATGCTACATGGAAGAGGTGTAGACAATGACTCACACCTGATAATGTTGTTATGAACATATGGGGGACACCATAACCCGAGATGGAGCATTTCTACATTCAAAGTGCAAAAAAACTATCTCTTCACTATGGATAGGATAAGTTCTTGGTATTCGAATGTACAAACTCCATGCTTCTTATGTGACATAGCCTTGGATTCAGCTCAACATCTGTTTGGAGAATGCAAATGTGTAATACATGTGGGCTCCAATTGGTATCAAGATTGGCATACAAGGTGAGAAGAACTTGGAGCACGGACTGCTACTGATCAACAACCTGATGAATGGTGATAAACTACTCCTGCTCTGGTGCATTTCTGGATGTAAGCACTACATTTGGAAAGAACGCAATACTAGGAAACATGGTGGCAAGTCCTATAATATTTTGACTCTATTTGCTAAATTAGAACATGGATTCATCTCATGTATTGTGCTTATAAGTAGAGACTTGGATCTATTATCTAGGTTAAGTTTGAGGAACTAAGAACTTTTAACCCTAATATAAAGGGTAGTAGTCTTTAGATTCGAGTATGTATCACTTAGATGCAATACCTTCTTTGTCCCCCTTGGGGTTGGAATATATTTACCAAGTTCTGATACATACATACATGGTTTGTCTCTGGGCGATCGTATAAGAGATGGTTGACGACACCGTACAGGTATGGCACCCACGCCCATGGAAACTCTTGCTAGAAACATCCACACCCACACCACACCCGCCAAACCCCCGCTACCACCCAAGCAACCCCACACCCCTAACTGCAATCAGAACCCATAGAGAAGGACACCACCATCGGGAAACTAGAAGGTGAGAAGAGTGCACCATAGACACAGAAGGCCTAGAACCAAGTACTATAGGTGATCGCGGCCAATGAAGATAGAAGGATCGAGTTCCCAACACCAGTGATTGTGGATGGCAGAGTCCATGTGGAACTGGAGGAGGAAGAATTTGATCTGATGAAGAATGTGAGTGAACACACAGTGTTGATCTATGATATGGGAAAATGGCCTTCCTACCCTCACCTAGTGGTTTGGATCAAGAGGAATTGGCTGCCGAAGGGAGACTTTGATATGATTTCCAAATAAGGAGAGATGCTCCTACTGAAGCTCTCTAATGAACATGATAAGAGGACAATACTAGAACTGGTCCCTATATGGATGGATAATCAATCAGTCATCACGAAGGCTTAAAATCATGGAGATGAGTTACGACATGAGCTACTGTCCTTGGTCATTATTTGGATCAACCTATTTGGGAGATCATGGACATGGTGTGTTGCATGTATTGTAGCTGTCTGAGTAGGTGAAGTCTTGTGTGTGCCCAAATGTTGAACATGGGTAAAATGTGTGTCTAGAAACTACTACTAATGATGACCTAATCATCTTGGCCTAAGACAAAGATTGATTGGTTGATTAATTGACTAAATTGTAGAAACTAAAACTAAAATTATTGGTTGTGATCACAGAATGAATGAATTCCTTATGATGATGGTTTCACCACAGTTCACATTGCAATTAACATCATTTCATTATTATTTATCTCTCCTAACCCTAGACCAAGGCACCTATAGAAATAATAACCCCCTCTCGTGACATAATTTACTACATAATCTAATACAAAATCCCTCTCTTGTAGAGATTTAATTATTAGTTAGGTGCTCTAATAACTTCTCTGGGTTACTCCCTTCATATCTGTAGGCCTTCTCTTGAAGTGAAGTCTAAGATATGTATCTTTACAACCTATCCAACCCTTAATTCCTCTCTCAAAGCAATTAATAGTCTAAGAAATAACTTATGGTGATCAGGAACAAGCAATTCGTAAAGCAATCGTAGAAATATGTCTAGAAATTAAGAGAAATATGTATATTAATTCATAATTGTTAATTACAATGCGGAACCGGACTACTCCCTGGTCCTAAGAATCAAAGGGGATTAGGCCCACATGATTTCCATTGTAAAATGCATGGGAGAAGGAAAGAAAAATGTGGGAAATATTAGAAGACTAAAGTAACCCCTGAAGAAGACAGTCTGGATGACTCCTCTCTTGAACATGTCAATTTGTTAACCTCTAGCTGCAAATCCATCTATCATAGGTGCCCAAATCTCCTAGAATGTGGCTCTCTTCTCTCCTTTCTTCTCTCCAAGCTCTCGGATGTCATATAATGGAAAGGAACGTGATCCTTAAGTTTGGCCGCACTTTCCCTTAGTCATAGAATTGACTTAGGGTGTCATTAAGTCTCGAGCATTAGATTAAATGTGAGTTGTTATCTAACCTAATCAGTGCCAAGTCGGTACTACCAACATGGTGTCAGTAGTATCGATTCCTTCTTTTATTTGCCATCCCTTGTAAGCTATTGGTACTACCGAGTTAATTTTGGTAGTACTGAGATCTTCTCTGGCATTCTCAGTTGGATTTTGGTAAAATTTGGTGCCACCAAGGTGAGCATCGCTGGTATTGAGACTCCTCTAGAGCGCTCTTATAAAAATGTCGGTAGTACTAATTCTTGTCTTGGTGCTATTGAGTTTCCTTGATTGAACCTTGTTCCTTTTTGTCAAATGTCGGTACCACCAACAGACACATTGGTAGTAAAGAGCTAATTCATTTCTTCTATATTCACTTGAAACATAAACAAGAAAGAACAAAGCTCTGAAATATATATAGAATGGTGAAAATAATGAATATATGATGCAATTAAGTGTTGCGGGACAATGATGATAAATCATGCACAAATAATTTGAAAATGGGAAATAAGTGCACAAAATACAGAGTAAAACAATATGTAAAAAGTGACAATTATTCAGTCCATCAAAATCCCCTAAGCTTAAATGTTTCTCGTCCTCGAGTAACACACCCTCGGATCTGTTTGAGATAATTCAGCAAATTTGAACTTCATTTCTCAACTATCCCCACATGGCTATCCCAAACTGGCCCTTATTGACAACTGAACAATTAACTACTCTCAAGTGACCAAAAATATTCATTAAAGAGGTCCACCCTTAGATCAGTAAAACACTACCAATAGAGTAGTTAATATGATATTCAATCAATAATTCTCTTGGTGCATCATGTGATTCCCTATCTACATTGCTCTTTCCTAACTACCAACTAATTGGAAGTAGTTCTCCTTATAAGAATGAATGAGGAGATCAATGATATGTGTGGCCTACCAATAAGAGCAATGTATGGAATGAAGTAGGTGGTAACTTCATATCATTTATGCAAAAATAAACATGATGAACCTAAACATGAGGAAAATGAGTAAATGCATGAATCCTAATTCCTACTGTTATGGATGGAATGATGAATGCACTGAAACTTTCATATGACTGGTGAAAGTGAAATAAATAATACATCATGTACATGAGTTCTTTTTCTTTTAAAGAAAGATTCAGAACTGAGCTAGGACATCCTTTTCTACCTCTTTATTTCATGAAAAAAATCTTTCTTTTTTTTCATTAGCCCATGTTTTAGCATGATTGAAGAGTATGCTTGGGCTTCACTACACAAATCACACTTTTCTTTTTTTCACTTTATTTTTTATAGGTATGGATGTGTATCCATGCACGGTAAATTTCAGAAGAAAATAATGTATACATGGTGTAGAATGAATGATGCAAAATATATGCAATTTACACTAGTTTGTTATGCAACGAGATGATATGCATAAGAGCTTTTCTCTTCTTTTTTCTCAGTTGTAACTAATGCAACAAATAGAAACTAACTATCATGTCACCTATTATGCTATGCAAATGCAATCAAAAGGAAACCATTCAGGTTACTTGATCATCTTGAAGTGGTGGATCAAAATGGATGGATAAATAGATGGAATCACAAGATTAAGAGATAATTCATTTCTTAAGCTATGATATGTCCATCTACTATTGACCTCTGTACAGGGTAACCTTACTATTTCTTTCTAAAACTTCAATTTAAGGTCTTCTTAACTATTTAATCAGTTCAGGCTCAAACCCCAACGTCATCCACAATTCATGGATAATTAAGACTTCCATTCATATTGAATGTCTTTAAGCTAATTAACCCATACACTTCCTCTAGGTGATGCTACCTTAAGAATTTGCAACTAAGCCCAGAATTTCAATTTTTAAGTTTCATTGCACTGACATAGAAGAACATATTATATGATGAAAAAGACAGAAATCATGCTTATATTGATCCACAATTACATGAAGTCACAATAATAAAACTAAAAAGCAAAGAAAAGATAAAGTTGTTCTAGCACCCGTCTAAGCATGAACTTGACTATTCCCTCATAGTCGAAATTCAACTAAAGAGGTCGATTAGATGTATTGATCAAAATGGTGGTGGTTGTGGCATGTTTGGGTCATGGGGGTAGAAAGTGTCCTGAAATGCGGGGGTTGTTGCAGCATCTCTGGAGGTTTTCAGTCACTGCCAAAATAACCTAGGCTCCAATAGTTATCAAAGAACGGCTATTGCTAGTTCTCCATCTGCTACAGGAGCGTATGCATGGTTTCCTAGTTTGTTAGGAGAAGACTCTCATTCTCAAAGATGGCATGTTGGTTATGGTACAATCGTCCTTAGACATCTTGGATGTCTGCCAATGTTGTTGTTTGTTGTTATTTCCCCTGCTAGATTTCATGTAACATTCCATACATACCTTTCCATTGAGTATGGGTCATCACTAGGCAGGTGGTGGAGAAAAAGAGCTGGAAGCACCATGTCCTCTGGAATGATTGTGGTTGACCCACTGCCTTGTGAACGGCATGGTCGTCTCGTCCTTTTCTTCACATTCCTACTCCTACTTTTTTATATGTTGTCTTCTTCTGCCTCTTCCTCCATTGTGTCCTCCCTTGTCACCTCAGGTGTCTCATCCCTCATTGGTTGAAGATGGGGTCAGAGAGTTCTCTTTCCCACCATTGTACATCAAGCATACACCTTCCCATGGCGCTAAGTGATGAGGAGTGCTCTCTTAAAATGCTTCAAATCTAGCTTTGAGGAGGTCCTCAAAGGCGCTGGAACTAGAGAGGTCACAGTGGAGATTCATAGAAATGGGAGTAATGAGCCCTCCAAAATGGATCGGGGGCTTCCTCTACACTTGCCTCTTGACTTCCAACATGTATTGAAGGAAGAAGGACCCAAGGTCTACCTTCTTTTCCCCTAAAGACAAGAAGGCCCAATGGACGTAGAGGTCCACCCATTGTATATTCCCATGCCCCTGCATGAATTTGGCAAAGCTCGTGTTGGTAAGATAGTGGTATAGAATATGAAAAAATGGATGCTTGATGTCAATGATGGAATTCATGTGCCAGTTGATCGTGTAACCCTATGGAAAGTTTGAAAATGGCATCCATTCCCATGAGTAGTCAAAATCATTATTGGTGAGGCACACATCTCTGAGCGACCACCCGTATATGGTGTTGAACTCCTTCAATGTCAAGTGATGAGGGGTGTTGAAGAGGTAGAACTTTACCCATCCTTTGGTCATCCTTCCTTGTGCTTAGTGATGCACCAGACCTCTAGGGATGCCAGGAACTCGTAGACAATTTCCTGGTAGGTGGGCCAATCACCAAAGAAAGGGGGATCACCTGCCATGCCTTGGCCAACACAAACCTAGCGGAGGCTCTCAGTGAAGCATATGGAGGCAAGGAAGGCACAATCGCCATATATTTCCGGGATAAGCTCCCAATTCACTAGGCCTTCATAGATATTCCTCTTGTTGGTGTTGACATGAGATATGTGTGTCGGCTTAGGCACCAACATGGTGTTTCTTACCACTGCGTAAGTTGATCACCTGGATGCCATTGGGATGGTATGAGATAATGATGGAGGATAGAGATCTCTATAAAGACTCTGATCTCCCGGGAGTAGGGGCACTCCTCTACTTGTAAAGGATCTGGTGTGGGTGTGATTTAAACACTACCCACGCCCTTCCTTTTATAGTTGTCAAACTACCTTTAGGCTCCACGTCCGTAGTACCAACTTCTCACATGTGATATGTGTGAGTCGATATCAATTGTTGGTACCAAAGCTTATTGTCTATCGATATTGCGCTATGCAGATTGTCATGTGCTGATAATGCTGACATTGTCACTTGTACCAACTTTTGAAAGTATGTGTCGGATCAATACTATCGACCATTGGATGGAGATAATTTTAGTCATTTATGTTCACATCCATGGATTCTATTTTCTTAGATGTAGGTCCTACCAACCACTATGTCAGTAGTACCAAGCTGATTTCTTCTCCCCCTGTTGAATGATGTCGGTACTACTGACTACATGTGTCGGTAGTATCAAGTCTTTAATTATCCTGATACTTTCAAACAACCTCTTGGTATCTCAAACCTGGAAAGTTGCTAAGGTGTTTGTACTACTAACCACTATGTTCATAGTACCAATCCCTACACAGTAAACATGGCTTGTCTCTATAGAAAGTTAGTTCTAGTGACTTCTATGTTGATACTACTAAGAGAATTTTTAGCCATCACTATTAAATATTGTTAATACTTCTTAGTTGCTTGTCGGTAGTACTAACTTTTTTTCTTCCTGCACACTAAACCAAACTAATCAAGGTACCTTTTTATAGTGAAAAATATAAAATGCAAACTAAAAGAATGAAGTACAGTAACAACAAATGTAAAGAGAAAAATCTAAAGACAAAAATGAAAATTGGGATGCCTCCCAATAAGTGCCCTTGTTTTACGTCCTAGGATTGACAATCAGATTAAAAACAATCAGTGAAGCTTAAGTAGCTTCAAGTCCTCTTCCTCACATGTCAAATATCCCCTTAAATAGTGTTTCAGTCGCTAGCCATTTATAAGGAATGGCTCAGCTCCATTGTTAATTTCCATTGCTCCATGGGGTAGTGCCTTAACCACTACAAAAGGACCACTCCATCTAGATCTTAGTTTCCCAGGGTGTAACTTCATCCTAGAATTAAATAGACACACCTTCTATCCTATAGTGAACACTCTATGCAAAATATGACACTCATGAATCTTCTTAGTTCTATCATTATAGATCCTCAATCTCTCATAGGCATCAAACCTGAGTTCATCTAATTCATTTAACTCCAAGATTCTCTTATTTTCTACATCATCCGGATTATAATTCAACCTTCTCAACACCCACTTGGATTTATGCTCCAATTCTACTTGTAAGTGGCATGGTCTCCCATTGACCAACCTAAAAGGATTTGTTCATATAGGGTTTTATAGGTGTCCTATATGCCCAAAGAGCATTATTTAACTGCATGATCCAATTGGTCCTATTGGTTGAGACAGTCTTTTTGAAGATCTTCTTTATCACCCTATTAGACACATCAACATGTCCCTACGTTTGTGGGTGATATGGCATACCTACCATGTGCCTCACTCCATATTTTCTCAACAACGCACCAAACTTCTTATTGGTGAAGTGAGATCCCCCATCACTTATTATTACTCATGGGATCCCAAACCTACAAAATATATGATTTTTCACAAATATATATACAACATGAGCATCATTGGTGCGGGTTGGAATTGCTTCCACCCTAGATACATAATCAACTAAAAGTAATATATAGAGATTGGAATCATACACACAAAAGGACCCATAAAATCTATTCCCCATTAGTCAAAGACCTCAACTTCCTAAAAAATGTATATGGGCTTTTCATGTCTCTTAATTATATTTCCTACACATTGAAATGCATCATAATGAAGCACAAAATTGTAGGCGTCTTTAAAGAGTTTTGTCCAATAAAACCCACTTTCTAAAACTTTTTTGTTGTCCTCGAACTAGCATGGTGTCCCCCAGTGGGTAGAGAGTGACAATGTGCCAAGATACTTTCTATCTCACATTTGGGCAAACACTTCATGTAACATCCCTGACCTGGGTTATGCCTTAACCCTGGGAGTTTTTCTTAAGAAAGTTAATTAGCTCCTTAATTTTATCTTGTGAAAATTAATTAAGGCCCAAGAGAAACCTATGTTTCAATTTTGGTCTCGTTTGAATAATATTGAAGCAATGTTTGCTTATTTTGGACTAGAGTGCAAATTACCCAAGTTGAGGGGTTAACTTCAAAATTTTACATGATTAAATGTTCCTCATGAGTTGAAGCATCATGAGAATGAAGATGATGCAGAGGTATGGCTTGGGAAAAGCCTGAGTACCAAGAAAGAGCTGATAAAGCAATGTTTGTGCATTAAAACCTAGTTTTGGTATAATATGCAATTTACCCAAAACCTAGGGTTCAATATGCAAATTACCACTTCAAAATAGTCCCTAATGTTTCTTGGCATCATTTATAGCAAATAAAATGAGAGGGGCATCTCATTTGTTTCACTTTGAAAGAGAGAGAATCTTGATATTAAAATAATCAAGATTTAAGCATAATTGAAACCCTAATTCAATTTAATGCAAAAATAATTATATTAATTGGATTGCCCTTCAACCAAAATTATATTGGTTGAAAATAAACAAGTGTGGACGTCCTTGTGCCTTTCAAAGGCAATGGAAATATCTACGTGAGTGGAGAACCCACTCACATTAAGAAAAGAAAAAGAAATATCCACTAACTTATGGATATTAGTATTATATGATTTAAGGTGCTTAATTTGCTTTTCTTTAAATCTTGGATAATTGAGAGGAATAAGAGTCAAAGGATATATCCTCATAACCAAGGAAGGGAAGGTGGGAAGTGGCAAGGAAATGCAGGAGATAATCCCTACTTTCTCTCTCTTAAATGAATTTTCAATAAAATTCATATATATGCTCCTTTATCCATGAGTTGAAAGGGTAATTTCAAATCCACTTTCACTTCTTGCTTGCAAAAATGACCAAGGGAGCTTGTAGCAACAGGAGTACGACTCCCAACCTGTAGGTAAACTCCATGGCCCTCTTTCACCTTGATTCCATGGTGGAAATCACAAATCAATGCTTGATTTCTTCTTATCTCCACTCCATCTTCAATTCTAACCATTCCTTTTCACTCAAAGCTTGATGACGAGCCTTGGGATAGTTAAAGGAGTTTCATCCACCATTTTTGACGTGATATTGAAGCTTTGAATCTCAATTGGAGGCGGGTTATATAACTTGAACCCGTTTACATTATTATTCAACCATTAATTTTGCAATTATGTTGATTCCTTCTTCTTATTGATTTATTGCTTGTTGAAATTGGTAATTCCATGAAATTAGAAGTACTAGGAAATAAATGGACGAAGTTAAATGATTATGACATCATATTGGACACGTTTCCCAAAAATTGGTTATTCGATCAGTTTCAACAAGATGTTCATTCGGTTTCAACAAAATCGTTTGAAATCAAACAGTTTCGTCAAACCGTTAGAAGCCAAACAGTTTCAAACTGTTTGGAAGGGTTGACCACAGTTGAACATTTGGAGTTTTGATGTTAGTTTTGATGGTTTATGACCCATTAAATTTAATTAATTGATTCCAAAGGGTTCATCAGATGAAGGTTAATCAATTACCAAACCCTAATCGGGTTAAGTGTTGAAATTTCAATTGGTTGATTTATAATTTTGGGTTGATTAACCCAAATGGTCTTAAGACCATTTGGAGATCACCCAAACAGTCTCAAGACCGTTTGGAGGTCAACCAAGACCATTTTTAGGTCTAGGGTTGAGTATGATTGAGTAATTGAAGATCCAGAGATATCAAATTAAAATGCAATCAATAGCTCAATTGATGATTAATCCAATGATCTAAACCCTAATTGAATTTCATATATTTCAATGATGGATGGGGCAAACGGTCTCACGACCATTTGGAGGTCATCCAAATGACCTCAAGACCGTTTGAGGTCAGGTCATATCATAATTTGATGATGATTCATTGATTTTCAATTGAATCGGTTCCACAATGTTAATCATTGAAGGTTCCTCGATTTCAAAACCCTAATTGAAGGTTTCTTGACTATAAATCCTAATTCAATTGGGTTCAAAACCCTAATTGATGGTCCAATTGAAGGATGATTCAATATTTCAATTGATGAATGAATCGAGGATTCAATTGATAATCGGTCCATTGATTGAAACCTTGAATTGTTTAAGTATTGAAAGACCTTTTTGGTCCATTCGGTTTTGAGAGGGTTTGGACCAAACGGTCTTAAGACCATTTGAGTCCAAACGGTCTCAAGACCGTTGGGGTCCAAATGGTCTCGAACCATTTGGAGACCCAAATCCATTCGGTTTCAATGCATTTCTTGCTTAAATAGTTTCAAGGGCAATTTGCCCAAACGGTTTCAAACCGTTTGAGTTCTGAGAGACCAAGACTGTTAGGGGTGTAAGTAATCAAAACCATTTGAGGTTCAACATGGTAAATCCAATTGGATACCTAATTTAATTTAAAATTCAATTGGTCAATTCAATTGGATACCTCATGTAACTGAAAGTTCAATTGACCAAACCATTTGAACATCTAATATATTTAGATGATTGATACCCTTAGTGGGATTAATCATTGATGCATAATGATGCAATAATTCAATATATCATGCTAACCCTAAATTCATGTATTTGAATAAGAAGTAGGCTCAATCTAATCAAGAATTAAGTAGTGGACATCCTGGGTAGGATGAGAGAGAGAGAGAGAGAGATTCATACATGAATGATAACCATGTAAACAGTCAAGCCTAACACATTCAAAATAAATGTGATATACAATTAGGGTATGATCCTTGATAAAGAGATCATAAAACCCTAATTGAGTTGGTTGATGAATTCAAACCCTAATCTAGGGTAATGCCATGTGAAACCCTAATCCAGGGTAATAATGTAATCCTAATATAGGGTGATGCCATGTGAAACCCTAAACTAGGGTGATGATATGTAATGCTATATGAAACCCTATCCCTAAAATTGGGTGAAGGTAAGAGAAAACCCTAATGATGAAATAGTGGGTAATACCTTATGGAGATGGAATATCTCAAGTGGTTGATTACAGGCAACCTTATAGTATGTAATGCCTTAACTTAAGATAAGTATGTATCATTAAAGATAGTTGTACAAATTCTAATGGGTGACCTATGTGCTACATGATAAAGGTGATAGGTTAGTGGTTAAAAGTATTAAGAGGGAAATACCTTAATACAAGGTCAGTTGATTAACTTAAGTAAGTTGGAAGTGATGAGAAAAGTGATACATCAAGACATGATAGATATCACATTTAGCATTTCAGGGTTGATATACCTTGATGCACCTCAAATTCAATATACTTGGATAAGAAACACAAGAAGTGTGTGTTATGTAAATTGTTACAATGAAGATGTAATGAATTCAATGCACTTTGATAAGTGTTGACTAACATACTATGAGAAAGAGGTTAAGCCAAGATAATGAGTATGATATAAACATACCATGGTAAGGTTGAGAGATGAGCTCATACCTTAAATTGATAACCATTAATGATATATGATGAGAGTAATGATCATGAGTGAATAATTATGATATTATTGAATGCTCCTAGAGGAATGGAATAATAAATTAGGGTTGGACAGATAATATAAACATGAAACCCTAATTAATGTGAAATGGGAAACCCTAACCCTAATTTTTGGGTAAAGGGGTGAAAAGCCCTATTTGATGGTAAACCCTAACCATGGTAAGGGAATAATGGTGTTACTATTGTATTGCATGGTGTGATGTGAAATTGTCATGATTGTTATCATGTGTATTAACCATGCAGATATCATGAGATGAACATAGCCAGATTTGAGCTATGATATTTATATAATAAAAATGTTGATTGGCCTTGTGTGCCTTAATGTTATTGTTTCTTAGTAAAAGTAACAAAATGTGCATGGACTTTATGATCCATATGAGTAAGTGTTGCCTAGTGAAAGTTGACAAGACACTTAATGGTCCTTGTGAGCTATGTGAGATGCTTGTATAACAAGTATCATGTATACCTCGGTCTGAGGACCTAGAGGTAATAGTTACCTAACAAGTGGTAACAGTGATTAGTGATGAATTGAGGGTATGAATACCCATATTTGATCAGTAAGATAATGATGTTGCTATGATATGTGAACTTTCAAGTGATGAGATAAGGGATTAAGATCCCAATGTATTATAAGTTCTGGTAAAGCGATTGATAAGAGCTTACATGTTTCTTTGTAGCATTTGTCACAATAATTCATGTTTGAGAACTTGACTGATGCTAAAAGAATATGCTAATGTACTTAATTAATCAAGTAAAATCATATCATGTAGAGCCCTGACTATAGATCCATCAGTGTCAGTATTTACTGATGGTGAAACGGGTTGCTCCGCGGTAAAACTCGGAATGCTTATTTTTGAATATGTGGGGGTTGATGGGCGAACATATCCTTACGTCCTAATGGGGGAATTGATGGAAAGTAAATATTAAACCTCTCAATCCTTCATTATTTGTACCGGGATGGATGTATCATGAATCTCCCGAAGATTGGGATAGATGTATCACGAATCTCCCAATAATATTAATGTTGGATCTATGGAGGTAAACATGAAATCTCTCGATTGCGAAGAGAGTGCAGTCTTCGTTGTAGCTCTATAGCAAAGTTGCCAGTATACCCTGGAAAGCTATATAGCAGAGACACAAGATTTCATGCATGTGGTCTCGCACTGAACGAGATGTGGGAGGTCATGGAAGACGGCTCTTCCATTGATCTTGTATGGTACCGGTTTCGAATTCGCAATGGTCGGTTGGAGTATGAGTGATATACCTCATCTCCTCAGGGCATAAGTGTGATTGTAAAATGTAATCAGCCGTATAGCATGTTTGCTTAAGGATTGAATACGGAAATTTACTGGCTAATGTTACATTTCTTTTATGCATCTCTAGTTAATAGATGTTATTTATATCTATTTACATTCATTGCAAGTAGATGGATGAATTACGACTCTACCATGGGTAGATGCAATGTTCTCCTTAGGATAGGAGATTATTTCACTTTGTTCATACAATGATTTATCTATTGTTAAATATATATAAAATCCTTCTACTCAGTTTTATTCTAATAAATTACAATAATAATGTTTTGGCAGAGAGTTATATCTCTCACTGGGGCAATTTACAAATTGTCTCACCCATGTGGAATCCAACATTTTTTTAGGTGGACGCAGACAAAGAAATAGAAATCCCTACAGCAGAGGAAGGACAGCAATAGTAGGGATAGTAGTGAGATCTCAGGTGGAGATGTTATCTATCAAGTCATATATATAGTAGTCCTATGTGTCATATCTGTACTCTCAGGTCCTTAGAGTTAGTAGTTAGTGCTTTTAATGAATCGATCTGAGATTTTGGCTTGATGCCTCGAGATTCTTATGTTGTCTGTATATAATGTTAATAGGACAATTGATGTTTGTAACCCTCGAGAAGAGATGGTACAAGTTATGTACTTATGAACCAGGATGTAAATGTTATACATTAGTTCTTGATGAAAGAGTTTTCCTATGTTTAGATCTCTTTGCAAATGGTTTTAATTTTTAGTGATTTTTGTTAATCCACTACTAATGTTTAATTCTGCTTAATCAGTAACGATTTGTTTATCGGTCGTTTCACTTCCTAAAAATCCCATCACTACTCTACCTTAGCAAAATAGGGTCATCCCATATGTAGTGTCTCAAGGAATGGAAAATTTTGTTTTTAACTCGATACCCTCAATCTTCTGGTAGATCACCATAAGCTATGTAATTCACAATATGTGCCAGCCATGGGTCCTTATTCTTAATGGCAAACAACTTCTCATCTAGAAATTCCTCCACTATGAGTATGTCAAGATCCTTTTCACCCACTCTTTCCATCCTAGACAAATGATCTTCCACCACATTCTCTATCACTACCTTATCTTTGATCTCAATACCAAACTCCTACAATAGAAAAATCCACCTAATAAGTCTAGGTTTGGCATCCTTCTTTTGCAACAAATACTTAATTGTTGCATGATCAATCCACACAATAACCCTTGCCCCGATCAAATACAAGTGAATTTTTTCAAAAGAAAAATCTATCTCCAACAGTTCTTTTTCACTTGTTGTACAATTAAGTTGGGCATCATTTAGGGTCTTTGATGCATAGTATATAATGGTGGGGGTTTTATCCTTCTGTTATCTTAGAACAACCCCTATCACATAATCGGATGCATCGCACATAAGCTCAAATGGTTAGCTCCAATCTGGAGCCTGAACAAAAGGTGTGGAGACTAGTTTCTCCTTCAACACCTGGAACTCTTTTAAACATTGCTCATCAAAATCAAATTTAGCATCCTTCTCTAGTAGTTCCAAAAGCGGCTTTGCTATTTTTAAAAAATCCTTAATGAAGTGTTGATAAAAATCGTCATGTCCTAGAAAACTCTGAACTCCCTTCACTGATGAAGAGATAAGTTCACATTTTATCAAATTCAACTCCATTTGTTAATTGGACACCTTGTATCCCAAGACTATTCCCTCACTCACCATCATGTGGCACTTTTCTTGATTCAACACTAGGTGAGTGTATTCACATCATTGTAAAACCTTATCAAGATAAGGTAGTCCTCAAAAGGCTCTCCATACGCCAAAAAATCATCCATGAAAACCTCAAGACAATGCTCCACCATATCAAAATAAAATGGTGAGCATGCATCTCTAGAAAGTCACAAGTGCATTTCATAGACCAAAAGGCATGTGGCGGTAAGAAAAAGTACCATAGGGCCAACTGAAAGTATATTTTTCTTGGTCTTGTGGCTCGATGAAAATTTGATTATACCCAGAAAACTCGTCAAGAAACTAGAAATGAAAGTGTCTGGCGAGCTGTTCAAGAATTTGATCAATAAAAGGAAGTGCAAAATGATCTTTAAGTGTGGCAGAATTCAAATAGTATAATCAATGCATACATGCCACCCGATCACCAACCAAGTAGAAATCAATTCACTAGCCAAATTTGTGGTGACAATTATCCCCCCTTTCTTAGGAATAACTTAGGTAGGACTTACCCAATTCGAGTCTGAGATATCATAAATTATACATGTCAATAGAAGCTTTACTACCTCCTTCTTCACCACCTCAGTCATGATTGGATTGAGACACTGTTGAGTTTGTACTATTGGCTTGGCAACTTCTTCAATGTGGATCTTGTGCTGCCAAAGCTAGGGGAGATCCCCTTGATATCTGCAATTGACCACCCAAATACTGCTCGGTGGTTCTTTAGCACCACAAGCAACTGCTCCTCCTCATGGATGCTCCAGGAGACTAAGATATTGACCAGAAACTTCTCATTTGCTCCCAAAAAAATGTATTTTAGATGTGGCAGCAATGGCTTCAACTCAAGCTCTGGTGGACTTTGTAAGGATGGAATCAATGGAGTTGGAGGTGTCCCTAGATCTTCATAGTGCCTTGTGTAGAAACATGATAATGCCTTCAAGAATAGTACACTCTCTTCTAGAGAACATAAATGAGTGTAATCATCCACCAAATTCATGATGCACGCCTGCAGTGGTAGTTGTAGATAGGCTTGGGTAAGAGTGAAAAGTATTGTCTCCTCAATTGTCTTAGGGCAAAGCTCCTCCTCTTCTTCATTGGGATATTGTATTGTCTTGGTTAATGAGACTTCCTTAGTGTTCTCCATGATGTCTACTGCCAAGGTGCCCTTTTGTAACTTTGTCATCACATCAGCCATGTCTAGGAATGGTTTCCCTAGAAGTAGAGACACCTCTCCTTGTAAATGATGTAGCATGTGACATTATACACTATCACCTATTATTTTCAAAGAGTCTAACATCTTGATTTTAAAGCGGTCGTCCTGGATACCTAGTGTCCGTCTTCCTATTCCCGTCTCTAAGATCATATCTGCAGTAGCTTGAAATGGATGCCCTAGGAGTAGTTCATTGCCATGATCATCCTGCATCTCTATGACTATAAAATCTACTGGAAACACAAATTTTTCAACCTTGACAAGAGCATATTCATAGATTCCATATAGCCTAACCATTGAATTGTCTGCTAGTTGTATGGTCATATTGCTCTTCCTAGATTCTTTCAGTCCCAACTTCTTGAAAGTAGTCAAGGGCATGAGATTTATTCTTGCTCCAGAGTTGCATAGAGCTTCCCCAAACTTGGTCCTCCCTATGTATCAAGGTATGTTGAAACATCCTAGATACTTCCTTTTCTTTGGAAGTCTCCTCTGAATGAGGGCACTAATATCCTCTCACACACCACCACATTGGAATCAGTGATCCTTCTCCTTTTATTGATTATGTCCTTTAGAAACTTGCCATAAAACATAATCTACTCTATTACATCAATGGGAGGTATGTTTATAGTCCAAGATCCTCTGAAATTGTTGGTCCACGTTATTTTCCTTCAAACTAATTGGAAACATCATTGGATTCATTAACTTCCTTTGGTGGGGTGGCACATATGCCCTTTCCTGACCTCTTTTAGTTCATCAGTCTCTTTTTTGGCTTCTTTCTCTTGCATTGTGGTGTCTGGCTCAATTGGATTAGTAGTCAACATTGGTCCTTCTTCACTTGCATTATTACTTACCTCTGATTGTTTTATGTTCATTTACCAATTTATTACCACTTTGAAGTAGCACTGCCTTCACATGCTGTGTTGGGTGGTATATCAATATTTGATGTGAAACCTTATTGTCGCAGCTTCTTCAAGGATGCAACTTCTACTGCCAACTATGAAATCTAGTTCTCAGTGTTAATAAAATGATCTCCTTGATTTTGCAAGTCCCTCTGTGTATGGCCTATAATCACCTCATTTTGACTTATCAGCTTGTCTACCATGTCTTCAATGCAGTCTATCTTAATGGGTCCCCTCTCCTATTGTGGGTTTCCTTGTTGTGGCTTTGCATGTTGTACTTTAGATAGGTCCTACTAAAAGTTTTTGGGATGATTCTAAGAGAATTTAGGATCCTTCCTCCATGAATAATCATTGCTACCCTGATAATTCTGCTGGCACATATACATGCACTCCTCTTCCTCACCTCCATAGGAATTTCCCAATTTTTTATCTAGTTTCTTGGCCAAAATGTCCAACTTGTCACTCAATGCAGTAATGAGTCTATACTCTCCAGTGCTCTTGATAGTTTCTAACATTTCTCTTTCATCTCCCCATGACTAATACTTAGCCATGTTCTTTAGAATCTCGTGACACCTGGATGGCTTGTTGTTAAGGATAAATTTTAAACTGGCACTATCAAGTGTGGTCCTATATCCTTTGTGCAACATGTAATAGAAGGTCTTTTCTTGGTCATAGAGTTCAATCCCATGTTGAGGAACTTTCCTCGACATGTTCTAGAATCTCTCCCATGCTTGAGAATAGGACTCCTTTGCATTCTGCTTGAAGTTGTATATTTTTCCTACTAACGTGTTTGTCTTTTGGGGCGGAAAGTAACGTTCAAAGAAAACATCAATCATCTGATCTCGGGTTCCTATGGACTCTGGCGGAAGGCTAAGAAACCATGACTTTGCATTGTCTAATAGTGAAGAAGGAAATAGCTTCAAATAGATCATTGTTCTTTGAACACTGTCAATCTTCACCATGTCGCAACTTTCTACAAAGTTATTAATGTGCACCATTGGGTCCTCCAAACTATAGAAATGGAATGTTTGTGATTTGACTAATGTCACCAAACCATGGCTTATCTTGTAGTGCCCACATTAATATTCTACCTTTTAATTGGGCCCAACTTTGATGTAACATAAGAAGCTTTGATCTTCTCCCAGATAGTATGTTCTTCAGTTGTTGCATTATCGTCACCCATGTCTGGTTGTTCTGGTTGCGTAGGCTGGGGTGGTAGGGTAGGAATGAGTCTTTCCATAGAATCATGGTACTCTCTTTCCCTATGAAAGAACTCCTTCTGGTAGGCACTTTGTTGAGTTCACCCTCTGCGTTCGGTGCTACTTATCTACACCATGCACTAGTACCTAAAAATAGTGAGATCTATGTGAGAAAATAGATACTAGTAACTGGATGAATATTTGAATTTTTGCTTTAAAAATAGTAAAAATAAAATAAAATTTTGTGGCCTAGAGTGTCCGGCCACAGCACTCGTAGTGTTTGATACACCATTTTCCCCAGTAATGGTGCAAAAAGTTTGATGTGTGTAAACTACACGTCTAAAACATAAGTGCACCTATCAATGTAATATAGGCCTAAAGAGGCATGGATGTTGAACACAGGGAAAATGTATGTCTAGAAACTACTACTAACGATCACCTAATCAGCTAGGCATAAGACATAGAGTGATTGGTTGATTAATCGACTAAATTTCAGGAATTAAAACTAAAATTACTAGTTGTGATCACAGAATTAATGAATTCCTTAGGACAGTGGTTTCACTACAATTCACATTGCAATTAATATCATTTCATTAATATTTATCTCTACTAACCCTAGACCAAGGGACTTGTAGCAAGAATTACCCCCTCTTGCAGCGTAATTCACTACCTAATCTAATACAAATCACACTCTCATAGTGATTTAATTATTAGTTAGGTGCTTTTACAACTTCTATAGGTTACTCCTTTCATAGTTGTAGGCCTTCTTTTGAAGTGTGGTCTAAGATATGTATCTCTACAACCTATCCAACCCTTAATTCCTTTCTCAAAACAATTAATGGTCTACGAAATCACCTATTGTGATCAGGTACAGGCAATTCGTAAAGCAATCATAGATATATGTCTAGAAATGTAGAGAATATTAATTCATAATTGTTAATCACAATGTAAAATTAGGCTACTCATGGGTCCTAAAGAACGAAGGGGATGAGAGCTACATCAGTTTCATTGTAAAATACATGGGAGAAGGAAAGAAAAATATGGGAAATATTAGAAGACTAAAGTAACCCCTACAGAAGATGGTCTGGATAACTCCCTCTCTTGAATGTTCTGATTTGCTAACCTCTGACTGCAAATTTGTCCACTAGAGGTGCTCAAATCTCCTGAAATGTGAATTTCTACTCCTATTTCTTCTCTAATGGCTCTCGGTTGTCGTGCAATGGAAAGGAACTTGATCTCTCAGTCTGTTCACACTTTCCCTTAGTCATATAATTATTGACTTAGTGTGTCATTAAGTCCCAATTGTTGGATTAGTTGTGATTTTCGATCTAGCATGATCGCACCAAGTACTACCGATGTGTTGTTGGTAGTATTGATACCTTCTTTTTAATTTTTCGGTACTACCAAGTCCATTTTAGTAGTACGGAGATTTTCTCTGGCATATCCTATTGGATTTTCAGTCAAAGTCGGTACCACCGAGCTGGGCGTTGGTAGTACCGAGACTCCTCCAGAGTGCTCCTGCAAAAATATCGGTAGTACCGATTCTTGTGTTGGTACTATCAAGTTTCCTCTATTGATCCATGTTCCTTTTCATCAAATGTCAGTGCCACCAATAGACACGTCAGTAGTACTGAGTTGATTCATTTCTTATAAATTCACCTAAAACATAAGCAACAAAGAACATAAGCTCCAAAACAATGATATGTCAATATGGAATAGTTAAAATAGTGAATATTTGATTCAGTTAAGTGTCACATGCCAACTATGCACAAATAATATGAAAATGGTCAATAAGTGCACAAAATACATAGTAAACTAGCTTGTAAAAAGTGATGATTATTCACTACATCAAGCTTCAATGAAACATGGATAAGATGGATGTGACAATGTGTTGATTCAGCTAGCTTCTCCATCTTGGTGAATGGCACATCTGCCAGCTTGATAAAAGGGAAGAATATACTCAGACAAGGGGATCTGTTATCCCCTTTAGTGTTCACTGTTGTCATGGAGTTTGTTACATAGAAGATGAAGAAGGTGGAGGAGATTAAAGAAGTGAAAACCTATACAACATCCATGCATGAAAGTCATGAGTCACCTTATCTTTGTTCATGATGTCCTGGCATTTGTAGAAGCTAATGCAAAGGTACTACAAGGGCTGAAATGAATCCTATAGGAAGTTGGGGAACAAATAGGTCTATAGATCAAGATTAACAAAATGCAACTTTTTCTCTCAAAAAAATTGTTTAGGAATGCAGGATAGGCTAATGGAAGAAACGAGTGTTGCCTTGGGGGAGCCAATCAAATATTTGGGCTTCCCACTAGTGGGTGGTAATGTTATGGTGAAATATTTTGTAAGTGGTAGTGTTTGAATTGAGGAGATGTTGGGCAAACGGCCAACACAGAACACATCTTGGTTGGGCATTCTTGTCTGATCCAATCAGGTGTGGAGGGATTGCTTATATTCTGGTTGAAACAAGGGGAAATTACAGTGCCAATGCTAGACTGAATGGAAATGAGAATTGTTGGTTTTCTTTGAGGTGGTAACTATCATCCCATGAGATATGCAAGGCTGGAATTTCTGAAGGACAAGGAGGAACAGAATGAAAAGACTACATGATATTTCCATATGGGGTACCTTGTATAGGATTATAAAATTTTAGAATCCCAGATCAGTGTAGGGTACATGGATGAGATTGAGATATCCTAGAGGTATGGATTATATGCTGAAAATAAGAGAAGATCACTCCAGAATGATTAATGTGATGACAGTTGTGTGGTAGGAAAATAAAACTCTCTTCACAACTTGGGAGAGTGGCTAGAAATTAAGGGATGGTAAGATGATTCTATGGAAGATTTCCAAACTAAGAGAAGATGAGAAACTGTGGTCAAATCATGTGTGGCTCAATAGCTATGTGCCAAAGTGGAATTGCTACTCTATAATGCTATGCATGGAGCGCTAGAGACCCTAGAAAAGGTTCAAAGTGTTGACCTAAGTGTTATACTTTGTCCATATTCTGATAATGACTTGACCATTCCATTCATATGCATCTAATATGTTTGTCTAAGATTGGTTTTAGGCATTAGGTACATGAAAAGGATAATTGCTTAAGCCCTAGCTTGGCTTAGTTCAAGTCAAAAGCAATACAACTGCACTTTTGTGGAAAACACTCCAAACCACCTTAGAACATTTTTGCAATCATTTGTATTGATGATATGACTTGTAACTAAGATGAGAAAAATCAAGGACACTTAATTCCAACATTTGATCACTTAAATTTCATCAGTCGAGATACAAATTCGACCGATCTTAATTGGATTTTAAAAATGAATTTTGATCGATTGAGTATCACTTTGACAGAACTTGACCGATCCCTCTACAAACCAAACTCAATTTAAGTGGTCGGTCGAGTTGCCAGTCAGACAAACTCTACTGATGGTTTAAATTGGCTTTGTTGCATAGTATAATTGGTCAAGTTATCTTTATTGAAACACGACTGAATGCATTGTATAGAAAATGTAGAAAAAGAGATTCTAACCATTAGAGGGGTGCGAAATTCAAAATTGTATATGTTGCAACTTTCTAAACGGATAGAAAATTTTCATGAGTGTTCCCACACTCTAGTGGATACCCCCATCTATAAATAGGACATCCTCAAGTTCATTCCAAGGTTGCTTATTCATGAATTCAAGGTCCTTACCATAGTTTAGTCTATTAGTCCACTTGAGTCCCTTTCTCTCTCTTGATTACAATTCATTTCATGCATTATGAGTGAGATAGAATTCCTATGAGAAAGCTATTGTCTTGTAAACTTGTGAAGCTCTGAGTATCTCTCTTTCCCCAGCTCCCTTTATTGAAGATCAAGTTGGTGAAAGCTTCTCCAAGTGAAGGAGAAGGTGCAAGCTTCTTCAAGCTATAGAAGAAGTTGCATAAAGCTTCTCTGAGTGAAGGAGGAGGACAAGGTAAAAGATCCAAGGAGCTTGGTGGGTAAATCCTCAAGTCAAAAGACTTTGTGCAAGAAGGGGGTCTCCTTGGTGAAGGCATCCAGCTTCTTGTAAGAGTGGGTAAGACCTTTGTGAGGTAGAATACTATAAGACCTTGTTTGTAAGGTTGTTGGCTCCCTTGACCTTAAAGAGAAATTGGTTATCCTTGTCTCGGAAATGGAAGGTCATATATTGTAACTCTTATAAGTGAATATAAGGAGTAGACATCTTAGAAGTCCTAGAGCTTGACCTCTCTAGGTGGTAGATTGACTCTCTCCTAGTTTGGAGAGTGGAACCACTCTAAAATAGCTTATTCACTTGGTTTCTTCAATCTCTCTCATCCTAGCTATGTATGTTTCAATTGCCATCAAATTCACTATTTGCAGTTAAACTTATTTGAAGTAACTTGAAGGTCTAACAAGTTTTGTGTGAGTGTTTTTAGCTATATTCACCCCCCTCTAAAGCCATTAGATCCAACAAGTGGTATCAGAGCCACAGTCTTCTTTGACACATCTCCCATGAGATGAGCAGATGGGTGCCTTACTTACGTCACTCAACCTAGAGGGACACTTCTCCATGCGACCATCAGTCTTCCACGGCACCAACTTTCTCTAATGGAAATGGAAAATGTGGTTCTTCCTCCAAGGAACCAACTACGACATGTGGAAGGTGGTGATCCTCCCATACAAGCAGCCAACCCATGATGTAGCCGCTTGGGATGAAGCTATAGTCAAGAAGGCATAGCTCAAATCCAATGCAGTTAGCATCATATACATTGCCCTCACTCCTTTCGAGTTCAACCCGATCTCATCTTCGGACACAACCCATGATATTTGAAACAAGTTGTGCATCACATATGAAGGCACACAACAAGTCAAGGAGTCCAAGATCTACATGCTCAATGGGCTACTTGAGAACTTCAAGATGGGGAAGAAGGAAAGAGTGGTGGACATGTACTCAAGGATCAACACCATCATCAATGGACTTGCAGCTTTGGGACAACCCTTGGATATAGGGGCAATCAACTCAAAAGATACTTAGATCCCTTCCTAAGAGATTGGAACCCAAGGTGACTTCAAGAAGTAAGAAGCCTTGGATACTTAGCCACCAAGGATTTCATTGGCAACCTCCAAGCCCATGAGTCAAGGCTAGATAAGCAAGAAGATAAGGAGTCAAAGAATATTAGAGACAATTCCTTCAAAGTCCAAGTGGAGGCAATGATCCTTCAATAATAACTTGCTTTCTGCTCCTCTCCTACCTCCTCAGGTGAAGATGATGGCCCTAGTGACCATTAAGCCAACTACTCCAAGGGAAAGCACTTCAAAGGAAAGGCTTCATCATCCTCAACTCCTAGGTTCTATGAATGTGGGAAAAAGGGGCACTACAAGAATGAATGCCCAAAGGCCAATAAGAGCCACCACAAGAGCAACTACAAGAAGAAGGGTGAATACAAGAAGGAAGGCAAATACAAGAGGAAGGATAAGATGGAGAGAGGGAAAAAAATCAAGGATGCATCTCATGCGTCTTGGGAAGAATCCTCTTCAAGTGTCTTAAGCTCAGATGAAGGTGAATGCCATCTTGCACTCATGATCTCTAAGAAGAAGAGGTTGGGTAATATTATTGATGATCTTTATGCTAAAATTGACATCTCAAAATGATAAAGTGCATCTTGAGAGCATTGATTCTTTGTAAGGCCAATTTCTTGATTTGAGCTCCAATACAATGGGTTGGAGTTGAGAATGGGATCTACCTTAAGAACATCTTTAGTCTTAAGGAAGACAACAAAAAATGCCTTGATGAGCTTGAGTTACTTAAAACTGAAAATATTGAACTTAAGCTTGTTTGTGATGCTCGTAGGGATAAGAAAAATGGTTATCTTGTTGAACTTAAATTACTTTGAACTAAAAATGCTAGGTTACTTTCTCAAGTAAATGATTTATCTTCTAGACATATTTTGCCTAGCAAGGATGTTTCTTCTATTACTCTTGAAAAAGATTCATATTTGACTAAAGCCCTCTATCTAAAGGACGATATGTTGCATGCTAATGATGATATTTCTATTTGTCTTCTGTCGTTATCACTCTTATTGATGATAATCATAAGTTGAGAGCTACCTTGCAAACTTTCCTCAAAGGGAAGAAGTCCATTGATGGAGTCTTGGATCACTCCACCAAACATAGTGGTAAGAGTGGTCTTGAATATGAGGATGCTTCAAAAAGAAAAGGTAAGGGTAAGAAGAATAAGAGCAAGGAACCTCCAACTTTCCATGGAGAGTCATCTGGCTCAAAGAACCCTATGGTTTGTTCTTATTATAAGAGTGATGATCATTATTCTACTTATTGTCCTTACAGGGAGAAGGGGACCAACCCCAAGATGAAGTGGGTCCCCAAGCTAACCATGGATCCCAAAGTTTGAATCAGGCACCAATTATCCTATTTTCTTGTAGGCTAAAGGCAAATGGGTTTTTGATAGTATCTTCTCCAAACACATGATGGGTGAAATCAGCCATTTCAATCAATTCACCAAAAAGAAAGGAGGTTCAATGACAATTTGGGACAACAACAAGGGTAAGGTAATAGGTGAGAGTGATGTAGGTGATTAATTTTGCATCAACAATGTACTTCTTGGGGATGGCCTACATCACAATTTAATAAGTGTTAGTCAACTTTGTGATAATGGTTATCTTGTTATGTTTACTTCTTTAGAATGCTTGCTTCTATATTCCCTCTCCTACAATGCCATATATAAGGGAACTAGAAATGGTGATCTTTATATTATTTTGCTTTACTCTATTAAGCCTATTGTTGGTAGATGTCTTGTTGCCAATTCAAATTATCTTTCTTTATGGCATTGTAGGCTTCGTCATGTAAATATGTATCAAATGAAGAAGTTCAGCAAAAAGGATTTGGTGAAGGGACTTCCTAAATTGGCTTTTAAACAGGATGAGGATTGTCAACCCTGTACCCAATAAAAGAAAACCAATTCCTCCTTCATATACAAAGGAGTCCTTAGCACCAAAAGAGTTCTAGAGATTCTACATATTGATCTATTTGAACCAATGCGTACTCAATCGATTTGTGGTAGCAAGTATTGCTTAGTGATTGTCGATGATTTTTCTCACTTTACTTGGACCTTCCTTCTTGTTTCAAAAAATGATACTCTCTATGTTTTCTTGACTTTTTGCAAATGAGTGGAAAATGAAGATTCTTGTCGGAATGTTTCTGTCCATAGTGATCATGGGGGAGAATTTGAAAATGAGTTGTATATGTGCTTTTGTGAGGAATTCAGTTGTGCACATAACTTTCTTCACCTCAAATGCCTCAACAAAATGGGGTTGTAGAGAGGAAGAATAGGTCACTATATGAGATGGCTAGGACTATGCTTCTAGAGCAAAACACTCCAAAGAAATTTTCAGCCAAAGCCGTCAATACTTCATGTTTTGTGCAAAACCAGGTTTTTACTCATCCTTCGCTTAAGAAAACCCCCTATGAGCTATGGCATGGTAGAAAGCCTTCCATTGATTTCTTTCATATTTTTTGTTGTCCTTGTTTTCTTTTGAACACTAAGGAATCCCTCGACAAGTTTGATCCTAAGTCTTACAAGGCTTTCTTTCTTGGCTATAGCACTAGCAGCAAGGCATCTAGAGTATATAATATAGAACTGTGTAAAGTAGAAGAATCTATAAATGTTATATTTTTTGAGACTAACCCCTCTATTTCCAAAGATATTGTTCCAAATGAGGATGTTGCATGTGAGGTGATTCCTCTCTTAAAAGAGGTCACATCGGTGATAAAGTAAAGGAGGTGTTAGTTGATGAAGAATAGAAGAATGTAGAAAAGAAGGATCCAACTCCCCCCTTTGCAAAGCATCATCCAAAAGAGATGATCATAGGCAATCCTTTTGAAAGGGTGAAGATGTAGGCTGCCTACAACAAAGAACAAGAAGGCATCACCTTCATATCTTAGCTTGATCCTAAAGATGTCAAATAAAGTCTCAAGTATGATGAATGGATCCTAGCTATGGAAGAAAATTTTGATCAGTTCAAACGAAACAAAGTTTGGATCCTTATGACAAGACCAAGTGATAGAAATATCATTGGCACCAAATGGGTCTACTACAACAAGCTTGATGAAACTGACAAAGTGGTAAGGAACCAAGCAAGGTTAGTTGCTCAGGGCTACAATCAGTAAGAAGGTATAGATTTTGATGAAACTTATGCACATGTTGTAAACTTGAGTCTATTAGAATGTTTCTTGCTTTTTCCAGACAAGAATTTTCTTCTTTATCAAATGGATGTTAAAAGTGCATTTTTGAATGGTACAATTGAGGAGGAAGTGTATGTTTGATAACCTCCAGGCTTGGAACATGATAACTAGCCTAACCATGTTTACTTGTTGTAAAAAACTCTCTATGGTCTCAAACAAGCACATCAAACTTGGTATGAGAAACTAAAGAACTTTTTGTTAGATAATGGATATATCATGGTCAAATAGATTTTACCTTGTTTCTAAAGCACAATTCTAACAATCTTCTTATCATCCAAATTTATGTCGATGATATCATTTTTAGCGGAACTAATCTTGATCTTTGGAAGGAATTTAGTGATCTTATGCAGAGTGAATCTGAGATAAGCATGATGAGGGATCTTAACTTCTTCCTCAGCTTCCAAATTAAGCAAACTAAGGAAGGTGACTTCATCAACCAAGGCAAGTACACAAGTGACCTACTTAAGTGCTTTGGGATGAAGAATACCAAGTCGATGGACACCCCCATGTCAAACAATGCCAAGCTCGATAGAGATGAAGAAGGTGAAAAGGTAGAGAGAATCTCTATAGAGGTATGGTTGGAAGATTACTTTATTTAACTACCTCTAGTTCTGACATAATGTTTAGTGTTGGCTTGTGTGCTTGATTTAAATCAAGCCCTAGGAAATCACATCTTATAGCAGTTAAGAGGATTTTGAGGTATCTAACCAAAACCCAAAATTTTGGATTATGGTATCCCAACTCAAGGGACTTTACTCTTATTTCTTATAGTGATGTTGATTACACATGTCTTTGATTGATAGAAATTGCATGGGTGGCACTTTCTTCTCCTAGGACCATGCCTAGTTTCTTGGTTCTCTAAGAAACAAAGCAATGTGGCTCTATCAACTACCGAGGTGGAATACATTGTAGCTGGGAGTTGTTGTGCCCAAGTCCTATGGATGAAGCAAATTCTCCAAGACCTTAACATTTATTTTGATGATTCTCCTATCTATTGTGATAATACTAGTGCAATTAACTTGTCACACAATCCTATATTGCATATTAGAGCTAAACATATACAGGTCTGTCATCACTTTCTTTGTGACCACATTGCCAAGAACGATATTTATATCACGCATGTGGATACGGAGAATCAGTTAGCAGACATTTCACTAAACCTATAGCTAGAGAGAAATTTGCTTTTAATAGATCCAAGAAACTACTTATAACTACTCTTGATGATAATGACATGTCTTCTATCTAGTTGTTCTTTTACCTGTATGTTTCTTGCCTAAAATTAATCATCTCCTGCTTGATATGTGCTAAAATTGCCTTGTTTCTATGCCTTGTTTTGCTCATTTTGGGTATCTTTTTCAAATGTTTGTTTTATCACAAAATAGTACCATGTGATGAGTGAAATGTGCCTCAATATGTTTAAAATTCATAATAGGCTAAAGAAATAGAATTAATTAGCACCCTACATGCTAGAAGTTAAGTTCTCAAGTTTTTGCACAGGCAACTTGTCGGTTAAGTTGCCAACTCGACTGATCCCACACCGAGGTCAAGGGTTTTTCTCTTGATCGGTCAAGTTACCCCAGGACAAACTCATCTGATAGTTGAGTTGGACTAAACTTAAAATAGGTTTTGGCTGACATTTCTCCCTCTCGACTAGAGAAAAATCAACCAATTTCTAGCTCCAACCCCTCTTGACCTCCAACCCTAGGTGCGACCATCCTTTCCCTTATCTAGCCTAGCCTCTCTTGCCTCCTTCCACACCCATTAAGTGGTTAGAAGGTCTGTTTGTGTGGTTATTTTCTTCCTTTGGTTGTTATTGCTTCTCAAATATGTTCTCATGATGTCCAACTGAAGAAAGAGAGCTACCCCAGGTGGAGTATCCTCATCCTCATCCAACCTTCTCTTCTATCCTTTGATGAAACCTCCTTTATCTCTTCTGAAGCTCTCAATCACTACAAGGAGCTCCTTCCTAGGAACCGCTTTCCTTTTAGAGCCTTGTTTGAGCCTCCTCTCAAAAAAAAGGATGTCATCAAAGAGATTGTTGACCTTTTCCATACCCATCACCTAGGTGCTCTGTGGATAGAACACTTGTTCTTTCAAAATTCCATTACAATAACCAAGGCGGTCCATGAATTCTATGCTAATATTTCATGGAACTATGACACATTAGTGCCACCACCCAACATCTAGGTCATCCTCACCTCCATGATTGTCAGAATTAAATCCACAATCTCTGAAGAGTCCTTGAACATATTTTTCAATGGAACAGAGGTCACAACACATGGATAAAGGATTATCCTGACTATTTTGACCTTTTGGAACGTAATGCTTCCTAAAAGCACTTTAATCTCACTCTTCCTAACATCTACAAGTTCTTTAAGAAGACTCAGGTACCCTATCAAAGGAAGTCAACCTTACCATCATATTCCCTTGATCTCAAAAATAGGTTGCTCGCATTAGTTGTTAATTGTAATGTCCACCTGGAGAAACATCAACTGGACATTGCAGAGAATATTGTTATAATCATTAGTGTTCATTGAAGAACATTGGAGTCAAGTGGTCCCGATATATCCTACATCACATGACCTACTCTGATTTTGGGAAGAACACTCATGGTACTCACCCACCCTACCTTGCCTTGATATGTGGTTTGTTCTCTTTTGCTGCCCATAATACATGACCTTCATTACAAACCCAATTGGAAAGGAGTCTACATTAGGGAAACCACAATCAAGAAGACCTTCCTAACTACCTCCTCTACCACACCTGGAGCCTCTACCTCTACCTCCACCCATGCACCTCCACCTCCACCACCATCCCGACCTGCTCGCGCCTCCTTCAATGAGTCAAATGAAACCCTTATGGATAGTTGATGCATCAACAGACATACAACCTTCAGGTTCATGATCACTTGCACCATGACCTCTGCCAGATCATGTCTACCATGAACCTATCCTGCAACCATCCATACCCCTCCTACCAGCCCTACCCAGGTGGTGACTATGCTTCCTATTCTTATAGTCACTTCTACCCAGCCCCTCCATTTGTTGCGTCCACTGCCACACATGTTGCTGATGGTGGACCTACCCCTACACCTAGAGTGATTCCTCCACTGGCTTTGTCTACTATCTCTTTGTCTATCCTACTTTCCAGCCTTGGAACCTCTGCTCCCACCTTTCCCCAAGCACATGAGTTATATGATATTGGCATGTCTTGGGATGAGAAGAATGACATGTGGCCCGATCATGGTCTTGGTCCTTCTTTTGATGAGGACATGCTTGACCAAGATGATGAGGATGTTGCTAATGATGAGGAGTCCACTGAGGATGATGGCTCTGATGCCTGTTCTAATGACGACTTCATTGTGGCTCTGGTGATGATGAAGGTAATGTTGCTATCTTTGTTGCACCTTCAAATGGAGATGAGGAGTACGAGCCTGGAGCTGACAATGATGATGCAGATGATGACCCCATGGATATAGATAGCTTAGATATATAACTAAATGTCTTAGTTCTTTAGTATTTAGGTGATGATCATATATATCTTTTTAGACTCTTATGCACTATGACATTTGGGAACTGTATTTGAGATGTACTATTTTATCATCCAGTTATTTTATCATTGATTTATAGTTCTTATAGGGAGAACATGCTCTAGTGTTGTAATATTAATCATATGTACCATAACTCTCGGGTTTACTATATCTTATGAGCTAGGGGTATGTTATCCTATATTTTGATTATGAATTTGGCTTGCTTGTTTCTCTTTACCTCATCTCTGTTTGTTGTGTGCTATGTGGTTGATTGCTTTATCTTGTACTTTTGAAGAAGACCAGTGTTTTTAGCTCTTTCTACCTCCCTATCTTTCTACAATGAGAAAGGAGGAGAAATGACCTAAGACATATTCTTCTACCGCTTGTATGATCCTTTTCTTGTCAATTATTGACATATCATGTGACTTGCTAGAGGACCATATAGTATGTATACATGCTATGGTTATTTTGTGGAAAGACAAACCATACAGGCTTAGGTAAGCATGAACTGAGGAGGAGAAATTCACATTGTTCAATCATGTATCCCCTTGAAATTCACAAGGTAATGGTTTAATTCTCACACCCTTTATCAAAGGTAAAGGTTTGAATTTCATATCCTTTTCAATATGTTGAGGAATGGTTTGTCATTGTCAAAAAGGGGGAGAATGTTGACCTAAGTGTTATACATTGTCCATATTTTGATAATGACTTAACCATTCCATTCATATGTATCTAATATGTTTTCCTAAGATTGATTTCACAAATTAGGTACATGAAAAGGATCAAATTTCTCAAGCCCTAGCTTGGCTTAGTTCAAGTCAAAATCGATACAAATGCACTTTTGTGGAAAACACTCCAAATCACCTTAGAACATTTTGCTAATCATTTGTATTGATGATATGACTTGTAACTAAGATGAGAAAAAATCAGGGACACTTAATTCCGATGTTTGATCACTTAAATATCATTTTGTAAAATTCATTACAGGAACTTCATCAGTCGAGTTACAAACTCGATAGATCCTTAATAGATTTTTAGAATGAATGTTTATCTATCGAGTTTCACTTTCACATAACTCGACTGATCCCTCTGCAAACCAAACTCAATTTAAGTGATCAAACGAGTTGCCACCAGGACAAACTCCATTGATGGTTTAAATTGGTTTTGTCGCATAGTGTGATTGGTCAATTTTATCTTTATTGAAACTCGACCAAATTCACTGTATGGAAAATGCATAAAAAGTGACTCTAACCGTTGAAGGGGTGCAAAAATCGAAATTATATTCGTTGTAACCCTTCAAACAATTAGAAAATGTTCATTAGTGTTTCCACACTCTAGTAAACACCCCCAGTTATAAATAGGACCTCTTGGAGTTCATTCAAAGGTTGCTCATTCATGCTATTCAAGGTGCTTACCATAGCTGAGTGTTATTAGTCCACTTGATCCCCTTTCTCTTTCTTGATTACAATTCATTTTGTGCATTATGAGTGAGATAGGATTCTTGTGAGAGAGCTACTATCTCGTAAACTTGTGAAGCTCTCAAGATCTCTCTTTCTCCAACTCCCTTTCTTGAAGATCAAGTTGGTGAAAGCTTCTCTAAGTGAAGGAGAAGGTGCAAGCTTCTTCAAGTTGTAGAATAAGGTGCATAAAGATTCTCCAAGAGAAGGAGGAGGACAAGGAGGAAGATCCAATAAGCTTGATGGGTAAATCCTCAAGGCAAAAGACTCAGTGCAAGAAAGGGATCTCCTTGGTGAAGGCATCCAGCTATTTGCAAGAGTGGGTAAGACCTTTGTTAGGTAGAAGACCATCTCTTGGATAGGTAATATCTTGTTTGCAAGGTTGTTGGCTCCCTTGACCTTAAAGGTAAGCTAGGTATCCTTGTCCTGGAAAAGGAAGGCCATATGTTGTAACTCTTATAAGTGAATATAAGGAGTATACATCTTAGAAATCCTAGAGCTTGACCTCTCTAGGTAGTGGACTGACTCTCTCCTAGTTTGGAGAGTGGGACCACTCTAAAATATCTTATTCACTTGGTTGCTTCAATCTCTCTCATGCTTGCTATGTATTTTTCAATTTCCATCAAATTCACTATTTGCAATTAAACTTATTTGAAGTAACTTGAAGGTCTAACAAGTTTTGTGTGAGTGTTTTAGCTCAATTCACCCCCACCCTCTAGAGCCCTTAGATCCAACACAAAGATGGAACCCTGAGGTTGATACTACCAGCAATCTCTGTGGAGTAGGTTGTAAAACAAAAGCTCACCTTTTCAGAACATGTACTTGTACGAGAGAGATATGGTTGGCCGTAAGTGGATTTCCACATCGGTTGCAGTCACCCTTAGTAGATGCAAATATGTGGAGGCTAAATGATGTATATGTAGTCTTGTAAGGTCTGATCGACACTATTTCCTTAAACATATGGCCTTGGAAGATCCCAAAATTGTGTCCTATATAGATATCTTCAATTTATAAGGGTTTACAAAGAAGGATAGAAAAATTATGAAGATTAGTAGCCTTTATATACTAACCTATGAGAGAAGTAATGATAACTATAGGAAAAAACATCAAAAAGTAGGATGTTGGTAGGGGTTCATTTCAAATGATTGTTATAATGAGAATGACATTAGGTCTTTCCTTAGTTTCCTAGTAGAGTAGAAAAGTGACAATAAGTAAATTCCATCCATAGTGTATTTGGATTATGTGTTACTAATCTTTATTGTATGATAGTATTTCATGTTTCCATCAGTTGTGCATTGACTTTTAACACCTCAGGAGGAGGTCCTATACATTAAGAGACAAAGAGTGAGGTGGTACCCTATTATTTAAGGTTTTAACACTAGATACCTAAATGAGACCATTTTTAATCTTCAAGATGACAGACAGAGTGATCCATCCTAAAACTTCATCTTGTTGAGCATCTTGAAAAAGGGCTTATAGTTTAGTGATAGCATGAAAATAAAACAACCAATGTATTGTAGGCTCCCCAAAAGTCCTAAACTTCGATTTCTATCCTCATATAATTAATGTTTATTGTATTTGATGAATTCCATGTGCCATTCTTGATTCGTAAATGAATGGCAATGAACAAATTGATATTTTTAGGATCTAATCCCAAAGGTGTGCTTGTCAAGGTTGCAAGATGAAGAATTGTTGTAGATTTTGAAAAAGTTCCACCATGTGAGAAACTTCATGCTTGGGCACCTTGGACTTCAAAAATATCATAAACATATACTTATATCTACTTCTTCATTATGAAGACCATGATGTATGTGTAAATATAATAAACATTTTTTAGGATCATAGACATGACATGGTAGTGGAATACTCATGTGCAGTGATGAAGAATGCCCTCCCTTTATCTTCATTAGAAATATCAATTTTGTGTTGGCATATAAATCCATCCATGAAGCTCATAATGGTGTGTCATGTGATATAGTTGACTAGAAATCCAACATGTGGTAGAGGAAACAATCTCTAGTGATTGTTTTTTTTATATTGCTAATATGTACATTGTGACCTTTCCATCCTTCTTGGGTAATTGATGGCCTCTATGAAACAAACATTCAAGTTCTTTTCTATTTACTCTCTGGTTTTGAGGATCTACTTTGTATGTAGGCATTCAATTCTTCTCTTCACTAGGAAGATGCATTGAAGGATAAAAAGTCTGTCCAAAACAATATTCTAATCTAATCCTAGCATGTTTTTATCTCTATGTGAGCACATTGATGTATGTGAGCAATATATATAATAACTTTTTAGGTTGGTAGAAAACACACCCCACTTTTGACATTATGAGGCAAAAGGACAAAGATGAGGCTTGTCATATTAGTTTCATCTTCTAGATGAAATGGAATATTACCTTTCAAAATATTCTTCGATCAAAATATCTTATTCGTATGCAAAGTTTTATTCATTAATTTAGTCCACCTTGAAACCAAAATGTGTGGCAAATCTATCTCTTGATCATGAGTTTAGTTAGATTTTGAATTCTATTCTAACTCTTTTCTTATAAATTTTTCTTGTATATATATTTAGGCCATTGGGGAATCTTATTGATTAATTTTTGTGGATTTTTTAAGAAATTCTTGTGTCATTATTTTAGTGGTTCTTTTTTGCGCAAATAAGGTTGTTTTCCTTAGGCAATCTCAAACCAATAAGTGGTTTTGTACATGATTATCTCATCGTGGATCAGGTACATTAGATTTTTTAGGACTGCATCACTTGCCTCTTTATATTGCTTCAAAATGCCCATAACTATCCACCCTTTTTTAGTTCGTGAATCCCTTAATCTCTCATAGAACATAGGATTAGGGTCTGAGGTGATTAAGTCAGATAACAAACATGTCTAGATTTTTTTTCTTTTTCTTTTTATATTTTCAAGTTATGACACATAGATAAAATATTTCCATAAACATTTATCTCATAACCAATCTAGAAGAACTTGTCTTACTCGTCACTTGATAGTCCAACATGTTCAAACATGTGAAGCATTTACTTTCAATTGTTTTATAAGAAACGAGATCACATTGTTCATTCAATTGAATAATACAACTCTTAATTTTTCTCATCTTAGGATCTAGAGTGGAGAGTGTTTGAGACTGTCTAGTTCTACCTTAAACATTGCCATCATCCTTTTGTGGAAGGACTCTTCTGAATCTATAGTTATCTCCATAACCAATAGGTTTATGAATTGATTTGTAGAGTATGAGCGACTGGCTCAGTGACTAAAAACTCACCAATTATAGAAGATAATAAATGTATTATTTAGTTATCACCATAAGCAGACATAAGCAAGATATGAAATATTGAACCAAATGAGGAATAATGTAAAGTTCATCGACATAAAAAACACTAAGAATAATAGAACAATACATTTTTAAAATTTGATATATAAATTTTGAATAACTGAATAATAAACTCATGCATCTGACTTCTTAAATATTAAATATCCTAATTAATTCCCTAGACCCACTTGAGGTGTACCACAACATGTGTAAACATCATGTCAAGATACGATCTCATCATACAAGACTTAGAGTTGACCCAATATTCTATGTCTACTAACTACCTACCTAGTCTACAACGGGCCTCACCATATCTACCCTATGAGATTAATATCAATTGGTCAGATAAAGATAGACTCAATCTATGAACATGGGTACTTGGGCGGAGAGTCAAAGCACTCTATCTTAAATTGTCTACATTAGAGGTTCCACAAGGGCTGACTTGATGAGTAGTAACTGAATTTTATTCCATCAAAATCTTTGTCTAATGTTGGGTACTTGTTTGTAACTGTACTTAAAACCTAGTACCACCGAAATCTCCAGTTATTGTTGGGTATCACTGGATATCAACGAAATCTCCTGCTAATGTTGGGTACTCTTTTTTATATTTCAAGAGGTCCTCCACACTAGGACTAACCCCTCATGGCACACTGGCATGCTACCTCTCCTCTCCTAGAAACTACCACTAGGTAACCCATTTCCTCTATTGTGATGTAAATCTCCATAAGGAATATACAATATTCAAGGCATCTAAATGTCCAAAGATTCTTTACTTTCAATGTTCAATGATTCACTAAATTTTTCTTAGCTTTAGCCTATAATTAGATCATTCCTATTTCATTTTGTATTCTATTCAATATCTTTATTATTGAAAATCATACATGAACAAATATAAATAAATAATGTACTCTGATTAAACATAAACTGAGTGCAATCATAACTAAGTTACTATCTTTCAATTTTGTGATTCACTTGCATTGAACATTATTTTCCCTTGATTGAGAAATATATTCCACTTACACTAAACATAATATTTAACTTGCACTTTCTTTTATAAGCAAACTAATTTCATTACAGAGGAGACATATGACATCTACATGAAGAGAACAAACTTATAGACAACCCAATGGCCAAGACCAGATACAACCCACCAAAAAATCTCATATGAAAATCTGATAAGAACAATGATGCACATACCCTTCTTCTACTTTGCTAACTAATGTATCTTTCCATCAAGGATACCTTCAACTTCAGCATGTATCTATGGTAGAGTAACTACACCAAACCAATGTTCAAAAAGGATACACAACAAAACTAACTGATAAATAGTAACCTACTATTAACAACAAGAGATATGAAATGGAAAAAAAAAAAGCAACCTCGTCTAAATAGAAAACAAGTAAAGGAAAAAGTGGGTAGGAAACTTGTCACAGTCAGACTCAACATAGGAAGGAAGAAGACCACAGTCTCCAAACACACCACACACTAGCCTCCAAGCAAGATTAGACAACTAAAATGCATCCCAAGAGCTGAACAACTTCCAAGACACCATAGATCCAGATCTTAAAATCTAGAATAAACAATTCCACCACCGACATCAAGAAGCAAGATGAGAAATTACCACACAAATCTTGGATAAGAAACCTTTTGACGTCAAGCGAGGAGAGGTCAAAGGGGAGCAGGGGGGTGCTTTGCAGTAGCCAAAAAAAACCCTTCCCTCAGCCAGCCACCACTGAAGAGAAAATCTAGACTCACTGCGGCGAGGGAGAGTCATGGTTGCACTATTTTACTTGCACTTGGCAACTCAAGCATATCTAAATATACTGGTAGGATTTGAGATATAAGTGTATCATTTATCTTTCATTCTACATGTTGCATAGTCTGATCTAACTGATATGTAATGAAATACTAATAACACCCAAATTTATGTATTTATGCTAAGTATTTATCTATGGTTTTGCGTCACTATAGCCTTAATATGACTTAATTATATCATGTTCCTTATCTTCTAGTAATTTTTATCTTTTCATAGATAAAGTTGCTCGAACTAGCTAATTTTGGGACTTGCAGGCATTGAATCGGAAAAGACATCTATTCTCCAAAGAATTCTCCCTGACGCATGGGTTTTTAAAGCAGCTAAACCTTCACCGCGACCACGACCAACGTGACACACCACAATCTTGGTATCCATACTCACCTCGAATGCGATCGTGGTGTCTACCTCCACCAAGACCGTGGTCTAGGAACCCACCTCGACCATTATTCCAAGCCAGCGCCACAACTTTTGAACTAACCGCGACTGAGGCCTGCACCTCGACCGCAGATCCGGACTCGACTATGGTATATCCACAACCTCAACTACGAAAGGTACCTCGACCACAGACTGCGACCTAGTGAGGATTGCGACCCGCAATCACCTCCGTGACTGTGGTGATTAAAGTCATGACCTGGATTAGAATTATGATGGCCCCACCTATAAATATCTTCCCTCTACACTTGAAGGAGGGTTCAGATCTGGGGAGTTTTCCAACCTTGTGGTTCTAACCTTGTGAGGTTCTCAAAGCCTCGTGGGAGATCTTGGAGGCCTAAGAAGGCCGAATAATTCGTCCTACGCCCGTCTCTTCAGTTAGATCCCATCCATCATCACTTCCACCTCCGTTCACCCATTCCCCACCATTTCCAGCCATTTTCCACCTCCACACATCCATCGAGCTGCTGTTTGGGGTGGATCTAGAGAGAAATGAGGCCAAGGAGTCCAGAAGATCAAGGAGGATTGCCCAAAAGATGAGATCCAGTCTATATGGAGGCTAAGGAGCGACAGACACCTCTCCTCCATGGGCTAAATCTCTTCTTCTTCTTCTTTCTTCTACTATTCTCCTTTTTCTGTACAAATGATGTTCTTCCATCCTTGTTCGGTGCCAACTATCCTTGTCCATGGCTAGTTGAGCTCCTTCTTGGCTTTGCAGTCCATTTTGGGCATGTTTATGTACTTTTACCTTAAGCAAGTAGTTTTATTTTAGATCTAGCATGTTTTATGTTCTATCTCCTCTTTCTGGTTATGATTGCTAGTTTGGTTGATCTCTTTCTTGCTTGAACTGTTATTTCTTCCCACATCGAGAGATTCGTTGTAGAAATAGACAAGAGAAGATAGTTTGGATCGAAATCTGAAAGGAGGACATATCAAGGTCGTCTATTCCTAACATCCCAGAGTAATCTAGACCTGAGAAGGTATCTAAGATATTCTAGGATGTTATTTTGTCATCCTTGAGAGAGGTCTCATATCATCGATGGGTTTTAGTCACACTACGGGAGAGCAAGTGGGATGATCCAACAGGAACAGATACCACGGCACGTACTATGTTTGCATGTAGATTGCTTGTTGAGGTGTTCGAGGGTTTTATACGCCTGAGAATGGTGCATAGACTGCCCAACTTGTGGTTACATGGCCAGGAACTTCTTTCTCTCTGATTAATAGAATCTCACATGCTCTGTTTGTTTTCTTTTCTTTGTTTAGCTTTAATTCGTGACTACCCGCTAGACTAGTTCTAGATCCTTACTTTTATCGACTATCATCTTGGCTTATCTGACTCAAGAGTGAAATCTCAAGCATCCTAAATGTCACCACGTCCCTGTGTTTGACCCCGTATATCTACTCCCACCCCATAATAAAGTTGTGGGGGTCCTTGAAGGTTTTGGGTTAAAAATTCAAAAGTTCAATTCCTTCTGAATTTGCCTCCCTTCTGGACGTGTTTCATCTGGGCCTATCAACTTTTTGGTGCCATTTTCGGGGACGTGGTTTTCCACATTTACATGCCTAAAAGATTTTGTTATGTCACTCTTAAGCTTGTATATTTATGCATAATTTTTGTTTTGTTTTAAACATACTTGTCCATATAAATTGAATAGCCTCCCTTTTCTTATACTTTTTCAGCCATGGATCTTGCTTCTGTACCTGTCCTCCTGAATTTTTCCGTAGTTCCAACTGCTGGAAAATAATTGAAAGTCTTGTCTTACAACTCGTTGAGCTATATTCACCCCCACCACCGTCGTATTCAGGGAGTCCAACAACGGAGACTATTTGTTAGCCCTCGAATTCCGTGTTATCATGGGATCAAGAACTGATTAATGCAGTAGAATTAGTTGGAGAAAGTGTATACGCACTCACCTCCCTATCTCCTCATCTATAAGAAGATGTATATCCACTCCAAAAGCTACTAGAGAAGCAAGATCACCAACTTAAGGTAGCCACTCAAATTGCATATCACAATAGGAGACTACTTCAAGCTGCTGAGCAAGGATTCATCCAAGCACATCAGTTTGATGCAGTAAATCTACAATAGGAGTGCAAGGAGGAATTGTCGGATCTCGTAAGCCTAGCTACCCAAGTCCAACAGGGCAAGAAGCTTCAAGAGCTCATCAAATGGGTTACCACGCAGTTGCAAGCACCACTGCCCTACAATGAGGACTTTAATCATCAAGACCGTTCAATGGGGTCTGAAGCGGGATATGCCTCACTATCTGATTCAGACCATCAACTCGATTCATCGGGACTTTTCTATGAAGACAAACCCATCTGATAAATCCCTTCATTCTATCTAGATGACTCAGCTGATCAACCAATGGAAAATACAAGCCACACACATGAATGGTTTTATGATAATGATGATGAAAACTCTTGTCCTCACTATAATAGCCATACAACCTACAGCCAAAGGGTTGGTTTGAGGAACCTAAGTCAGACATTGATCCAAACTAGAGTGATAGCTCTCACATTAAGACTTGTCATTTATCCTTGAGCAGAACGCCCATCATGGTTTGAAACAATTTGTTCAATGATGACGACGACAACTGCTCAAATTGGAGCAGTGAATATATTGATGACGACGAGTTGGAGCAGCATGAGCTGACATTTACCACCATTCCCTTAAAAGGCTTGGTGGATATTGATGGAGCAGGAAGGACAATCCACTACAACATGGCTGTTGAGTGTGAAGACACCATGGACCCCACAGAAGGTGACAAGCATGGGTTGGTAGAACCACAAATAGATTCTTTCGGGGGTACTTCTTATTCAGAAGATGATTGGATGACTCAGACTATAAATGAAAATTTATCTGAGCATCCAACCTCAAGTCTAGAGATGAAGAGAGAAGAGATGAGTCATCTAGAATACATTCAACCTCTCCACTTTGTCTCATCCTGTGTCGACATCCTAGGGCCTTCCTGTTCATATTCATATTTTGAAAACTGCCTTGAAGATGAGTTGTCGAAGAATTCATCCCAGTGTAGTTCAAGTGAATCTTGGCACATGGACGACTTCTCCGTGTAGCCAGATTATATCCCTCTCTTCCGATATTAGAAGGGGTCACCTCTCCTCATGCTCTGCCGCTACACAGTGGGGACGAGCAGCAAGATACAGGTAACTGGGACCCAAAAACTAAGGATTTAGGATCCAAGTGTAGGAGTTGTAGGGCAGACACTCCCTACCGCCTACATAATTTTTTTTATCTTTACTTTTCATATATTTTGCAAATAAAGCCAAATTTAATTTTTATCTTTTTTCTAACTACTAGAAATAAAGTTTATTTTGCATCATTTAGTTTTTTTCTAATTTTTCATGCGGTTACATCTTCGCACCCTAACAGCTACCTTTGGTCCATATCTTGTAAAAATTTAATCATCTTTCCTTGTTGCTCCTCCTTGGTGTTCGATTCGGATTTTATCCTCTACAGGTTTCCCACCCTCATCTTTCCCTGCGTGGCAGAGCTGGGACCATGAATGTGGTCTCAAGGCAAGGACCACAACCACGGTCTGCTAGCAAGACTGCGATTGTGGTCACGCAAGACTCAGACATGCTTTTTCAGCCAGAACTGACTAGCATGTCGGGTTGTCTCTGCATTTTTTACTAACTGTTGCTCTTTTGACCGAGCATTTTGCCCCTTTTGACCGGGTCTTCGACACCTTTTTCCAATTTTTCTATCGCTCTGTCCGCGACCTCACGCAGTTCATGCGAGGGTGGGGTTGGACGCCCGGCCTATAAATGCCCCCGGGCTAAGGCGTCATCTCCTCACGTAACCGCAGAGTTCCCTCCACCACCATGTTTCTCCCTGGCTATTTTTCCTTCATCCCCTTGTCTCCATTGTAGGCTAATAGGGAAGGAGTGAGTGCATCGACATCAGCAACTGCAACCACATCTGGACCATGAATGTGGTCTTTAAGCGGTGGCCCAACGACTCCACCAACAACACACTTCGAGCTACACCGAGTTATGTGGTCTCGATCACGATCAGCACTCGAGTCCTGGTCCCTCATATCGCGGTTTCCTCTACCGCGAGCAGATAGAGGATCAAGACACCTTGGTGGGGATGGTCGCGGTCTTCATGGTTTTGATCCCACAGACCGAGGTCACCTCGACCACGATGGATGTATCCAACATACTCAGGTTGCGGTATGAAGGTCTGCTTTGCGGTCGTTGTCTCCTTGATCGTGATCACACAGGTCGTGGTGCCAAGGCTAGCCATTGAGGTCGCAGTCTTCAATACTGCAATAGCGGTCTTCACCGTGGTTGCAATCCAGCCCGCGGGCAAGCTTAGCATATCTTGGAGTAGCTATATCGATCTTCACCATAGTAAAGTCTACTGAATCTACATCTGAAGAATCGACACCATGGACGCTATGAAAAATAGCTTCAAAACACTTAAAAAGTCTATTACGAGAAAGAAAGGGGAAGAAAGCTCTGCATCACCATCAAATTATGGGAGACCATACCCACGCCACGCCTCTCGAACCACAAATCTGATATACAAAGATGAGATGATGCTTTATACTCCAGGGTTTGGGTCGTAAGAGACCAGTTCAGAGGCAGCACTCCTATGGATACCTATAGCGGTGAGTCAATGCAAGAAGCCTTGAGTGAGAGGACATGGACAGAACACTGTGACGCTGAGCTCTAGACTTCGATGGGGTATTAAGAAAGCCCGTAAGTTTTGCATAGATCTTCATCCGCTGGAAACCAACATCGACGGTCGGCTGAACATTTTGTATCCTTGCGACGGTCAACTTCCTCACGAGATTCTTTTCAAGGGAACAGACGCCACATCACTTATGGCGGTTCCAACCAAAACTCACTCCCCTCTCCCTTATTATAGAGTATAAAGGAACAGGAAAATTTTGATACTCTAATCAGAGACAAGCGCAGACTAGTGGGCCCGAGATATGCCGATCCAGGAACACTCGTTAGACTCAATATCCAAGAGCAAGTCAACAGATCTTACAGTCATTGGCCTTTATGTCCTCACGTACGCATAGTACAATGCCTACCATAGACTTACTTATGAGTTTTATGCTACTCTAGAGACATCCAAGGACCACCAACACACTGCCTTGCATTTTCGTCTCCTTAACCAGTCCCGCAAAGTTACTATGGAACAACTCAATAGTTGGTTGTCACGTTCTGCTGAAGACTGTGGTGAGATGTCTAGAGGCCGACTGGAGACATGAGACCACAATTTTAATGTTGCCCAAGCATGGAAAATGCTTACAGGGGAAGACAAGTACGTCACTAAGGGCGTCACGGACTCACATATCTACAACCCGACAATTCATTATCTACATCGGGTAATAGCAAACTATGTCTTAGAAAAGAAAGATAGTCAAGGAGTGCTTAGTGCAGCTGACATCTACATTTTGTGGTGTGCGGTAGTAGGAAAGAAGGTGAATGTGGGGAATTTCATAATCTGCCACATCCACAACTCTTTCAAGAAACAAGTCCAATTCATGCCAATGGTGGGAATTATAACTTTTATGGCACGCTATCTAGGAATTGGAGATGAATAGTTGGCACTTATGCAAGAAATAGCTGAGTGGTCCAAGTTAGACTTAGACCACTTGATCCTCTCAGGAGTGATCAAACAGTGCAGCACAGGCTATCTATATATCTTTGATCACTACAAGCATAGAATATTAGTGTCAGCAAATGCAGATTTTGCATGTAGAATGTATTCATGTACGTCTCTCTTTTGGACGCTCAGGGTAACGTTCATCATACGGGAAGAGCTACAGGAGCTTCTTCTTCTGCACCACCAATGCCAGAGGCTCAAGAGGGTGGGCGACAGATGGGGACAACCTTCCACGACATACCTTATCAGGGAGGATCCTACGAAGAGATGCCTACTGTAGATTACTCGTGACCCCCTCAACAGGAGCAATACGTGCCAAATGCTAATTCGGAGAGCTTCTACGAGTTCGTGATAGGTTTTAGAGCTTACTCAGGCTGACGGTTTGATACGCTAGAGCAGGATATACATTACCTCAGAGAGAGGTTTGACATAACCTTTCCTCCAAAGCCTCATCTGAATTATCAACAACCGTTCCAGCAACCCCTCGAGCCCTTCTATCAGCCGACCCAAGGCTTCGAACAGTCAATTCAATTTCAGCAGGATCTAAACCAGAACTATGAGAACACATCAAGTGGTTTAGATAATCTGGACCAATATTTAAACAGTGGCTACCAATAGCAGCTACTTCCCGTTCCTTCTGAAGCTAAAAGAATTGCTTGAGGACAAGCAAAAATTTTAAGCTTGGGGTTGTGGTGGTCAGGGTGTACACCCTTTATCTTCCGCCTTTCCTTTTTTTTCTTCCATAGCATGCATGCATTATTCCTCTTTTTCCTTGCATTTAGCGTAAATTTTAGCGTAACTTCATTTTTGTAAGGCTTTGTTTTGTAATTTGTAGCTTTGCAATTAAGGTTGTGCAATACAAATTTTATAGCTAAATGCTTATCCTTATGCACAAATATTTCATCTTAAATTGCTTGGACTTTTGCTTTCCTTGCTCTTTGACTCTTTCCTTAATTTTAGTAATGAATCTAAGGTTATGTGGCTTTTTCATAGCTTAAATCACTATTACCTTGATCTTTGTTTGAATGACAAATCCTAGGTATAGGACAGTTGGAATGAGCTAAAGCACGATCAAAGACTCCTAGTTGCGGTTTCACAAGCTTGCCTCTATTCTAAGGATCCTTGAATCTTAATTGCTACTTTTCACACATATGTCAAATGGATCATGATGAGTTTTTGAGCCATAATCAAGTTGAAATGTTTTCCTTGATGGAATACGTGCCCTATCACCTTAGATTAAGTCAAAAAGATGAAAAAATAAAAATTTACAAAAGAGGTTCGGTCGCCCACAAAATCAAAAAAAACATCAAAAGAGTTTTCACCCGGACCTATAAATTAGAATGCAGAGAATAAAAGCCTGAGTGTGAATAAATGAGAGCTTGTTTTTCTCTTTTAGGAGAGTTGAGGATGGTGCCCATCCGGTGTATGGCTGCGCTCATGAATGAGGATATGTCATGCCTGGTAGTGCCACCCCAAAAGCTCATTAGAGAGTTACTAGGAACTCATAGGAGACCTATGAGATCATCCCAGTAGCAGGGTTGGTTCGAGCGTAGTACGAGGAGTTCGACTCACTACACTGGGCCAACTGGCTCAGACTACATGGACTGCTGCTCATTACATGAACCAACCTGACCCAGATCGGGATCCTTAAAAGTCATCAAAGTCTTTGTGTTTTGCTTCTTAGGACTTGAATAAGTGAGAGGCGTGTTGCCCCTGATTGGTCTACATGGATACAATCTGATGGCTCATGGCTCATCACCCGAGTGATCATCCTTGTGACAATGTTTTTATGTTGTATAATTATGATTCAAACCCTCATGAGTATTGATAGGTTACAGTGGGACTAGCTTAATCTAGCTTGGTTGCTCTTTGATCTTACTTCAGTAGGATTGTGCTTATTTGGTGGGGGTTTGCTTTGAAACAACATGGATCAAGAGAATTGATGCTTTAAATAATTTTTATTAACCTTAGTACCCATTGCCAAGTTTAATTTGGACATTATCTTTTTGTTCTTTGAGCACGCTCTTGCTTGATGACAAGCAAAGGTTTGAGCTTGGGGTAGTTGATAACACCCAAATTTATGAATTTATGCTAAGTATTTATCTATGGTTTTGTGTCACTGTAGCCTTAATATGCCTTAATTATCTCATGTTCCTTATCTTCTAGTAAATTATATCTTTTTATAGATAAAGTTGCTCAAACTAGCCAATTTTGGGACTTGCGGGCACCGAACCGGAAAAGACATCTATTCTTTAAAGATTTCTCCCCGACGCATGCGTTTTTGAAGCAACTAGACCTTCACCACGACTGTGACCAATGTGACACACCATGACCACAATTGCGGTATCCATACTCACCTTGATCGCGACCGTGATGTCTACCTCCACCAAGACCGTAGTCTAGGAACCCCACCTCGACCGTGATCCAAGCCAGCACCGCAACTTCTAAACTAACTGCGATCGAGGCCTACACCTCGACCGCGGATCGGGCCTCGACTATGGTGAATCCACAACCTCGACCGCGACCGTGAAAGGTACATCAACCACAGACCATGACCTAGTGAGTATCACAATCCATGGTCACCGTCGCGACCGTGGTGATTAAAGTCATGACCTGGATCAGAACTGCAATGGCCCCACCTATAAACACCCACCCCTCTACACCTGAAGGAGGGTTCATATCTGGAGAGTTTTTCCACCTTGTGGTTCTGACCTGGTGAGGTTCCCAGAGCCTCGTGGGAGAGTCTGTAGGTCTGAGAAGGCTGAAGAATTCGTCCTACACCTCTCTCTTCAGTTAGCTCCCATCCATCATCACTTCCACCTCCGTTCACCCATTCCCCGTGATTTCCAACCATTTTTCACCTCCACACATCCATAGAGCTGCTGTTTGGGGCAGATATAGAGAGAAAGGAGGCCAAGCAGTCCATAATATCAAGGAGGATTACCCAAAAGATGAGATCCGATCTATACAGAGGCTAAGGAGCGAGAGCTACCTCTCCTCCACGGGCTAAATCTCTTCTTATTCTCCTTTCTTCTACTGTTCTCCTTTGTTTCTATACAAATGATGTTCTTCCATCCTTGTTCGGTGCCAACTATGCTTGTCCATGGCTAGTTGAGCTCCTTCTTGTCTCTGTAGCCCATTTTGGGCATGTTTATGTACTTTTACCTTAAGCAAGTAGTTTTATTTCAGATCTAGCATGTTTTATGTTCTATCTCCTCTTTCTGGTTATGATTTCTAGTTTGGTTTATCTATTTCTTGCTTGAACTGCTATTTCTACCCACATCGAGAGATTCGTTGTAGAAATAGACAAGAGAAGATAGTTTGGATTGGAATCTGAAAGGAGGACATTTCAAGGCCGTCTGTTCCTAACATCCCAGAGCAATCTAGACCTGAGAAGGTATCTAGGATATACTAGGATGTTATTTTGTCATCCTCGAGAGAGGTTTCATATCATCGATGGGTTTTAGTCGCACTATGTGAGAGTGAGTGGGATGACCCCACAAGAACATATACCATGGAACGTACTATGTTTGAATGTAGATTGCTTGCTCAGGTGTTTGAGGGTTGTCTATGCCCGAGAATGGGTGCATAGACTGCCCAACTTGTGGTTACATGGCCAAGAACTTCTTTCTCTCTGATTAGTAGAATCTCACAGGCTTTGTTTGTTTTATTTTCTTTGTTTAGATTTAATTCGTGACTACCCGCTAGATGTTGTGTGTTTTCCACATCATCTTTTCACATGTTATCACACACAAATTTGGTTCATTTTGATATCACTTAACCTCTTTTCATATTACTCTTGCCATCTTTTTGCTATTTACTTATCGCATAACATGTATTGCAGATTCATTCCAAAAAGACGGAATTGTAGAGTTTAATTCTACTGAAATAGCAGAATGCACGGCGTGCATGATAAAGGCATGACGTGAAATATTTCAGAAGAGCTTTCAATACACCCAGACTGACAAATGCACGGCGTGTTCATCCTTGAACACGACGTGCGAGTTTCTAGAAAGTGCAGAATAAGCCAAATGCACGGCGTGTTTTCGACAACACGGTGTGAACCTGGGAACATCAAGCAGATCAAAGTTTCTGGAAAGTTGCACGTCGTGCATTACTTCAACGCATGTCGTGCTTCGTGCATTCTGGAGCAACTGTCAGAGGCCTTGCACGGGGTGCACTTGAAACGCACACTGTGTCGTTGTTAGTTTTAGGATTTTTAAAATTATGACTCTTTGTTTAAAATGAGGAGGAAACTTAATGGGTAGTTATCCATGGTCATAATTCAAAGTTCTCTCATCCCAGAGCAAGTCTAGAGCAGAGGAGGGTGATTTTGAGGAGAAAAGAGGTGGTTTCTTACCAAAGGAGCCCAAATCTTCTTCTCCATTGTCTTCTCCAAATGTGCAGCAGAGCTTCTCCACTTCACACAGCTTCTCGAGAGAGGAGTTGGTTCATCTTGAAGCAGTTGGAGGAGTAGAATTTCGTCCCCAAGCCGAAATTCTAACTTCTTGTGGTTACATCTTTGGATCTCCTTGCTTTTCTTCCTCTAGATCATGCTAGATTCTGAAATTTCTGTAACAATTCTGCAAAACATGATTATGGACGAGTAAACTCCTTTTCTTAGGCATGGGAGAGTAGCTCCCATGTAATAGCATGTATGGAACAAGTTAATTTCGTACGAAATACTATGTTGCTTGTTTTTCTGCCATGAGAGTACTAATTTTATCATCTCTTGCATGTATTGTTGGCCACTTTATATGCATGTGTTCTGCTTTATTGCTAAATCTGAGAAGATAGGTAGGAATGTATGAAGGTGCTCTTCTTGGCAACTCTTCTTCTACCACGAGAGTGGAGATTATAGAGTTGAGGAACATGTTGTGATCTAAAATGAAAATTATGCATGAGAATGTGGATTTGAGTTGTGATCATTGCTCTTACACCGGGAGGTGAAGTGCAATACATGCCTTTCCTTTAAAACAAGTTCTTAGTATGTTTAAATTTCATGTTCTTGTGATGTGCTATGATATGTGAGTGAAATTATAATGTCCAAGATCCATTAACATCTGAATCTAAAACCCTTTTTAGTAATCTTTTCATTGCTTGTTTAAATTTGAATTTTTGTAATTAGATAAACATCACCATCCTTTTTAAACCGATCTAGATTGTTGAACTTTAGTGCTATTGCATTTTATTAATTAACAAAGCTCCTTGTGTTTGACCTTGACTACGACTACCTCTGTATACTTGCGGAGATTGGTTAAGTTGAGTAAACAATCCTTCTTAGGATTGAAACCTGTTAGCGTAAATAGCCAACAAGTTTCTGGCGCCGTTGTCGGGGATCGAACCCAGGTCACCCGTGTGAAAGGCGGGAATGCTTACCACTATACTACAACGACCCCAAAGCTCTTCTTTGGAGGCCATGATGGAGAAATTTGTTTCTACACAAATACAGCAAAATGAAGAGTTCTGAGGGAATAATAAGCTATTGAAGGATGATATTTCCCAACTTTCTGCTAAAGTGGATGGCATTTCCACTCATACCAAAATGTTGGAGAATCAAATAGCTCAGCAAGCTATAACACAGCAAAGGAGTCCACAATGCGGTTCTCTTCCAAGCCAACCAGAAGTGAACCCAATGCAGCAAGCTAACACCATCACCTTGAGAAGTGGAGCTGAAATCCACAGATCTTCCTCAACCAAGGAGAAGAATGCAGAAATCGTCAATGATGAAAAGCTTGACACTCCTACAGAAGATAAAGGTAAAGGTACAGCTAAGGTACCACCTTCTTTTAAGGCAAATGCACCATTTCCGCAAAGACTTGCAAACACAAAGGAGGACTCAAAGTTCAGGAAGTTTATGGACATTCTGAATAAACTTCGTGTCAACCTTCCATTAGCTGAAGTTATTGCAGAGATGCCTTCATATGCCAAGTTCCTAAAGGACATTCTTACGAAAAGGAGGAAGATAGACCAAGTAGAGACCGTGATGCTTTCTGAAAGAATCAGTTCTATCATTCAGAATCGACTTCCTGAGAAGTTAGATGACTTGGGAGCCTTCACACTACCATGCAAGATCAGTGACACCACTTTTGACAAAGGTCTAGTAGACCTTGGTACTAGTATCAGTCTTATCCCGTCTACTCTATGGCAAGAACTAGATCTTGGATATCTAAAGCCTACAAAGACTGTCATTGAGTTGGTCGATCATTCTATCAAATACCCAAAAGGTATTATGGAGGATGTGCTAGTGCAGATTGGTAAACTATATATGCCTTGAGATTTTGTAGTGCTAGATATGGTATAGGTTCCTTCAAACCCCATTGTTACAACCCCAATTTTTGGGTTCATTTGGTGAGAAATGTAATTTCTCATATTAAAGGTATTGGAACAAATAATGATATAATATGTTTTGAATAAATGAGTTTCGTTTATAATAGCCTTGTTGGTAGCTTTGTGGGATTTATTGGCTATTGGGCCCAATAACAAAGAAAGGACAAAAGAAACTCTATTATTGAGTAAATAAGAAAATAGAGGAAATAAAAATGTGGAAACCTCTATAAGACAAATCCAAAGAGGGATTTCGTGCCTCTTGGGTTCCAAGGAGTCCAAGGTTGCATAGAGAATGCAATAAGAAAAGAAAAGATCAATTAAATATTTCCATATCAAGAAAGAAATTGAAGATAATGATAAAATGTGGGAAATAAGTGAAAAGATGTATAATTGAGTTATACTTGGTGGAATTTCATATCCCAAGGATTCCTAATATTAAACGGAATACCAATGAGGAAAATAAAAAGAGATATAGATGCATCTAGAAGGATAATGAGTATCCATTTAAAAGGATTTCAAAATATTTGAGTTTCTTGGGATCCAAGGAGTCCCAATGAAGAAAAAGAAAGAGAAAATACCATTAAAGCAAAATAAGGGAGTAATACAATACATTATTAATTAATTTTGTGGTGTTACTTAAAAGTGGTATTTTCCTACTAAAAGAAAATAGAATTGTTGTGCCAATAAATTAAAAGCCAAGTACAAAGAATATAAAGGAAGTAATTTTCGAAATCTAAATATTTAAAGAAAAAGGATTATCAAAAAGATAAAGAAGAGAGAGAAGGTTTCTTCTCATTGAAGGAATTGGTTTCCTTTGGGAATAAGGACTTGGATCTCATAGATGAGCATCCTAGTACTTATCTACCATCCCCTATATAAGGGGTATGACCTAGGGCCGAGTCTAGAGAATCCCACGCTTCTTTTCCTTCTTCTTCTTTCTCTTTTCCGTCCATAAACCCTAACCAAGATGATAGTTCCATCCCTAGATCAACAAAGGGTTGTGGAGTCATATGGTTGGAGGCGAGATGCTTCCACAACAACCCTAGACTGATCGGCTAGTATCTCGATGTCCTTAACTTTGTGTAGCTCCCACCGAAAGACTGCAAGACCGGCTGTAGTTGCAGCATCGATCACGTTCTTCTCCTGCTTGGGAGAGGCCACTTTGGCGGAAAATTAGGGGAGCCCCAAGGGCGGCAGAGGGTGGAGGAGATAGGGTAGGGGTCGGCGGCGGCCATCAAGCTCTAGAAGAGAAGGAGGAGCCACACCAAACGCAGCTAGGGTGGCTGCATCCCACCATCCCAAGGTTGAAGATGATTGGTGCGCATTGGATGTTTTTGCCCCTCCGCGGGCTGAAGACCCACTTAACTTACCAGGGGAAAAGTCGACATTACATTATATTTCCTAAACCAAGCAATGTTGCATGGAAATAGACACATGGCGCTCTCCGATTGGCCCAAGTAAGGTTTTATTGCAAAATTTGTAGTTAAATATTGGTAGCTCGGATTGGTACGAATAAATATGAAAATTTTTCAAAAAAATGAGAGGAATCCAAAAAAAAATATTTAGAAGTTAATTCCTATTATAATTCGAAAAGTAGTGTAAGTTGTCAACTTTAATGAATTTAAAATTTAGAAACCCTATTTTGAGATGATTAATATATTTAGAAGGGTTTAATGGATGATTAAAGTTGATAATAGCCTGTTAATCATGAAAAGGAACATTAAGAACAAAAAGGATGAACTTTGCTCATAATTAGTTTAATGGGCCTTGAAACCCTAATATTGGTCTCTTAATGGCTTTAATTATTCAAAATCATGAATAAAGTTAAGATATGATCATTTTAAGCTATTTCGAGTATAAAAATTCCTAATCGTGGATAAATACCCTTAATGTAGGAATTAGGGTTTTCTAATGGATAAAAGGTAGAATTAATGATAAATAACGTTCATATGTGAATTAGACCATAATGAACTATGAATTGAGGATAAATGAGCATAATAACTTTGTCATGGATTAAAAGAATAAAAATGGTAGCTTTAATGGAAAAGAGGCTTAATGAACTTAATTGATGGTTAACTGTGCTTTAATCTAATATTAAGGTTATGAGTTGTTAAAAGGGAACCTTAATAACTTTCGTGAAGGATAGATGAAAAAATTAGGGATTAATAGAGTAAGGTGAAGTAAAACCCTAATTGCAAAGTAAGCCCTAAAAGAGGAAGAAACCCTAAAAAGGAATAGAAACCCTAAGTAGCAAGATGGTTTGGATAGATTTTGATAAAAGGAATTGAATGTGATATCAAGATTCTTGTACTTGCTTGACTGGATGTTTTGATTGATTAGACTATTCTGTCTCAAATCTGCATGTACAGGTATGTGGTTAATTATGAATAACCTCCTTAGTTTTCCGAAGATTTTCTGGATGGTTAATTGCATTGAATGAAATTAAACAGTTTGGATGTTCATATTGCAATTATAAAGTCACTGTGATTATCACAACTTAATATAAATATGTATTCCCGCACCTACATGCTACCCTGATGGATGACGCAATGAGGTCAAGCCCAGGAGGGAAGACCAATGGGCACCTTAAGGGGTGACCCACAGACACCCAACTCGGGATTGAGAAGGTGGTCTATGTTGCATGACTAATGGGCACCATAAGTGGTGACTCACAGGCACCAAGCTCGGTATTGATAAGGTGGCCTTTAGTCAATGGCAAAAGAGAAACCCTAAAGGGGGTAATTCCAGGGTTAGGGCAAAAGCGGTGGCGAATGTCACATGGAAGATGTAAATTGGCTTGCTAAATATCTTGATTGTGATAATTAAATTGTTAGAAATAATTGTGAGATTTTGGTTGCCTCCACATACCGACATATTTCGATATGCTGACCGACGTTTTGGTTGTCAACATTTTAGGTGTAACCCTGAAAAGCACAAACAGTAAAGTGACACATCGTGAAATTGAGAAATAAAGTGCAAGGAGGATTAGATAGAATAATTCAAGCTTTGGATAGATAGATTTCCAAAGTTTTTAAAAGGTATGCAAAGTTTTATTTTTAATACCATATTTCAGTTTAGTTAGTAGAATTTCATAATTATTATTGATTATTTTTCGAACCTTTGATCCGGTTTATTGGGCTAACGGCTTTGATCTCTTGGTCTCCCGTAAGTGGGGGTTACCGAGAGACGGGGTCGTTACAATTGGTATCAGAGCCTAGGTTCCTCATCTAATCATTAATAATTATTAAATTTTACAAATTCCATAGAACTGAGGGAGTTATTAGAGGATTTTCTGAAAGACAAAGATGTCTAGAAAAGGATCACCTCTGGGGGCTGGCAATATTTTCCTCTGCACCGCTAGTCGGAATACAAGGACTCCCGGATCGTGTGACTGTCTGGCCGATATCTTAGGATTTGACTCGAAATAAGATACCTTTAGGACCCCCTCATCCCGTTCATCCCTTCTCAACTCAAATGATGTTAAGGACCTTAAGGATTAGGGCTTTCTCTCTTTTCCTCACCCTCTTGAGGTATGGGTAAATTTGATAAGGTTTAAGGAATCCTCCACCAAATTAAATGAAAAGCATGTAAATAAAATGTCATGGACATAAGCTTAATAGATTAAGCGCAAACTAAAGAATAGATACATGCTTAGGTCGTATGACATAAGTTGTCATGACCTCAGGAGAGACCTAAGTCTATACCTTCTTGTCATAAGGATAAGTAAATAGAGTTAGTCTTGGAGGTAGAGACATCCATTATAAGTGGAGACTGGCACATCCTCTGGATGATGCTAACACTAACCCTAAGTGTGGGTTAGAAAGATGACATGATGAGTTAGATGTCATGATAAACTAGGTGTGGGGGTGGACATGCTTTTGGATGCCCAAATGAGCCATGAGAGGTTGGATGACCTAGCACCTTTGGTGACCCAATCCTGGATAGGGGTCGTGCATATTAGAGTGAAGGATAGCTCCTTCAATGAGGAGGTTAGTGAGGAACCTATGGAAACCCCATGAGTAAGGCATAGTAGTCACCCAGAGTATTTCAGTGGTGTGAGCAGTAGGCTAAAACCCTGGCCAGGAGAGTATGATGGATAGCTTATGAAATAAGCATAAAGGTCTATGGATGATCTTGAGAAAACATAAGTTCGAACATAGACTTCACCCATGTAGAGGTATGCTTGTGAGCTTGATCTTTCATGGAGAGAGACCTTTAGTAGTAAGGCTGGATGTGGAGTTAGCTCTAGAGAGAGAAAGTGAGACCCAAGCAAGGAGGTTGGAAGCTTAGACTCTGAGGTATGAGGAACAGTGGGAAGCTGAGGATGATGCGACCTAAGTGGATGGTTGCATTTGCCTCATGCATGATCCCTGAAGGCTGGTAATATCTTGGTAGCCATTAGAGGAACCAAACCCTAGAGAGAGGATGAGGTTACATGTACCTATGAGCCTATCGTATAGGTGTTTACCTTCTGGGTTAGGAAGAAGAGTTCCTTAGACCTGGAGAGGTTTAGTAATATGTTGTGAGGCCTTGTACCTTGTTGGTTGTCCTTGGGGAGGACTCAACTCTAAAGTGTTGCTCGAGTAGAAGGATGACAGGAAGTGCATGTCATGCCTTATACATGCTTGATTCATGGTTAAGAGATTGAGCATGCAGTTGGACACCCCAAAAGTGAACCTAGGGTTCCTAGGCCTAAGAGGGGAAGTGGTGTACCTAGTACTCATGACGATAATTGAGTTTCTATAGCTTCGAGCATGATACTCTTCATGTATAGAGGAAAAGGAAACCCCTTAAGTTTAAGGTATGTTTGATGAACCCCTCACAACTAAGTTGGTCTAATGTTGAGGATGAAGACAAGTGTGACCTAGCATGGTTTTATAGGTGTCTGCTTGTGCCTTAGTAGCTTGTTAGGGCTAAGCATGCTCATGTGGATGCAGACCATAAACATAAGGACGTTTGTGACCTTTGTTATCAAGGTGTAGTTTCCTCCCATCCTGGGAGAGGGACCCTTTTGTAGGGTGTATACCAGTTTTTTTGGTTTAGATGTAACCTAAAGAGGTTTCAGAGGATCTTGAGAAGCTAAGTGAAGAGTACATGGTACAAGAATGAACCTATAGACCCATAGATAACCATCTCTATGTGCATGTGGATGTATTACCATGGAGGTAACCGGTATGGGGTCTGACCAAGGTAGGCAGGTCTCCATGACCCCTGTGAAAGTATGAAAGTCATCCCATGAATCCAGAGAGAGATGATGAAGGCTTGGGTAAGGTTCTAAGTTGGACATGTACTATGTTAGAATCCTAAGTCTATCCTAGGGTTAGGTAGGGATAGGGCTGTAAATGGGTAGGGTATGGTGCGGGTATGGTCTTATCCATAACCGTAACCGTTTAGTTAAGCAGATATGGTTACGGTTATATACCCGCTTTGCCAAAAGCTATACCTGCAACTACCCATATCTGTATAACTGTTGGGTATATGGATGGATAATTGGGCATACGGTTATGTTTAACTTATTATAATAATACACTACAAACTTTGAGATACAACAAACTACCACACTTAAATTGATAGGTTATCGAGAAATATCATTCAAGGCAGAGAAAAGAGACGAACGGAATGAGAGAATGACTTTATGGCCTTCTTAATTAATTGAAATGTACTTGTGTGGCTATAAATTCATGTCAATGAATTGGCTCATTATCCTACTGCAAGGTACTTATATTACTAGATTTGAATGCTACAATATGGAACACTACATTCTAATATAAATGTTTACTATTTTAAGGCATATATACTTGCTATATGTGAGTCTTACAATATGCACCATTACATCTTAATGTAAATTATTTATGTAAAAATATAAGTAAATGGGTATATGGGTATACAGGGTATGGGTATATACATAACCATAACCTTACCCTGTAAGAGGCGGGTATGTGGGTATAAGGGTAAGCAGTTATATGGTTATAAAAATGTATACCCATGACGGGTTTAGTGAGTATGGGTTTGAGGGTATGCGGGTATACCCATGTCCATTTATAGCCCTAGGTAGGGATAAGACCGATGGAAGTAGGAGTTACCCAATTCCCTAGTTGCACATGACCATAGGGTCAGGAGGTAACAGCTATCATTATCTGAGGGCCATGGGTTAGGAGATTGATCACCTTCATGAACTCATGGGACCCTAAGGGCAGATGAGTAGGGAACTCTCTGGATGCAAAAGGGAAGAAGGATGACCCTAAAAGTGTCGGCACCCTATAGACCTAGAGGATATGACCAAGGATTCTGTGGTGACTCAAGTAGGTTTGAAACCAGTTTTTCATGGAAGTAACCTTGATATCGAGATGATTGTGATGAAGAGACATATGTGGCATGTTTCAACTTAGATTTAAAGGTGTACTGGCAAGGTGGGATGCACCATCTCTACTCTAAGAACAGGAAGAACTATGTATTTGGACTGCATCCAAATGCTTATTTCCTCGTGTTATGAGAGTGAGAGATAGGACAGTACGCATGCCTTACACCAAGGATAAAAGATGATGTGAGTTGGAACATTGATATGAGGTATGAGGACAGAGATGATAACATACCCTTATGGAGTAAACGATACATGGATGGTTTGCAAACAATAAGGGGAATAAGGATGTTTCTAGTAGAACCTATGTGGAATTTGCAAATTATGCAAGGTCAAGTTTGATCACCATAAGGATGAACTCAGAGTTTCTTGATGAAGATAAACTTAGAGTTTGAGATGATAAGTAGAATACATGGAGGTGTATGTCTTCAACATTACTTAACACCTAAGGATGAGAAGTGGTAATGAATGCTCTAGTTGAGATATAGCTACCTAGTTTAGCTAGAGGCTAGAAGAAGTTGAGGTTGTTAGGCTAACCTTAAGTTGGGAAAAGAGATAAGTTTGGCTAACACTCAGATATATCAATGGCAGTTGATCAAGTTAATGGTTGTTTGGTTAGCCAGCCTAGTCCTTGATGTAGTGAAAGGATGGTGGTAGAACCTCAGATGCACTTCTTTGGAAAAGAAGGTGAGGAAACCCTAATTAGAGTGGTTTTGGGTTTATGAGGAATCAACCTTGAAGAATCATGACATACAGGAGATCATGATTTTAAGTTCATCATACACTATGGTACTACGAAGATAGTAAGTGACAGTAGTACTTTGGATACCTAAGATGAAGTTACATGTGGTACATTGCCATGCATAACAAGAGGTGAAGGACGAACACCAGTAACCCAGTACATTGATGTGAAGGATAAAGAGAGTTCCCGAGAGGGAATGGGAGTTCATCACTATGGATGTTGTGGTAAGTCTCCCCTCGACCAAGGAAGGTCAAGATGCAATGTGGGTTATGGTAGATCACCTTACCTAGATGACATGAGAAAGAAAGAGTTTTGTCAAGGGACAGATCGGGTTGAACTACTTATAAGAGAAAGTGATGGTTCAACTACACCATGATGCGAGTTCAAAAGTTCTTGAGTATAACCTAAGGGTTCACTTCCATGAGGTGGAAGTAGATACATGAAGGACTCGATGATAGTATAGTTTATCACCCCTAACTAATGGTTAGTGCGATCCAGACTAGAGGGTCTGAGGAGAGCATGTGTGCTCATTCAGGGTGATACATGGAGACAGTTCTTAAGATGTGATGATAACCACCATATCCAGTGTCGGGATGTAAAGGAGCTCTGTAAGGGAGGTTGTGTCGGTCACCACTTCATTAAGATGATGTTGGTTAAAGGGGCCTTGTGAAGGTCATAAAAGAACCACAGTGTGTGTAGATGAAGTCACTTTGATTGTACAATGGCTGAAAGGAGCCTAAGGACGACATGAGTCATGATCTGATGCAAAGTAAACTGACATACAATTCATTGTGATAAAATATGTGATATGAAAATCCAACCCCTCTAATTTATAGCCAAGAGAGTCGAGTCCCCAACAAATGGGTCCTTTTGAGATGGATTGGCGGAGATGGTTGTGTTTAGCTTTTCCCCTCAGGATAACATGATGTATAATGTGTTACATGAGTCCAATCTAGAGCACTATGTGAGGTACCCAAGCCATGTGCTGAGCCCTGAACCTATTCAGCTTTTGAGAGGTTGAAATGTCCTGAGTCACCTATGAGGGTACGATATACCAAGGTAAGAAAGAACTCAGATGGAAGAATATGAGATGATGAAGGTTCTTGGGAAGCACCATGGAAAGGGTAAATCCACATGGGAGCCATGATGGACATAGGAAAGGCTTATCCTGATTTGTTTGTTTGCTTGTGGGAATTTTGAGGGTAAAACTCCTATAAGAGGGGAAGGATGTTACAACCCTGATTTTTGGGTTCATTTGGTGAGAAATGTAATTTCTCATATTAAAGGTATTGGAACAAATAATGATATAATTTTTTTTGAATAAAAGAGTTTCGTTTACAATAGCCTTGTTGGTTGCTTTGTGGGCTTTATTGGCTATTGGGCCCAATAACAAAGAAAGGACAAAATAAACTCTATTATTGAGTAAATAAGAAAATAGAGGAAAGAAAAATGTGGAAACCTCTAGAAGACAAATCCAAAGAGGGATTTCATGCCAATTGGGTTCCTTGGGTTCCAAGGAGTCCAAGGTTGCATAGAGAATGTAATAAGAAAAGAAAAGATCAATTAAATATTTCCATATCAAGAAAGAAATTGAAGATAATGATAAAATGTGGGAAAAAGGTGAAAAGAGGTATAATTGAGTTATACTTGGTGGAATATCGTATCGCAAGGATTCCTAATATTAAACGAAATACCAATGAGGAAAATAAAAAGAAAGAGAAAGAGAAATCCTCAAAAAGGGATATTTTAATAAGAAATAAACAAGATAATGAGGAATAATGGATATAGATGCATCTAGAAGGATAATGAGTATCCATTTAAAAGGATTTTGAAATATTTGAGTTTCTTGGGATCCAAGGAGTCCCAATGAAGAAAAAGAAAGAGAAAATACCAATAAAGCAAAATAAGGGAGTAATGCAATACATTACTAATGAATTTTTTGGTGTTGCTTAAAAGTGGTATTTTTCTAATAAAAGAAAATAGGATTGTCATGCCAATATATTAAAAGTCAAGTACAAAGAATATAAAGGAAGTAATTTTTGAAATCCAAATATTTAAAGAAAAAGGATTATCAAAAAGATAAAGAAGAGAGAGAAGGTTTCTTCTCATTGAAGGAATTGGTTTCCTTTTGGAATAAGGACTTGGATCTCGTGGATGAGCATCCTAGTGCCTATCTACCATCCCCTATATAAGGGGTACGACCTAGGGCCGAGTCCAGAGAATCCCACGTTTCTTTTCCTTCTTCTTCTTCTTTCTCGTTTCTGTCCATAAACCCTAACCAAGATGATAGTTCCATCCCTGGATCAACGAAGGGTTGTGGAGTCATATGGTTGGAGGCGGGATGCTTTCACAACAACCCTGGACTGATCGGATACCATCTCGACATCCTTAACTTCGCGCAGCTCCCACCGAAAGACTGCAAGACCGGCTGCAGTTGCAGCAGCGGTCGTGTTCTTCTCCTACTTGGGAGAGGCCACTTTGGCGGAAAATTAGAGGAGCCCCAAGGGTGGCTAAGGGCGGACGAGATAGGGTAGGGGTCGGCAGTGGCCATCGGTTTCTAGAAGAGAAGGAGGAGTCGTGCCAAACGCAGCTAGGGTGGCTGCAGCCCGCCATCTCGAGGTTGAAGACGATCGGTGCGCATTGGATGTTTTCCCCTCCGCGGGCTAAAGACCCACTTAACTTACCAGGGGCAAAGTCAACATTACGTTATATTTCCTAAACCAAGCAACGTTGCATGGAAATAGACACATAGCGCTCTCCGATTGGCCCAAGTAAGGTTTTATGGCAAAATTTGTAGTTAAATATTGATAGCTCGTATTGGTATGAATAAAATACAAAAATTTCTCAGAAAAATGAGAGGAATCCAAAAAAAATATTAAGAAGTTAATTCCTCTTATAATTCGAAAAGTAGTGTAAGTTGTCAACTTTAATGAATTAAAGATTTAGAAACCCTATTTTGAGATGATTAATATATTTAGAAGGGTTTAATGGATGATTAAAGTTGATATTAGCATGTTAATCATGAAAAGGAACATTAAGAACAAAAAGGATGAACTTTGCTCGTAATTAGTTTAATGGGCCTTGAAACCCTAATATTGGTAAATGCAACTCTTAATGGCTTTAATTATTCAAAATCATGAATAAAGTTAAGATATGATGATTTTAAGCTATTTTGAGTATAAAAGTTCCTAATTGTGGATAAATACCCTTAGTGTAGGAATTAGGGTTTTCTAGTGGATAAAAGGTAGAATTAATGATAAATAACATTCATATGTGAATTAGACCATAATGAACTATGAATTGAGGATAAATGAGCATAATAACTTTGTCATGGATTAAAAGAATAAAAATGGTAGCTTTAATGGAAAAGAGGCTTAAGGAACTTAATTGATGGTTAACTATGCTTTAATCTAATATTAAGGTTATGAGTTGTTAAAAGGGAACCTTAATAACTTTCGTGAAGGATAGATGAGAAAATTAGGGATTAACAAAGTAAGGTGATGTAAAACCCTAATTGCAAAGTAAGCCCTAAAAGAGGAAGAAATCCTAAAAAGGAATAGAAACCCTAAGTAGCAAGATGGTTTGGACAGATTTTGATAAAAGGAATTGAATGTGATTTCAAGATTCTTTTACGTGCTTGACTGGATGTTTTGATTGATTGGACTATTCTATCTCAAATCTGCATGTACAGGTATGTGGTTAATTATGAATAACTGCCTTAGTTTCCCAAAGATTTTCTAGATGGTTAATCGCATTGAATGCAATTAAACAGTTTGGATGTTCATATTGCAATTATAAAGTCGCTGTGATTATCACAACTTAATATAAATATGTATTCTCGCACCTACATGCCACCCTGATGGATGACACAATGAGGTCAAGCCCAGGAGGGAAGACCAATGGGTACCTTAAGGGGTGACCCACAGACACCAAGCTTGAGATTGAGAAGGTGGTCTATGTTGCATGATAATGGGCACCATAAGTGGTGACTCATAGGCACCAAGCTCGGGATTGAGAAGGTGGCCTTTAGTCAATGGCAAAAGAGAAACCCTAAAGGGGGTAATTCCAAGGTTAGGGCAAAAGCGGTGGGGAATGTCACATGGAAGATGTAAATTGCTTGCTAAATATCTTGATACTGATAAGTAAATTGTTAGAAATAATTGTGAGATTTTGGTTGCCTCTGCATACCGGCATATTTCGATATGCTGACCGACGTTTTAGTTGTCGGCATTTTAGGTGTAACCCTGAAAAGCACAAATAGTAAAGTGACACATCGTGAAACTGAGAAATTAAGTGCAAGGAGGATTAGATAGAATAATTCAAGTTGTGGATGGATAGATAGATTTCCAAAGTTTTTAAAAGGTATGCAAAGTTTTATTTTAATACCAAATTTCAGTTTAGTTAGTAGAATTTCATAATTATTACTGATTATTTGTCGAAACTTTGATCCGGTTTATTGGGATAATGACTCTGATCTCTTGGTCTCCCTTAAGTGGGGGTTACTGGGAGACGGGGTCGTTTCACCCATTCTTTTTGGGAGGCCTTTTCTTAGAACTGCTGGATGTCTGGTTGATGTTTGTGAAGGTAAACTCACACTCCGAGTTGGCGAGGAAGCCATGGAGTTCTCTGTATATGATGCTATGAAAGCACCATCTCGTGTAGAAGACATTTGTTTATGGATTCTATTGATTATGTTGTACAAGAAGATTGTGATGTTACTGACTTGATATTGAATTATTGTGATGACGATGAAGGTATGAATAATGGATCTGAAAATTCTGGGGTATTTTCCATTACTAAAGCACATGCTACCAATGAAGACACTCCACTTATTGATGATAAAGTTGAAGAAAGTGCAGTCGGGAAAAAAGGTAGAACTTAAAGTCCTTCCACCTAGGCTTAGGTATGCATTTCTTGACTCTAATTCTACTTCCCCTATTATAATAAATGATAAGTTAACCAATGACCAAGAAAATAAGTTGCTAGCCGAATTGCGTTTGTATAAATATGTCATTGGTTATTCTATTGATGATTTGAATGGCATTCACCCCTCCATCTGCATGCATAGAAAAAATATGGAGGATGATGCTAAATCAAATATTGAGCCACCTAGGCATTTAAATCAAAACATGCTTGAAGTGGTTAAGAAAGAAAATTTTAAATTGATGGATGTCAGAATCATTTATCTGATAAGTGACAGCCCTTGGGTTAGTGCCATTCATGTGGTACCTAAGAAGGGGGGTGCAACTGTCATAAATGGAGACAATGATGAGTTGATACAAACACGCATAGTCACTAGATGGCGTATGTGTATTGACTATCGGCGCTTGAATAAGGCAACTCACAAAGATCATTTTCCGTTGCCCTTTATTGATTTGATTCTTGAACGCCTCGCTAAGCACTCTTATTTTTGTTACTTGGACGGGTATTCTGAGTTTTTCTAGATTCCTATCTACCCTCCAGACCAAGAGAAAACTACATTCACTTATACTTATGGAACATATGCTTATCGCCGCATGCCATTCGGTCTTTGCAATGCTTCTCTGATTTCATTGAAAATATAATGGAAATTTTCATGGATGATTTTAGTGTATATGGAGATTCTTTTGATCAATGCTTATGTAACCTGTCATTATTCTTAGCCCACTATAAAAAGGTTAACCTAGTGCTGAAGTGGGAGAAGTGTCATTTCATGGTACAATCCGGTGTAGTACTAGGCCATGTTGTATCTAACAAGGGTATTGAAGTGGACAGGGCAAAGGTTGAAGACATTGAGAAGATGTCTACTCCATCTTCACTTAAAGACATCCGCAGCTTTTTTGGCCATGCAATTTTTTATAGAAGATTTATTAAAGACTTTTCAAATATTGCAAAGCCACTGTGCTCCCTACTTGCAAAGGATGTCGAATTTGTATTTGATGATGACTGCCACGTAGCTTTTTCCAAACTCAAGGAGGCCCTTATTTCAACACCAATTATTCAACCTCCAGATTGGGATTCTCCTTTTGAGTTAATGTGTGATGCAAGTGATTATGCAGTGGGAGCTATTCTAGGATAGCAGAGGGACAAGAAACTCCACGCCATTTATTATGCAAGCAAGACCCTTAATGAAGTGCAGATCAACTATACAACCATCGAGAAGGAGATGCTTGCCATTGTATATTCATTTGACAAATTTCGACAATATTTGGTGGGATCTAAGGTGATAGTATATAATGATCATGCTGTAATAAAATATTTTCTGAACAAGAAAGATGCCAAACCACGTCTTATTCACTGGATTCTACTCTTACAAGAATTCAATCTTAAAATCCGAGATAAGAAAGGTACGGAAAATAATGTTGTTGATCATCTTTCTATATTAACTACGGAGGCTGGAGATCCATTGCCCATTGAAGATCATTTTCCCGTTGAAAGGATTTATGCATTATCGTCTACTCAAGCACCATGGTTTGCAGATATTGCTAACTTTCTTGCTATCGGACAACTCCCACCTGATTTGACGTATCAATAGAAGAAGGAATTCTTTCATGATGTGAAATTCTACTATTGGGATGATTTGTTGTTATTCAAGCATGGAAGTGATGCGTTGATCGGTCGATGTGTTACTGAAGAGGAAATTCCTACCATTATTGTTGAATGCCATGCCTCTCCTTATGGAGGCCATTTTGGAGGAGAGAAGACTGCTGCAAAGATACTACAAGCAGTTTCTATTGGCCCACATTATTCAAGGACGTCAATCTATTTGTCAAATCTTGTGATAGATGCCAAAGAACTGGAGGTATATCTCACTGTGATGACATGCCTCTCAACTCTATTTTGGACGTTGAAGTATTTGATGTATGGGGAGTAGATTACATGGGACCATTCCCATCATCTTGTGACTACCAATACATTCTTGTTGCTTGTGAATATGTGTCCAAATTGGTTGAGGCCATCCCAACCCAAGTGCTGGATGCCAAACCTGTAATAAAGCTTTTTTAAAAAATCATCTTTCCTCAGTTTGGAGTTTCTCAAGCCGTAATTTCAGATGGAGGCTCACATTTTGCTAAAAGACAATTCAACAACCTTCTCTCTAAATATGGCATAACTCATAAGATCTCTACGCCCTATCATCCCCAAACTTCTGGGTAGGTAGAGGTCTCAAATAGGCAGCTGAAGAACATCCTTGAAAAGATTGTTTCTAGTTCAAGAAAAGATTGGACTTTAAAGATAGATGATGCATTATGGGCATACCGCATAGCCTACAAGACAATCATAGGAACTACTCTGTTCAAGCTGATCTATGTCAAATCATGTCACCTTCCGCTAGAGTTAGAACACCATGCTTTGTGGGCCATTAAATTCTTGAACTTTGAAACAAAAAAGGCAGGAGAGAAGTGCCTTTTGCAACTGCAGGAACTTGAGGAACTCCACCTTGATGCTTATGAGAATGCAAAGCTATACAAAGATAAGACAAAGGCTTGGCATGACAAGAGGATTTGTAGGAAGGACTTCCAAGAAGGAGATAAAGTTTTTCTATTTAACTCTAGACTAAAGTTATTTCCCATGAAGCTGAAATTAAAGTGGTCAGGACTATTTATTGTGTTAAAGATCTTTCCATATGGAGTTGTGGAACTCCAAGGCAAGGATGTCAATTTCAAAGTGAATGGGTAGTGATGCAAGCTATATACTTGTGGAGATGCAGTAGACAAGGGAGCCTCTTGCTCCCTCCAAGCTGCTTGAAGAAAGAATTGAAGAGTCATACTCCAGACTCTAAACGGAGGATCTCGTGGGAGTTGACCCCACATTAGGATAGATTTCTTTTAAGTTCTTTGAGTCAAAAACACTATTTAATTTTGTCAATAAGCTTGTCATGGATGAATGTAATAATTTAGACATAGATGTCACCGCATCTATCATTATTTTGTGTTGACTAACTGCTATTTTCTACAGAAATTCCAAAATGTACGACGTGTCTTTATTTGACATGGCGTGCAAACCATAAGAATAGCTACTGAAATCGGACTACATCTCCAGGTACATGTCGTGTTTCTCAATAACACACCATGTTCAGCTCACAAATGAAGTTTCTAGAATGTTACACAGCGTGCTTATTTCTGTACACATCGTGTACTTATCACTCAAATGAGCAAAAATAGTTTCTGGAATCTCGCACGGCGTACATTTACCAACTGCATGTCGTGCATCTATTTATCAACTGAGCAGCAAAACTTTCTGGAAACTCGCACGGCATGCATTAACTCATACACACCATGCATCTCGGCAAAAAGGCACACCCAAAAAGAGAATTCAAAGCAGAACATGTCGTCCATACCTAATACACACCGTGCATCTGAGCGTCAAAGGCAGTTTAAAAAGAGGAAATTAAAAAGGAGCACGGTGTGCATGTCACATGCACGCCGTGTCTTTTTTCTTAAAGTTTGGTCAAAAAGGGGAGTGTACGACCTAACTTCTCACTCCCACTTGAGAAACAGGTCGTGCAAGAGAAAGAAGGAAAAAAAACTAGAAGTCGTGCGCCGCCTCCTTCTTCCCCGACTCACGTCGTGCACATCTACACGTCATCTCCTCCTTTCACAAGTCGTGCACATCTCCACAAGTAGCAGCCACCCTCGCACTGTCTCCTTCCTTACTCGCTGATAGTGTCATCACCTTCTTCTCTGAGCACGCCGTCTCCGTGAGAAGCAACCGCCCCTGCGCCAACACCTCCTTCTCCACGTCGTCCACCACAATGCTGATGACACTACTGATAGCGCCGCCACAAGTTCGCCACCATTAGCGCCTCAATGGCCATAGCACCCTAGCGCCCTAGCAGCACAACCTCAAAAGAAGCTCACGAACCGACGGCACTGCCAACCAGCTGCAAACACGCCGCCAACGCTGCCTATTTTTCCCCTAAATCTTCACCTCTCGGCCTAGATTTCAGTCTGCAGAAGATCTCTAGGTGCACGGCGTTCCTGTATTCTGCACGTTGTGCATTCATGTTTCAGGGCAGAAGAAATACCTTCTAGGTGCACGTCGTGGTCAAGTTCTGCACACCGTGCACTCCTACAAAAAGCTATGGAACCAATCAAGAGGGGTTCGGGAAGATGTCATGGTGATGCTTCCTCTTCCATGACACCTTCTGAGGCAGTAGCTTTTGTGCCCTCCACCCAATTCTGACTCACCCCGGAGGAGGATGTAGACTACTAATTCCTCATCACTAGGTGGGTATTACCTTCCCGCTACATTTGTGAAGAAACTCTAGACAAGCTTGGCTTCAACAATGAGGTAATGGGGTATCTTTGATTTTTAGGTCTTCATCTAGTCTGTACTAGAGTTGCAAAGACCTACCCTCACCTTGTTTACGAGTTTTTGAATACCTTTAAGGCAGAAGATGACCCCCAAAACCGTCATGAGATGTATCTGAAGATCAGTTTTTGTCTTCTAAACAAGTGTTTTGCTATGGATCTTCATCGGTTTTGTACTTTTCTTGGGTGCAACAATGGAGCCTATACTGACTAACCGCCCACCTTCCATAGTGATACTTTTTGGTCTAAAATCACCAATGAAAAGGTGCACAAGGCTAGGCAAGCACGAGCTTCTTCGCTCCATAACCCGGTTTTCATAGTTGTGCATTGCCTTCTAAGCACCGGGCCTTTTGCCAAAAATGAAACTCAAGGGGTCGTGGGCAAAACCGACCTTCTCTTCTTGTGGTGCATGGTCAATAATGAGCAAATAAGTTCTGGCTACTATATTATCAATAAACTTCTAGAATCCAAGAAGAAGAAGCAGATAGAGGCAGGTGATATCATGTGTGGTGGAATGATCACAATACTTGCTATGCAACTAGGGTTAGACGTAACCAGTTTAGAACTTGCACTGGGGAAAAACCTTGTAAACATCAATTATCTTATTGCTTGTGGCCTAGTATCATGGCATGGTGATAGCACTAGAAAGTTCAAGGTTTTTCTGACAAAGAAATAGTTCATAGAAGTCCCTGATGCAACCCGCAATGACCTGAGCAACAAAGCAAATTGTAAGGTTGAGTTATAGCCCGAGGAAGAAGAGGAGGCAGCCACCCATGGCGCCAGCCATTCTACTATAGCAGCAGCTACCGCTACAGCCACAGCACCACTTCCACCCTCCACTAGTACTCAGACGGAGTATGCTTGGGCGATGCCCGATGTCCGACATCTATATGGATATGTTCAGTAGCAGTTTGACCACATCGACAGCCGTTTGGACCATATGGGCACACAGTACACTGTGATGCACGACATGGTCGCCCGGATGGACTCTTGGCATATCTCTCAGGGCCATTACTTCGTCCTACCGCCGTATCAGTCACCACTGCCACAACATCCTAAGTTTCCACAGCAGCCCCAGTTTCCCCAGCAGCATGACTCCGCAGCCCAGCCGATGGACATTCCAGATCTCGTCAGCTAGTATTTCCCTAATCAGGAGGGTGGTGGCCCTCCTTTTTTATATTTGATCCATGATAGGTATCCAGTTGTGAACTCCATAGGTTTGATTGATGCAAGGAGGACGCTGCTGATTTCAAGCTTGGGGGGGGCACAACCGGCCTGTAATTGTAGTTTTTATTTTGCATTTCCATGTGTTAGAGTCAGTTGTGTTAGTTTTTCATTCCTTTGTGTTCTATGTTCTGTTTCCTTTAATGGCAATCTTAATATGAATGGAGGCTACCATGTTAGAATGAACACCGTGCTTGATCTATCTTGTCCTTTGTATTTCTTATGGCTATATGAAATGATTTTCAAAAGCATGCATGATTCAAATGAAAAAAGGAAAATCCCCATGTACACGATCTTGTTTGTGTTTGTGGTTTGAAATCTCAATTTTACATATTTTATTTCTCAATACATGTAATGGTTCCACATTTTTGTGAATAAATCAACTTTGCAACACTTACTAGAATATGGGATACTTTTGTCAAACTCTTAGTGTATCTACAATCAACTTTTCAGTGAAATTTTTTCAAAAGAATGATCAAAATCTTGCCTAATCTTAACACTCTTGTTGACTCTTTGGTGTTGTACCATACTTGCAGTATACTTTGTTTACCTTTACCCAATAAAAGATGGCAAACAACCCACATACCATGCTAGCCTAGTGTGAGTCCGATCTAGAAACAATGGTTAGGTGGTATGAAAAATCAAAAGAGGGTAAAAGCAACACCCCAATCGGCATTCCACGTGAGCATAAGCCTAAATTAGCAGCTGAGTGCTGGAAACCCAAAAATTTCCATCATCATATCCTTTGAGAAAAAAGAGTACAACTAAGTTTATTATTGTTAGCACTGATTTCATCATCTTATATCCATACTAACTGAAAATTTGTAATGTACATCCACTAATTGTTTGGCTCGATTGTCCAAATTTTATTTAGTGTTGTCTAGTTGATTATCTCACTTGATTTGAAACCACCATTGCAAAACTAAATTTCTTTATCTTATATGTCTAAATTGAGAAGATAACAATGAACACAAATGTTATGTACATGGTTGGTTGAGCTGATTGCATATCTTCTTTTCATTTAATCCATGGATGAGTTTGAATTTTCTTCCACCCTCATTTTAGCCCTATTCTTTTTGCTTGAGGACAAGCAATAGTTCAAGCTTAGGGGGATTTGTTGTGTATTTTCCACATCAACTTTTCACATGTTATCACACACAAATTTGGTTCATTTTGATATCACTTAGCCTCTTTTCATATTACTCTTGCCATCTTTTTGCTATTTATTTTTGGTAAATAGGTAAAAATGTATTGCCAAAAACCGAGTTACAGAGTAACTATAACAAAAACACAAAAACTGTTACTGGTGTGATACAAAGCACAACCAGAACCAATAGCATTCAAGAAGAAAGAAGTGTAAAAAATAGGGCTTATCTACAAAATGCCCCAGTATCTACAAACATTAGTGTCCAGTTGGCTACTCATCTTCTTGCAAAGACGAATCTGGTCAGAGATGTTTCTTTCAATTCTCTTCATTAGTTATAAATTATCTATATTTTTGCTGTTATGTGTACGTCTGTTTCTTTTAGCCCACACTTCATAACTCAGTCCTGCGATGCATAGCCCGCAGAAAGCAAATTTCCAGTCAGTCCATCTGGTATTTGTGGCCCATTGAATAGCCTCATTGAGATTTGTAGGCAGCTGAATACCCCACTTGTTCTTGAGGCAAATGGTGCGCCAGAGCAGTAGGGAATATTTTCACTCAAAGAACAGGTGTTCTGCTGATTCGGTAACCTCTTGGCACAAGCAGCAGTCCGAATTTACCTCTATTCCCCAATGGATCATACGATCTTTAGTTGGTAGATGATTCCTCATTGCTCTGTACAATAGTGTACTCCATTTGGGGTAATAGTATTTTCCCCAGAGAAGTTTCCACCAAGTGACCTCATTACTTGCGTTGGTCTGGTTAGTGGGTGAAATACTTGCTTGGCTATCGCCCCTGTTCTGTGGGTAATCATCATCCCTTTTCATTTTACACATGCTCCTCCATATCCTTGGGGGGTTGTTACCTTCCTCTAGTTGGATGTCTTTCCCGTATTTGTTTCTCATCCAGCAGGTCCAGACGTTGTCTTGATCATTCTGAAATTTGTTTATTCTTTTTCTTGTACCTTCATCCATTATATGTTGCGTGTCCTTAATCTGGAGTCCCCCTTCTTTGTAAGTTCGAGTGATATCCTTACATGAAATGCCATGTACCCCTCCACCCCATAGGAAATAAGAGGTGATGGTCTCATGGTATTAATGGTGGTTACGGGAATTTCACTGAGATCATCCCAAAATCTGATCGTACTCTGAAGGACAGTTCTAATCAGCACTAGGCGTCCTGGCATGGATATGTGTACTCCAGTCCACTTCTCCACCTTGTCTCTGAAGTTATCAATACACATTTGAAAATCCTTTCCTCTTCCTTTACCCCCAGTGATGGGTATCCCGAGATATCTAATAGGGAAGCGGCCCATTTTGATGCCCAAAGCTCTCTTAGTACGACCTCTTCTGCTATCACATGATTTTGAGTTGTAGATCCTTGACTTGATATCACTGATGTATAGGCCTGTTAAATTACCAAAGGTGGTAAGAACTCTTTTAAACTCCCTGAGACGGTTGGCGTGACCAGTGGAGAACAGCAATACATCATTTGTGAAAATGAGATGTGTCAAAACTTTGGTGTTGTTAACTTTGAAAGTCTTCACCCTTCCTTCTTCCTCAGCTTTGTTGATGGATTGTGAAAGGCCTTCCATGACTAAAGTGAAAATGAGGGGGGAAAGAGGGTTCCCTTTTCTTAGACCATTCGAGGCTTGGAACAACCCTGCAGGTGCACCATTTATTAGTACTGAAAATGAGGTAGTGCACACACATTGTTTTAGAATATTAATCAGTTCATCAGAGAACCCCATATTCAGCATTATCTTCCAAATAGCATCCCATCTCACAAAATCATACGCCTTCATAATGTCTACCTTGATACAGGCTTTGGAACTAGTTCTTTTCCTACCAAAGTCATTTAAGAACTCAGCAGCAAGAGTAGCACAATCAGCTATGTTTTGGCCTTTGATGAAAGCATTTTGTTCCTTTGACACTATGTCAGGTAGAATGGATTTAAGCATGTCAGCCATGACTTTAGATATGATCTTATAGAGTACCGAGCAGCAAGCTATAGGTCGGTAATCTTTCATAGTAGTGGGATTTTTGTTTTTGGGTATCAGCTTTATAAAAGCGTGATTTACTGATCTAACCATGTTGCCACCTTAGAGGAACCATCGGATAGCTCTGCAGATATCATACTTGATTATTTCCCATGCGTGTTGATAGAACTTGCTATTGAAACCTTCAGGCCCAGGTACCTTAGAGTGGTGTATGTTGAAGACTGCTTTTTTCATCTCCTGGTCATCCTCCACTTTGCACATCATAGTATTCATGTCACTGGTGACATGATGGCCAGGTAGGATGGACTCCCATCTGCAGAAATTCAAGGAATTTTGATTGTATAAGTTAGTGAAATATGTTCAGTTTCCTTAGCAATGCTATCCCTTCCACTTTTCTTGTTTCCTTCTTCATCAATAAGTTTGTGGATCCTCTCCTCCATCTCCTTCTTTTTAATAGCAGCGTGGTAAGCTTTCGTATTTCTATCTCTGTCTATGATCCACCTCATTCGTCTTCTTTGCCACAGGTACACCTCATGGGCTTTCTCCAACTGGCATAACTGTTTACTGGCTTGTACTTCTTCTTTTCTGGCTTCTACATCAGCAGGATTGGTTCTAGTTTTTTCTGTAATTTTTTAGTAATCCTCTTTGGCGGTTTTAAGGAGATTAGGGATGTTGACATATTTATGCACCCACTTCTTAAGTGCGGTCTTGGTATTCTTGAGCTTCGTTTGTACAATGTATAATGGATTACCCCTTTCTTCCTCCTTCCAACTCTCTTTAATGATTTCATTGTATCCCGGCCAGTCACACCTGTAGTTGAGAAACCTAAACGATCTCTTGATGATCTGTTGCTCGAAGAGATTTAGTTTCATCATAGCATGATCGCTGAAAGGATGGCTATCCAGCTGAATAACAGGATATGGGAAAGCATCAAGCCATTTCTCATTTACTAGACCTCTATCAAGACGAGAAGCAATGAATTTCTTTTGTTTGTTACTCCAGGTCATGCCTCCTCCAAGCATCTGTCCTTCATGTAGATTGGCAGCATCTAGGGCAGCATTGAATTCCATGAGTATTCTATCAGGAATCTTCTTACCTCCATGTTTCTCCTTGCTACGTCTAACACAGTTGAAATCCCCCATAACTAGCCAAGGGATTTGGTCATGTGTCGTAGCTATAATACTCTCCCAAAGGGATCTTCTGTTGCTCTCTAGATTTGCTCCATAGATGCCTGATATTATGCAGTTGAAACCTCTCTTATTAAAACAGCTAACAACGACCATTTGATCGGAGCTTTGAATGCTCTCCACCTGCCACACCTATGGGTTCCAGCCCACCACAATTTGTCCACCATTAATAGCCTCCAGGTTGTTCATGGAGTTCCACCCATCAGGGAAAATATTCTTGGTAGTTTCTTCATTACCTCTTTTGATTTTGGTTTCGAAATAGAAATCCATATCTACTTTTATTTCTTTTATGATGGACTTAAGCTTCTTCTACGTGTTGGGCCTGGAAGCCCCATGCACGTTCCATCTTAGGATCGACATCTATTAACTTGTTTCCCCCCCTCCCCCTCCACTGGGTTTGGGTCCTCTCTTCTATTGCTCTTTCCTATTCTGTTTGGTGCTCTGAGTTTGACGAGGACTTCTGCTCATGTGGTTATCCTCCTCCTCAATTTCCTTGTCTCCATCTTATACTTATCGCATAACATGTATTGCAGATTTGTTCCAAAAAGACTGAATTGTAGAGTTTAATTATGTTGAAATAGCAAAATGCATGGCGTGCATGATAAAAGCATGACGTGTAAGATTTCAGAAGATCTTTTAATACACCCAGACTGACAAACGCATAGTGTGTTCATCCTTGAACACAGCGTGCGAGTTTCCAGAAAGTGCAGAATAAGCCAAACGCACAGCGTGTTTCGACAACACGACATGCACCTCACGACGTGCATTACTTCAGTGCACGCCGTGTGACGTGCATTCTGGAGCAACTGTCAGAGGCCTTGCACGGGGTGCACTTGAAACACACGTCGTGTCGCTATCCGTTTTAGGATTTTTAAAATTATGACTCTTTGTTTGAAATGAGGAGGGAACTTGATGGGCAGTTATCCATGGTCATAATTCAAAGTTCGCTCATCCCAGAGCAAGTCTAGAGCATAGGAGGGCAATTTTGAGGAGAAAAGAGGTGATTTCTTGCCAAAGGAGCCCAAATCTTCTTCTCTTCTTCTCCATTATCTTCTCCAAAGGTGCAGCAGAGCTTCTCCACTTCACACAACTTCTCGAGAGAGGAGTTGGTTCATCTTGAAGTAGCTGGAGGAGTAGAATTTCATCCCCAATCTGGAATTCTACCTTCTTGTGGTTACATCTTTGGATCTCCTTACTTTTCTTCCTCTAGATCATGCTAGATTCTGAAATTTCTGTAACAATTCTACAAAACATGATTATGGATGAGTAAACTCCTTTTCTTGGGCATGGGAGAGTAGCTCCCATGTCATATCATGTATGGAACAAGTTAATTTCATACTAAATACTATGTTGCTTGTTTTTCTACCATGAGAGTACTGATTTTATCATCTCTTACATGTATTGTTGGCCACTTTACATGCATGTGTTCTACTTTCTTGCTAAATCTGAGAAGATAGGTAGGAATGTATGGAGGTACTCTTCTTGGAAACTCTTCTTCTACCACGAGAGTTGAGATTATAGAGTTGAGGAACAGGTTGTGATCTAAAACTAAAATTATGCATGAGAATGTGGATTTGAGTTGTGATTGTTGCTCTTACACTAGGAGGTGAAGTGAAACACATGCCTTTCCTTTAAAACAAGTTCTTAGTATGTTTAAATTTTGTGTTCCTATGATGTGCTATGATATGTGAGTGAAATTCTAATGTCCAAGATCCATTAACATCTGAATCTAAAACCCTTTTTAGTAATCTTTTCATTGCTTGTTTAAATCTGAATTTATGTAATTAGATAAACATCACCATCCTTTTTAAACCGATCTAGATTGTTGAACTTTAGTGTTGTTGTGTTTGATTAATTATCAAAGCTCCTTGTGTTTGACCTCGACTACGACTACTTATGTATACTTGCAAAGATTGGTTAATTTGAGTAAACAATCCTTCTTAGGATTGAAACTTGTTATCGTAAATAGCCAACACTAGACTAGTTCTAGCTCCTTACTTTTATCGAATATCATCTTGGCTTATCTGACTCAAGAGAGAAATCTCAAGCATCTTAAATGTCACCACATCCCTGTGTTCGACCTTGTATATCTACTTCCACCCCATAATAAAGTTGTGGGGGTCCTTGAAGGTTTCATGTTATAAATTCAAAAGTTTGATTCCTTCCGAATCTGCCTCCCTTCCGGATGTGTTTCAACTGGGCCTATCAACTTTTTGGCGCCATTGTTGGGGACATGGTTTTCCACATTTACATGCCTAAAATATTTTGTTATGTCACTCTTAAGCATGTATATTTATGCATAGTTTTTCTTTTGTTTTAAACATACTTGTCCATATATAATGAATAGCCTCCCTTTTCTTATACTTTTTCAGCCATGGATCTTGCTTCTGCAAGACAAGTCATCTTGTCCACCTGTCCTCCTAAATTTTTCTACATTTTCAACTGCTGGAAAATAATTGAAAGTTGTGCCTTACAACTTGTTGAGCTATATTCACCCCCACTGTTGTCGTATGCAGGGAGTCCAACAACGGAGACTGTCTATCAGCCCTCGACTTCCGTGTTATCATGAGATTAAGAACTGATTAATGTAGTAGAATTAGTTGGAGAAAGTGTATACGCACTCACCTCCTTAGCTCCTCATCTGCAAGAAGATGTAGATCCACTCCAACAGATACTAGAGAAGCAAGATCACCAACTCAAGGTAGCCACTCAAATTGCATATCGCAATAGGAGACTACTTCAAGCTGCTGAGAAAGGATTCATCCATGCACATCAGTTTGATGCAGTAAGTCTACAATAGGAGTGCAAGGAGGAATTGATGGATCTTGAAAGCCTAGCTACCCAAGTCCAATAGGGCAAGAAGCTTCAAGAGCTCATCAATTTGGTTACCACACAGTTGCAAGCACCACTACCTTACAATGAGGACTTTAGTCATCAAGAATGTTCAATGGGGTCTGAAGCGGGATATGCCTCAGTATTCGATTCAAACCATCAACTGGATTCATCGGGATTTTTTTTATGAAGACAAACCCACTTGGGAAAGCCCTTCATTCTATCCAGATGACTCAGTTGATCAACCAATGGAAAATACAAGCCACACACATGAATGGTTTTAGGATAATGATGATGAAAACTCTTGTACTCACTATAATAGCCATACAACCTCATAGAGAGAGGGTTGGTTTGAGGAACCTAAGTCAGACACTAATCCAGACCAGAGTGATAGCTCTCACATTAAGACTTGTCACTTAGCCTTGAGCAGAACGCCCATCATGGTTTGAAACAATTTGTTCGATGATGACGACGATGACAACTGCTCAAATTGGAGTAGTGAATATACTGATGACGACGAGTTGGAGCAGCATGAGCTGAAATTTACCACCATTCCCTTAAAAGGCTTGGTGGATATCGATGAATCAAGATGGACAATCCACTACAACATGGTTGTTGAGCATGAAGACGCCCTGGACCCCACAGAAGGTGACAAGCATGGGGTGGTAGAACCACAAACAGATTCTTCTGGGGGTACTTCTTGTTCAGAAGATGATTGGATGACTCAGACTATAAATGAAAATTTATTTGAGCATTCAACCTCAAGTCTAGAGATGGAGAGAGAAGATATGAGTCCTCCAGAAGACATTCAACCTCACCCTTCCATCTCATCCTGCGTCGACATCCTAGGGCCTTTCTGTTCATATTCATATTTTAAAAGCTGCCTTGAAGATGAGCTGCTGAAGAATTCATCCCAGTGTAGTTCAAGTGAATCTCGGCATAGGGATGACTTCTCTGTGTGGCCAGATTATATCCCTCTCTTTCAGAATCGGAAGGGGTCACCTCTCCTCATGCTCTACTACTACACAGTGGGGATGAGCAGCGAGATACAGGTAACTGGGACCCAAAAACTAAGGATCTGGGATCCAAGTGTAGAACTTGTATGGCAGACGCCCCCTACTGTCTACACAATTTTTTTTATCTTTACTTTTCATATATTTTTCAAATAATGCCAATTTAATTTTTATCTTTCCTCTAACTACTAGAAATATAGTTTATTTTGCATCATCTAGTTTTCTTCTAATTTTTCATGCGCTTACATCTTCGCACCCTAACAGCTGCCTTTGGTCCATATCTTGTAAAAAGTTAATCGTCTTTCCTTGTTGCTCCTCCTTGGTGTTCGATTCGGTTTTATCCTCTATAGGTTTCCCACCCTCATCTTTTCCTATGTGGCAGAGTTGGGACTGCGACTGCGGTCTCAAGGCAAGGATTGCGACTGCGGCCTACTAGCAAGACCATGACTATCGCCCGAAAGCCAAGATTGCGATCACAGTCATGCATGAGTTAGACCGCGACCGCAGGGGAGTGAGACCGTGACCGTAGGGGAGTGAGACCGCGACCATGGTCACGCAAGACCCATGCATGCTTTTTCGGCCTAAACTGACCAGCATGTTGGGTTGTCTCTATATTTTTGACCGAGCTTTTCGCCCCTTTTAACCGGGTCTCCGATGCCTTTTTCCATTTTTTCCGCCGCTTTGTCTGCGACCTCACGCGGTTCATGTGAGGGCAGAGCTGGGTACCCGGCCTATAAATACCCTCGGGCTGAGGCGTCATCTCCTCACCTAACCGCAGAGTTCCCTCCACCACCACTCTACTCCCTGCCCATTTTTTCCTTCTTCCCCTTGTCTCTGTTGTAGGCTAATAGGGAAGGAGAGAGTGCATCAGCATCAGCAACTGCAACCACAGTTGGATTGCGACCGAGGTCTTTAAGCAGTGGCCCAACGACTCTGCCAATAGCACCCTTCAAGCTGTGCCAAGTTATGTAGTCTCGGTCACGATCAGCACTCGAGTCGTGGTCCCTTAGATCGCGGTCTCCTCTACCGCGAGCGGATCGGGGATCAAGATGCCTTGGTGGGGACTTTCGTGATCCCATAGATCGAGGTCACCTCGACCGCGATCGTTGTATCCAACATACTCAGGTCGCGGTATCAAGGTATGCTTCGTGGTCGTTGTCTCCTTGATCGTGATCACACAGGTCGCGGTGCTAAGGCCAGCCACTAAGGTCACGGTCTTTGATACCATGATCGCGGTCTTCACCGTGGTCACGATCTAGACCGTGGGCAAGCTTGGCATATCTTGGAGCAGCTACATTGATCTTTTCCATAGTAATGTCTACTGAATCTACATATGAAGAATTGACACCATGGATGCTATATAAAATAGCTTCAAAAAGCTTAAAAAGTCTATTACTAGAAAGAAAGGGGAAGGAAGCTCCATGTCACCATCAAATTATGGGAGCCCATACCCACGCCACGCCTCTCGAACCACAAATCTGATATACGAAGATGAGGTGATGCTTTATACTCTAGGGTTTGGGTCACAAGAGACCGGTTCAGACTACCGCAACTTGGGCGGCACTCCTATGGATACCTATAGCGGTGAGTCAATGCAAGAAGCCTCGAGTGTGAGGATATGGATAGAACATCGTGAAGCTGAGCTCCAGACTTAAACGGGGTATCAAGAAAGCCTGTCAGAGTTGCACAGAGCTTCATCCTTAGGAGACCAATGTCGACGGTCAGCTGAACATTTTGCATCCTTGCGATAATCAACTTCCTCACGTGATTCTTTTCAAGGGAACAAACGCCACATCACTTATGGTGATTCCAACCAAAACTCACTCCCCTCTCCCTTATTCCAGAGTATAAAGTAAAAGTAAAATTTTGATACTCTAATCAGAGACAAGCGTAGACTAGTGGGCCCGCAATATGCTGATCCAGGAACACTCCTTAGACTCAGGATCCAAGAGCAAGTCAACATATCTCACAGTCGTTGGCCTTGTTGTCCTCATGTACGCATAGTGCAACGCCTACCATAGACTTACTTGTGAGTTTTATGCTATGCTAGAGACATCCAAGGACCACCAACACATTGCCTTGCATTTTCGTCTCCTTAACCAACCTCGCAAAGTTACTATGGAACAAGTCAATAGCCGGTTGTCACGTTCTGCTGAAGACTACATGGAGATGTCTAGAGGCCGGCTGGAGACATGGGACCATAATTTTAATGTTGTCCAAGCATGGAAAATGCTTATGGGGGAAGACAAGTACGTCACTAAGGGTTCCAAGGCCCCACACATCCACAACCTGGCAATTCGTTATCAACATGGGGTAATAGCAAACTACATATTGGAAAAGCAAGATAGTCAAGGAGCGCTCAGTGCAGCTGACATCTACACTTTGTGGTGTGCGATAGTAGGAAAGAAAGTGAATGTGAGGACTTTCATAATCTGCCACATCTACAACTCTTTCAAGAAACAAGTCTAATTCATGTCGATGGTGGGAATTATAACTTTTATGGCACTCCATCTAGGAATTGGAGATTAATAGTTGGCACTTATGCAAGAAATAGTCGAGTGGTCCAAGTTAGACTTAGACCACTTGAACTGCTCAGGATTGATCAAACAGTGAAACACATGCTATCTATATATCTTCGGTCACTACAAGCACATAATATTATTTCCAGCAAATGCAGATTTTGCATGTAGAACGTCATTCATGGACGTCTCTCTTTTGGACGCTCAAGGTAACATTTATCATATGGGCGGAGGTGCAGGAGCTACTTCTTCTGCACCACCAATGCCAGAGGCTCAAGAGGGTGGGCGGCAGAGGGGACAACCTTCCATGACATACCTTATCAGGGAGGATCCTATGAAGATATGCCTATTGTAGATTACCTGCGATCCCCTCAACGGAGCAATACGTGCCAAATGCTAATTCGGAGAGCTTCTATGAGTTCATGATAGGTTTTAAAACTGACTCAGGCAGACGGTTTGATACACTGGAGCATGATGTATAGTACCTCAGAGAGAGGTTCGACATAACCTTTCCTTCATAGACTCGGCCAATTTAGCAGCAACCGTTCCAGCAACCCCTCGGGCCCTTCTATCAACTGACCCAAGGCTTCGAACAGTCAATTCAATTTTAGCAGGATCTAAACCAGAACTATGAGAACACATCAAGCAGTTTAGATAATCTGGACCAATATTTAAACAGTGACTACCAATAGCAGTTGCTTCCCGCGCCTTCCAAATCTAAAAGAATTGCTCAAGGATGAGCAAAAATTTTAAGCTTGGGGTGGTGGTGGTCAGGGTGTACACCCTTTATCTTCTACCTTTCCTTTTTTTTCTTCCATAGCATGCATGCATTATTCCTCTTTTTCCTAGCATTTAGCTTAAATTTTAGCGTAACTTTAGTTTCGTAAGGCTTTGTTTTGTAATTTGTAGCTTTGCAATTAAGGTTGTGCAATGCAAATCTTATAGCTAAATGCTTATCCTTATGCCCATATTTTTCATCTTAAACTGCTTGGACTTTTTCTTGCCTTGCTCTTTGACTCTTTCCTTAAGTTTGGTAATGAATTTAAGGTTATGTGCCTTTTTCATAGCTTAAAACATTATTCCCTTGATCTTTGTGTGAATGTCAAATTCAAGGTATAGGGCTGTTGGAATGAGATAAAGCATGATCAAAGACTCCTAGCTATGGTTTTATAAGCTTGCCTCTATTCTAAGGATCCTTGAATCTTAATTGCTACTTTTCACACAAATGTCAAATGGATCATGATGAGTTTTTGAGCCATAATCAAGTTGAAATTTTTCATTGATGGACTACGTGCCCTCTCACCTTAGATTGAGTCAAAAAGATGAAAAATAAAAAAATTTCAAAAGAGGCTTGGCCGCCCACAAAATCTCATGAACATCAAAAGAGTTCTCACCCAGGCCTATAAATTAGAATGTAGAGAATAAAAGTCTGAGTGTGAATAAATGAGCGCTTGTTTTTCTCTTTGAGGAGAGTTGAGGATGGTGCCCAGCCAGTGTATGACTGTGCTCATGAACGTGGATATGTCATGCCTGGTAGTGCCACCCCGAAAGCTCATTAGAGAGTCACTAAAAACCTGTAACATACTCGATTCTAGACATATAGGCTAATCCTCCGTTCTTCTAGGCCCCTACTCAATTATATTGTTATCCAATATCCCTCTTTCCTTCCTTTTGATTTTTTTTCATATAGGTACCTTTTAGTGTGCATAATTCCCTAAATTTATGATAGATTAGACCTTATTGATACCTAATAGCTTAATTGACTCAATTGTATCCCATGGACATAAATCTTAGGATGTTATAACCTTAATAATTGAATTATAGGAAATTGGTTAATAGTGATACCACACTCTTATCCTAATATTAATTTAATACCTAGTATGGCCCTAGGACCTTAGAGAGAGATAATTGTAGGTAAATAAAGAGCAATTACCCTATTTGATCATTAGGATGAACTTAAAAACTCTAATATAATGATAAAGTGAATTATGGGGAAAATACAAAGCAATTAATCTCAAAATACTAAATTAAGTCCAAATTTGTGTTCGGCATACCCTAATTAGGTAACCCACCAATTTTGAGCTTAATCGGATATCATATACACCCTTAATGGTGGTTTAAAGGGTAGGATATAAGTTTAGTTGATTTATTTCATTTTGAACCATATAAAGCGTTGATTTTGACCTAAGTTCTGGACTAGGTATTGTCACGTGGTCTGGTTATCAGGTCGGGTAGACGGACGTTGGACCTCATCTCCTACCCCTGACTTCTCTGTGTGTGAGTCTTCCTGCACGACTGGTTTCCCAGTGACTGGTTCCACCTCGTCGTTCTCCCTCTACACAAGATTGAAAAACCACTAGAGGGGGGTGAATAGGGTTTTATAAATATTTTAATAATAATTCAACTCAAGCAACCACAATTGAGATAATAAGAAGGAGGCAAGGTGTTTAGATTGGTTCCACCTTTAGCAAAAACTAAAGGAGTCAGTCCACTACCCAATTGTTTCCAATTGGGATTTTGAAAGTATTTAACTTTATTACCTCGCAAGGATGTTACATAAAATTATAACATTTTCACCACCCTTTGACAGCCTTCACCTTGAAGTAGTGTCACCAACCTCGAAATAGCCTTCCTTGAAGTAACTTCAAGCTCCCCCTTGAAGTAGTCTTCCTCTTGAAGCAACTTCCCTTTGAGATAGCCTTCTTGAAGTAGTCCAAAGTCCTCCTTCTCCACCAAGAAGACCCTTCTCCACCTGAGAAGATAAACCCTCTCCAATCTGCAGCCTCCAACCCTAGGAGTAGCAAGGAGAGTACAAAATAGATAAGAAGGAACAAGAAAGAAAATGGAAATTACAATTACCGTTGTAGCACAAGGCTTGATTTCCTATATCAAGCGTTTTGATCTCCTAACCAATGTATATGAAAGTGTAAGTGTTATGGGTAAGAGATGCTAGCCTATAGGACATGAATTTGGAGCAATGGGAATGAGTAGCAAATGTTGGAGTTGCTCAATTGCTCACAAGAAAGATTGCCAATTGCAAGTAATATGCTCAAGTGTTGCACAATTGTGTATTGGGTGTCCTAAGGCATGTCCTATTTATAGGAATGGTCTATGAGTGCTTAAGGACGTTCTAGACGCTTTCTAGGGGGTTCTTAGTGCTTAACTAGCCGTTAGGTATCCACTAATTGCTTTAGCAACGGCTAGTTAATTAATTCTGAAAAGTGTAGACAGAGCTCTTCTCGGTCGAGGAATTGTCGACCGAGAATCCTGTCGGTCAAAGTTTTTGTCGACCGATGGACAGTCTAGAGCAAGTGTGTATAACGTTCGATTCCAACTTCCAACTACCTTGTCTGTTGTGTCTAACGGCTACTTGGGTCATTCTCGATCGAGGAGATTGTCGACCGAGAGTGTCTTGGTCGAGAAGTGTGTCGACCGAGAATGACTCTATTTCAATGTTTTAAACTATGTACTAAGTGTGTGTATCAGTGTGCAGTTGTGACACTATTGTAGGGGATGACCTATCTAAGTGTTGTGATTGGCTAGGGAAGATCTAAATGCTTGATTTACATGATATCTAAGTACTTGTACATTATATACTTGTACAAGTTTTTACATTTGATTACAATCATGAAATTAAGACATTTTTAGCATATAGATCTTCCAAGGGTTTGTCATCCACCTAATTCCTAGAACACTCAAGTAGCACGTTAGATCCACAAGAATGAAATGTTTGTCATCATCAAAACAAAGGGATTATAATAATGTCTAATTTAGCCAACAAAGATGACTCCTCACGATTTATTCGCCATCTGACTCGTTCTTTCCTGCCAAATCCATTGATCCCTAACTCACACTCTCCCTCACCCCAGGTAGAAAATGCCCATTTTCCTATCTCACTACTGAATTGTTGCCATTTCCAGTGACCCTGAAACCCCACCTAATCAATTTCCAAGAAGACTCTAACCACACAGAAAGCATCGCCTTAACCTCCTTCACCCTTCATACCAGTCAATCAGAACTAAACCTCACGGTTTCTCTCTTCCAGACTGAGCTTCCCTCTCCGGCCTTCTCATTCCAATCGACTGTGAGGTAACCATCTGTAGGCCTTCCCCTCTCTTATCATGTAGGCATCTCATCTCTGTTCTTACTGAGTCGTTGGGTCAACAAACGATGTTGTTCTCCTCTATTTTGGGCCGCCGCCGGAAGGGGTCTCAAGGATCCCTGATCTCGTTTTGTGCTACGGGACTCATTGCAAGCACACCTCAGATGTAATGAGCATGCTGGGGGCCTCACGAGGGTCTCTGAGACCTCCTACTTGCCCGACCTCTACCTCGTTTGTTTCTTTAGATCTGCGGCAGTTCCTCTCAGGCCTTCGTTGTTTTTCGGTTCTTCAACTGCAAAATCCCTCGTCGTCGTCTCCGCGAGGTGTTAGCTTGAGACTCATAGCAGTATATGCCATTTTCTCCTCCCCGCAAATAGGTTGTGCTGCTTCACCCAATACCGCCTCTGCCCCAAGGTTACCTTGACCCTGGTGACCTTCGGTTCTCAGTTGGGGACCGTTGAGTCTGCAGTAGCTAACCCGAGCTAGCAGACTGGGTTCCATGCCACGAAGAAGCCTTATCCGAGCACCTATGCTTGAGTCGAGCTCCTATAAGAGCCTAATGGAGTGAGACACAGGGGGATGAATCCCTGGGGTAAAAGCCCAGTCTCGCCCATGGTGGCCAGAGTATTAATGTCACGCCCAAGAGGGCATATAAGAGATTTTGGTTTCTCTTGACTTTGTTGACCTGAAACTTGTTTCCATTTATTTCTCTATAGTTCGTGTGACAGCAAGCCCTCGATTCATATTTACATTTTGGGGCATTCCGGTCAATTTGCAATTCATTTTCCTTGTATCAGTAATTGATTTTAACTTATAAAAATTGTAACTAATATTGGTTTAGCAGAAATATACAAATAAATATGTTTTTGAAATCAAAAAAATATGACTAATTTATTGGGATAGGTTTCATGACCAGATTTCCAACCTAATGTAGGGTCGATTTCTAAGCAAAGGAATTAATGCATTTTATATTAATTAAATGCACATCTGTTGTGATTAGGTTGAGACAACCCTAACACTGAACCTAGGAGGTGTTATTGAATATCTAGGTCTGATCAGAAGGTATGTACATCCTCTATTTTATTTTGGGAATTATTTGACTGAACCTACATTTATTTAATGAGGCATCTCTTGAACTATCAATTTTATTTAAAATCCAATTGTTGGACATTCATACTTTCTACTTTTGATTCACATAAATTCATGTGATTGTTGGAATATTCATTTATAATGGGTCTTTGGACCCCTCCTTCTATGATTGCCATTTTATGTGAAATTGACTAAAATGTTAGTCTTGCTGCTCTATTTATGCATGCTATGTGTTTGACTAGAATATCTATAATAGTGGTACTTATGTACAACCATACTTATATAGGGCGTGTGTATTCCGCCCGAGGTGTGCGTTTCCACCCTTATTTCTTTTAGGCCATGATCCTATGGTGTTATGGCCCTATTTTAGGTATATTTAGTCTACATTGTTATGCATGCAAATATTTGTTGTGGTAATATGAATTTGTGGATGATTATTATGGCAAGACACTCTTTATTATCATGCTTGTAATTTGAATTTAATATGCCTCATTTCTTTTGTTACTTTTCTCTTGAACATACCTAATTGCAAATAGCCCCCTTTTCTTGTGAGAACATCTCTTTTTGCATTTTTACCCCAATATAATGCCTAGAGTTTATTATGTGTACATACTCAGCTTTGCTAACCTCTATGTTGTTTTCTATGTTCTGGGTGATGTTCTCTTCCACCCAGGTTTAGGTACATTGGAAGACAAGAGCTCAAAAATATCACTAACATGACATGAACTTAAGGATAGCTTGGAATGGCTGGGTTACCCTCTACTACTGGCTTTAGTTGTACTTAGTACAAGTTTTTGTAAACTCACCTATTATGGAGAGGAACAATTGTATAAATGAATCATGAAGTGACTTTGTAATAGTTTTGTTTCTGCTGCTTTATTATTACATGGCTCTTATATTATATCATTTCAGTGGATCCCCTTTCGGGTCCCACTCTTTACAAAATGGTATCAAAGCCAAAAGCATTTGGTAACTTGACTATTTCAAGTTATCCAACATTGTTCCTTAATTAGGTACTTAGGCGACCTTTTAGAGGTTATTGTCAGACCTATTTCTTTGTAGTGGTTTACCAATTAGTATTTGAATCCATCCTAAAATTGTCAATATGTTTTCTTACAACAAATCAGTTGTTGAAGCGTAGTACTTGATAAACCTCGACTACCCTACCCTCTCTCTGGGGGTGTAAGGACACTACATTGGAATTGTCTCTTCTAGTGATGCATTCATATATCCTAATTTATGGGAGGCTATCTAGACTACATTATGTGTAGGTTGACTTGGACACTCATAGCTAGGTGTAACCCTAGTTATCACATGATACCCCTTTCATTTGATGTCATTCTAGCATGCCTATCATACATTTCACTTGGTTACTGAGCATGCATGAATGGAAAATACTAAATCGTAAATTAAGACTAGGGTTAAGTTTCCTTTGATGTTAAGTGTTATTCTAAGCTAGATCAACTTTATTTATAGCATGCCTTGTCCTCAATGTGAGTATATTAGGATAGTTATGCCCTAATGCATCCTCTCAAGGGCTAAATTCCACCCTCATTAGGATTATTATTCTGGTGTATTAGAGTTGATTGATGGAGCTATATGTTTTAGTAGGCATACTTAAATTATCACCTCTCTCATATCAAATAGTGTACTTGGTTTATGTAGTATATGAGATGAGTAGCTTGACTATATGGGTTACCTTATCACGTGAAGGAACTATGGTTGAGAAAACCCTAAATCTCTTCCTATCATGTTGGGTAATCTCATGTTTCCCTTAGGACTCGGGATGAGGTAGTGGGAATTCTGATTAAGAATGACATGGGGAATGTTGGATGTCATAACCTTGGTAGGTTTTGACTGATGATTGGGTGTAAGTAATATAAACCCTTCTCTCTCTCACGCTTACATATGAGAGAATAGTCATATGACCTTTTAGGTGATAGGAGGATCATACCCCTTTTTGTAGAAGGAAGTGGTGACAGGATAGTAGTGTATGTGTCCGGTTGTGGAACGTGTCTGACTTGGTTCTTGGATCGATTTTGGTTCCAATATTATATCTTCATCGCCAGTCCTTTATCGCTAAAACTTATTTTCATTATCAAATTATATGTACAAAAGATTTATTTTTCTTTTTATGATCTCATCGATGATTTTAGAACCAAGTCACCACCACAAGTAAGTTGAGTAGTAGATAAGCTCTTTAGTGAAGTACCCTTGGTTGACATGTTCAACCCTAATACCCTAGGCCTGACATAGTTAGTTTTATATACCAGACCTAGTGGATACACCCTTTTTCCCCTCTAGGTTATGCACTAAGTTATAGTTTGATCCTTTTAAGGGTTGGAGTTTCGTACAATTTATTCATTAGGTATCAAACTAAATAAAGAAATAATTAGGATTAATAACAGCCACAATAAGTAAAACTTGGATAACTCCTAGTAATAATGTCAAACATATGTAGAGGCTACCAAACTGGGAATTCTAGATGAGCCTTACTAATCATACCATCCTAAATGTTACTTAGATGATGAAAATATATTTTAAAATTTTATCTTTAGTTATCCTTAAAGGATGTATTTAAGTCAGATAGGGGTAAAAGTAAAATTTCACTTAAAATCTCAAAATTAATATCCTATACCCCAAATCACTAATAATTAAATGGTGAGGATGACTATACAATATAGGCTAGGGGGAATACACTAAGTATGATGGAATTTCTGATCATATACATGTGACTATGATAAATATAAGTGATAAGGGACTGACAACACATTAATTTTAAACATGTATAGTGTTATATGTAAAGTTAACTCATGAATGAGAAATTTAATAAGTTGCATACAACACACTATAGTGCTCGTTTATGAAAAAGAAAATTCATTGGAAATTAAAACCTTAAACTTACACCTCAACCCTAATATTCCTATTAAAGTATAAGTGTTGTCTTAGTCATGTAACACATCATAATTTGACCCCCTTGATAAAATCTATGTATAGAATTTGATTTAATATATAACCCTAATACTGGAAGGTAGCAAGACATATATGCACGTCATACATACAGTGACTATTATAAATAATAATGTTGATGATGATGATGATGATGGTGGGTGGATGATGATGATTATGTTGATGATGATAATGTTGTTGATGATGATGATGATAACCAGGAAAATGATGAGGACCATGATCAGAGAATGGCAAAATTATGATAACTTTTAGGTAGTCCTGATGGATGTAGAGTGGTCGACATAATATTAGGTCGTGTTGTAACTTTTCTAGCCCAACATCTAAAATAATCAAATTAATGGATGCATGACACATGGAGACATATGGTTTCACCTTGAGAGTAGACCATAAGTGTGACATGAGTAGTATGTTATGACCCCCTACATTAAGTACACTAGAAATTTATAACTTGGTTAAAAGTATAACTTAGCATACCATACCATAAGTGGATGGATTTCGGGGAAAAAATCCTCTTTAAGGGGTGGAGTGTTGTAACATACTCGATTCCAGACATATAGGCTAATCCTCCGTTCTTCTAGGCCCCTACTCGATTATATTGTTATCCCATATCCCTCTTTCCTTCCTCTTGATTTTGTTTCAAATAGGTACCTTTTAGTGTCCATAATTCCCTAAATTTATGATAGATTAGACCTTGTTGAGACCTAATAGCATAATTGACTCAATTGTATACCATGGACATAAATCTTAGGATGTTATAACCCTAATAATTGAATTATAGGAAATTGGTGAATAGTGATACCACACTCTTGTCCGAATATTAATTTAATACCTAGTATGGCCCTAGGACCTTAGAGAGAGATAATTGTAGGTAAATAAAGAGCAATTACCCTATTTGATAATTAAGATGAACTTAAAAACTCTAATATAATGATTAAGTGAATTATGGGAAAATACATAGCAATTAATCTCAAAATGCAAAATTAAGTCCAAATTCGTGTTCGGCATACCCTAATTAGGTAACCTGCCAATTTTTAGCTTAATCAGATATCATATACACCCTTAATGGTGGTTTAAAGGGTAGGATATAAGTTTAGTTGATTTATTTCATTTTGAACCATATAAAGCGCTAATTTTGACCTAAGTTCCGGACTAGGTATTGTCACGTGATCTAGTTATCGGGTCGGGTAGACGGATGTTGCACCTTGTCTCCTACCCCCAAATTCTCCGCGTGCGAGTATGTCCGCATGACTGGTTTCCCAGTGACTGGTTCCTCCTCGTTGTTCTCCCTCTATACAAGATGACTCCTCATGATTTCTTTGCCATCTGACTCGCTCTTTCCTGCCAAATCCATTGATCCCTAACTCACACTCTCCCTCACCCCAGGTAGAAAATGCCCATTTCCCCATCTCACTACTGCATTGTCGCCATTTTCAGTGACCCCAAAACCCCACTTAATCAATCTCTAAGAACACTCTAACCACACAGAAAGCATCGCCTCACCCTCCTTCACCCTTCATACTAGTCAATCGAAACTAAACCTCATGATTTCTCTCTGCCAGACCGAGCTTCCCTCTTCGACAATCTCCTCGCCATCCTAGCAACTCAAGCCTTCTCAGTCCAATTGACTGTGAGGTAACCATCTGCAGGCCTTCCCCTCTCTTATCATGTAGGCATATCGTCTCCATTCTTACTGAGTCGCTGGGTCGACAAACATTGTTGTTCTCCTCTATTTTAGGCCACCGCCGGAAGGGATCTCAAGGATCCCCGATCTCATTTTGGGCTATGGGACTCATCGCGAGCACACCACATATGTAATGAGCATGTTGGGGGCCTCGTGAGGGTCTCTGAGACCTCCTACTTGCTTGACCTCTACCTCATCTATTTCTTTAGATCTGCGGTAGTTCCTCTCGAGCCTTCATTGTTTTTCGGTTCTTCAACTGCAGAATCCCTCGCCATCGTCTCTACGAGGTGTTGGCTTGAGACTCATAGCAGTATATGCCATTTTCTCCTCCCCACAGATAGGTCATGCTGCTTCACCCATTACCGCCTCCGCCCTGAGGTTGCCTTGACTCTGGTGGCCTCCAGTTCTTTGTTGGAGACTGTTGAGTCCGCAGTAGCTAATTGGAGCTAGCAAATTGGGTTCCAGGCCACGAAGAAGTCTTGTTCGAGCGCCTATGCTTGAGTCGAGCTCCTATAGGAGCCTAATGGCACGAGACTGTAACATCCCTGACCTGGGTTATGCTTTAACCCTAGATGTTTTTCTTAATAAAATTGATTAAATTCTTGCTCTTATCTTTTAAAAAGTAATTAAGGTTCAAGAGGAACTCATGTTTCAATTCTAGTCCTTTTTGAATAATGTTGAAACAATGTTTTGCCTGTTTTGGACTAAAGTGCAAATTACCCAAGTTGAGGGGTTAAATTGCAAATGTTACATGATAAAATGTTTCTTATGTGTTGAAGCATCATGTGAATGAGTATGATGCAGTGGTATGGATTTTACAAGCCTGAGTACCAAGAAAGAGCTGATTAAGCAATGTTTGTGCATTAAAAGCTAGCTTTGGTGTAATGTGCAATTTGCCCAAAACCCAGGGTTCAATATGCAAATTAACACTTCAAGAGAGTCCCTAATGTTTCTTGGCATCATGTAGAGCAAATAAAATTAGAGGGGCGTCTCATTTGTATCATTTTGGAAGAGAGAGAATCTTGATATTAAAATAATCAAGATTTAAGCATAATTGAAACCCTAATTCAATTTAATGCAAAAATAAATATAATAATTGAAGTACCTTCAACCAAAAACGAAATGGTTGAATTTGCATAAGTGTGAACGTCCTTGTTCCTTTCAAAGGCACGAAAATATGTCAAGTGAGTGGAGAGCCCACTCACATTAGTTAACTAAAAAATAATATCCACTAAATATGGGTTATTATTATTATAAGGGTTAAGGTGCTTAATTTTCTATTCCTTTAATTCAAGGATAATGAAGAGGAATATAAGGAAAATAGAGGTGCCTTCGTATAAAAGGGAGATAGGAGAGTATGTGGAACTTTTTGGGGAGTTGAAGAATTTCTTTTCAACTTTCTCTCTCCTTGAAATTCCTTTATAAAAACTTCATTTTCCACTCAACCAAAGATTCTTTTTCAGATTTTCTTTTTTCCTTGATTTGGAAAAGTACAGGGGAACTTAGGAGAAATAGGGGAACGAACTCCAACCTGTAGGTAAGCTCCTTAATCATCTTCAACATCAAATTCATGGTGAAAATCACAAATCAATGCTTGATTTCTTCTTTTCTTCAATCAATCTTCTATTCTAGCCAATCCTTTTCACTCAAAAGCTTGAGGAACGAACCTTGTGGAGTAAGAAAGCTTCAACCTCCATTAGAAACGTGAATATTGAAGCTTGGCTTCCACTTTGAAGGCGGGTTATATAACTTAAACCCTTGAACATTGTTATTGGTTTCATATCTTTATCAATTGTTGATTTTTTCTTTATTTCCGAAATTTTAATTTGGTTGATTGATGAAATAACCATAGAAATCACACCACGTTTCGTGGGTTTGTAGCTTGAAGATTATGATGTCATCTCAAGCACACACCTCAATCAATATCTTAGGCAAACGGTTTCAAAAATTGGGACCAATCGGTTTCAATTGAATTGGTCAAATGGTTTCATCAAACCATTTGAAACCAAACGGTTTCAAACCATTTGGAGTGGTTTACCATAGTTGATTATTTGTAGGTATAAGCTGATGTAATTGTATGATTGATCCAATGGTTTGTATTGTTTGATCTCATTGGTTTCAAATATAGTTGAATCATCAATTGAAAACCCTAATCTAATCGGGTTGAAGTATCAAAACCCTAATCAATTGGTTGATTGAGAACCTAATTGGTCCATTCGGTTTCAAGGACATTTGGACCAAACGGTCTTGAGACCGTTTGAGTCCAAATGGTCTTGAAACCGTTTGGCATCAAACAATCTCAAACCATTTGGAGGTCCAATCAGTTTCTAAGTTGAGTCAACCAATCGATTTCAAAAGTGGATAGGTCCATTCGATTTCAAGTATAATTGCTCAAACGATTTTAAGGGCTAAGTGCCCAAATGGTTTCAAACCATTTGGATGGTTGAAGAGTCAAATCAATTGAGGAATGAATGGGTTCATGAATGAATAAAGAACTAATGGTTACAATTGAATGATCAAATTGATGGATAGTTCAATATTAAAAACCTGAATTGATTTGATTGAAGAGTACCCTAACTAATCCTTTCAATTTTCAAGATGAATTGGACCAAATGGTCTTGAAACCGTTTGGAATCAAATGGTTTCAAAATCGTTTGATGGTTTAAGGGGTCAAACCGATTAAAGATTTCAAAGGTCAAAAATCAATTGGAGTTCAATATACCCTAAATTGGTTGGAGATTTAAGGTGAAGATAAATTAATTGATTTCTTGATTGATGATGATAGTTATCAAACATATGTAAAATGGTTGTATTCCTAAGGAACTTAATGATTAAGAACATTTAAAGGGGTTAACCTTTGGTACTTATGAAAACAATGACTCAATATATAATGCTAACCCTATATGTATGGATTTGAATACATGATTGATTCAATCTGATCAAGATCGGAGTAATAAATGTCCTAGAGATGATAAGAGAGAGAATTACATACATGTATAGTGATCATGTAGTAATTAAGCCCTAACACATTCAAAATGAATGGGATACCTAATTAGGGTATGATCCTTGATAAAGAGATCATAAATCCCTAATTGAGGTGATTGATCAACCCAAACCCTAATTTAGGGAAATTCTGAGTGAAACCCTAATCTAGGGGGGGTGATGTGATTCTAATTAAGGGTAATGTTATGAGAAACCCTAATTCAGGGTATTTTAATAGTAAACCCTAATTATGGGTAATTGAATGTAAACCCTAATTGGGATGAATAGTAAACCCTAATTGAGGAGGAATCCTAATTGAGATGAATTTGGGAGATCCTAACCCTAATAAGGGAATAGTGATGCTACCCTTGTATTGCATGGTGTTGCTATCATGTGTACTAACCATGCATGTTTCATGAAATGATAAGCATAGTCAGGTATGAGCTATGATATTTCATTTATTGCTTTATGGGCCTTGTGAGCCATAATATACTTTGTTTCCTAGTGAGAGATAACAAGAGATGAAATGGGTCTTGTGAGCCATGTGAGATACTTATTATACAAGTATCATGTTTACCTTGGTCAGATGACCTGAAGGTATTAGTTACCTGATAATGGTAACAACTATTCTATGTTGAACTGAGGGTTGGAATACCCATTTTCTATAATCATGGTAATGAGTTTGTGAAAGATTGAGAATGCTCCTGATGAAATGTGGGATTGAGATCCCAATATGTTCTTGAAGTTGAACAGAACCTGATGAAAGTATTACACTCTTTTTACAGCATCTATTATAATAATTGTTGTTTGAAAACATGATTGATGCTAAAAGAATATGATAATGCACTAAATTAATCAAGTGATATCACATAATGTAGTTGCCCTGACCACAGATCCATCAGCGTCAGAATTTGTTGAATGGTGAAACAAGTTTAACTCGGCGTGTATATTTTTGAATATGTGGGGATAATTGGGCAATTATATCCTTATGCCCCATAGGAATGGTTGCGGGCTATCTCCTATGTATGGGATTGGTTTCGGACCATACCCCAATAAGAGTATGGCTACGGGCCATGACTCCATGATATGATACCAGGCATTGGCTACGGGCCATAACCCTGAAGAGAGTATATGTTGCGGGCTATAACTCTATAGTGAAGATGCCATTATATCTGGCAAGCTATTTTGCAGTTTGACACATGATGTCTCTGCCAGATAATCTCGTACTGACTGAGAAGGATGAGGTCTTGGAGTCCGGCTCTTCCATTGACCTTGTGTGGTACCGATGCTTTATGTATACTTCATCTCTTCAGTGCATTAATTCAGAATGTTTGTAAAACGTAATCAGTCGTGTAGCGTATTTGTTTAAGTTTGAACTATGAGAATCATTGGCTAATGTTACCTTGCTTAGCATGTTCTAGATGAATAAAGGTTATGTATGTTCTTCAAATCCTTATTGGATAAGTGACATGCTACTTTATCAAGTTATAACTAATATGCTTTGAATAATAATATTGCTCTAAATCTGTTTAGATATTGAATTATCTACTGTTGAAAATATATATATAATTTCTCTGTTCAGATTTATTCTAATTAAACATCAATAATAATGTTTTTGGCGGAAAGTTATATCTCTCGCTGGGACATGGGTCTCACTCTGTTGGTCACCAACATTTTTAGGTGGAGGTAGACGAGGAGGTAGAAACCCTTCAGTAGGTGAAGGACAACAGCAGCAGCAGTAGAGAACAGTAGTGATTCCTCAGGTGGAGATACTGACTGTCAAGTCTTGTATATGTGTAGATAGAGTCCTATGTGTTGTCTATGTACTCTCAGGTCCTCAGAGTAGTAGTTAGTACTTTAATGAATCAATCTGAGATTTTGTCTTAATGCCTCGAGGTTTTTGTACTACCTGTATATAGTTTTAACAGGGCAGTTGATGCTTGTAACCCTCGAGAAGGGATGATACAGAGCATGTACTCTTGAACCATAATGTGAATGTAATACTTTGGTTCTTTTTGAAAGAGTTTTCTAATGTATGGATCTCTTTGTAAAATGGTTTTAATTTTTAGTGATTTTCAGTAATCCGTTGTGAATGATACGCTTCCGCTTAAGTAAATAGCATTTTGTTCGATCAGTGTATCACAATTAGTGGTATCAGAGCTCTAGGTTCATTGAGTCTATAGAGACATAGGACTAAGGTTGTTGAGTCTGTTCTAGTGTCTTCTGCTCATATAGGAGAAGAATATCTTGAGGATGTCTGAATCACACGAGTAACACGCTGTTAAGAGCAGTGTTGCTGCACCAGGAAGAGGTGCAAGGGACCAAACTAGGGAGGAGCCAGTACTTGAACAACCTCAGTATGACCTTGCCATGATAGAGAATCCAGCTTTCCATGCTCTGTTTGGGCAGTTTATGGCGACTATGACACACATGGCAGATAGGATGCCACCACCTGCACCAAGAGCACCAGTTCCTAAGGAGAGACATGGAGTTGGTAAGACTTTTGAGAGGCTTTGCTGGGTTGGAGCCATGGAGTATGTTGGTACAGCTGATCCAGCAGATGTCAATTTGTAGCTGACAGAACTAGAGAAGGCCTTCAAAATCCTCAATATTCCTGAAGCAGAAAAGGTTAGGCATACAGTGTACTTGTTAAAAGGGAGTGTTGGCCATTGGTAGACTATAGAAGAAGGCAAGAGGCCAGGCGTAGAGATTTGATGGGAAGAACTTCGACGGGAATTTGTCATCAGATACTTCCCTAAGACTTACTTAGATGAGAAGATATCTCAGTTTGAGAAGATAAGACAGGGACCGATGAACATTATCAAGTATGAGGCTAAGTTCATGGAGCTTTTGTGGTTCTGTACACACATGGCATCTACGGATGAAGAGAGAATTCGACGTTTCGAGAAGGGGTTGAACGTTGAATTGACCACTCCCATGTCTGCCTTGGAGAACAGGGAGAGGTTTGCTACTTTTGTGGAGTCTGTGAGAAGGATAGAAAGGTCTGTGATCGAGAAGAGATAGACCAGTGGTAAGAAGGTGTTCGCTCAGTTCCAAGGACAAAGGTCTGAGGGTTTTAAAAAGCCAAGGTTTTCTGCACCGGTAGCACCACAGAGGTTCAATACCCAGACGCAATGGACGTCAAGCAGGGGTAGAAGCAATAGTTTTCCTCAAAATAGAGCCCCCAACACAGCATCAACATCGGTGACTGGACCTCATAAATCTTATCCTGAGACCAGGAACTGTCACCGGTGTGGACAAATGGGACATCTGGCAAAAGATTGTCCAGTTGGGAACACTATGATGACTCAACCTCAGAGGCAGAGTCAACAAGGCTCTCAAAGGAAGTAGTTTTCTAGTGGCGCTCGAGGATGTGGTCAAGCATTACAAGCTGGTTCATCGGCATCTAACAATCGAGCATAGGGTCAACAACAACCAACGGCTAGATTCTATGATATGAATCAGCCCGAAGCAGTAGTTAACCCACGGGTTGTGACAGGTCATATGGAACTATTTTATTCTGATATGTCTTCATCCTGCTTCGTATCTGTTTTGATTGATCCGGGTGCTACGCATTCCTTTATCACTAGAGAAGTGATTCTTGACTGTAATATGACAGTTTGTCATAGGGCAGAGAGTTTGTTGCTAGACACTCCTTTGTTGGGATGTGCAGTGTTGTGGGAGGTGTGCTCTCCCTGCACTCTTTCCTTTTCTAAACATTGCATTCAAGTGGATCTTATACCACTTGAGATGCATGGTTTTGGTATAATTCTCGGGATGGACACACTAGAAAAGTATAAGGTTGTCTTGGATTGTGATTCCAAGCAAGATGTGTTCATTGATGGTGGTGACACATGGATCTTTCATGGAGACAGAAAGATTCTTCCAACCTATCTCATGACAGCTATGGTAGCTGAGAAGCTGATGATACAAGGGTGCTTTGCATTCTTGGCACATGTGGTAGATACCACAATGGAGAGTTCTAATCTTTCTGAAGTTCCAATAGTCAGGGAGTTTGAGGATGTGTTTCCTGAGGAACTTCCAGGTGTTCCTCTGTCCAGAGAGATTGATTTTGAGATTAATCTAATCCTGGACACGCAACCAATAGCACAAACACTGTATAGAATGGCACCTGTTAAGATGGCAGAGCTCAAGAAACAAATGCATGAGTTGCTTGAGAAAGGTTTTATCTGACCGAGTACTTCACCATGGGGTGATCCAGTTCTCTTTGTTAAAAAGGATGGGTCGATGTGGTTATGCATTGATTATAACCAGTTGAATAAAGTAACTATAAAGAATAAGTATCCTCTGCCAAGGATAGATGGCATGTTTTATCAGTTGCGTGGTGCAACTATCTTCTCTAAGATAGATCTGAGATCAGGATACCATCAGTTGCGTATTAAGGAGGGTGACATACCTAAGTCTACCTTTAGGACAAGGTATGGTCACTATGAGTTCATAGTTATGTCATTTGGAGTAACTAATGCACCAGCTACATTTATGGAACTCATGAATAGAATCTTTCATCCTTTTCTTGATCAATTTATAGTAGTCTTCATAGATGATATCTTGATCCACAGTAGAGATTCTCAATAGCATGAGCAGCACCTTCATCAAGTTTTAACTTTACCAAGAGAGCATAAGTTGTATGCTAAGTTTAGCAAATGCGAGTTCTGGTTACCAGAAGTTTCTTTCTTAGGACACATAATATCTGCCTCAGGTATCCGTGTTGATCCTAAGAAGGTAGAATTTATCCTGCAATGGGAGCATCCAAAGACACCAACGGAGATACACAGTTTCCTAGGACTGGCAGGCTATTACAGGAGGTTCATTAAGAACTTCAGTTCTATAGCTTTACCCCTAACCAAGTTGACTAGGAAGGAGGTTCCTTTTGTCTGGAATGACAAGTGTCAACATTCTTTCCAGCTGTTGAAAGAAAGGTTAACAAGTGCACCTGTGCTGGTGTTACCTGAATAAGGGAAGGGGTACATAGTTTTATGTGATGCATCTAAGAATGGACTAGCATGTGTGTAGATGCAGGATAATCAAGTGATTTCTTTTGCCTCTCGACAGCTTAAGAAACACGAGGAAAATTATCCAACACATGATCTAGAGCTAGCTGTTGTGGTCCATGCCTTGAAGATCTGGAGACATTATCTCTATGGAGAAACATTTCAGATTTTCACATACCACAAGAATTTAAAATATATCTTCTCACAACATGAGTTGAACATGAGACAATGTCGCTGGATGGAGTTAGTCAAGGACTACGATTGTATAGTTGATTATCATCCAGGGAAGGCTAATGTAGTGGTTGATGCACTAAGTAGGAAATAATCAGCAACAACCTTAGATAAAGCACATTTGAACTCCTTAGTGTGCTTTAAAAGAGACATGCTCATCTCCTTGAGACAAAACAATATACATCTTAAGGTATCATTGTTAGTCGGGCTGTTAGTTGAGATGCACATAAAACCTACTCGGAGACAACAGATTAAAGAAGCATAACAAGCTAATGTTGTAGTTTAGCAGATTAGGTCAGAGTATGGTAGTGAGAAACGGGATGGCTTCCATGAGTCAGAGGATCAGGTAGTCTGTTACCATGGTAGGATGGTAGTACCTGATACCAATGACTTAAGGAAGTTAGTTTTGGAGGAAACTCATTCCTCTATGTATGCAATGCATCCAGGGAGCACCAAAATGTATCATAACTTGAAGGATATGTATTGGTGGCCAGGATTGAAGAAGGATGTAGCTGAGTTTGTTATGCGGTGTCTGGTGTGTCAGCAGGTTAAAGCTGAACATCAGAAGCCCACAGGAACAATGCAACCCTTACCTATACCACAGTGGAAATGGGATCACATGACAATGGACTTTGTGGTTGGTTTGCCTATAACAACCAAAGGTCATGATTCCATATGGGTGATAGTTGATAGGTTGACTAAGACATCACATTTTCTTCCTGTCAAAACAACCTATTCTGCTGAGAAGCTTGCGCAGTTATATGTAGAAGAGATCGTGCATTTCTGATAGAGGTCCCCAGTTCACGAGTCATTTATGGGAGAGAATCCATAAAGCTTTGGATACACAGTTAAGGTTTAGTACAACCTTTCACCCACAGACAGATGGACAATCTGTGAGGACCATACAAACTTTGGAGGACTTGCTTAGGGCATGTGTCCTTCAATTTGTAGGAAGTTGGGATCTACATCTGAGCTTGGTAGAATTTGCTTATAATAATAGCTATTAGCATAGTATTGACATGGAACCATATGAAGCATTATATGGTAGACGTTGTAGATCTCTGTTATGTTGGTATGAAATAGGGGAATATCAACTTTTGGGTCCCGAACTAGTGCAGTAGACAACTGGGAAGATTAAAGTAATACAACAACTGTTAAAGATTGCACAAGATAGATAGAATTCATACGCCGAAAAACAACTGAGACCTTTAGAATTCCAAGTTGGAGACAGAGTATATCTCAAGGTCTCGCCTTGGAAAGGTGTTCTTAGATTTGGAAAGAAAGGAAAGTTAGCTCCTAGATTTATGGGGCCTTATCCAATCATTGAACGGATTGGAAAGGTAGCCTATAAGCTGGAGTTACCACCTGAGATGCATAAGTTGCATCCAGTATTCCGTATCTCCATGTTGAGAAAGTTTCATCCTGACACGGAGTTAGATATGCAACCTGTGGAGGTAGAACTAAATGATGATATATCATATGTTGAAGGACCTATGATGATCCTTGATAGAAGAATAAAAAAGTTGAAAAAGAAAGACATATGTCTTGTAAAAGTTTTCTGGCATCATCGTGGCATTGAAGAGGCTACATGAGAACTAGAGGAAGAGATGAGGAGGAAGTACCCTTCTCTTTTCTCTTGATGATTTCGGGGACGAAATCCCTGTTAGGGGTGGATAATTTGTAACATCCATGACCTAGGTTATGCTTTAACCCTAGATGTTTTTCTTAATAAAGTTGATTAAATGCTTGCTCTTATCTTTTGAAAAGTAATTAAGGTTCAAGAGGAACTCATGTTTCAATTCTAGTCCTTTTTTAATAATGTTGAAACAATATTTTTCCTATTTTGGACTAAAGTGCAAATTACACATGTTGAGGGGTTAAATTGCAAATGTTCCATGATAAAATGTTTCTTATGTGTTGAATAATCATGAGAATGAGTATGATGCAGTGGTATGGCTTTTACAAGCTTGAGTACCAAGAAAGAGCTGATTAAGCAATGTTTGTGCATTAAAACCTAGTTTTGGTGTAATGTGCAATTTTCCCAAAACCCAGGGTTCAATATGCAAATTACCACTTCAAGAGAGTCCCTAATGTTTATTGGCATCATGTAGAGCAAATAAAATGAGAGGGACGTCTCATTTGTATCATTTTGGAAGAGAGAGAATCTTGATATTAAAATAACCAAGATTTAAGCATAATTGAAACCCTAATTCAATTTAATGCAAAAATAAATATAATAATCGAAGTGCCTTCAACCAAAAACGAAATGGTTGAATTTTCATGTGTGTGAACGTCCTTGTGCCTTTAAAAGGCACGAAAATATATCAAGTGAGTGGAGAGCCCACTCACATTAGTTAACTAAAAAGTAATATCAACTAAATATAGGATATTATTATAAGGGTTAAGGTGCTTAATTTGATATTCCTTTAATTCAAGGATAATGAAGAGTAATATAAGTCAAAGAGATGTGCCTTTGTATACAAGAGAGAGAGGAGAGTATGTGGCACTTTTTGGAGAGTTGAAGAGTTTCTTTTCAACTTTCTCTCTCCTTGAAATTCCTTTATAAAAACTTCATTTTCACTCAACCAAAGACTCTTTTTCATATTTTCTTTCTTCCTTGATTTGGAAAAGCACAAGGGAACTTAGGAGAAATAGGGGAACGAACTCCAACTTGTAGGTAAGCTCCTTAATCATCTTCAACCTCGAATTCATGGTGAAAATCACAAATCAATGCTTGATTTCTTCTTTTCTTCAATCAATCTTCTATTTTAGCCAATCCTTTTCACTCAAAAGCTTGAGGAACGAACCTTGTGGAGTAAGAAATCTTCAAAAACCATTATGAACGTGAATCTTGAAGCTTGGCTTCCACTTTCAAGGCGGGTTATATAACTTAAACCCTTGAACATTGTTATTGATTTCATATCTTTATCAATTGTTGATTTCTTCTTTATTTCCGAAATTTTAATTTGGTTGATTGATGAAATCACCATGGCAATCAGAGCAAGTTTCGTGGGTTTTTATCTTGAATATGATTATGTCATCTCAAGCACACACCTAAATCAATATCCTAGGCAAACGGTTTCAAAAATTGGGACCAATCGGTTTCAATTGAATTGGTCAAACGGTTTCATCAAACCATTTGAAACCAAACAATTTCAAACCGTTTGGAGTGGTTGACCATAGTTGACCATTTGGAGGTATAAGCTGATGTAATTGGATGATTGATCCAATGGTTTGTATTGGTTTGATCTCATTGGTTTCAAATATAGTTGAATCATCAATTGAAAACCCTAATCTAATCGGGTTGAAGTATCAAAACCCTAATCAATTGGTTGATTGAGAACCTAATTGGTCCATTCGGTTTCAAGGACATTTGGACCAAAAGGTCTTGAGACCATTTGAGTCCAAACAGTCTTGAAACCATTTGGCATCAAACAGTCTCAAACCATTTGGAGGTCCAATCAGTTTCTAAGTTGAGTCAACCAATCGGTTTCAAAAGTGGATAGGTCCATTCGATTTCAAGTATAATTGCTCAAACGATTTTAAGGGCTAAGTGCCCAAATAGTTTCAAACCATTTGGAGGGTTGAAGAGTCAAATCAATTGAGGAATGAATGGGTTCATGAATGAATAAAGAACTAATGGTTACAATTGAATGATCAAATTGATGGATAGTTCAATATTGAAAACCTGAATTGATTTGATTGAAGAGAACCCTAACTAATCCTTTTGATTTTCAATATGATTTGGACCAAACGGTCTTGAAACCATTTGAGTCCAAATGGTCTTGAAACCATTTCGAATCAAACGGTTTCAAAACTGTTTGATGGTTTAAGGGGTCAAACCAATTGAAGATTTCAAAGGTAAAAAATTGATTGGAGTTCAATATACCCAAAATCGTTTGGAGATTTAAGGGGAAGATAAATCAATTGATTTCTTGATTGATGATGATAGTTATCAAACATATGTACAATGGTTGTATTCCTAAGGCACTTAATGAGTAAGAACATTTAAAGGGGTTAACCTTTGGTACTTATGAAAATAATGACTCAATATACAATGCTAACCCTATATGTATGAATTTGAATACAAGATTGATTCAATCTGATCAAGATCAGAGTAATAAATGTCCTAAAGAGGATAAGAGAGAGAATTACATACATGTATAGTGATCATGTAGTAATTAAGCCCTAACACATTCAAAATGAATGGGATACCTAATTAGGGTATGATCCTTGATAAAGAGATCATAAAACCCTAATTGAGGTGATTGATGAACCCAAACCCTAATTTAGGGCAATTCTGAGTGAAACCCTAATCTAGGGGGATGATGTGATTCTAATTAAGTGTAATGTAATGAGAAACCCTAATTCAGGGTATTTTAATAGTAAACCCTAATTATGGGTAATTGAATGTAAACCCTAATTGGGATGAATAGTAAACCCTAATTGAGGAGGAATCCTAATTGAGATGAATTTGGGAGATCCTAACTCTAATAAGGGAATAGTGATACTACCCTTGTATTGCATGGTGTTGAATTATATAATTGCTATCATGTGTACTAACCATGCAGGCTTCATGAAATGATAAGCATAGTCAGGTATGAGCTATGATATTTCATTTATTGCTTTATGGGCCTTATGAGCCATAATATACTTTGTTGCCTAGTGAGAGGTAACAAGAGATGAAATGGGCCTTGTGAGCCATGTGAGATACTTATTATACAATTATCATTTTTATCTTGGTCAAATGACCTGAAGGTATTAGTTACCTGATAAATGGTAACAACTATTCTATGTTGAACTAAGGGTTGGAATACCCATTTTCTATAATCATGGTAATGAGTTTGTGAAAGATTGAGAATGCTCATGATGAGATGAGGGACTGAGATCCCAATATGTTCTTGAAGTTGAACAGAACCTGATGAAAGTATTACACTCTTTTTATAGCATCTATTATAATAATTGTTGTTTGAAAACATGATTGATGCTAAAATAATATGATAATGCACTTAATTAATCAAGTGATATCATATAATGTAGTTGCCCTGACCATAGATCCATCAGCATCAGAATTTGCTGAATGGTGAAATGAGTTTAACTCAGTGTGCATATTTTTGATAATGTGGGGGTAATTAGGCAATCATATCCTTATGCCCCATAGGAATGGTTGTGGGCTATCTCCTATGTATGGGATTGGTTTCGGACCATATCCCAATAAGAGTATGGCTATGGGCCATGACTCCATGATATGATACCAAGCATTGGCTATGGGCCATAACCCTGAAGAGAGTATATGTTGCGGGCTATAACTCTATAGTGAAGATGCCATTATACCTGGCAAGCAATTTTGCAGTTTGACACGTGATGTCTCTACCAGATAATCTTGTACTGACCGAGAAGGATGAGGTCTTGGAGTCTAGCTCTTCCATTGACCTTGTGTGGTACCGATGCTTTACATAATCATGGTCTGTTAGAGTATGAATGGTATACTTCATCTCTTCAGGGCATTAATTCAGAATGTTTGTAAAACGTAATCAGCCGTGTAGCGTATTTGTTTAAGGTTAAAATACGAGAATCATTGGCTAATGTTACCTTGCTTAGCATGTTCTAGATGAATAAAGGTTATGTATGTTCTTCAAATCCTTATTGGATAAGTGACATGCTACTTTATCAAGTTATAACTGATATGCTTTGAATAAGAATATTGCTCTAAATCTATTTAGACATTGAATTATCTACTACTGAAAATATATATAATTTCTCTGTTCAGTTTTATTCTAATTAAACAACAATAATAATGTTTTTGGCAGAGAGTTATATCTCTTACTGGGACATGGGTCTCACTCCATTGTTCACCAACATTTTTAGGTGGACGCGGACGAGGAGGTAGAAACCCTTCAATAGGTGAAGGACAACAGCAACAGTAGCAGCCGTAGAGAATAGCAGTGATTCCTCAGGTGGAGACACTGACTGTCAAGTCTTGTATATGCGTAGATAGAGTCCTATGTGTTGTCTCTGTACTCTCAGGTCCTTGGAGTAGTAGTTAGTACTTTAATGAATCGATCTGAGATTTTGGCTTGATGTCTCGAGGTTTTTGTACTGCATGTATATAGTTTTAACAGGGCAGTTGATGCTTGTAACCCTCAAGAAGGGATGATACAAAGCATGTACTCTTAAACCAGAATGTGAATGTAATACTTTGGTTCTTTTTGAAAGAGTTTTCCAATGTATGGATCTCTTTATAAAATGGTTTTAATTTTTAGTGATTTTCAGTAATCCGATGTGAATGATATGCTTTCGCTTAAGTAAATAACATTTTGTTCGATATGTGTATCACAGAGACATAGGGGGATGAATCCCTAGGGCAAAAGCCCAGTCTCTCCCATGGTGGCCAGAGTATTAATGTCACGCCCAAGAGGGCATATTAGAGATTTTGGTTTCTCTTGACTTTGTTGACCCGAAATTTATTTCTGTTTATTTCTTTGTAGTTCGCGTGACAACGAGCCCTCGATTCATATTTACATTCAGGGGCATTCCGGTCAATTCACAATTCATTTTCCTTGTATCAGTAATTGATTTTAACTTATAAAAATCATAACTAATTATTGGTTTAGCAGAAAAATACAAATAAATATGTTTTGAAATCAGAAAAATATGACTAATTTATTGGGATAGGTTTCATGACCAGATTTCCAACCTAATGTAGGGTCGATTTCTAAGCAAAGGATTTAATGCATTTTATATTAATTAAATGCACATATGTTGTGATTAGGTTGAGACAACCCTAACACTGAACCTAGGAAGCGTTACTGAATATCTAGGTCTGATCAGAAGGTATGTACATCCTCTATTTTATTTTGGGCATTATTTGACTGAACCTACTTTTATTTAATGAGGCATCTCTTGAACTATCAATTTTATTTAAAATCCAATTGTTGGACAATCATACTTTCTGCTTTTGATTCATCTAAATTCATGTGATTGCTGGAATATTCATTTATAATGGGTCTTTGGATCCCTCCTTCTATGATTGCCATTTTATGTGAAATTGACTAAAATATTAGTCTTTCCACTCTATTTATGCATGCTACATGTTTGACTAGAATATCTAGAATAGTGGTACTTATGTACAACCATATTTATATAGGGTGTGTGTATTCCGCCCGGGGTGTGCGTTTCCACTCTTATTTCTTTTATGCCATGATCCTATGGTGTCATGGCCCTATTTTAGGTATATTTAGTCTACATTGTTATGCATGCAAATGTTTGTTGTGTTAATATGAATCTGTGGATGATTGTTATGGCAAGACACTCTTTATTATCATGCTTGTAATCTAAATTAAATATGCCTCGTTTCTTTTGTTACTTTTCTCTTGAACATACCTAATTGCAAATAGCCCCCTTTTCTTGTGGTAACATCTCTTTTTGCATTTTTACCCCAATATAATGCCCAAAGTTTATTATGTGTACATACTCAGCCTTTGCTGACCTCTATGTTGTTTCCTATGTTCTGGGTGATGTTCACTTCCACCCAGGTTTAGGTACATTGGAAGACAAGAGCTCAAAAAGATCACTAACACGACATGAACTTAAGGATAGCTTGGAATGACTGGGTTACCCTCTACTACTGGCTTTTGTTGTACTTAGTTCAAGTTTTTATAAACTCACCTATTATAGTGAGGAACAATTGTATAAATGAATCATGAAGTGACTTTGTAATAGTTTTGTTTTTGCTACTTTATTATTACATGGATCTTGTATTATATCATTTGAGTGGATCCCCTTTCGGGTCCCACTCTTTACAGTGTTGGCTAAATCAGACATTATTATAATCCCTTAGTTTTGATGATGACAAACATTTCATTCTTGTAAATATAACGTGCTACTTAAGTGTTATAGGTCTTAGGTGGATGATAAATGACTTGGAAGATCTACATGCTAAAATTGCTTTAAATCATAAATGTAATCAAATGTAAAAACTTGTACAAGTATATAATGTAAAAGTACTTAGACATCATGTAAATCAAGTGTTAGATCTTCCCTAGACAATCACAACACTTATATAGGTCATCCCCTACAATAGTGACACAACTGCACACTCATACACACACTTAGTACTTGGTTTAAAACATTGAAACAGGGTCAATCTCGGTCGACAAAATTCTCGACCAAGACACTCTCGGTCGATAAACTCTTCGACTGAGAATGACCCAGGTAGCCGTTAGACACATCAGACAAGGTAGTTGGGAGTTGGATTAGAACTTTATATACACTTGCTCAGACAGTCCCTCGGTCGACAAGTCTTCGAACGAGAATGACTCTCGGTCGACAATTCTTCGACCGAGAAGAGTTCTGTCTGCAATTTTCAGGATTAATTAACTAGTCGTTGTTAAAGCAACTAATGGATACCTAACGGCTAGTTGAGCACTAAGAACCCCCTAGAAAGTGTCTAGAATGTCCTTAAGCATTCATAGGCCATTCCTATAAATAGGACAAGCCTTAGGACACCAAAAACACACTTGTGCAATACTTGAGCTTACATACTTGCAATTGGCAATCTGTTTTGAGCAATTGAGCAACACTAGTACTTGCTACTCATTCCCTTTGCTCCAAATTTGTGTCCTATAGGCTAGCATCTCCTATCTACTAAATCTACACTTCTATTCTCATTGGTTAGGAGATCAATACGCTTGATATAGGAAATCAAGCCTTGTGCTTCAAGTGGTAAAGTGTAATTTCCATTTCCTTTCTTGTTCTTTCTTATTGTTTGTACTCTCCTTGCTACTCCTAGGGTTGGAGGCTGCGGATTGGAGAGAGTTTGATCTTCTTGGTGAAGAAGGAGATCTTTGGACTACTTCTAGAAGGTTGTCTCAACGGGAAGCTACTTCAAGAGGAAGGCTACTTCAAGGGGGAGCCTGAAGTTACTTCAAGGAAGGCTGCTTCAAGGTTGGTGAGCTTCTTCAAGGTGAAGGTTGTCCAAAGGGTGTAGAAAGTATTGTAATTTTATGTAATATCCTTGCGAGGTAATAAAATTTAATACTTTTAAAATCCCAGTTGGGTAAGCAACTGGGTAGTGGATTGACTGCCTTAGTATTTGCTAAGGTTGGAACCGCTCTAAACACCATTGTCTCCTTCTTATTATTTCAATTGTGGTTGTTTGAGTTAAACTACTTTAAAATAATCATAAAACCCTATTCACCCCCCTCTAGTGGTTTTTCAATTGGTATCAGAGCATGGCTTCAAGGAACTCTAACAAAGTCTTGAAGAATGGGTGACAGGTTGCTCAACAACCTCAATTTGGAAGGAACATTCGTGGCTAGGCCTACAGCTTTTGATGGCACTAACTACACCTACTGGAAGAGGAGGATGCAATTTTACTTCCAAGGAATCAGTTGGGACTTATGGAGAATGGTATCAACCCCTTATGAACTTCCTCAAACGGAGTATGCAAATTCGGATGCTAATACGGTAAAATCTGCCCAAATGAATGCAAAAGTTATAAGTATACTTTATTGTTCAATTTCCATTAGTGAGTTAAATAGAATATCAAATTGTGAAACGGCTTATAAAATATGGCATAGACTTTCTATAACATATGAAGGAACTGTTCAAGTTAAGAAATCTAAAATCGGAATGATTAAACAAAAATTTGAACAATTTTGTATGGATCAAAATGAGTCTATTAGTGAAATGTATGCAAAATTCTCTTCTATTGTAAATAGGTTAAATGCTTTAGGTAAAGTAATTAGCGAAGAAGATCAAGTTTCAAAAATCCTTAGGTCTCTTCCTCCCAAATACAAGCCTAAGGTGACTGCTATTGAAGAAGCAAATGATCTCACCCAGCTAAGGATGGAACAACTTATTGGCAACCTAGAAGCACATGAGGCAACTTTAGAAGAGGAAGAAAGACGAGAACGTGAACTTCAACAAGGGAGAAAGAAGGAAATTGCATTCTAAGCATCAACTAAGATCAATCATGACACAAGTGAAGATGATAGTGAAGAAGAAACTCTCTTTGTAAATGGTAAGCAATATAAAAGTTTTAAAACTAATAAAACTTCTAGTGTTTCTTCTTCCAGGTGCTTTGAATGTGGCAAAAAGGGACACATGAAAGGTGATTGTCCAAAACTCAAGAAAGGGAAGAAATCATCTCACAAAAAGAAAGAAAGAGCATATAAAGCTGCATGGGTTGATTCAAGTGATGATAGTGATGATGGAAAAGAAGAAGTAGAATGTCTTATTGCTACAACAAATGAAGAAGAAGAAGAAGAAGAGGTAAGTCTTTTTGATCTTCCAAAAGAAGATCTAATTGCTAGTCTTCAAGATACACATGAGAAATATATTGAGTGCAAGAAGAAATTTAAGAAATCAAATAAAGTAAATGATGAGTTAAATGTTAAGCTTCTTGCTCTCACATATGAAAATGAATATCTCAAAACGGCTATTGAAGATTATGATATTAAGCTAAAATATGTAGAAGCAAATTGTAATCTTCTTTCCCTAGAAAAGTTAAACTTGCAAACTCAAGTAAATGATCTTCAAAGACAATCTATTTTGTGTACACGTCTAGATTATGATATTATTGTAAAAGAAAGAAACTCTTTATTATCTAATCTAGATCAAGCAAAATTAGATATCAAGAAGAAAATGGATGATATTATGAAATTACAACAAAAAGTGAGTAGCTTGAGTAACGATAATATTCTTGATAACATCCTAAATGATTCTTATCGTCAAAATGGAAGGAGAGGACTAGGTTATAAGACTAAGGGTAAATCTTATCAAAAACCGAGTTGGAGAAGGACACAAGTACTAGAGAATCAATCCATGTATGTACCCAAGAACAACCCAACTCCTAGAAAGAGAAATGAGATTGACTCTATTAGTTGTCATTATTGCTTGCGTTTTGGACACTACTCTTTTTCATGCCCATACAAGAAAAGGAATGATGATCTAGCTTGGGTTCCTAAAACTTAGAAGTTTAAATTTGACTAGTTGAGATTTGACCTAAACTGATTCTTGATATACAAATTTCATATCTCAACACAATCGAGCTTCAACTTTCATATTCTTGTTTTACTTGGAAACAATTACTGAAAACAATTCTGAAATAGTACAGAAACATTCTCGGTCGGGAAACTGTTTGACCGATAACACTATCGGTCGAGAAATAGTCGACCGAGCAGGTTACTGTTCTCAAGTTTGCAACAAATCTGATAAAACATGTACAAACAACAATATTCTCAGTCGAGAAAACGTCGACCGAGATAAATTCAGTCGACAAACAGTTCGACCGAATCAAGTTCTGCTGAATCTATTTTCAATTAATGTAGTTTGCTATCAATTTGTTATAAATTATTGATTTTATATGCAAATAAAGAATAAATCTTGGAAACCATCTTTTGAAACAAGACATATTGAACTTTTTGCATCATGAATTAAAGTATAACATTATGAATATGAAATCCTTATTGCAAAAGTGTTATATGAAGACTGATTTTGAACAAACTTTATTCATTTATTGAAAAAGTTTATTAAGCATGTTCATTTACATAGTTTGTCTTAAATTTAAAAATCCATGAACCATGAATGAGATTATTTTGGTATTATCCTCTACATGGTTTGGCTTAAAACTGAAAATTATGAATGGGTTTAATCAAGGAAATTACTGTTTTATCATAATCCACATGGTTTTTCTTAAAGTACTCCTTGGTATATCTATATAGGATTTATGTCTGATGAAATTTAGTTTAAATGATCATAATCATTGCATTTATATGATTTTTTCTTGATCATTGTATTGTGGATATGCTTCTTCTTTTCTATCATAATTTTTGTGCCATGATCATTGTGTTTCATTGGTTTGTCTAAAATCCAAACCATGAATGGATATTATTCTTGATCATTGTGTTTCAGATCATTGAAAATGTCATTAGCTTAAAAGCATCTTGACATAATAGATAATGATTATTGTGGGCATGTCTTGTAATAAAATAATGATGTTGAGCCAAATAGTGTAGCTTAGAACAAGAATATCAATGTTTCATCTAGTTGATTGTTCTAAGAAATCTAAAGCACAATCTTGACTTTAAGATATCAATATTGCTTTCAAAGGATACATGCTTCTAAGGAATCCTATAATTAATCTGAAAATAAAGGAATTGAAATTTATGCACCCATAGCAGAGCTTAGGAGACATCATTCAAAATGAATACAAAACAATAATCAAGGACAAAAACTTCATTATGATGCCTATATTAAATTTTTAAAACGTCTTCATAATGGGTATCACTTAATGTGCTTCAAATTGATATTTATTTAATCAAGCTACCTGCAGAAATTATACTTCACATATGAATGTTCAAATGTGAAATCTACATAATTTGCCTCTTGGTTGAAATTAAATTTGACCAAGGGGCGCTATGGTCGAAGTCAAGGTCGACCTAAAATAAGCTTGACAAAATGCTTATTTGTACATCATTTTACTGCACTTCATCTTAGTATCTTGATCCAAAATGTGTATCATATTGAAAACATAATTTTAGTGCATAAACTCTCATAAAAGGTTAACTTATTATGATCTAATATTGATTGTGACCTTAGAATCCTTAAATTATCTTGACTATAAGATTAAGGGGGAGCTCACACAAACTATCTTGAATATAAGATTAAGAAGCTTACAAAACTTTGTAAACATCATTTGAAGCTTGTTATGACCTTAGCATTTTTAATCTTGGTTATGAAAATAAAGGAATCTACAAATTTCATGAATATGATATATATTTGGTTCTTAATGGAATTCTCTAAACAAATCAGGGCTTAACATCCCGTGCATTTGGTTAGAGACACTTTTCATGTACTCTAAGCTTAAGGGAATCTCATATCATTTTCAAGGCTTAACATCCCTTGTAAAATGGGTGAGAAATCAATACACATATACCATGAACTTAAAAGGAACTCATATCATTACAAGGCTTAACATCCTTTGCAAATGATTAAGAAATAAATTGTGCCTAAATTGGTTTGCATTAATCCCTTGATTTTAAATTGAATATCTCTTTAAGGGGGAGCATAGCATAAAATTAAGGGGGAGAAACAAAAAGTCATACTAAATGATTATCTTGGATATCTTTTTGAAATGACAAAGGGGGAGAAATAATATAAAAGTAAAAACATAAAACAAAATGAGTTTCATAATATCTTGAACTCATATGATTTATATTTCCTTATTTTATATTTAGGAAATGTTTGTCGTCTTCAAAAGGGGGGAGATTGTTGGATAAATCAGACATTATTATAATCCCTTTGTTTCGATGATGATAGACATTTCATTCTTATAAATCTAACGTGCTACTTAAGTGTTGCAAGTCTTAGGTGGATGAGAAACGACTTGGAAGATCTACATGCTAAAATTGCTTTAAATCATGAATGTAATCAAATGTAAAAACTTGTACAAGTATATAATGTACAAGTACTTAGACATCATGTAAATCAAGCATTAGATCTTCCCTAGCCAATCACAATACTTAGATAGGTCATCCCCTACAATAGTGACACAACTGCACACTCATACACACACTTAGTACTTGGTTTAAAACATTGAAATAGGGTCAATCTCGGTCGACAAAATTCTCGACCGAGACACTCTCGGTCGACAAACTCTTCGACCGAGAATGACCCAGGTATCCGTTAGACACAGCCGACAAGGTAGTTGGGAGCTGGATTAGAACGTTATATACACTTGATCCAGACAATCTCTCGGTCGATAAGTCTTCAACCGAGAAGGACTCTCGGTCGACAATTCTTCGACCGAGAAGAGTTCTGTCTACAATTTTCAGGATTAATTAACTAGCCATTGTTAAAGCAACTAATGGATACCTAACGGCTAGTTGAGCACTAAGAACCCCCTAGAAAGTGTATAGAACGTCCTTAAGAAATCATAGGCCATTCCTATAAATAGGACAAGCCTTAGGACACCAAAAACACACTTGTGCAATACTTGAGCTTACATACTTGCAATTGGCAATCTGTTTTGAGAAATTGAGCAACACTAGTACTTGCTACTCATTCCCTTTGCTCCAAATTTGTGTCCTATAGGCTAGCATATCCTATCTATTAAATCTATACTTCTATTCTCATTGGTTAGGAGATCAATACGCTTGATATAGGAAATCAAGCCTTGTGCTTCAAGTGGTAAAGTGTAATTTCCATTTCCTTTCTTGTTCTTTCTTATTGTTTGTACTCTCCTTGCTACTCCTAGGGTTGGAGGTTGCGGATTGGAGAGAGTTTGATCTTCTTGGTGAAGAAGGAGATCTTTGGACTACTTCTAGAAGGTTGTCTCAACGGGAACCTACTTCAATAGGAAGGCTACTTCAAGGGGGAGCTTGAAGTTACTTCAAGGAGGGCTGCTTCAAGGTTGGTGAGATTCTTCAAGGTGAAGGCTGTCCAAAGGGTGTAGAAAGTATTGTAATTTTATGTAATATCCTTACGAGGTAATAAAATTTAATACTTTCAAAATCCCACTTGGGTAAGAAACCGGGTAGTGGATTGACTGCCTTAGTATTTTCTAAGGTTGGAACCACTCTAAACACCATTGTCTCCTTCTTATTATTTCAATTGTGGTTGTTTGAGTTAAACTACTTTAAAATAATCATAAAACCCTATTCACCCCCCTCTAGTGGTTTTTCAATTGGTATCAGAGTAGGGCTTCAAGGAACTCTAACAAAGTCTTGAAGAATAGGTGACATGTTGCTCAACAACCTCAACTTGGAAGGAACACTCGTGGCTAGGCCTCCAGCTTTTGATGGCACTAACTACACCTACTGGAAGAGGAGGATGCAATTTTACTTCCAAGGAATCAGTTGGGACTTATGGAGAATGGTATCAACCCCTTATTTACTTCCTCAAATGGAGTATGCAAATTGGGATGTTAATACGGTAAAATCTGCCCAAATGAATGCAAAAGCTATAAGTATACTTTATTGTTCAATTTTCGTTAGTGAGTTTAATAGAATATCAAAATGTGAAACAGCTTATGAAATATGGCATAGACTTTCTATAACATATGAAGGAACTGTTCAAGTTAAGAACTCTAAAATCGGAATGCTTAAACAAAAATTTGAACAATTTCGTATGGATCAAAATGAGTATATTAGTTAAATGTATGCAAAATTCTCTTCTATTGTAAATGGGTTAAATGCTTTAGGTAAAGTAATAGCGAAGAAGATCAAGTTTCAAAAATCCTTAGGTCTCTTCCTCCCAAATACAAGCCTAAGGTGACTGCTATTGAAGAAGCAAATGATCTCACCCAGCTAAGGATGGAACAACATATTGGCAACCTAGAAGCACATGAGGCAACTTTAGAAGAGGAAGAAAGACGAGAACGTGAACTTCAACAAGGGAGAAAGAAGGATATTGCATTCAAAGCATCAACCAAGATCAATCATGACACAAGTGAAGATGATAGTGAAGAAGAAACTCTCTTTGTAAATGGTAAGCAGAATAAAAGTTTTAAAACTAATAAAACTTCTAGTGTTTATTCTTCCAGGTGCTTTGAATGTGGCAAAAAGGGACACATGAAAGGTGATTGTCCAAAACTCAAGAAAGGGAAGAAATCATCTCATAAAAAGAAAGAAAGAGCATATAAAGCTGCATGGGATGATTCAAGTGATGATAGTGATGATGGAAAAGAAGAAGTAGAATGTCTTATTGCTACAACAAATGAAGAAGAAGAAGAAGAAGAGGTAAGTCTTTTTGATTTGCCAAAAGAAGATCTAATTGCTAGTCTTCAAGATACACATGAGAAATATATTGAGTGCAAGAATAAATTTAAGAAATCAAATAAAGTAAATGATGAGTTAAATGTTAAACTTCTTGCTCTCACATCTGAAAATGAAGATCTCAAAAAGGCTATTGAAGATTATGATATTAAGCTAAAATATGTAGAAGCAAATTGTAATCTTCTTTCCCTAGAAAAGTTAAACTTGCAAACTCAAGTAAACGATCTTCAAAGACAATCTATTTTGTGTACACATCTAGATTATGATATTATTGTAAAAGAAAGAAACTCTTTATTATCTAATCTAGATCAAGCAAAATTAGATATCAAGAAGAAAATGGATGAGATTATGAAGTTACAACAAAAAGTGAGTAGCTTGAGTAACAATAATATTCTTGATAACATCTCAATGATTCTTATCGTCAAAATGGAAGGAGAGGACTAGGTTATAAGACTAAGGGAAAATCTTATCAAAAACCTAGTTGGAGAAGGACACAAGTACTAGATAATCAATCCACGTATGTACCCAAGAACAACCCAACTCCTAGAAAGAGAAATGAGATTGACTCTATTAGTTGTCATTATTGCTTGCGTCTTGGACACTACTCTTTTTCATGCCCATACAAGAAAAGGAATGATGATCTAGATTGGGTTCTTAAAACTTAGAAGTTTAAATTTGACTAGTTGAGATTTGACCTAAACTGATTCTTGATATACAAATGTCATATCTCAACACAATCGAGCTTCAACTTTCATATTCTTGTTTTACTAGGAAACAATTACTGAAAATAATTCTGAAATAGTACAGAAACATTCTCGGTTGAGAAACTGTTTGACCGAGAACACTGTCGGTTGAGAAATAGTCGACCGAGCAGGTTACTGTTCTCAAGTTTGCAACAAATCTGATAAAACTTGTACAAACAACAGCATTCTCAGTCGAGAAAATGTCGATCGAGATAAATTCAATCGACAAACAGTTCGACTGAATCAAGTTCTGTTGAACCTATTTTCAATTAATCTAGTTTACTATCAATTTGTTATAAATGATTGATTTAATATGCAAATCAAGAATAAATCTTGGAAACCATCTTTTGAAACAAGACATATTGATATTTTTGCATCATGAATTAAAGTATAACATTATGAATATGAAATCCTTATTGCAAAAGTGAAACACTGCGACCACGATTTTGATATCCATACTCACCTCGACCGCGACCACGGTGTCTACCTCCCCCAAGACTGCAGTCTAGGAACCCACCTCGACTGCGATCCAAGCCAGCGTCGCGAGGCCTACACCTTGACCGCGGATCGGGGCTTGACTATGGTGAATCCACAACCTCAACCACGACCGTGGAAGGTACCTCGACCACATACCGTGACCTAGTGAGGATCGCGACCCACAGTCACCGCCGCGACCATGGTAATTAAAGCCGCAACCTGGATCAGAATTGCAATGGCCCCACCTATGAATACCTGCCCCTCTACACCTAAAGGAGGGTTCAGATCTGGGGAGTTTTTCCACCCTGTGGTTCTGACCTGGTGAGGTTCCTAGAGCCTCGTGGGAGAGTCTGGAGGTCTGAGAAGGCTGAAGAATTCGTCCTACACCCGTCTCTTCAATTAGCTCCCATCCATCATCACTTCCACCTCCGTTCACCCATTCCCCACCTTTTCCAGCCATTTTCCACCTCCACACATCCAACGAGTTGTTGTTTGGGGCAGATCTAGAGAGAAACGAGGCCAAGGAGTCTAGAAGATCAAGGAGGATTAACCAAAAGATGAGATCTGATCTATACGGAGGCTAAGGAGCGAGAGCCACCTCTCCTCCATGGGCTAAATCTCTTCTTCTTCTCCTTTCTTCTATTGTTCCACTTTGTTTCTGTACAAATGATGTTCTTCCATCCTTGTTCGGTGCCAACTATGCTTGTCCATGGCTAGTTGAGCTCCTTCTTGGCTTTGTAGCCCGTTTTGGGCATGTTTATGTACTTTTACCTTAAGCAAGTAGTTTTATTCCAGATCTAGCATGTTTTATGTTCTATCTCCTCTTTCTGGTTATAATTGCTAGTTTGGTTGATCTCTTTCTTTCTTGAACTGCTATTTCTGCCCACATTGAGAGATTCGTTATAGAAATAGACAAGAGAAGATTGTTTGGATCAGAATCTAAAAGGAGGACATTTTAAGGGCGTCTGTTCCTAGCATCCCAGAGTTATCTAGACCTGAGAAGGTGTATCGGATATTCTAGGATGTTATTTTGTCATCCTCAAGAGAGGTTTCATATCATCGATGGGTTTTAGTCACACTACGTGAGAGTGAGTGGGATGACCCCACAGGAACAGATACCACAACGTGTACTATGTTTGAATGTAGATTGCTTGTTGAGGTGTTAAAGGGTTGTCTATGCCCGAGAACGGGTGCATAGACTGCCCAATTTGTGGTTACATGGCCAGTCGCTTCTTTCTCTCTGATTAGTAGAATCTCAAAGGCTCTATTTATTTTCTTTTCTTTGTTTAACTTTAATTCGTCACTACCCGCTAGACTAGTTCTAGCTCCTTACTTTTATCGACTATCGTCTTGGCTTATCTGACTCATAAGTGAAATCTCAAGCGTCCTAAACGTCACCACATCCCTGTGTTCAACCCCATATATCTACTTCCACCCCGTAATAAAGTTGCAGGGGTCCTTGAAGGTTTCGGGTTATAAATTCAAAAGTTTGATTCCTCCCAAATCTGCCTCCCTTCCGGACGCGTTTCAACTGGGCCTATCAACTACTAATATTAAGAACTATTATTTCTTGAATAGGCTAAACCAAGCATCAAACAAGTGACATTAGAGAAGGAATTGTGCAATTTATCATCTCAGATTCATAATTGAAAAGTTTCAAACTATATAATTTGCATTTACTAGCATATATTCCATTACCACAGACTTCGAGAAAACTACGATAAACTGGTGCCTCTACATCACTATATTTGAAATTCATACAAATCATGTACATGCATTCTAAAACTAAAACCATTCAATTACCATAAGTCTTTTTATCTATTTCATCTTTTATTTCTTAGATATTTGAACGAGGGCTTGTTGAACCCCCCAAAAAAATACAACAACAACAAGCCAATACATGCTCTTCACATTTCGACATGGATTATGCAAAAATAATGGTTAAAAGATGAATTTCCACTCACCTAGAACTAATCCTAGGCTACTAATCTCAAACCTAGTCCTGGTATGCCTGGATTTTGGCGTACTAAACTTGGGTTTGAGCGAAAACCTCCAAAATCACCTTCAAACAGACTGACATAAGGCTTGTTGCTTTAGACATAGCCTATTGAAGGGAGAAGATGAAGAGGGGAGGTAAGAGTGAACCTCAACAATAGACTCTGATCTGAGGAAAGAGTAAGAGAGAAAGAATACATATCTAAGATGAATTTACTACATTTGATCGATGACTAGGTCTTTAGTTTTCCCTATTCTTCACATTCTTCCCCAAAAGTTTCCTTAGAAGTTACATTTCCATTCATATTTAGTGTTGTTTAGGTCTCTTATTGTGTGTAGCATTAAAATACAAATGCAACTAAATAAATTTCATCAAAATGTAGTTATTATGTCAAAAGTCATGATGATATAGGTGATTGATTGTGATTGGTGGTAGTTAAAACATGTTTCCATTGGTTTTAGGCCCATCAGAAGGTAGCTCGTCAGTTTACACCATCAGTAGGCAGTCCTTCAGTTGATGGGCCATCAGTTGTTGGCTCATTGGTTGATAGTCTATGGAAATTCAATGTGTTTACTAAAAATAGCGTAGCTCTCTCATTTTCACTCTGATTTTGCTATTTTTTCATCAGATTCATAATTTAATTATCTACAATTGTATAGTAAAAGTTTGACAATAATATGAAATGCTAATTATATGTTAATAAATTCTTTAAATATCTTTAAGTCTTTTTTTACAAACATGTCTGGACTATTACTATCTCAACTAAGGTGCAGATCTCATAGTATACTCAAAGTATATATTTTGACTTTGCAATGAACACATTTAATCTAAAATAAAATGCTTAATCAACCAAAATTTTATTCATGATGTTAATGAAGCTGTAATTACTAATGAAGCTACAAATTAACACTAGAGTTATCATTACCTAAAGATTTCCAAACACACAAGATATCAGTCATAACACCCACTCTACACATTGTAGTTGTCTCCAAAGTCGATAAAATACAAAGGGTACAATTTTTATCATCTAGGGGTTTAAACTCCAATCATGTTTATTGTTAGATTCAGAAAATAATGTATGGTTCTTTCTAGCTTTATGAATCGGTTCATATTAAATCCTTCATATAGTCTATAAAAGTATCTAATGTAGCTTCCCCCAAAAGATTTTTCTCATCATTGAGTTCTTCCTTTGGGTTGGTCATATTCCTTTTTGATAATTTCCAGTTTGTGCAATGATTCTTACTTTGATTATTTGATGTTCTTGATGGTCTAGAACAAGATCATTGAAGTATTATAATATCCTTCATGTTTATAGGGGCACCTAGATGTTATTAAGCTCCTTCCTCATTCTCCTCTTGTGTTTTGATGTAGGCTACAACAACAACTCTCTATTGCTGATCTCTAGAAGTTTTGCTGTTGATAATGTGTATGAATACTGAACTCCCTTATGCTCATGGTCTAGATCCTGATGATAAAGCACTCTTATATCAATGTTCCTCCACATTCATTATATGTTTGTCCTCTGTAATATTTCTCTCTGTATAGGCTTGTAGTTGAAATATCCCCAAGTATTAGATCTTAGGGCTTTTCCCCAAGTAGGATGGGTGCCAATGTGGTCACCATCTTGTAAATTATAGTTTTCCATTCAAGGATATGCTATAAAAATGCCATCTTATTGGGACATAGGGATTTTTTTAACTATGTCTATGCATCCATTCTTGTCTATCCCAAAACCTTCGTTCAAATGACGTTACTTTTTGTAAATTGTTTTGTGAACTACACTAAGGCAGAAGACACGTGCCAAACCCTCTGTTATCATGGGGATGTATTCATAGATTATGTGTGTATCATGTCAATGCTCAACTATAAGTCATGTTCCTTAAAAAATTCAATATCCACTGAAGTTGTATTACCCTGTACCATGACAATGTCAGTTCCCTTACAACATTTTAGCTTTGGATGATGAAAAGAAGAAATGCCAATATGTTGATGTATTCATGTATGATCAAGTATAAAATTGAACATTGTACTCATCCCCATGACCAAAAAGAGATATTCTTATGTATCTCAATTAGGAGATCTAGGATTATTTATTTAGTATTCATGCGGTGCCTCATTGCATCTACATTTCTTGTGGGCTGAATGTTTAAAGGATCTATCCCGAACCAACTTGTGTCATGTTTGGGTGCATATTAAGGCATGCCCCATTTTTTATGAATAATATTGGAACTTAAGCCCTCCATAGATGGATTTGATTGAGCAAGGCCTGTTGTTTTCATCTCCATTTGGCAGCTTTTTTCCAAAAACAAATTATGATATGTGGCATCATAATGAGTCATGTCGTTGTAGTCAAATTCTTGAGATTAACATCCTTGGTTATACGACGTTATCAAAGTATCTTCATGGCCACTTGTACATGTGAGTATATGTTTGTTTAGGTCATCTCATATAATGATATATGCCATGTTGGATGTGGTTGACAGTCCCGGAGGCACCACCCTTCTTTGTATCTTTGGATTTTCTCATGATGTCCCACATATTGTGTAAATACATAAGGAATATTTGGTTTCTATGCATAGTTTTGGTGTAGAGGGTAATTCCTTTAGGTTCATTTAGAAAATATTACATCTACTATTGGTTTTCCATTTTTCTTCCACTTGGATGATTCCTAATATTTTATATGGCAAGGGTGTCTATTTAGGAACTCCAACATAGGTTATGATTTAGTATTCCTTTATTAATTAGGGAAGGAGTTCCTAAGAGATAAGGTATGTGTTAATTTAAAATGATAGTAGTGGATTTCCATTTTTCTTGTCATGTTTTCACTTCCATGCCATATTTGGTGGACTCATGGGTACTCTTTCTAGTGTGAACTAGTAGGACAAGTTAGAGAGACCATGGTATGTGATTAAAAATTTGATATCGAAGGTCCCTAAGAGTGACTTGTTTGATCACAGTGGTTGTTTAATGGAAGTAGGCTTAGGGAGAAAAACATGACTGACAATTGGCGTTGAGAAAACACCTTGTATATCCACCAATTTGCGGTCATGCACAAGCCACAATTGTGCAATGTATTCTAACTTAGCGAATGTGGTTTGATGGATCACAGTATTATTTGCAGTATATCTAGATATTGTGACCCACATATGCGCTCTAATCTTTTACTAGTTTGAGTAGGAAATGGATTGGATCCTTTTTTTCTTGGTGGTTCCTTAGACGTGAACTCTATAATGTCAACCAAAAATGTTGACCCTTACAAATGGTCAACGTTAATGTGATAATGTCTTCAATTTTGTGCATATGGTTCAGACAACTACATCTATTGATATCATATACTAATTATAGTCAAAATATGCATTAGCATTGTATTTTTCCACTTCACAACCACTCTATGAAATTTCCACGGATCTTTCATACATGGAAAGATGGAACTAATCATGACTTCCAGGGATATGAATATTATTTTTGTTATGTATGAATTTGTCATGACTTTTGTGGTTCATATTTAGTGTAATTTTGGTTAGGTACATGAAGTTTTTAATATAATTTGGTAGGCATGTGAAGTTTTTGTGCTAGATTGTTTAATTAGATACATGATTTGTGTGGCTCTAGGTGGCATTAGGATTTGAATGGTGGTGGGAAATCATAGTGGAATTGGGAGGGTATGAATTCTTTTTGCTATCACGAGGGTATAGATATTATGATTATACAAAAGTATGTTAGGCTTGTGCCTTGTTGTATTAACGGATAAGGATACCCTTTTACCATTTATCCATATCAAGTAGGTTAAATGTAAAGCATGTTAGATCCTATAAGGTGATTGGATGCTCTAGAAGGGGTTGAATAGAGCTGAATGCACTTAAACAAAATTCATTAAACCTTCACGTTAAATCATAATATAAGGTTGCTAAATAAAAAAATTTGAGTGCAACTAAAACATACATAGCAAGTGAGAGAGAGATTGAACAAGCACCAAGTGGCATGCTATGTAGAGTGGTTCCACACTCCAAACTAGGAGTATGTCAGTCCACTACCTAGACAGGTCAACCTCTAGTATTTCTAAGTGTGTCTTCCTCTATATGTTCACTTATAAGAGTTACAACACATGACCCACCAAAAGACTTACCTATCCAATACAAAGAGTCTTCAACCTTACAAAGGACTTACCCACTTTGCAACAAGTCTTCAGCCTTCTCCAAGGACTTACCCGCTCTTGCACAAGTCTTAAGCCTTCTAGGAATTACCCACTCTTCTTGGATCTTTAGCCTTTGACTTCACCTTCACTTGGAGAAGCTTTCACCAAGTACTTATCCACTTGAGCAAGGAGTCTTCTGCCTTCACCAAGGGATTACCCACTTTTGCTCCAAGTATTTGGCCTTGATCTTCACCAAGGCACTCCTTACCTTGTTCTTCTTCACCTCTCTTAGCCATGAGAGAAAACCTTCATCTTCATGGTTGGAAGAGAGATTGGGAAGTGGTAGAAGTGAGAGCCTCAAACGATATACAAATGGAACTAGCTCTCTTACAGATTTCCTACGCACTCTAACAAATGTAGCAAGTGATTAAGCTTAGAGAGAGAGAGGAGGCTATAGGATACACTCAAATATAGAATAAGAACCTCATATAGAGTTTTGCATTGAATGCTCAACCTTGGAATGGAGCCCAAGGGGTCCTATTTATAGTTGGGGATGCTTCTTAGCCTTTGGGAACACTTAAGAAGGAAAACTAGCCATTTTGTGGCTTGCAATAAATATGTTTTCGATTGTTGCAACTCCACAATGGCTAGAAACACTTTTATGCAATTTTCTGCACAGTTCTATCGATCGAATTTCTATGAAGGTAACTCGACCGATCCCACTATGTGACAAGACCAATTTAAGTCGTCGGTCGAGTTTGTCCTGGGTTAACTCGACCGATCCACTTAAATCAATTTTGGTCTACAGAGGGATTGGTTGAGTTTTGTGAAATGGAAACTTGATCGATCAAAAGTCATTTTCAAAATCCTTTGAGTTTGCAACTTGACCGATGAAAATCCTGATGTGAATTTTGGAAAATGGCTTTTGAGTGTTTAAATATTCGATCTAACTGCTCCTGATTTTTTTAAGCAATTGAGCAACACTAGTACTTGCTACTCATTCCCTTTGCTCCAAATTCGTGTCCTATAGGCAAGCATCTCCTATCCACTAAATCGACACTTTTATTCTCATTGGTTAGGAGATCAATACGCTTGATATAGAAAATCAAGCCTTGTGCTTCAAGTGGTAAAGTGTAATTTCCATTTCCTTTCTTGTTCTTTCTTATTGTTTGTACTCTCCTTGCTACTCCTAGGGTTGGAGGCTGCATATTGGAGAGAGTTTGATCTTCTTGGTGAAGAAGGAGATCTTTGGACTACTTCTAGAAGGTTGTCTCAACGGGAAGCTACTTCAAGAGGAAGGCTACTTTAAGGGGAAGCTTGAAGTTACTTCAAGGAAGGCTGCTTCAAGGTTGGTGAGACTTCTTCAAGGTGAAGGTTGTCCAAAGGGTGTAGAAAGTATTGTAATTTTAAGTAATATCCTTGCGAGGTAATAAAATTTAATACTTTCAAAATCCCAGTTGGGTAAGCAACCGGGTAGTGGATTGACTGTCTTAGTATTTGCTAAGGTTGGAACCACTCTAAACACCATTGTCTCCTTCTTATTATTTCAATTGTGGTTGTTTGAGTTAAACTACTTTAAAATAATCATAAAACCCTATTCACCCCCCTCTAGTGGTTTTTCAATTGGTATCAGAGCATGGCTTCAAGGAACTCTAACAAAGTCTTGAAGAATGGGTGACAGGTTGCTCAACAACCTCAACTTGGAAGGAACACTCGTGGCTAGGCCTCCAACTTTTGATGACACTAACTACACCTACTGGAAGAGGAGGATGCAATTTTACTTCCAAGGAATCAGTTGGGACTTATGGAGAATGGTATCAACCCCTTATGAACTTCCTCAAACGGAGTATGCAAATTCGGATGCTAATACGGTAAAATCTGCCCAAATGAATGCAAAAGCTGTAAGTATACTTTATTGTTCAATTTCCGTTAGTGAGTTTAATAGAATATCAAATTGTGAAATGACTTATGAAATATGACATAGACTTTCTATAACATATGAAGGAACTGTTCAAGTTAAGAACTCTAAAATCGGAATGCTTAAACAAAAATTTGAACAATTTTGTATGGATCAAAATGAGTCTATTAGTGAAATGTATGCAAAATTCTCTTCTATTGTAAATGGGTTAAATGCTTTAGGTAAAGTAATTAGCGAAGAAGATTAAGTTTCAAAAATCCTTAGGTCTCTTCCTCCCAAATACAAGCCTAAGGTGACTGCTATTGAAGAAGCAAATGATCTCACCCAGCTAAGGATGGAACAACTTATTGGCAACCTAGAAGCACATGAGGCAACTTTAGAAGAGGAAGAAAGACGAGAACATGAACTTCAACAAGGAAGAAAGAAGGACATTGCATTCAAAGCATCAACCAAGATCAATCATGACACAAGTGAAGATGATAGTGAAGAAGAAACTCTCTTTGTAAATGGTAAGCAGTATAAAAGTTTTAAAACTAATAAAACTTCTAGTGTTTCTTCTTCCAGGTTCTTTGAATGTGGCAAAAAGGGACACATGAAAGGTGATTGTCCAAAACTCAAGAAAGGGAAGAAATCATCTCAAAAAATGAAAGAAAGAGCATATAAAGTTGCATGGGATGATTCAAGTGATGATAGTGATGATGGAAAAGAAGAAGTAGAATGTCTTATTGCTACAACAAATGAAGAAGAAGAAGAGGTAAGTCTTTTTGATCTTCCAAAAGAAGATCTAATTGCTAGTATTCAAGATACACATGAGAAATATATTGAGTGCAAGAAGAAATTTAAGAAATCAAATAAAGTAAATGATGAGCTAAATGTTAAACTTCTTGCTCTCACATCTGAAAATGAAGATCTCAAAAAGGCTATTGAAGATTATGATATTAATCTAAAATCTGTAGAAGCAAATTGTAATCTTCTTTCCCTAGAAAAGTTAAACTTGCAAACTCAAGTAAATGATCTTCAAAGACAATCTATTTTGTGTACACATCTAGATTATGATATTATTGTAAAAGAAAGAAACTCTTTATTATCTAATCTAGATCAAGCAAAATTAGATATCAAGAAGAAAATGGATGATATTATGAAGTTACAACAAAAAGTGAGTAGCTTGAGTAACAATAATATTCTTGATAACATCTTAAATGATTCTTATCGTCAAAATGGAAGGAGAGGACTAGGTTATAAGACTAAGGGAAAATCTTATCAAAAACCTAGTTGGAGAAGGACACAAGTACTATAGAATCAATCCATGTATGTACCCAAGAACAACCCAACTCCTAGAAAGAGAAATGAGATTGACTCTATTAGTTGTCATTATTGCTTGCGTCTTGGACACTACTCTTTTTCATGCCCATACAAGAAAAGGAATGATGATCTAGCTTGGGTTCCTAAAACTTAGAAGTTTAAATTTGACTAGTTGAGATTTGACCTAAACTGATTCTTGATATACAAATTTCATATCTCAACACAATCGAGCTTCAACTTTCATATTCTTGTTTTACTTGGAAACAATTACTGAAAATAATTCTGAAATAGTACAGAAACATTCTCAGTCGGGAAACTGTTCGACCGATAACATTGTCGGTCGAGAAATAGTCAACCAAGCAAGTTACTGTTCTCAAGTTTGCAACAAATCTGATAAAACATGTACAAACAACAATATTCTCAGCCGAGAAAACGTCGACCGAGATAAATTCGGTCGACAAACAGTTCGACCGAATCAAGTTCTGCTGAACCTATTTTTAATTAATGTAGTTTGCTATCAATTTGTTATAAATGATTGATTTTTTATGCAAATAAAGAATAAATCTTGGAAACCATCTTTTGAAACAAGACATATTGATCTTTTTGCATCATGAATTAAAGTATAACATTATGAATATGAAATCCTTATTGCAAAAGTGTTATATGAAGACTGATTTTGAACAAACTTTATTCATTTATTGAAAAAGTTTATTAAGCATGTTCATTTACATGGTTTGTCTTAAATTTGAAAATCCATGAACCATGAATGAGATCATTTTGGTATTATCCTCTACATGGTTTGGCTTAAACCTGAAAATTATGAATGTGTTTAATCAAGGAAATTACTATTTTATCATAATCCACATGGTTTTTCTTAAAGTAATCCTTGGTATATCTATATAGGAACCATGTGTGATGAAATTTAGTTTAAATGATCATAATCATTGCATTTATATGATTTTATCTTGATCATTGTATTGTGGATATGCTTCTTCTTTTCTATCATAATTTTTGTGCCATGATCATTGTGTTTCATTGGTTTGTCTAAAATCCAAACCATGAATGGATATTATTCTTGATCATTGTGTTTCAGATCATTGAAAATGCCATTAGCTTAAAAGCATCTTGACATAATAGATGATGATTATTGTGGGCATGTCTTGTAATAAAATAATGATGTTGAGCCAAATAGTGTAGCTTAGAACAAGAATATCGATGTTTCATCTAGTTGTTTGTTCTAAGAAATATAAAGCACAATATTGACTTTAAAATTTCAATATTGCTTTCAAAGGATACATGCTTCTAAGGAATCCTATGATTAATCTGAAAATAAAGGAATTGAAATTTATGCACCCATAGCAGAGCTTAGGAGACATCATTCAAAATGAATACAAAACAATAATCAAGGACAAAAACTTCATTATGATGCCTATATTAAATTTTTAAAACGTCTTCATAATGGGTATCACTTAATGTGCTTCAAATTGATATTTATTTAATCAAGCTACATGCAGAAATTATACTTCACATATGAATGTTCAAATGTGAAATCTGCAGAATTTGCCTCTTGGTTGAAATTAAATTTAACCAAGGGGCGCTATGGTCGAAGTCAAGGTCGACCTAAAATAAGCTTGACAAAATGCTTATTTGTACATCATTTTACTGCACTTCATCTTAGTATCTTGATCCAAAATGTGTATCATATTGAAAACATAATTTTAGTGCATAAACTCTCATAAAAGGTCAACTTATTATGATCTAATATTGATTGTGACCTTAGAATCCTTAAATTATCTTGACTATAAGATTAAGGGGGAGCTCACACAAACTATCTTGAATATAAGATTAAGAATCTTACAAAACTTTGTAAACATCATTTGAAGCTTGTTATGACCTTAGTATTTTTAATCTTGGTTATGAAAATAAAGGAATCTACAAATTTCATGAATATGATATATATTTGGTTCTTAATGGAATTCTCTAAACAAATCAGGGTTTAACATCCCGTGCATTTGGTTAGAGACACTTTTCATGTACTCTAAGCTTAAGGGAATCTCATATCATTTTCAGGGCTTAACATCCCTTGTAAAATGGGTGAGAAATCAATACACATATACCATGAACTTAAAAGGAACTCATATCATTTCAAGGCTTAACATCCTTTGCAAATGATTGAGAAATACATTGTGCCTAAATTGGTTTGCTTTAATCCCTTGATTTTAAATTGAATATCTCTTTAAGGGGGAGCATAGCATAAAATTAAGGGGGAGAAAAAGTCATACTAAATGATTATCTTGGATATCTTTTTGAAATGACAAAGGGGGAGAAATAATATAAAAGTAAAAACATAAAACAAAATGAGTTTCATAATATCTCGACCAGCACCCACTTGGAAAACAAGAATGGCTAGAAAAGGTAAACTTCAGGTATGAAACTCATATGATTTATATTTCCTTATTTTATATTTAGGAAATGTTTGTCATCTTCAAAAAGGGGGAGATTGTTGGCTAAATCGGACATTGTTATAATCCCTTTGTTTCGATGATGACAGACATTTCATTCCTGTAAATCTAATGTGCTACTTAAGTGTTGCAAGTCTTAGGTGGATGACAAACGACTTGGAAGATCTACATGCTAAAATTGCTTTAAATCATGAATGTAATAAAATGTAAAAACTTGTACAAGTATATAATGTACAAGTACTTAGACATCATATAAATCAAGCATTAGATCTTCCCTAGCCAATCACAACACTTAGATAGGTCATCCCCTACAATAGTGACACAACTGCACACTCATACACACACTTAGTACTTGGTTTAAAACATTGAAACAGGGTCAATCTCGGTCGACAAAATTCTCGACCGAGACACTCTCGGTCGACAAACTCTTCGACCGAGAATGATCCAGGTAGCCGTTAAACACAGCCGACAAGGTAGTTGGGAGTTGGATTAGAATGTTATATACACTTTCTCCAGACAGTCCCTCGATCGATAAGTCTTCGACTGAGAAGGACTCTCGGTCGACAATTCTTCGACCGAGAAGAGTTCTGTCTGCAATTTTCAGGATTAATTAACTAGTTGTTGTTAAAGCAACTAATGGATACCTAACGGCTAGTTGAGTACTAAGAACCCCCTAGAAAGTGTCTAGAACATCCTTAAGCATTCATAGGCCATTCCTATAAATAGGACAAGCCTTAGGACACCAAAAACACACTTGTGCAATACTTGAGCTTACATACTTGCAATTGGCAATTTGTTTTGAGCAATTGAGCAACACTAGTACTTGCTACTCATTCTCTTTGCTCCAAATTCATGTCCTATAGGCTAGCATCTCCTATCTACTAAATCTACACTTTTATTCTCATTGGTTAGGAGATCAATACGCTTGATATAGGAAATCAAGCCTTGTGCTTCAAGTGGTAAAGTGTAATTTCTATTTGCTTTCTTATTCTTTCTTATTGTTTGTACTCTCCTTGCTACTCCTAGGGTTGGAGGCTGCGGATTGGAGAGAGTTTGATCTTCTTGGTGAAGAAAGAGATCTTTGGACTACTTCTAGAAGGTTGTCTCAACGGGAACCTACTTCAACAGGAAGGTTATTTCAAGGAGGAGCTTGAAGTTACTTCAAGGAAGGTTGCTTAAAGGTTGGTGAGCTTCTTCAAGGTGAATGTTGTCCAAAGGGTGTAGAAAGTATTGTAATTTTATGTAATATCCTTGTGAGGTAATAAAATTTAATACTTTCAAAATCCCAGTTGGGTAAGCAACCGGGTAGTGGATTGACTGCCTTAGTATTTGCTAAGGTTGGAACCACTCTAAACACCATTGTCTCCTTCTTATTATTTCAATTGTGGTTGTTTGAGTTAAACTACTTTAAAATAATCATAAAACCCTATTCACCCCCTCTAGTGGTTTTTTAATTGGTATCAGAGCAGGGCTTCAAGGAACTCTAACAAAGTCTTGAAGAATGGATGACGGGTTGCTCAACAACCTCAACTTGGAAGGAACACTCGTGGCTAGGCCTCCAGCTTTTGATGGCACTAACTACACCTACTGGAAGAGGAGGATGCAATTTACTTCCAAGGAATCAGTTGGGACTTATGGAGAATGGTATCAACCCCTTATTTACTTCCTCAAACGGAGTATGCAAATTGGGATGCTAATACGGTAAAATCTGCCCAAATGAATGCAAAAGTTGTAAGTATACTTTATTGTTCAATTTTCGTTAGTGAGTTTAATATAATATCAAATTGTGAAACGGCTTATGAAATATGGCATAGACTTTCTATAACATATGAAGGAACTGTTCAAGTTAAGAACTCTAAAATCCGAATGCTTAAACAAAAATTTGAACAATTTTGTATGGATCAAAATGAGTCTATTAGTGAAATGTATGCAAAATTCTCTTCTATTGTAAATGGGTTAAATGCTTTAGGTAAAGTAATTAGCAAAGAAGATCAAGTTTCAAAAATCCTTAGGTCTCTTCCTCCCAAATACAAGCCTAAGGTGACTGCTATTGAAGAAGCAAATGATCTCACCCAGCTAAGGATGGAACAACTTATTGGCAACCTAGAACCACATGAGGCAACTTTAGAAGAGGAAGAAAGACGAGAATGTGAACTTCAACAAGGGAGAAAGAAGGACATTGCATTCAAAGCATCAACCAAGATCAATCATGAAACAAGTGAAGATGATAGTGAAGAAGAAACTCTCTTTGTAAATGGTAAGCAGAATAAAAGTTTTAAAACTAATAAAACTTCTAATGTTTATTCTTCCAGGTGCTTTGAATGTGGCAAAAAGGGACACATGAAAGGTGATTGTCTAAAACTCAAGAAAGGGAAGAAATCATCTCACAAAAAGATAGAAAGAGCATATAAAGCTGCATGGGATGATTCAAGTCATGATAGTGATGATGGAAAAGAAGAAGTAGAATGTCTTATTGCTACAACAAATGAAGAAGAAGAAGAAGAAGAAGAGGTAAGTCTTTTTGATCTGCCAAAAGAAGATCTAATTGCTAGTCTTCAAGATACACATGAGAAATATATTGAGTGCAAGAAGAAATTTAAGAAATCAAATAAAGTAAATGATGAGTTAAATGTTAAACTTCTTGCTCTCACATCTGAAAATGAAGATCTCAAAAAGGCTATTGAAGATTATGATATTAAGCTAAAATATGTAGAAGAAAATTGTAATCTTCTTTCCCTAGAAAAGTTAAACTTGCAAACTCAAGTAAATGATCTTCAAAGACAATCTATTTTGTGTACACATCCAGATTATGATATTATTGTAAAAGAAAGAAACTCTTTATTATCTAATCTAGATCAAGCAAAATTAGATATCAAGAAGAAAATGGATGAGATTATGAAGTTACAACAAAAAGTGAGTAGCTTGAGTAACAATAATATTCTTGATAACATCTTAAATGATTCTTATCGTCAAAATGGAAGGAGAGGACTAGGTTATAAGACTAAGGGAAAATCTTATCAAAAACCTAGTTGGAGAAGGACACAAGTACTAGATAATCAATCCACGTATGTACCCAAGAACAACCCAACTCCTAGAAAGAGAAATGAGATTGACTCTATTAGTTGTCATTATTGCTTGCGTCTTGGACACTACTCTTTTTCATGCCCATACAAGAAAAGGAATGATGATCTAGCTTGGGTTCCTAAAACTTAGAGGTTTAAATTTGACTAGTTGAGATTTGACCAAAACTGATTCTTGATATACAAATGTCATATCTCAACACAATCGAGCTTCAACTTTCAATTCTTGTTTTACTAGGAAACAATTACTGAAAATAATTATGAAATAGTACAGAAACATTCTCGGTTGAGAAACTGTTTGACCGAGAACACTATCGGTCGAGAAATAGTCGACCGAGCAGGTTACTGTTCTCAAGTTTGCAAAAAATCTGATAAAACCTGTACAAACAGCAGCTTTCTCGATCGAGAAAACGTCGATCGAGATAAATTCGATCGACAAACAGTTCGACCGAATCAAGTTCTGCTGAACCTATTTTCAATTAATCTAGTTTGCTATCAATTTGTTATAAATGATTGATTTAATATGCAAATCAAGAATAAATCTTGGAAACCATCTTTTGAAACAAGACATATTGATCTTTTTGCATCATGAATTAAAGTATAACATTATGAATATGAAATCCTTATGCAAAAGTGAAACACTGCGACTACGATTTCGATATCCATAGTCACCTCGACCGCGACCACAGTGTCTACCTCCCCCAAGACTGCAGTCTAGGAACCCACCTCGACTGCGATCCAAGCCAGCGTCGTGAGGCCTACACCTTGACCGCGGATCGGGGCTTGACTATGGTGAATCCACAACCTCAACTGCGACCGTGGAAGGTACCTCGACCACATACCGTGACCTAGTGAGGATCGCGACCATGGTAATTAAAGCCGCAACCTGGATCAGAACTGCAATGGCCCCACCTATGAATACCTGCCCCTCTACACCTAAAGGAGGGTTCAGATCTGGGGAGTTTTTCCACCTTGTGGTTCTGACATGGTGAGGTTCCTAGAGCCTCGTGGGAGAGTCTGGAGGTCTGAGAAGGCTGAAGAATTCGTCCTACGCCCATCTCTTCAATTAGCTCCCATCCATCATCACTTCCACCTCCGTTCACCCATTCCCCACCATTTCCAGCCATTTTCCACCTCCACACATCCATCGAGCTGTTATTTGGGGCGGATCTAGAGAGAAACGAGGCCAAGGAGTCTAGAAGATCAAGGAGGATTAACCAAAAGATGAGATCCGATCTATACGGAGGCTAAGGAGCGAGAGCCACCTCTCCTCCATGGGCTAAATCTCTTCTTCTTCTCCTTTCTTCTACTGTTCCCCTTTGTTTCTGTATAAATGATGTTCTTCCATCCTTGTTCGGTGCCAACTATGCTTGTCCATGGCTAGTTGAGCTCCTTCTTGGCTTTGTAGCCCGTTTTGGGCATGTTTATGTACTTTTACCTTAAGCAAGTAGTTTTATTTCAGATCTAGCATGTTTTATGTTCTATCTCCTCTTTCTGGTTATAATTGCTAGTTTGGTTGATCTCTTTCTTGCTTGAACTGCTATTTCTGCCCACATTGAGAGATTCGTTATAAAAATAGACAAGAGAAGATTGTTTGGATCAGAATCTAAAAGGAGGACATTTTAAGGGCGTATGTTCCTAGCATCCCAGAGTTATCTAGACCTGAGAAGGTGTATCGGATATTCTAGGATGTTATTTTTTCATCCTCGAGAGAGGTTTCATATCATCGATGGATTTTAGTCACACTACGTGAGAGTGAGTGGGATGACCCCACAGGAACAGATACCACAACACGTACTATGTTTGAATGTAGATTGCTTGTTGAGGTGTTAGAGGGTTGTCTATGCCCGAGAACGGGTGCATAGACTACCCAATTTGTGGTTACATGGCCAGGAACTTCTTTCTCTCTGATTAGTAGAATCTCAGAGGCTCTATTTATTTTCTTTTCTTTGTTTAACTTAAATTCGTGACTACCCGCTAGACTAGTTCTAGCTCCTTACTTTTATCGACTACCGTCTTGGCTTATCTGACTCATAAGCGAAATCTCAAGCGTCCTAAACGTCACCACATCCCTGTGTTCAACCCCGTATATCTACTTCCACCCCGTAATAAAGTTGTGGGGGTCCTTGAAGGTTTCAGGTTATAAATTCAAAAGTTCGATTCCTCCTGAATCCGCCTCCCTTCCGGACGCGTTTCATCTGGGCCTATCAACTACTAATATTAAGAACTAATATTTTTTGAATAGGCTAAACCAAGCATCAAACAAGTGACATTAGAGAAGGAATTGTGCAATTTATCATCTCAGATTCATAATTGAAAAGTTTCAAACTATATAATTTGCATTTACTAGTATATATTCCATTACCACAGACTTCGAGAAAACTACGATAAACTGGTGCCTCTACATCACTATATTTGAAATTCATACAAATCATGTACATGCATTCTAAAACTAAAACCATTCAATTACCGTAAGTCTTTTTATCTATTTCATCTTTTATTTCTTAGATATTTGAACTAGGGCTTGCTGAACCCCCAAAAAAAATACAACAACAACAAGCCAATACATGCTCTTCACATTTTGACATGGATTATGCAAAAATAATTGTTAAAAGATGAATTTCCACTCACCTAGAACTAATCCTAGGCTACTAATCTCAAACCTAGTCCTGGTATGCCTGGATTTTGGCGTACTAAACTTGGATTTGAGCGAAAACCTCCAAAATCACCTTCAAATAGACTGACATAAGGCTTGTTGCTTTAGACATAGCCTATTGAAGGGAGAAGATGAAGGGGGGAGGTAAGAGTGAACCTCAACAATAGACTTTGATCTAAGGAAAGAATAAGAGAGAAAGAATCCATATCTAAGATGAATTTACTACATTTGATCGATGACTAGGTCTTTGGTTTTCCCTATTCTTCGCATTCTTCCCCAAAAGTTTCCTTAGAAGTTATAGTTCCATTCATATTTATTGTTGTTTAGGTCTCTTATTGTGTGTAGCATTAAAATACAAATGCAACGAAATAAATTTCATCAAAATGTAGTTATTATGTCAAAAGTCATGATGATATAGGTGATTGATTGTGATTGGTGGTAGTTACAACATGTTTCCATTGGTTTTAGGCCCATCAGAAGGTAGCTCGTCAGTTTACACCATCAGTAGGCAGTACTTCAGTTGATGGGCCATCAGTTGTTGGCTCATTGGTTGATAGTCTATGGAAATTCAATGTGTTTACTAAAAATAGCGTAGCTCTCTCATTTTCACTCTGATTTTGCTATTTTTTCATCAGATTCATAATTTAATTATCTAAAATTGTATAGTAAAAGTTTGACAATAATATGAAATGCTAATTATATGTTAATAAATTCTTTAAATATCTTTAAGCCTTTTTTTACAAACATGTCTGGACTATTACTATCTCAACTAAGGTGTAGATCTCATAGTATACTCAAAGTATATATTTTGACTTTGCAATGAACACATTTAATCTAAAATAAAATGCTTAATCAACCAAAATTTTATTCATGATGTTAATGAAGTTGTAATTACTAATGAAGCTACAAATTAACACTAGAGTTATCATTACCTAAAGATTTCCAAACACACAAGATATCAGTCATAACACCCACTCTACACATTGTAGTTGTCTCCAAAGTCGATAAAATACAAAGGGTATAGTTTTTATCATCTAGGGGTTTACACTCCAATCATGTTTATTGTTAGATTCAGAAAATAATGTATGGTTCTTTCTAGCTTTATGAATCGGTTCATATTAAATCCTTCATATAGTCTATAAAAGTATCTAATGTAGCTTCCCCCAAAAGGTTTTTCTCATCATTGAGTTCTTCCTTTGGGTTGGTCATATTCCTTTTTGATAATTTCCAGTTTGTGCAATGATTCTTACTTTGATTATTTGATGTTCTTGATGGTCTAGAACAAGATCATTGAAGTATTATAATATCCTTCATGTTTATAGGGGCACCTAGATGTTATTAAGCTTCTTCCTCATTCTCCTCTTGTGTTTTGATGTAGGCTACAACAACAACAACTCTCTATTGCTGATCTCTAGAAGTTTTGCTGTTGATAATGTGTATGAATACTGAACTCCCTTGTGCTCATGGTCTAGATCCTGATGATAAAGCACTCCTATATCAATGTTCCTCCACATTCATTATATGTTTGTCCTCTGTAATATTTTTCCCTGTATAGGCTTGTAGCTGAAATATCCCCAAGTATTAGATCTTAGGGCTTTTCGCCAAGTAGGATGGGTGCCAATGTGGTCACCATCTTGTAAATTATAGTTTTCCATTCAAGGATATTCTATAAAAATGTCATCTTATTGGGACATAGGGATTTTTTTTAACTATGTCTATGCATCCATTCTTGTCTATCCCAAAACCTTTGTTCAAATGACGTTACTTTTTGTAAATTGTTTTGTGAATTACACTGAGGCAGAAGACACGTGCCAAACCCTCTGTTATCATGGGGATGTATTCATAGATTATGTGTGTATCATGTCAATGCTCAACTATAAGTCATGTTCCTTAAAAAATTCAATATCCACTGAAGTTGTATTACCCTGCACCATGACAATGTCAGTTCCCTTACAACATTTTAGCTTTGGATGACGAAAAGAAGAAATGCCAATATGTTGATGTATTCATGTATGATCAAGTATAAAATTGAACATTGTACTCATCCCCATGACCAAAAAGAGATATTTGTATGTATCTCAATTAGGAGATCTAGGATTATTTATTTAGTATTCATGTGGTGCCTCATTGCATCTTCATTTCTTGTGGGCTGAATGTATAAAGGATCTATCCCGAACCAACTTGTGTCATGTTTGGGTGCATATTAAGGCATGCCCCATTTTTTATGAATAATATTGGAACTTAAGCCCACCATAGATGGATTTGATTGAGCAAGGCCTGTTGTTTTCATCTCCATTTGGCAGCTTTTTTTCCAAAAAAAAATTATGATATGTGGCATCATAATGAGTCATGTCGTTGTAGTCAAATTCTTGAGATTAACATCCTTGGTTATACGACGTTATCAAAGTATCTTCATGGCCACTTGTACATGTGAGTATATGTTTGTTTAGGTCATCTCATATAATGATATATGCCATGTTGGATGTGGTTGACAGTCCCGGAGGCACCACCCTTCTTTGTATCTTTGGATTTTCTCATGATGTCCCACATATTGTGTAAATACACAAGGAATATTTGGTTTCTATGCATAGTTTTGGTGTAGAGGGTAATTCCTTTAGGTTCATTTAGAAAATATTACATCTACTATTGGTTTTCCATTTTTCTTCCACTTGGATGATTCCTAATATTTTATATGGCAAGGGTGTCTATTTAGGAACTCCAACATAGGTTATGATTTAGTATTCCTTTATTAATTAGGGAAGGAGTTCCTAAGAGATAAGGTATGCGTTAATTTAAAATGATAGTAGTGGATTTCCATTTTTCTTGTCATGTTTTCACTTCCATGCCATATTTGGTGGACTCATGGGTACTCTTTCTAGTGTGAACTAGTAGGACAAGTTAGAGAGACCATGGTATGTGATTAAAAATTTGATATCGAAGGTCCCTAAGAGTGACTTGTTTGATCACAGTGGTTGTTTAATGGAAGTAGGCTTAGGGAGAAAAACATGACTGACAATTGGCGTTGAGAAAACACCTTGTATATCCACCAATTTGCGGTCATGCACAAGCCACAATTGTGCAATGTATTCTAACTTAGCGAATGTGGTTTGATGGATCACAGTATTATTTGCACTATATCTAGATATTGTGACCCGCATATGCGCTCTAATCTTTTACTAGTTTGAGTAGGAAATTGATTGGATCCATTTTTTCTTGGTGGTTCCTTAGACGTGAACTCTATAATGTCAACCAAAAATGTTGACCCTTACAAATGGTCAACGTTAATGTGATAATGTCTTCAATTTTGTGCATATGGTTCAGACAACTACATCTATTGATATCATATACTAATTATAGTCAAAATATGCATTAGCATTGTATTTTTCCACTTCACAACCACTCTATGAAATTTCCACGGATCTTTCATACATGGAAAGATGGAACTAATCATGACTTCCAGGGATATGAATATTATTTTTGTTATGTATGAATTTGTCATGACTTTTGTGGTTCATATTTAGTGTAATTTTGGTTAGGTCCATGAAGTTTTTAATATAATTTGGTAGGCATGTGAAGTTTTTGTGCTAGATTTTTTAATTAGATACATGATTTGTGTGGCTCTAGGTGGCATTAGGATTTGAATGGTGGTGGGAAATCATAGTGGAATTGGGAGGGTATGAATTCTTTTTGCTATCACGAGGGTATAGATATTATGATTATATAAAAGTCTGTTAGGCTTGTGCCTTGTTCTATTAACGGATAAGGATACCCTTTTACCATTTATCCATATCAAGTAGGTTAAAGGTAAAGCATGTTAGATCCTATAAGGTGATTGGATGCTCTAGAAGGGGTTGAATAGAGCTGAATGCACTTAAACAAAATTCATTAAACCTTCACGTTAAATCATAATATAAGGTTGCTAAATAGAAAATTTGAGTGCAACTAAAACATACATAGCAAGTGAGAGAGAGATTGAACAAACACCAAGTGGCATGCTATGTAGAGTGGTTCCACACTCCAAACTAGGAGTATGTCAGTCCACTACCTAGACAGGTCAACCTCTAGTATTTCTAAGTGTGTCTTCCTCTATTTGTTCACTTATAAGAGTTACAACACATGTCCCACCAAAAGACTTACATATCCAATACAAAGAGTCTTCAACCTTACCAAGGACTTCCCCACTTTGCAACAAGTCTTCAGCCTTCTCCAAGGACTTACCCACTCTTGCACAAGTCTTAAGCCTTCTAGGAATTACCCACTCTTTTTGGATCTTTAGCCTTTGACTTCACCTTCACTTGGAGAAGCTTTCACCAAGTACTTATCCACTTGAGCAAGGAGTCTTCTGCCTTCACCAATGGATTACCCACTTTTGCTCCAAGTCTTTGGCCTTGATCTTCACCAAGGCACTCCTTACCTTGTTCTTCTTCACCTCTCTTAGCCAAGAGAGAAAACCTTCATCTTCATGGTTGGAAGAGAGATTGGGAAGTGATGGAAGTGAGAGCCTCAAATGATATACAAATGGAACTAGCTCTCTTACATATTTCCTACTCACTCTAACAAATGTAGCAAGTGATTAAGCTTAGAGAGAGAGGAGGAGGCTATAGGATACACTCAAATATAGAATAAGAACCTCATATAGAGTTTTGCATTGAATGCTCAACCTTGGAATGGAGCCCAAGGGGTCCTATTTATAGTTGGGGATGCTTCTTAGCCTTTGGGAACACTTAAGAAGGAAAACTAGCCATTTTGTGGCTTGCAATAAATATGTTTTCGATTGTTGCAACTCCACAATGGCTAGAAACACTTTTATGCACTTTTCTGCACAGTTCTATCGATCGAATTTCTATGAAGGTAACTCGACCGATCCCACTATGCGACAAGACCAATTTAAGCCGTCGGTCGAGTTTGTCCTGGGTTAACTTGGCTGATCCACTTAAATCAATTTTGGTCTACAGGGGGATTGGTTGAGTTTTGTGAAATGGAAACTTGATCGATCAAAAGTCATTTTCAAAATCCTTTGAGTTTGCAACTTGACCGATGAAAATCCTGATGTGAATTTTGGAAAATGGCTTTTGAGTGTTTAAATATTCGATCTAAGTGCTCCTGATTTTTTTAAGGTTAATTACAAGTCATACAATCATTTCAAGTGATGCACAATAAGATTCTAATGGATTTACATCATTATCCAAAAATGTGCACTTGTATTGACTTTGACTAGTCCTTTTTCCAAGGTGAGAAGCACAAGTTAGGGCATTTGGAGTGTGTTTATACCTAATCTGAAATCACTCAAGTAGAAGCATTAGACACAAATAATTAGAATGGTTTAGTCATCATCAAAATAAGAGTTTAGTCAATTTTGACCTCAAGTCAACAAAGCAATTATTGATATTACTTTTTGATCCTACTTATGGGTTCACCTATTGTAGAATAGCGGGAATAATCTATAGAAATTGTGAATACATCTAAAATTTGCAAAATAATACTTAATATATACAATATGATTATTTGTAAAAGTAACCAAACCCTAATTTATTACATTGTAGCCATGTCCCATGGATTTTTTACCTAATACACTCATAACCATAACATGTAGTCTCCATCATCCTAACATTAATGCTCACACTTGGTAGTCCAACTCTAGAGTCCAAGAGCTTCACCTAACTGACTACCACACTTTATGTCTTAGGTTACATGTACATGTTGTGGTGAGTCATCCTGACTTAGCACTTGTGTTGTGGTGAGGTTTGGTCTCAAGTAATCACCCATTCTCTAGATGATGCCAAAAGCTACTCCTCCAAGCTCCAACCGACTACTATAGATACTCCTCTAGGCTTTAATTAGACTAACCACACCTCCAAGAATCCATATACCACAATAAAGCCTCTTCACAACGCCTAATGCAAGTGTTCCTACCTCCCCAAGCAATGAAAATTTTCAACATCCAATGTTGTCGCACCACCTAACATCTCATCTTTTAGAAAGAAGATTATAGGATTCCATCAGATGAGCCCCAACGGTCACATCCATTTCCTCTATGGTCACTTTAAAGATTTTTGCTCATATCTTACTTAAGTTTTCGCCATCCCACCATGCTGCTACTTGTTATCTAAGGGTTTGATACATGTAGTAGAATTTATTGTATTTTTTTCTTCTAAAAAAGATTCTTTACTAATTAAATAGAGAGATAATTTTATTTCCCTAGTTTCTTACAACATTGAATGAGCATGCTACACCCTAATTTGACCTAACTGAGCACACCAATTTTCAAACATCGCACACCAAGCCAAGAATAAAAATCAAAGGAAGTTGGAAGGAACAAAAGTAGTACATAAAATGAACATCAAAACAAGCCACAAAAATAAAAGATCACCATTCAGCACATAATTACAAGAGAAATTATTAATTTGAGAGTACATATTATATGATAAGGTTTTACATATGCATGTATTACAACAATACATGACTTTTAGGCATATATCAAGCACCATCATGATCATATATAATGATCATCTAAAATTACAAAAAGTGGCATATGTCAACACAAGTATTTTGAGTACGCATCAACAAAAATCAAAATCCTTACTTATTAAAAATATACCACATCACTTATTTTTATTTCAACTATCCCATCCTCACCTAATTAACTTATTCATCACGATATCATGTTCCTAACTACCAGAGCTAGAGTTTGAAACCATTTCACGCATAACTTTACAAAATATAGGGTTTACATTTGTAATCAAGTACATCATATATTAGGGTGGGCTTAAATAATAAGACAAAAATTATGAAGATATTAACAAATTTAAGCTTGATTTTTTTTCCGTAACTTATGAGTGGGTCATAACACCAACCTCATCAATATCTCCTAGAACTAAAACCCTCAATACCATACATATTCCAGCCACCCACCTAGTTACACTACTATTTTTTCCTCAACCAACTTTATAAGCGGGTGGGGGTCTCAAGTTTTCCTCTCTCTTCTCCAACAGCCTAAAACTTTTATCATGATGTGCCATTGTCATTTGTATTTTTAGTACAACTTTTGTTTGCAAAATATAGTCTTTGTTTCAAAACCATATGGAATATCATGTGCCTAACACCTTCCTTGATCACAACAAATAATCTTTATCCATCTTCTTTTAGTATTTATTAATTGCCTTTTGTCTTTTTAGAAGGATTATTTGCTATTCTCATTAAGATACAACGAAAAATCTATTTATTATGGATTCTGGTGTTCTATTGGAAGTTGATCAAAATTCCACTGAAACACTATCACTATTGTTTCGCATGCAAAGGTTGCTATAACATTGATCGAAGACAATCTTGAGTAAAAATCAGGACATCTCAAGGAAAGGAGAGGACATGGGGTGGTGGAGGATAGAGCAAACCGAAAACAATACCATTATGCCTTGGATGTTGTTACATGGTGACTGAAGGTTGAAACTTTGTAAAAAAAAATAAAAATAAACTAGCAGTTAGCCTTAACATTTCTTTAGATCTATATTGAAATGATATGTTTTGCATGTTGGTGTGTAGCTCTCTCAAGCATTAAGTAGATAAAGTGGGGCTAAGATGCTTATGGAGTTTGTGGACATACCTGGTGATATTGTTGATTGTAAGGGTGGATAACATCATAAGAAAGACAACGACAATGACAGAGACTAAAAAATAATAATGGTAACATTTCTTTTCCGACCTCCAAAACCAACCACCTCCAACACCACATGTGTCCTTCTCCTTGTTTTCTTCCCTTTGATACTACAATGATCCCCTTGAAAAGAAAAGTACCACCTCCATCTAATTTTGTGACACCCTCCCTCATCCTCTCCACTTTTTCCCTCTGAATACCCGATGAACTCATGATTCTTCAACAATATGACAACAAAAATTTTAGATGGAAAGAGTAAAGTATAAGTGGCGTATAGGTGTGGTGCCGTAAAGAATGTTGCCATTTATGGTGAGACAAAGGTTATACAATATCTGTGGAGTCAATATTTATTTCATGACAAAGAAAACAAGAAGGGACTACATCATCTAGGGAGGTGATATTGGTTTATGATTATAACATCTAGGGAAGCGGTGGTGGTTCATGACAAAGGAAACAAAAAGAAGGGGCTATAACATATTAGGAGGACAAGTGTTCATAAAAGAGGAAACAAAAGGAAAGAAAAGACATTAATATGCCCATATTAAATCTTGTGAATTGTATATACATGGTCGATATCTCAGTTCATTACAACTTGTGTATAAGACGTGTGCTTGAGCTGTCAACTAGTTAGAGAACATGTAAAAATAGCATTTACAAGATTGGAAATGTGAGTTTCCATTGTTTTCAAAATTTACAATGATTTGTAAGTATCATAAATATGCTAACATCTAGCATTCGATGAAATTCATGAATACCATAATAAGACCCCCACTTTATTTTACATACACAATACACGGATCATGAATACCATATAGATCTTTTATTATAAAACATTATAGATGTGATGTATACATTGTTATTAATTATCATCTAGTACATCTACGACCGGTCAAAAATATCATCTTAGTTTTGATATATCTCTGTTAATTTTTGTAAAAAATATAAAATTATATCTGTTACAAAAGTAGTGCATTGTTTCTTTGTTTGAAAAGTAATGCACTATTTAATTGTCACTAATCCTAACAACTGCACAATTTATTTTACATGAAAAGAACTATCACGTACAGACTACGGGTCCACTTATACACGGGAAAAAAAAATGTATCGTCTCTCACGGACATCGCAGCCGCCCTATTGCCACGACCACGACTGACCTCTCTCTCTCACCGTCGTCGTGCTCCGTACAAGTTTTCCCGGATTCTTCCCCGGCACCCTCACTTCCTGCAGATACCATGCTTCGTCGCCGCCGTCCCTACGGCCGCCTTTTCCCTTAAACCCTTCTTCTTGCTGTAATTCGCCTAAACCCTAGTACCTAATCCCCCCTCCCACTCCCATTCTCTGATCTCGTCTTCTCCCGCGAGCCCAAATCCCTCAAAAATCCGATCCACCAGATCCCGATCCCAATTCCGGCCATAATGATGTTCGACGACCCTAGCCATCGTGCCTACATCTCATCTTCCATATCCGCCCCTTCTTTCCCCACCTTCTCCGATTACCCTTCTCCCACCGGCAGCCGCCGTGCCACCCCCTCTCCTTCTCGCAACCCCTCTCCGTCCCCCTCGTCCTCCCGCCTCCACGCCCCCTCTCCATCTTCGCACCTGTCACCCGCCTTCCTCCACAACGCCCGCGTCGCCCTTGCCCTTGCGCCATGCGCTGCCTTCCTTCTCGACCTCGGCGGCACGCCCGTCCTCAGCGTCCTCACAGTCGGCCTTATGGTATCCTATATCCTAGACTCCCTCCGACTGAAGGTCCCCGCCTTCTTCGCGTTATGGTTCTCCCTCCTTGCCGCCCAGCTAGCTTTCTTCTTTGGCTCATCCGTATCCTTCCCATCCCCATTCCTCACTGCCCTCGCCCTCCTCCTCTGTGCTGAGGTCACCTTCCTTATCGGTACGTGGGCAACGCTGCAGTTCCGCTGGATGCAGATTGAGAATCCATCGGTTGTCACCGCCCTCGAGCGCGTGCTCTTTGCGTGCCTCCCAATCGTCGCTCCTGCCTTCTTCACCTGGGCAACTGTGGCTGCTGTCGGGATGACCAACGCCGGGTATTACTACATGGCTTTCGCCTGTGTCTTCTACTGGCTCTTCTCGCTCCCACGGACTCCATCATTCCGGCCTAAGAAGGAGATCGCAGAGGGTCACATCCTCGGCCACTTGGAGTCTTGCCTCCACACGCTTCACCTTCTCTTTGTACCATCGATGTTCCACTTGGCGTCGCATCGCTCCATGATCTTCTCATCGTGGTCAACATTCTGCGATCCTGTGCTGCTCTTCTTCATTCCCTTCCTGTTCCAGTTGTATGCATCGACCAGAGGTGCACTTTGGTGGGTCACCAAGGACACGCACCAGCTGCACAGCATCCGCGTCGCGAACGGCGCTATTGCGGTAGTGGTGGTCGTTCTTTGCCTCGAGGTCAGGGTTGTCTTCCGGTCCTTTGCTAGGTATCTGCATGCTCCTCCACCACTGAATTATCTTCTGGTGACGGTGGTTATGCTTGGCGGAGCATCGTCTGCTGGGGCGTATGCAGTGGGATTGGTTAACGACACATTTAGTTCTCTGGCTTTCACTGCTTTGATGGTTCTCATTAGTGGTGCTGCTGCTATTGTTGTCGGATTCCCTCTGCTGGTATGCCGTCGAAGTAAACCTCATCAACCTCGTTAATGCATTACTTTTTGCTTGGTATTTACTGTCTCCATATGACCTGCAAAACCACTGTTTTTTGTATATCTATAGGAAACTGAAATATCTATGCCAGCTAAGTGGCTATATACCTGAATGCTAATTCGGAATATATCTTAGAAACTGATAAACAATATTATTAAGCATAAAAGAAGGAAAACATGCGTATCATAAGAAGCCAAGGCAATTTGGATACATCTAATGTTTTTACTTCTTATAATAATTTAAATTTATTTGCACACAATTTTCATCAACACTTGAAATGCTGATCAAAAGAATAGAAGGCCGAAATGGTTCAAGTTTCATCATTGGGTCGAAATTTTCCCAAACCAGCCATCATGAAGAGAACTGTTGTGTTGGTGCAGAGCAAAGTTTTTATAACCGAACTGGACCTCGAACTGTTGAGGACACTGGTTACTGGTTCAATCGGTGGTCAGACCAGTTCAACCGGCCGGTTGGAGAAGGTGGGAGAGGGAGGTGGAAGAGAATGAGGAAGAGGAAATAGAGCATGAGGAAAAAGAGGAAGAGGAAGAGGAAGAAGGAAGAGGAGGAAAAGGAGAATAAGGAGGAAGAGTAGTAGGAAAAGGAGAAAGAAGAGTAGCAATATGTATATGAGGAAGAGGAAGTGTGCAGAAGAGGAACATGAACTGACAACTGAAGAGGAGACGGATAAGGAGGAAGACAAGGCAGTAGAAGAGGAGGAAAACCCATCAAAAGAGGAGGAAGGAGGAAGACATGACAATAGAAGATAAAGGAGGAAGAGGCAGTAGAAGAAGGAAATAAAGCTGCCAGAGGAGGCAACATAGGAGACAACAAAAAAGGAGAAAGGAGGAAGAGGCAGTGAGAGAGGATAGAGGAAAAGGCAGCAAAAGAGAAGAGAAGAGGAGGCCAAAGAGGAAGGAGGCGAAAAAGATGGGGGATGTCAGAGGGAAAAATCAGCTGATAGGGAGAGTTGCGTAGTCAATTGGTTGGCCCAACCAGTAATTGGTCCACCTCAACCGGCAGGAACACTGCTTTGAGGCTGATCAACTGCCATTATTGGGTTTGTAATCTGACCGAACCGGGCAGGTCACTGGTTCACGGTTCAATCGGTTGAAAGTTTGAAAGGACTGGTGGGTTTGAGTTTGACAACCCTGCTGTAGAGGGAACGGATTCTTGATGGGGTGAGCATTTCTGCTAGTTGGGAAGAGGTAAGCATGTCTAACGGGGTGACTGCAACATGTGGTGATGCTCTATTATTGTTCTTGATGGTATGCGATTGACAAAGGTTTCTGTCTTTCTGAAACTGAAGCTATGGTTTAAAATGGGATGACGTGGGTCATTTCTTATAATCCATAGGTCAAGATGAATGTAGAAGAAGAGAGGACACACATGGTTTTTTCCCCAAAACTGACCCATAATGATCCGAAGTAAGGTTTTTCAATAGTTATTTGTTCCTGCTCTAGTTTTTGTTTTGGGCAACGACGGAAGGGGTTGCCTCCCTACTGCTGTACTGCCTCAATAACAATACAAACCGTGGGATGTACTGCTAGAGAGATAACTCAAGGATGGTTATCAGGCTAGATGTGAGGTCTTGATTACACTGTAAAAGCATACATTTCAAAATTTGAAATGGACCAATGTAAACGATTTTGTTCAAATATATTAGTGTGACATATTTCTATACAATTGTATATGCGTCATGCATGTTAGTGAAGTCATCTTATTTTTAAAGGAATGCACCTGTGTGACAGCCCAATTTAAATCAATATCCTCATTTTAATATTTCAGTTCCCACTCCTCAAGTTAGTGCCACATTAGCTAATGCCTAATGCCTATTCATATTTTTGGCTAAGAATCTTTCACACACAACTACACATTCAATGCACAAAATTTCAGACTTTCGAGTCATTTTAAACTTGTTATGGTATAGTTACTCTGTCAAGTATGCATCTCTTACAGTTGTGTTGATTTATCTGTCTAATACATTTATGAATCATTACAATTTGTATATCCAATATTGAGAATGGTTCAGTGTTGGTAAATTATCCTGATATCGGGAATATAACCTAAAATTTCAACGGAGATACTTGAAATACTTTTGGGAACTCGTGTGCCATGGAAAATAGAGATTTCGTCCATACACGAAAAGTAACATAATAAGATTTTAAGAATGTTTTCTAAGAGATAAATATAGGAAAGGCACATGGTTCAAATGATATCTTTATCTAAGCTTGGCAGTTTATTGGAGACAAATTATGCAGTTAACAAGTCCCTTAATATGGCTAATGAGAAAAAGGAACACGGCTAATGAATGTAGCATTGTTTTAAAAAGTGGTACATGGTATGCATTGGATGAGGGTACAACATGATTATATGCGGTACACAGTCGTGTGCTGATGCATAGCATATCCAAAATTTGATTTTCTTACATAAAAACACACAAATTACACGTGTAGTGTTATAGAGTGCGCGAGGTGCATCAAGGTGTTTTCAATCTTGATGAGGCAAGGAGTAAACCTTAAGGCTGTTTAGACACAAGGCTCAACAAAGTACATGACCTACATGATGAAAGAAACCACCACATGTACGTACTTATGTAAGTAGGCATCATTGTTCTGATGCACTTTGACATTGAATTAAATAAAGTTTGCTAATTCTATTATTTATTTATTTATTTATGTTGGGCTTTTGTTTAGTCTTGTGGTTTAGTCCTAAATTGGCTACCAAGCTATCTAGTTAGTCTTAAATGCCTAGATATGGGCCTTCTAAACTTGATTTGAAGGCATGCTTGATGATTGAATCCATTCGGAGTTCTATTATTTGTAATAATGATTAAAGTTTTAAAATATAGCTAGATTTTAACCACTCCCTATTAGTACACACATATATAATAAATATTCTATCTATATATAAATATTGGAGCCAATCAATTAATACATTTTTATATGGTCCATTAGTAAGCGAAACCTATCAAATATTTTTTTAAATAAAATACCTAAACCACACAGCTTCCCCCGCCACAAGGTGTCGATGCAAGGAGTGGTCATTGCAATTGTTGCAAGTAGTGGCATCAGTAGGCCCCACAACCACTACAAGTCACATCATGAGCATTTACCATAACCACTGCAAGGAATGCCTGAATAATAGCAACACCCATAATCGACTTGAGGAATAGCCATCACCGCTACAACTTCTTCCGTTGTAGGAGCAACAACTATGCTCCATTTCGGGTCCATGTTCTTGTGGAAGAGGAAATACAATGGTCATCTTTGACACGATCAATGTAGGATGGATGAAGTGGGAGGAGTTGACAGGAATATCATGAGCCACATGATTCTATTCACATTGTAAGGTAAGATTTATAGAATAACTCTACACTCTACCATGTTATATGGCAATGAATCTTGAGTTATGAAGAATCAAGGCGTTTACATGATGAATGCGACAACAATGAGCATTCTAAGGTGGATGTGTTGAAAGGCGAGGAAATGCTGTCTAATAAATAATTATGTAAGAAATAAAGGAGTGTCGAGTATGACTATTGAGGATAAACTACAAGAGGGTTGCCTTAGATGGTTTGAACATGTGCAACAAAGACAGGTATATGCATCAATATGAAGTAATGTTATTGAGGCAGAAAAAGTTAGTAGAGGAAGAGGTAGACCTAAATTTACTTGTGACTGGCAAGGAGAGATCTGAATTCATTACATCTTAATGAGGATATGGCGTACAACACAATTGAATGGAAGAGAAGGATCCATGTAGCGAACCTCAACATGATTAGGATTGAGTCGATCGACACTTTGATGATGTTGATGATATCTATTATACTAGACATACTTTTAGAGATGTCGAAGTATATGGAGTTCATAACTTTTCAATTGCATTCTCCTTATATATTAATTCGCCAATAATCGAGAATGGTTATATGGATGCTAAGGAATTTCTTTTGGGTTTGTTACATCAACATTAATAAAATGTGAACTTGAACTAACTAATTAAAAGTCAGATGAGAAAACTTTGGATTACCAATTATTCCCATTCCATATGAGTATGGATACTTATGAAACTTAAGATATGTTTTGATTCTTGACATTGCTTTAAAATAGATCTAAACCCAACTGGAGAGGAAATATTTATAGACTTAGCGTGTATAGCTTCCCACACAAAGTGACAGTCAACTTCAATGAAGATAGCAACAACATTGTCATAATGCATAAGCATAGGTCCATAAGGAGTAAGGCCTAGTTCTGACAGACATTTTTCTGACCCAAATCATCTCACATGCAGTTGAGACATTGCCCTATGTTCGGATTAGGTACTAGATCGAGCAACTTCAGCCTGTTTCTTGCTGTGCCATGTGACCATTTGTACCTCCAGCAAAGGTGCAAAAATTGGATGTAAATTTTGTATCAATCTTACCGCCAAAATAATTAGAATCAGAGAAACCAATCACATTACATGAGCATTCTTCCTGTAATATAATCATTTGCCAGTACATCAGTTAAGATATCACAAGAATATGACATACGACGTACTATTGACATTTCCTAGGTTTGTCAAGATTCCGACTGGCCAACCTGACGACTACGTTAATAACGAGATGAGTCACAATCAAGTTTATGAGTTTGTCCACAGTCTTTCTATATCTCTTGTTATCTGAAAAACCAGGTGAAGAATCATCCTAGGGAATATTAACATCTAAAGGTGTCTGTCAATTTTGCGTTAAGATAGCCTGTGCCACTTAGAAGGTCCATTATATACTTTTTTCCGAGATAAACTAACAATAGAGGTAGATAAGCAAATTCAATTCTAAGAAGTATCGTAATTTGCACAAATCCTTAGTGATAGAGTGATTGCATATGTGCTGTTTGGTTGCTTGAATGCCTTTAGTCACTTCCAGAATGGAAGATGTCATTGCCACACATAAGAGGAACCCAAATGACAGAGTCACTTGTTTTAACAGAGAGAGTGATCAGATTAAGAGCGAGAAAACCCAGTCTTGAATGGAATATGACTGAAATTTTCAAACCATGCCCGTTGTCTTTGTTTGAGTCCGTAGATAACTTTGAGCAATCAACACACCTTGTGACTTGTAAGACTTTCTAGGCATTCAGGTGGTTGCTGCATGAGGATCTTTTATGCCAAATCTTCATATAGAAAAGCATTCTTGACATTTAACTGGAAGAGCGGTCAATCAAGATTGACAACTGTGGAGGTAAGTATTTGAACTGAAGCAAGACAACTGTGGAGGTAAGTATTTGAACTGAAGCAAGACAAGTAACAATAGAGAAGGTTTCGAAATAATCAGTGCCATAGGTCTTAGTGTAGCCTTTCACAACCAATTGGGCTTTCACGCATTCCATCGATCCATCATAATGATATTGCACAACAAAAACCCGACGACATCCAACTGGTTGACAATTAGAGGAAGGATCAACTAGTTCCCAAGTCTATCTATTTGATACGACCATAAGCTCTTCTTCCATAGCTCGACGCCAACTGCCATGGGACAAAGTCTCGACAATCGTCTTCAGTATTGCAACGACTGATAACTATGATGAAGCAAGAGAAGGATGAACTAAGCTTACCATAAGAAAAATATTTCGTATATCATAGGCAACACACTTCCTTTTTTGCTTTTCGGTCAATAATAGAGTGATGCAAGTCAGAAAAAATAGAGCAAAAGCATCATCAACCTGATTGGAACTAGGCAGATCACCGCATAGAGAAGATGAATTGGTAAGGGGATTTGTTGGTGCCACATGTGATCTTCGACAATGATATACACTTATAAAGGCTTCCTCATGTCATGATCCAGATCCATAGGTGCAAACATAGTACATAATAGAATGCTATGTGGCTAGGATGTCTGAGCTTAAGGAATCATCACTGACAGAATAAGATGAAGTAGATTCAAAGAAGGTGACATCCGAACTGATAATCCACTTGTGTTTAACATGATCATAGCACCAATAACTCTCTTGTGTGCGAGAGTAACCCAGGAAAGCACATTTACCTCTTGCGGATTATCTAGCCCAAACCCTAACGTTTTGGCAAAGTAGGTGCAACCGAAAATGCCGTGAGTAATAAGGAATGGTTCGGTATTGGGGTAGAGAACCAAAAAGGAATTTTTTGTTGAGGAACGAGGGCATTTGGCTTATCTAAAAACAAATAGTAAGGAGACCTTCAGGCCAGATCTGTTCGGGCACATTGGAGTGAAACATAATGGTACATGCAATATCTAGTAGATGGTACTTTTGTGTTCAATAATGCTGTTTTGTTGAGGGGTATAGGAACATGAGGTTTGGTGTATGGTGCCTCTTTGACGTGAGAAGGCATTGATCATGCTGGACTCAAGGGATTTATCTCTGCGAAGGAATCTGATGGTGGAAGAAAATTGTGTTTGTATTTAAACAAAAATATGCTTGATAGTAGGAAGAGCTTAAGAACAATCTTTTAATAAAAACAACTAGGTAGTTTGGAAAAGTCATCTATAAAAAAAGATAAATTAAGTCCAAAGAGCGTGGTAATTTTGCTTGGGCTGCAAACATCAAAATGTATTAAATCAAAACAAGTATTACTAGATGATGAATTCATTTTGGGAGACAACACATGAGTTTGGTTACACGTTGGCAATATTTACGTTCAATACAAGTATCATAATTAGTAGGAAATAGAATTTATAGTTTAGCAAGAGAAGGATGCTCAAGTCTATAGTGCTAGTAGGAAGCTGAAATAGAGGAAGACAAAATTGTTGGAATAAATGTTCTGACAATATAATCTAGGTAGTATTGACCATCAGGGCCTTCATATTCCCCACCAACCGTCATCCTCGTGCGTAGGTCTTATATAATGCAATAGTAAGGAAGAAAGGTAAGTGACTATATCTTATGCCGCACCAACTTGCTGACATAGAATCAATTCAGAGGAAACTTAGGCACAAAAAGGGTAGAATATAAAAGATATGAAGCTTTTGTTATGCCAATGCCTTGAAGTTGAACAACCATGCGAGAATCATCAACATGAATTATCGGTGTAGTGACAAATTCAGTCAGACCACAAAACATAAATTTATTTCCACTAATATGAGAGGAAGCACGAGAATCAATAAACCAATGGGTATTACCACACAGATGCAGAAATCAGAAGTGTTGAGCTACTTTTTGTTGGAGGGGGCAGATGACTGAGAAGTATGGCATAACAACTAAGCGTTCCAACAACATAATAGTAGCATCAGAGGTAGAGGAGTCAGAAGGGCGGAAGAACCATATTCAGCAATGACTTGGCTAGCCCAAGTAGGAGTCTCATGCTTGGCTCAACAACGATCCTCAATATGGTTATTGTGGCCACATACATTATAGTGATGAGATCCTGTTGCAGGACTACAACCAAGATTGGGTCCAGTGGACAAACGTCCACAACCCAAACTAGGAGCAGCGAGGAGAGAAACATCAGACAAGGCAATAGGTCTTTTGTCGTAGAAAGATGTTGAAAGTGTTTGAGAACTTCATCAACATTAGGTAATGGATCACTACCCATAATTTGATCAATAATGCTTGCAATAGAATTGGGGAGACTGAATAAAAACTGAATAGGCCGTAGCTCATGACTCTGCTTCCATAGTACAATGATGTCAACCGTGAGGGGATGACACATCTTGAGATCGTCAAAGAGAGTCTTTAAGTAAGCATAGTGATATCCGATATTGGTGCCATATGCAAATTCGAGCTTGGTCAATTTTTGGTAGAGATCATACACTTTCTTAGCCTTGAACCCACATGTCTTAAGGCTTAGGAAGACACAAAAGGAAAGCACAAATCCAAGGTTCCACACTGTTGATGATCCAACTCATGACAAGGGAGTTATTCTTTTGCAAGGTAGCATATTCAGATGTGCCACATGGTCATGAGAAATAACATTAATCTCTAGGGAGCGATGCCGAGTAAGTTTATTTTTACCATCCAATGATCCAAGCGAACACTTGTCACTTGATTGCGAGGAGCATCATGGACAAAAGTCATTGTAGACACAATCACATGATATAACATGCACAAGCAGGGGACAACAACAACAACTAGGCCTATGCAAGCAAGGTCATAGGCAGCATATTAGGAGGAAGAAACTATAATGATTATTATAACACCCTCCCTAAGCATACACATGCACATAGCGGAAGCAACACTGAGTTATCCATAACTCATGCACTCAAGGGGGCATTACATAAAATTGGCATTCATAACAACAATATGATCAATCACACAAAGTGAAAATATTAAAACATTCTCATAATTGTTCTTATAAAAGGAACATAATAGCTATCACATGGAAAACTAACTTAACATCTTTAGACAGCCTCTACTTTAAGGTTCTAAACATTGAAACATATAGTTGAATCTATAAACCTGAGGATCATCTTATAATTGGCACCCCACCAGATCTTATCATGCTCTATCCTTGTGCTCAGAGTCTCCGGGATCTACTCTGTCCCTGTTCATCACCTGCGGATATCTCATCCCCAGCCATGCGTTGGAAAAATGGTTGTTAGCTTAAGTGACATGAGTATTCTAACATATACATTGCTTGATAAAAAACTTACTGCAAAATATTCTTAAACATTATATACTGAGAACTAACATTAAAAACTTTACAAATCTGAAACATAAATATCTCTTCTTACTTTAACTTAGTTCTTATCTATTTATTTATCTTTCTCTAGAGACCTGTACTCTGGTACCTGGGTCTCATGACATGCACTAAGGTGCTTGGGTCACATAACCTGCACTCTGGGCCTGGGTTATGTCTCTGAATTGGCATGCACTCTGGTGTCTGGGCCACATGACTTGCAGAAAGGGCCTGAGTCATGTCTCTCTTATCTCATTATACTTATGAATGAGATTATGTACATTCTCTGAGCTAAGGCATCTTTTATTTACGACTTTTATCTGACTGTGGTCACCATTATACAATAAGTCCTCCTCTGTTGACACCGAAGTGTCCTCTATGGTGCAACACACCCTCTGTTGGCACAACGTGCCCTCTGTTGACACCGAAGTGTCCTCTATGGTGCTCTATGGTACAATGCACCCTCTATTGGCACAACCTGCCCTCTGTTGACACCGAAGTGTCCTCTATGGTGCAACGCACCCTCTGTTGACACCGAAGTGTCCTCTATGGTGCAACACACCCTCTGTTGGCACAACGTGCCCTCTGAAATGGAGTAAACACTCCTAAATTGGCAAAAGATGCCTTTGAATCGTCCCGAGACTCTCTGAATGAGGACTTATCATATAATGTATTATGTGAAGGTTCCGAATTAATTATCTTAAGTCTAAGCTTACTAAATTCTGAATCTGGACTTATCTGAAACGGAATACTGAGTATTGAACATTTACTAAGTTTTGAATCTGAATCTCTGCTCGTAAATTCTAAATCGGATCTACATCCGAATATGAATCTCAATTACTACATACCTGCGATTGGGTTTAAAACCCTTATCATGTATCTTTATTTAATATCTGGCTACCCACGCAATGAGTAACCTAAATCTGAATCTAAATATGATATTCTCATTATCTGGATAAACCTTAATCTAACACTCTGATATGACTTAACTTTTTAGTATTAGCTGTATGGCAACTGAGCCTAAAGGTTTAGGAAAAAGGATCTGAACTAAGTATGGAAATACTAAGTATATGAGAGTACTTAAGAGTGGACTTATCATATAATGTATTATGTGAAGGTTCTGAATTAATTATTTTAAGTCTAAGCTTACTAAGTTCTGACAAAATGACTCAATTTCTATAATATATCATTAAGTCCGATCCTAATGCATTCATATGAGCTTAAATCTTAAAATATGGATCTTATAGAATGTCATCTTAAAACTTAATCATAACATAAAGCATCATGATCTTATAATATCATCCTCCATTCAAGTTACAATATATTTTGGTCCCAATAATACCTTCATCTCAAAAACTGGACCATGACCTAATATGTTCAAAACTCATATTCTCACATTGTTTTTAGCTTTTAGATATTAATCATTCTAAGGAAGCCAACTGACTTCCTAGTTCTTAGATCTCTACATATATAAGAAATCTTGATAACATGTTTTTATTTGGAATCTTAATACACGGTGGCATCTATGTATATGAGAATTCCTAATAACATATCTGTACTTAGAATCTTAATACATGGTTATATCACATAACCATGGAAGTATGGCAGTCTTGATTGCCTTTCTTATCTTGTAGCCTTAGGCATTTACATGAAACGTTACTATGAAACATGATAGACATATATCTTTTTATCCTTATTTAACTCATGAACATTAAGCATCCCATGACACATCTCTAATTAAGGCATTTAGTATACAAAATGACATGATCATAAAGAATTGGAAAATCTTTCTTATATATCTTGATTAGAACATTGGACACGATGGTCTTATTTAAGAAGCATGTAGATGCACTAGATTGGTTTAACATAAATACTCATGGGCATGAACCACTTACCTGCGAGGTTCACACCTATCACATTGATTTAACAAAGCATTAACACATACAATCATATACATCTTTCCATAAACATAATTACCTTACCCATATCTTTTCAGATTCTAGAAAATCCTTCAAGGTGTTCTTTGTATCTCAAGCTTTCCAACGAGCCCTTAAGCACCCTATTCTGACAACCACATCAATCTCTACGAATCCCCAAAGTTTATAATAATCAAATTTGAATCATACTTTTTACCTTCTTTTCCTGTTCGTTTCGGCCTAATTGGGCCTCAGGTTGGCGGCCCAGCAAGGAGGGACCTGGACCCCTCCCTCTCCTTCCCACGTAGCGGCGCAAATCAGGGATCGCATGCCCTTGTTTTGCCGTGAAACAGGGCGTCGACTCCCCCGCCTCCTCTCCAGCGAAATTCGGCATCCAAGACCGATCCGACGACAATATCAGGCCATATCACCACTATGACTCCCCCTCAGTGCGACTCCATTGAGTTCTCTTCTCAGCTTGACTAGCATCCCGCCCGATGCTCTGCTTGACAGAGTCATGCCTCCGCCGCCACTGGGGTAGTTTCCGACGAGCCTGATCTCGTTGTGGAGTCTGCCGTCGTGCAAGCCTAGACCACCAACCACTTCGTCTGGGACCTTCCGACTAGGGCGGCACTACGACCATGGCTCCAACGATCAGAATCGAAGATCCCTAACTCCTCCATAAGCAGCACCACCCAAGCTGCTACGTGACTCTCCAGACTTATTCTCGTGCCTTTCACACTAAAACCCTACATGACTGCGCCGCTTTTCGATCCAATCATCCTAGGCTTTATATCATCCATCTTTACCAGTCTCACAATGAGATCCACCCGCTCTTGGTTGTCTCTAAGTTCTTGTTTCGGAATAACAGGGGGTCGCGAGACCCTTTCGGTTCTTTTCAATGCGAGCGTTCTTCTCAGATTTGACCCGGCTTAAATGAACTAGTAGGTTGGCACGAAGCAACTGTTTCTACTTTCTTTTCCTTGGTCCATTATTCAAAAAGCCCTTAAATACTCTGTTCCTTTTAGTTTCTTATACAAACCATATAGGCTACTCCTTACTCCTTACTGGTCCCAAAATTTGACCAAGAACTCGTATACATGCTATCTTCTCAAGAAAAATCCTCACGACCTAAATCACTACCGAGACTACTCTAGTATAGTGAATATAGTTTCACTTGTACCATGACCTATATCAACAAATTGAACAAAAAAAACCTTATCACCTCTTATATGTCATTGAGAACATCTAATCGATCCTAAATTTCATCACCACATACATTTGAGAGCCTAATTTAGCAAAAGTGTAAGGTGCTCTTAGGTATGTTATGTAATTTTATTAATAATTAGAATGCCCTCAATCTCTAGAAAAACCTTATTATCATCATCTTAATCAACCTTAAATTTTCGCATGATCTTTCTAGTATCCCACGATGATCAATTCACCAAAAAGTCCTTGGGCTCTAGATACGCATAACGGGACTGTAAATTTGTAATACGTGATAAAATATTAAAAACTTGACCCACTTGTCTTGATCTCACATAACTAGGCTTTTCTTAGTAATACTTTCATTCACAATAATACTTAACAAAAAAATATTTGGGGTGTGACAATTACCCTCCTAGAGATAAGGAAACACCGCTATGGCAATAACAGTAGGGCTAGACAACGAACCAAGGCAAGGAGGGAGGAGAGGTAGTGGCGTAGGAGGGAGGGGCAAGAGTTGGGGAGAGGGCGGAGGTAGGAGGAACAGGAGGGGGGTTAGGAGCAGCAACTACTTCTGAAAGGGGAAGAAGGGCAGGAGCGAATTGGGAGGGGAGGGCAACAATGGGAGGGGAGGAGGGGGGAGCAACAATAGGAGGAAGGAGGGGGGAGCAGCAATAGGAGGAAGGAGGGGGGAGCAACAATAGGAAGAGGAGGGTGGGCAGCGGCAGCGGCAGTGGGAGGGGAGGGGAGGGGTGGGCAACAATGAGCTGTGGAGGGGGGTTGGAAGGCTGGCGGTGAGGGGAGGGGGCAGGGGGAGGCTGGCTTTACGTAGGGAGAGGGAGTGGAGGGCATGGGGAAACAAAGGGAGGGAAAAAGGGGAACTGTTTCTGCTCTATTACCATGTAAAGTAGGAAAAGTATTTTGTATTAGATGGTTTTAACAGTGAATACATAGTATGATCGCATAGGAGTGCAGACACAAGACTACTCCCGAATCTATCCATGTTGGACTAAATACATAACCAATTACAAAACAAAGACGATGGAGTGGAATGCTATAACATGGCTCGCTTTAGTTAGGGTTTTGCTGGGCCAAGGGTGACTCCACTCGCCCAAATTATATTGGTGTCTAGACTTGGAATTTTTTGACCCATTTCAAAATGTACTCGTACGGATAGCTCAAAGTTATTTTAAATCATACTTGATGTTGGGCTTTAGACTTGAAACAATCGATTAAACCTCCCTAAATTAAAAATATGAAAGTTTAAATACTTACAGTGACAGTAATTACTGATACAACTTAAACAAATGGAATGCTATTTTTTATTTGAAATGTATCCAATCTGATATATCTGCGAATTTGGTTTTTCCATATTTTTTTACACATTTATTTTAGATTTTATGTAATGTATATATTATAGTAACCATACAAATTTAATTTTCCCCTCTACCAATTTTGGATATAAGCATATTTAGTTCTACCGAGTTTGCTTGGACTTGGTGGTCAATTTCAGTTATATTGGGATGTATGGGCTTGACCTAGAAAATATGGGTGGGTTGAGGTTCAAGTATAGTAGGCCAACCCCGGAAATAATTCCCAGTTGACCTCTTTCATGTGTTTGTAGCTGATCAAATAATCCAAAATTAAATCTGTTCAACTTGAACCTGATTGCTGGCCAATGTTTTAGTGAGGGAGACAACCGCTTGCTTGCTACGGTTTGTGAGACTGGACACAAAAGTGCATACATGGAAGTGTGTGCTGCTTGAGGGGTGGTCACTGAGAGGTTGACTGCACTTTGCGTGGGGGGGTGATGGATGGTTAGTTGCCCTTTTCGTAAGAGGGAACCACTTTTCTTAGCCAAGGCCAGGTTGGAAGGAGTAACATCAATACAAAAAAGAATCTATTGATTGTCTAGAGTGCCAGCAAAGTATCACCTACTTGAGTGATCACGTAGGTTGGTGTTTGCTACCTCCATGAGTCTTACACAAATATTTTTTAAGAAAATCTGCAACGTATCTCAAGAGGATCAATGCTTTATTGATTTTACAACATAGTCTTGTATTATCTTTTTATATCCTAAGCTGCATTGGTTGACTTGGATTGCTGTGTGAGAAAACTGGTGAACAACCATGTTCACGAGAAATAAGGGGAGAGAAAACCAGTGAACAACCATGTTGCTTGGGTCCTACACGGCAAATTACTGTGTCATTAAGGGGAGAGACTTCCATTTTGAAGCCTTAGAGATTGAGGGAATATAATTTTCTGTTTGAGACATGGACTTGAAGATACGGGATATTGGATTCCAGTACCACTTGGTGGTGATTCATTATGAAGAATCTTCATTAGCTAGTACTCGCTATCATCATCATCCTTGCCTCAAACTCCAATCATGTTTGGTTGATCTCCTGGTTGTCAAGGCACTGGCTTAGGTTCTGAAGGTAACTCTGCCAAGGTGGACGCTGAAGGCCTTTTGTAACATTGACTTTCCAATATGAATGGCTACTTTTATCTCTTAATATTGAATGTTAGGGTCCTAAAGTGCAAGAATCAAGCACTATAATTTATACTAGGAGTCACAATGCCTGATTAAGATGCAGGGATATCTAATATTTTCCATAATATACGGATGTATAGATAAAATATGACTAGAAATAAGAGAAACCCACTATTGCTGCTAGGGGCTAACCATAATTTGTTGGTGCCTAGACCGTTTAATTACCAGGGATTGACGGACTGCATGGATTCTCCTTCCCTGTTCAACTTCATTATGGGCCACTTTCTCACTAAGATGTAATTGGAAGTCAGATCTCTCCTTATTAGCTTCCCTAAGTTACTTTGGGTCGATCTCTTTTATTATAACTCTTATCAACTCAATACCATTGCTCAGAACACCATGAATCTGAAGCACGGTCCTGGTTCTAGACATGAACACACGACACCAAATTTAAAAATTACACGACACATTCACACAAAAAATATATATGTTGGTCATAAGAACATGTAGATGGCTACATAGTATGGATGCATATTCTCATACTATCGAAATAATTTTTATAGCATGTCTGTTTAGCTCTATTGTAAATATTTGAACCGTTGGTCACATGATTCATTCTATTTTCTATCTAATATCCAAGGCTACTATAAGCACTATAATTGATCATAACTTGAACGAAAAATGGTTACATGTCACAGTCCAATCAACAAATAATAGATGCAAAAGACACAACATGCTGATACTTGTCGTTATTTAAATGTCCCTTTGATAATGTGGATGGCATCATCTCGTTACATTTCTGGACACTAGTATTTTTTAGATCTAGTAGTGACAATGGGAAATGTTTGTTAAATTTAAAAGCTTTATAGAAAAGGCTAACGTGTTTTCCACCTCGTCGTTCTCCAACAAAAAGTAGGACACACCTAAATAAAGGACGTGCCTGAAGTATTCAATTCGTTTCATGATGTATAGTAGGTGTGTTTGTGTCCAATGGATATGGGACATGGACACAAACACGACACATGAGTTTTGATGCAGCGTCCAAAATTTCCATGCTTCCTAGTTAGAACTAGTCCAGTAGCTGCTACGTTATACATGCTTAAATGATATGATGGAAGTTTCTTGGAATTTGTCCTCAATATCTGCTTAAATGATATGATGGAAGTTTCTTGGAATTTGTCCTCAATATCTGCCAATGCCGCACTATTTATTATATAGTCCTTTATAGTGTGATCTAGCATTGTAATAATAAATGTCCATCTTGGTGGTCTAGTTTCAGCCACTCTTACATAGTGGATACCTTGTTTCTTCATGGCACGACATTCACGACCATACACTACCATACAACATGTCCTGACATGTAACTATTTTATAAACCTTGTCTTTCAGTCTATGTGGGCTATTATGTCACGTAATATTTGGGTCACACCCCTATGTTATCCACCCTTTTGTGATGCTGTGAGAAACATCCTCTCACATTACGCCTTCCATTTGAATAAGAATGTCTTAGATCTAAACCTGATCACATTTTGGTACATCTATTCGATCCAACGTGACTCTACCTCCATCTAAACTTCTCAATTAAAGTTGTAATTAGTATACCCCACTATATTAATGTGGAAGTCTTTAGATTTCAAAGCATTTCCTCGTAGCCAGCTTGTGGTTCACTTGGTCTCTACTTTCTTAAATTAGCATTAGTCTTTCTGCTAGTGGAGATGCAGAATGTGTTGTAACAAACCTTCTTATCTTTTGGGTTCTCTTACAAATCGTGAGGTAATGGTGCTTTCTTCTCACATATATTTTCAACGAGCTCCTATACGATGCTTGGATGATGGAGATACAAGGCATCATCTTTGTCTTGATATCATTTTGATGGGTTGGCAGTGGCATAAAGGGTTCTTGATCGGCTAAGAGTGAGCTCAAGATCGGCTTGTCTGTCACATCTCTGCTGACGGCAGCGTCATTTGCTCCCCTTGATTGGCTCTCTCTACTTCAGCATCCACACCACTCTTCTTAGCCCAGCCCATATGATGTCCGAGTCTTTTTTTTGGTGGGGGGGTGCTTCAACGAATGAAAGTTGCAGTAAAGTAGTTGGCCAATTGCCTAGAAGTGACTAGTGGGGAACAGCCAGATTCAACAATCTTAGCTCCTGATTGTACAATCAAAGCAGTCATGAGGCAAGGTGCACATGGCCTAGATCTCTAGGCTTCTGATGGCACAATCAGTTAAGTTTGATGACGGTGAGCAGGGAGAGTATAGTAAAGTGACTTGATTCTGTTGGCTCATTTACATGAGCTCAACACCATGGCACTTGCTTATGATCTCTGACTATAGAACTGGTTGGGCTTTAGTGGCGATGTAGAGTTATTAAGAGGTGGATGGAGAGTGAATAAGGCGGGGACACTTTGATCACAGTAGATTTCGCTTCTTGTAAGGTCTACCTGCAGTATATCTGGTGTGCCAACAAACAAAACTATCCGATTCACCCAATTTTGAGCCAATATAAAGTGCTGCCTGGTGACACTTGTTTACTGTAATGCTAAGCATCTGTGAATGAATGGTAGCCTTGTATCCAATCTTCTAATTCGTGGTTGCTGTGAGCATAGATTCAACATTAGGCACTAGACACATTGAGTAGGTTTATATATTCTATACCCAGGTTGTTTCTAGTTTTCCACCCTTGGAACTTCAGATGTTCACACTTAACAGGGATATGAAGTAGATGATAATCATGATATGGCAGTATCAATTGGAGTAGGTTTATATATTTTATGCCATTGTGGATACATGGTTTATTGTTATTGCTACACTGCTCCCAACAAATCCATCTGACAATCCTGATGTTGAATAAATTCACATTTTACTTTTAGTTTTACAGGCCTCAGTGTGTTTATTTGACAAGAATTTTCTAGTAGTCTCATTCTGTTTGATAACTAGAATCATGACTTATTTTATGGTTTCACTACTAATTTTTGGCTCCATTCACATTTGCAGTTGCTTCCTCTTCCTTTGATCTCTGGCTTCTACCTGGCTCGATTTTTCACAAAAAAGAGCTTATCCTCGTACTTCACTTTTGTTGCTTTAGCTAGCTTAATGGTTGCATGGTTTGTAATGCATAATTACTGGGACCTTAATATTTGGACGGCTGGTATGCCACTAAAATCCTTTTGTAAGCTGATAGTTGCAAGTGTAATCCTGGCAATGTCCGTTCCTGGCTTAGTGCTTCTGCCACAACAATTACACGTACTGACAGAAATTGTGCTGATTGGCCATGCATTGCTGCTATGTTACATAGAAGATCGTTTTTTCAACTATACAAATATGTATTTTTATGGATATGAAGAGGATGTGATGTATCCCAGCTACATGGTTGTGACAACTACTTTAATCGGTCTTGCATTGGTTAGAAAACTGGTTGCTGATCACAGGATTGGTCCAAAAGCTGTCTGGATTTTGGTGTGTTTATATTCTTCCAAGCTGGTTATGCTATTTATTACATCAAAATCTGCTTTATGGGTGTCTGCAGTTCTCTTACTGGCCATTTCGCCTCCTTTGCTTCTGTACAAGTACAACTCCTAACTTTTTTCTGAACTAGTTCTTCCTTTGCTTTTCCAATTATACATGTGTTTTGATTCCTTTTGGAATTCCTATGTTATTCAATTACTTGTGTATAGGCATCTGGTTACTTATGAATTGGACACTACGTAAACGTGCTTGTTGCTTAGTGTGTTTCTCGTGATGTTGCATATGCAGGGACAAGATGAAGCTATCGTCTAAAATGAAGCCCTGGCAGGGGCTCACCCATGCTGGAGTTGTAGCATTTTCTGCATGGTTATTCCGTGACACTATATTTGAAGCTCTTAAATGGTGGAATGGAAGGCCACCATCAGATGGCTTGCTTTTGGGCTCATATATTCTCTTAACAGGACTTGCTTGCATACCGATTGTTGCCATTCATTTTTCACACATCCAGGTACATAAGTTATATTTAATGGAACCTACTAAAACAGTTTCTGAATCCAGACAATTTTCGTCTATCTTTAAAAATTGTGAACTTGCATGATTCTGACCTCTGAATTGATTTTTCCCTCAAGCGGTTTTGAAATTATTGATTTATTCACTTATTTTATTTGGGAGGCTTTGTCATAATTCTTGGATTCATTCGGTACTTTGAGAATGTTGTCACAATAAAAGATAATGGAACTTCTATTAGAATCCCTTTTGAATATCATTGGGTAGCATATTAATCATTAGCAGAATGTACTTGAGAATATGCTTATACATGGTTTACATGAGTAACCACGATATACATATACCCTAGTGTAATTATAAATTATATGTAGATATCAATGCAGTGCATACCGTATTCAATGAGTAAATTCATTAGAACAATGAATTGTATGAAAACTGCTGGAATTCAAATATGAAAAGCCGCCTAGCGCCGTTAAGAAAATGCTTTTCAGGCAAAGAAATCATAACATATGGCATTGTTAGAATATAGATCTCTATTTTTATGTTATGTAATTTCCTTTAGTATGGGCTTCCTTTGTGATTGTTTCTTTCTTTACCTCTTTATAATAAGTAAAAATCCAATATTGCAGGTTAGGACCTTACATTAACCCTTTCACATCGTATCAGAGCATCTGCATCCCTAGGGAACACAACCCTAGGTGCACCTCCGTCTCCTCTCTCCTCTCTTTTCTTTCTCTTCATTGGCATATTAATTATTTGTCGCCCACGTAGGCTGGCGCCGTACTTAAGCACCACCCCCACATAGGCTACTGTGGTACTTAGGCCGCACTACAGTCTTGCCAATCATGCCCATGCTAGGGTGCTTCCGGTTGGCTGGGTACTAGGCAACTCGGGTTAGAAAGGGGAGCTTCGTTCTCCTCTATCAAACCTCTATCGAACCGGAAAACCAGAGAGGCTTTCTTGCTCTTCCTTGCTCACCACACACTCCCCATGCATGGTTGAGTGCCTTTTCCTCCAAGGGCGTTGATGCCTCAAAATCACGTCATCTTCCTCTTCCCATCATCTCCCACAGTGTTTACTTGGTGCCTTGCCTCCCTTTGGTGACTGCACGTCTTTCTGTCCGGCACATCTTCCACTCTTAGGCACGTAAGTCCTTTCTTAGGCATGTCGTGTCGTCATACACAGTGTGCCATGCTCTAGTAGCTCGACCACTCTGAGACACGATGTGTCTATTTAGAGGCACAATGTCTCACATCAACATCAACTTCTCCATTGTTCTCACTTTGTGAGATGAAAAATTGAGATCGACTTCACGATCACTACACCTACGATTGTGTACAATGATCAGTCCTAGATTACTTCTGTCAAACTGAACTCAAAATTTTTGCTTTGGATGAATGTAATCTATACTGTCCTGGAGTCTAGAGAAAAATGTTATTATCATTGAGTCAAATCTCCTACTGAGAGTGATAAAGACTTTGCTACATGCCAAAAACACTAAGAGTTTCTGATTCTACTTATGAACAACATGGAGCCTCCCATTGCCTCGAGGTTCATGTTCTATGCTACAACAAAGCAGATGTGGGATGCTACAAAGATGCACTTCTCCAATAAGCGAAAAGCTCTTCATCTCTATATGTTATATGATCATATGTTTGTTGAGAGGTAGGATAATCACTCTAGAGGACTATTTTAGAGCAATATTGTCGATCTCTTAGGAGCTTAGTTTTTATCATATGTTCAAGACAAATGATTAGATTAGAGACAAGGATGGCCTAGTAAAATAAGATTTGATACCATCTGCCTTCTATTTTGCATGGGGCTACTCTCTTCTCTGCTTTTAGACTAGAGGGGCAACCTTATCGTGTTACATGTGTTTTTGGATGTGTTGCCTTTGTTTATAATTTTTATTCTTGCGCGGACAAGTTTGTCTTCTTGTGTTGTTCACACTGTTTTTTTGGGATACTCTCCTACACAAAAGGGGTACAAGTGCTGTGCCCCAAGTCTTCTCGTATGTCTGTCTCTGCTGATGTTACTTTTCACAAGTCCACTCCTTGCTTTGGTAATTTTGTCTTGCATGAATGGGAGCAATATAATTTTGAGAGGATGAGAGAGCGACTACCATTTGTCACCCTAGCATGCCACCTCTCTCGTGTTTAGTGCTGAGAGAACACCTGAACTTAATAACATCCCTACCATCTCCAAGTCACCTACCCCTCAATAATTTCCTCTAGTTTATACCAGGCGAGCAAGACATAATTCCAAAGATGTAGCGACATGACATTAGTCAAATAAATTGGGCCATCATCGTCAGAGTTTCCTAAGTTAACTGTCTCTATTGAGAGCTATCCTGATACTTTTGTTTCTGACTTACATCTTCCTGTTGGTTTACAGAAAGGTATTCAGTCTTGTTTATACAACACTCGGTCTTCAATTTTAGCTGTCTACTTTTTCACCTTCTGCATGCACCATTGCTATTGAATTGGACTCTATAATGATTCCTCAGACCTACGCCTAGACAACTCAGCATGACGGGTGGATACATACCATGGACATAGAGATGGAGGCATGCATCGAAACTTTATGTGGGGTTTCGTGGATTTACCTACATGGACATCTATCATTGGGTCTGCTATTTGTATACTATGAAGCAGAAACCAGATGGTTCGAATGACAGTTCAAAGGCTTGCATTGTGGCTAAAGGATATACTCATACACATGGTGTGGATAGCTTTGAATCTTATTCACATGTTGCCAACATAATTCTGTGCTACTTACTAATTTTGTTGGCACACATTAATTGGCCTCTTCTTCAACTGGATGTCAAAATGCATTTCTTTGTGGTGATCTTCTTGAAGAAGCGTATATGGAGCAACCTCCTTAGTATGTTGCTCAGGGGGAGTGTCAGAAGATGTACATGCTGAAGTATTTATATGGTTTGAAACATTCACAACATGTGTGATTCAAAATTTTTAGTGCCACACTTGCTCACTTTGGGTTTCAACAACCGTTTTGCTACAATTTATTCTTTATTCTTTTATAAATCTTCCCATGGCACTATGGTTTTTGCTGTGTATGTAGACGATATTGTCATTACAAGCGAGTGACTCAACTAGTTTATCTTAGCTCAAGGAGTGGCTACAAACACATTTCAAGCCAAGGATTTGGGTAATCTTAGGTACTTTGTTGGAATAGATATTTTACTTTACTAGAAAGGTCCCGATTTATATGAGAGATGGTATGTTCTGAACCTCTTGACCTGAGACTGGTATGATACACTGTAAACATGCATCTACACCTCTGGGTTATCATACAAAGGGGTCTGCTTCTGATGATAGTGATGTTTTTGATCCCTCACAATATAGACATGTGGTTGGGAAGCTGATCTATTTGATGATTATCGTCGTGTTATTTCTTTTGTTGCAAGAATGGTTAGCCAATATATGAGTGCTCCTAAATTGAGTCACTGGATGGAGGCCACTCAGATCTTTAGATATTTTAAGGATTTCCAGGTAAAGGACTCACATGCTTCACTTGATAGGAGGTGACATCTACCCTACAATTGACTGGATATACTGATGCTGATTATGTTGGTGATGCTGTTGGTCGACGTTCAACTTCAGGTTATTGTATGCGTTTTGGGGTTACACTTGGCGACTTGGAGTAAAGAGCAGAATGTAATAGTCAAGTCTAGTACAAAGGCCGAATCGTGAGCTCCAGTGGGTTAAATCCATTTTGTCTGAATTGGGAGCCTCAGTCAAGAGTCTAGTAATTCTGTGTAATAATTAGGCAGCTATACATAGTGCTAGTAATCCTGTATTTCATAAGTGAACATAACATATTAAGGTAGACTGCCACTTTGTTCGTGATTTGGTGCTATGAAAGAAGATTGAGACTCCTCATCTACAAAGAAGGTACCAAATTGCATATATCTTTTCCAAGCCACTCACACCTTCAACTTTAGCTACATGAGTTTCAACCTGGGCATGCACAGTGTGTATGCTCTAGCTTGAGGGGGTGTTAAATATAGAAGTTTTATATATATGTTATGTGATGTCTCTTTAGTATGGGCCTCCTTTGCAATTGGTCCTTTTTTCTCCGAATTATAATAAAGGACAACCCGCTATTGTAGATTATAGCTTTGCATTAGCCCTTGCACATACATCAATGTCTAAAACAACTCTTGATCTTGTATCAGAAACATGCATTTGTCATGCCATACCAATTTCAACTCCCATATGTTTTCATGGTAAAATTGTGTAGAAGATAAAGGTTACAATGATCTTGAAAATTTTAGATGCATAGTGGGAAAATTCATGTATTTGAGGATACTCCTAACATTATGCAATGGGAGTAGTTAGTCGACTTTTACATAGTCTGCCATAATCGCACTCAGAAGTCATGCATACGATCTTAAAATGTTTGAAAGGGGTACAAGGGAAATGCCTTACTTATTCTAAATCTCTATTAACAAACAAATCACAGTTGGAAGGATATGTATATGTTGATTGGGCTGTATATGCTATAGATAAATGATCCACTTTTGGGTTTTGTATCTTCCTCCGTGATCACTTAGTAGCATGGAAGAATAATAGACAACCAACGGTAGCTTATTCAAGCACTAAACTAGAATAATGAGCTATGGCTCACGCTTGGTACGAGCTTCCATAGGTGCAATCAATGCTTCATGAATTATATAATATCAATTGAATATCCAATGACTTTGAAATGTGGTACTTTAGCTACCATCCATATAGCAAACAGTCTCGCGTCTCATTAACTAATAAAACAAATAGAGGTGGAATGTCACTTTGATCAAAACTTAGTCATTGCATATCCATATATGGCTCACGCTTGGTACGAGCTTCCATAGGTGCAATCAATGCTTCATGAATTATATAGTATCAATTGAATATCCAATGACTTTGAAATGTGGTACTTTAGCTACCATCCATATAGCAAACAGTCTCGCGTCTCATTAACTAATAAAACAAATAGAGGTGGAATGTCACTTTGATCAAAACTTAGTCATTGCAAAGAATAGGACTACACGTCATGTTCCAACCGGAAAATGCATAGTATATCCTTACCAAGTTATTGTCTCCTTCCATCTTCCAACATACAAGTCCCAAACTAGGTCTACACAATGTGTACACTCTAACTGGAGGGGTGTGTTGAGATATACATTAATTTGAGGCTATGTATCTTCTTCTCATCGGCTTCAATGTAAATTCACTTTTTTTAATAGGGCTTTCGTGCTTCCCTAGCCCTGTATAGATAAGTATGGCCCCTCTCGTTGGTTATTAAACAAAACGTTGCAGACAACCACCGTGACTGCCTCTATCTGATGTTGTACTCTTTGAGTGTACTATGCTCAAGGTTTTCATACCCAGCCCGGAGGTCGACCTGACGGAGGTCTTGGGTCACATGTCTCTGGTTCAACTGCCGGATCGACCCGGTGACTCATCATGACATCATATATATAATCCAATTTTCCAAACAGAATTACATGTCATCAGCATTGATCCTTCAAATTCATAGGATTTAGTAACTATATGGCAGTAATACTAGCACCACATTATGGAATTTAGACAGAAATTGATAACCAGTAAGAAATCATATATATAATCCAATTTTCCAAACAGAATTACATGTCATCAGCATTGATCCTTCAAATTCATAGGATTTAGTAACTATATGGCAGTAATACTAGCACCACAATAGGGAATTTAGACAGAAATTGATAACCAGTAAGAAACCATCAAATTCAAATAAATTTGCAGCAGACTTTATAAATGAACATGGCCTAGGTGATTATTCAATGTGGCTAGAAGTAATTACACCTCAATATAGCATCAGTTATAGCTGTAAACAGCTTTTGCCGCACAACTTCACAATCAATTAACTCAAGCACGTTCTAACTTCAATGATGAAAAGTAGCTGGAGCTAAAAGATTTTATAAGTAAAAAAAGGGGTAATAAGTAAAAGGGGGGCCGGAAGAAAGAAGGGGTAATAAGTAAAAAAAGAAGCACATGCTGTGGGAAAAGCAGTGTGAGACAGTGGAAGATGTTGCTCCTCTTGCTACAGAGGCAACTAGGCAAGAACCTGTGCGATGCACGGACTGTGGATATTAGAATATTTTGGAACATTGTTGACAAATATTTTGAACATTTTCCACAAATAACATTGACCTTGAATTCGTCACGAACACTTGACACAAACAATCATACACAAGAGTTTCTCATCAACCATTTCTTCTTAACACCGGGAACCATACATTTAGAATTTTCCAACCATCCACAGCTCTCTTAACACTATGAGCCATATTAAAAAATAATTTCCAATCACCCCACTACCTTTGAGCATCTATATTGAAAGCTCACACTCTGTTCTCTATATGAAGCTCATTCTAAATAATGAATGGTCACGTATTTGTACCCATGATGGATCTTTCAGGGGTCCTTTTGCTGCAAACCCTTTGACAACTAATAGACAAAGCATCAGACTCCTTTTCTTTAGATATGTAGAAAATGAAATGTCTATATCTGTAGTGTCAATGGACATCTTCATATTCAAGATAGAAATGGCAAACATCTAAAGAATATAGTTGTATCCCCACAAGCGTGTTTACTTCATCATGAAACTAAACATCAGTTACAAAGTTCAAGACTACACGTTTACATGAACGTATAAGAGCTAGATGTAGAAGCAAGCAAAAAAGGAACTATGCTAAGCTGTAAATAACTATACACTTCGAAAAGGAAAGCAACATACCCAAACTCTACATCAGCTCATAAGGGTATACCCCATCAAAAAATTTGCAAGTACTGAATGGAGATCTACATTTAATCAAGAAATTCGAAACCCTCATCCTCATGAACTGAAGAAGGGAAAATAGAGAATATAGAAATAAGAGGATATCAACACCTGATAATAAAAAATTATAATTATAATTAGCCCCAAAAGCTCCAGCCAGATAAGAAGCAAAAGAACCATGTTAGTAACGTATTGTTTAAAATATTTTTCCTAGCAAGCATATGTAAAGTAACCAGTGCAAAACAATGCTCCTACAAGATCATAAAATTCCATAAAAATAGGAATTGTGTAGACCTCCAATGTTGAACGATGACATCCACACATATAAAAATTCTTCATGTTTAAAATATTTTTCCTAGCAAGCATATGTAAAAAAAGTAACCAGTGCAAAACAATGCTCCTACAAGATCATAAAATTCCATAAAAATAGGAATTGTGTAGACCTCCAATGTTGAACGATGACATCCACACATATAAAAATTCTTCATGTGGATGAAAAGTGCATAAAATAATGGATTATTTGTCTTCTGATTATATTTCATATAATATATACTATTTATGAGGTCAAGTAGGGGATTCCGTGCATATTCCAGCCAAAATAAACATTTTCCCAATGGCATCAGCGGATGCCTGATGTTCACCAAAAACAAGTGTTTGAACACGACAAGGATGGTGTGCCACCATACCGGAAATAGAATTAAGATCATGTGTGGCCCTAGAGGCCTCAAACATTTCTTGAATACGAATAAAAAATTGTGGATATATGTACTTGAAGAAGTTAGACCACCACAAGTTATGAAAATGATAAAGACAATCATCTCGAATACTCAACAAATAAAAAAAGCCAACCTAAGATATTATAATTCAAAACAAAGGTTTGCACCTCAAATGTGTCTGATAGCCTCAGTGTGTCGAGGCAAACATTTTGAGGCTTAAGCCTCAGGGTGCAGATAGGATAACCTCATGTCGAGCTATAAGCCTTTACAGTGTCAAGGCGAGCTCTTAAAACTATGTTTATAAACAAACAATAATGCAACTAATCTCTTATCCTATGATGCATTTGAATCAATAATGCCTCAATCAATGTAGGTTTTATCATCCATCTTATTAACAATGACACTTAAGAATCTGAGAAATTTGGAAGTCGAATATTTTGCTAGAAAGTCAGTTGTTTTGGTGCTACATTACATGAAAATAAAGTGGTGAATATTTAATTGATTTGATTTCTCTTCTTGAGTTAAGGCACACCTGAGATATGTCTTCTAATAGATTTGGTATATGATGTGTTTTCATTTCTATCAACTATATCTAATTTATAATGGTTCATATGCGAATGTTGAACCAATGGTTTTGATTCCATAATTGTAAAAAGATTGAACATGTGGGTACTTCAAGGCACACACAGACATGTCTAGATACACCATACACATATATACATGTTGACATGTAGCTACATGTCTTTCTAGAAGAAAAATAAAGATACCAAAGGAAGTTACGTGTATGGTTTGATTAACTTTTGTGTGATAGAGGGTAACAACTAAGGAAATTGTGTGTGTAACAGTTAAGGACCCTTTACTCGTCTCCCATTTCTGCACACACCTTGTAAATAGTGAGCATAGGAAGTCTACCAATATAGGAATTAGGAAGCATCTGAGACATGTAGATGATTAATTATTAGATCTTTTTTTATGAAACAAAGTCTAAAATGGAGTGATTTAGATAAAACGTAATCAAATTATACCAAATGTGATGCAGATGGCTTTGGATATAATCAAATCTGATTAAACAACTTAATCTAGATTTAAATAAGAGATGACTAAAATGTAATTTAGAGTAACTTGTATAGGTATATTATAATCTTTTCATGTATGAACTCAATTTAAGGAAAATGGAAATGAACTTAGTTGCAATAAAGTGTGACTATTGAGAAGACAGAAGAGCCCCATACAATTATAATGAACACCCAAAATTGATGTATAAATAGTAAATATAAGGATCTCATTTTAGAATACATTGAAAGATGGGAACACAACAAGCAAAGCTCCTTATCATCATGTAAATTATGGCCAACATTCACTTCAAGGCTGGAACTATGCACAATAGGTCCATCATGAGTGGCCGATCTTGATTTTATATATATATATATATATATATATATATATATATACGTATGTGTGTGTTGGGGGGGGGTTGTATTCGTTACCCAGCTGGGTAATATAAGTTAGTTATCCAGTGATTCTGGTTACAAACTGAGAGTTCTAATTATAAATTTAGCATTCTGGTTACAAATTTTTGCTCATATTTACAGTTTGAAGTGGACATTTTTTTTCTTCCAAAAATGTCATTTTTACTGCTTTCAGTGACCATACAAAATTGGTGTCATTTTAACAAAACAAGTTTTTCTGTTACAAATTCCATCGTTTCATGACAGCTTGGTGCCTTCATGTTATACAATTGGATCCACGAGTAACAAATCTTAGTTACCCGACTCGTGTAGCGAATATATGGCGTGTGTATATATATACATATATATATATTATATGTATATATATATTATATATGTATATATATTATATATATACATATATATGTATATATACATATATATATACATATATATATATATTATATGTATATACATATATATATTATATATATACATATATATAAATGTATACATACATATATATACATATATATATATATATATATATATATATATATATATATACACACACACACACACACACACACACACACACACACACACACACACACATATATATATATATATATAGTCAGGCTAGAATACACTCGAGTGTACGGATCGCACGAATACACTCAAGTGTGTTTGCATATCAAAACTATTTTTTGCAAAATGTAAACCGTTGATCTTCACCGTCATACTATAACTAGGCTACATACAAATTTTGATCCCATTTGGATGAGTGTAAGTCACTCATCCAAGGACAACAAAATCGACGCGTGAAACTAATTTGAAATTCATAATTTTTGCGGTCTTCATAACATGATCTATACATAACCAAATGTGCTCAAATTTTGCATATGAGTTGTTCACAAGATGTTTAAGAAGATCAATGGATTAGATTTTCAAAAAAAATATTGCATCATGAAATACTACTTGAGTGTATTCTAGCCTGACTCTATATATATATATATATATATACTAGTTATCACACACGTGCCCATGCACGTGAAAAGTGTATTCGTGCGATCTGTACACTCGAGTGTATTCTAGCCTGACTTTATATATATATATATATACTAGTTATCACACACGTGCCCATGCACGTGAAAACTTAATTGTATGCAGTTTTTAAGTAAGGAAATCGCATTAAATAAATTATCTACTCTATGTTGTGAAAATCATCATGGTTTCGTTCAAGTAACACCAAGTAAAATTTGTATAAAAAGGCAATTAAGATAAAAAATTATAATCTTGTGATGAGTATGTCATTCATCTTTAAGTAGGTTTCAACCTTCGCAATGACTTTTCAAGCCTCACGCACTACACCGAGATGGATACAACGTGCATTTGGCAGATTTTTATGGGTAGTATAGACTACATATCTCCGTTGTGGAACGAACATGGCCTTCACTGTCACCAGCATGACTTTCCCTTTTGTAATTTACATTTCACCACTATGCAAAAATCGGAGAGGGTGAAGATAGCGGAGGTATTGGAGGAGAGTGGAGGGAGTGGGTGAGGTATGGGAATATTGAATGGAGGGACGTGAGTATGGTTACTGGTCGTTCGTTTTCCTCGGATAGTGAGTATGGTTACTGGTCGTTCGTTTTCCTCGGATAGGAGAATAATTAGTATAGATAATGACAAAGAAAATGGAAGAAAAAACGGATTGGTAGTTGTTAATTTTGACATAGTTTCAAAAGCAGTGATGGTTAGATTTTTACGGAAGAGAGGAGATGGAGAGGGCTTAGTCATCATGAGGTTATTGGGCATGGAGGTGAAAAACGTGACTTGGGAAGGTAGTTTTAAAAGGGGAAATGAATTGTAAACTAAAGAGGGAAGTAAAGTAATCATGGTTTGTTCGTCAAAGAGGGAGAGAAATGGGCGAGAGGGAGATGGTGGTTTGTTGGAGGGAGGTGATAATGGTTAGTTGGAGGGAATCGTGGAGGTGTAGTTTAATAGGAGAGCAATATTTTGGTGAATAAAAAATAATTAAAATAGAAAAAAGTGAGAAAAAATGTGAGAAGAGATTGAGTGAAGGAGAGAACGACAACTCAAAATGCTGACTTCTGATTGGCTACTGGGGTTCAAAATGGCTATTTTGTAAATAGATGGAAAAACTCCCTCTTTTTATAGTAGTAGTATATATATATATATAGTCAGGCTAGTGTACACTCGAGTGTACCGGAGGCACCGTACACCTCAGTCATTTTTAAAGATGCAATAACTTTTTGAAAAATCTATATATATATATACATATATATGTATATATATGTATGTATATATATATGTATATCTATATGTATATCTATGTATATATATCTATTTGTGTATATATATATGTTTATATGTATATATATGTTTATATGTATATATATATAACACATATACATATATATATATATACATATATACATATATATATATATATATATATATATATATATATATATAAAATAGAATTAGGCTAGTGTACACTCAGAGTGTACCGAAGGCACCGTACACCTCAGTCATTTTTGAAGATGCAATAATTTTTTGAAAAATCTAAACCGTTGATCTTCTTAATTATCATAAGAACATACTATATAATAAATTTTAGCTCATTTGGACACTTATAGGCCGTGCATCTAATGGAGGCAAAAATCATGTATTTCAAATTAGTTTTGTGCGTCGATTTTGTTGTCCTTGGATGAGTGACTTACACTCATCCAAATGAGTTCAAATTTTGTATGTGACCTATTATTATTGCAACCATGAAGATCAATGGAGTAGATTTTGGAAAAACATGGTCTAGATAGGCAAACACCATTGGGGTGTACGGCGTGATCTGTACACTCGAGTGTATTCTAGCTTGACTCCATATATGTATATATATCTATTTGTATATCTATATGTATACCTATGTATATATATATCTATTTGTATATATATATATGTATGTTTATATGTATGTATATATATGTATATATGTATGTATATATATACATACATATATATATATGTATGTATATATATACATATATACATACATATATATATATATACATTTATATACAAATAGATATATACATACATATATATACATACATATATATACAAATAGATATACATACATACACACACACACACATATATATATATATATATATATATATATATATATATATATATATAGAATACACTCGAGTGTACGGATTGCACGAATACACTCAAGTGTGTTTGCATATCAAGACTATGTTTTACAAAATGTAAACCGTTGATTTTCACCGTCATACTATAACTAGGCTACATACAAATTTTGAACCCATTTAGATGAGTGTAAGTCACTCATCCAAGGGCAACAAAATCAACGCGCGAAACTAATTTGAAATGCTTAATTTTTGCGGTCTTCATAACATGAGCTATACATATCCAAATGTGCTCAAATTTTGCGTATGAGTTGTTCACGAGATGTTTAAGAAGATCAACATATTAGATTTTCAAAAAAAATATTGCATCATGGAAAACTATTTGAGTGTATTCCGCTCCAGATACACTCGAGTGTATTCTAGCCTGACTCTCTCTCTCTCTCTCTCTATATTCCGCTCCAGGCACATATGGTGGTGTTCTTTGCCCCATGTTGCCTAAAATGCCATTCGAGGTTATTTTATGTGCTACAAACATAATAATGAGTCTTAATGTTCTTCTATATTGGGTGTTAGTATGAAAATAAAATGTATAGTTGATTGCCAAGAAAAGTGATACTTTTTTTAACCTTTTACGTAAAAAATACCTTGGATTTAAAATTAGAATCTTATAAAGAAAAGCATCATCAATTTTTTTTGTTTACATCATGGTTCAAAATTTTGGTCGAAATCTCAAAATTTCAGTTTCGACGGGTATTGGACATAGAAATGCACCTGTCAAAAATAATAAGTAAAATTTCAAAATTTCGACGGAAATTTCGCAAAGGGGGGGGGGTGAAATTTCGACAAAATATAAAATTTTGCTGAGAATAGGCCAATTCAACTGAAATGGGTACTCAATTTTGAAAATCAACAGCCCAAACCCTGTTGTACTTGGAGGGTTACTTCTTTGGTGATTGTTTTTGTGTTCTCTTACTCTCGAAGGCTTGTTCTTCAGATCTAAGGTAAGTTTACTCTCTCTCCTTCCCATCTACATCTATTTCTCCCACTTTTACCCCATCTTGATCAAACAATGCTCCAAGAGTGCAAGTTGCAAGTGATAGACTACAACTTAAACTTGAGGATTTATGAAATTATGTTATAAATTACATATAACAACAATTAATTTGCAAATCCAACTTGATACATATCCTATTTTTCAAGATAATGGATAAAATATTTTTAAAATGAGTTTTTTTCAACGTTATATTCATATATATTATGAACACTTAACAAATGTTGAATATTTAAATAAATTAATTTTATATAATATTAGAACTTAAAATGGAAAAAAAAGAATTGAAGTGGATAATGTTTAGTTACATAAATCAAATTTCAACTACGAATGGGAATAATATATAGTTACATGTATTCAATTGATATATTCAATAAATTAGACTATTAGTATCAACAAATTTTAGTAATTTGTCCCAACCTAACTTCATGAATAATCTCATGCCTGACTTGAGAATACCTTTAGTATTTTCATAGTTTGATGATCTATACTGTAAGCTATAAAGTATCAATTGAAATTGATTATTAACGTGATGACCTATAAAGTAATTCCTTCATTATGTTACTGAACATGTCACCAAAATCCCCTTCGATACAGTTTGCAATCTTTTCACACATATAGGACTCCTCACCAAGATAAATATATGATTTTATTGCATAAATAGGTGTATTTATGTATGTATATCATCCATGTAAAATTTCGTGACTTATTTCCTTTATTTGGCCGTTGAAATCTTGTGTCGAAATCTTGTGTTGAAATTAGCGTAAAGGTCAAAATTTCTATCAAAACTTCTATAAATTCTGTTTCCGAGCCATCAAAAATGGCGCCGAATTCAAAATTTTAAACCATGGTTTACGTTCATAGGAAAATTAATAAACTATAGCATTCAAATCATAAATCCATGTAATTCGGTGTCGTTTATAAACCCAAAATTTACCTTAGGGTCTTTTGGTATGTTCAGGGGCCCTTGAAGAGATTAATGTGTAGATCTATCATTAAAAAGAGCAATATGGTGTAATTTGATTAAATATGACATTTATTACTTTAAATCAGGCTTAAGGTTGCCCTAAATGTGACTAATATGAACTGAAGTACTATAGTCCATAAATCAAATCTGATGTAAAAAATGCTCATCTCCTTGAGCATAACATGAGAAAAGATCATATACTCAGCAGTATCATGTCTCTCCTCATTGGTTAGCTTACCAAGAATGAAGATTTCAAGGGTTCATTGTATTTTTAGCTTATGGGGATTGACGTTTCATTAAAAAAAAGATATGGTACCAACTACGATAAGGTTTACACTGATTTTTAATGTTGGCGAGGTAAATATTAGTTTCATCTTCCTGATTGTACAACCCTCTATGGAACTTATCTTAAATGATTTTCAATGTCACGGTCACAACATCATGTTGCTAGCAGATGGTGATGTGGGTATCAAGAGTGCAGCAGGTTTCATGTCTAAGCTAACAATAAATAGAAACTAAGCTACCGCAAGCAAAAGAGGCAGAGAGTATCTATGTACTCTCGAGAAGACTATCAAAAAAGGGTTTTGTTCAATAAGGCCTAAATATATCAATGTAAGATGGTATCTGGCAAACATGACAAAAAAAAAACCACCTTCATCTGATACATAGCTAAGTAGAGCCAGCAGTGTTTTGTAACACCAACAGCGAAAAGAGGAGGGAAAGAAAACCAGAAGAATCAGCATTTCATGAAGAATCAGGGTAAAGCAGGGTACTGGCTTAAACTGGTTTTGACTAAAGCTAAACTACCACTTTTGCAGCAGCAAATGAAAATTCAAATTATAGAATCCCGTCAACAACAACATAGAGACCACATAGCATAGCGACGACCCAACCAAGCAATATAATTCTCCTCCTAGTGTACTACCATTACATGAATTACAACCCTTTGCTTTAGATTCGCAACGATGATATTTTGACTAAGTATGAGTATAAAGTATGGCATTGAGAAAGCACGAAAGAATGAAGGTATGTTCATGACTGTAACGCCAATAGGGGGAGAGATACGTACCTTATACAAAGCCGAGTAGAGTCTGAGTAAAGCAGGGAGCAGGCTTGACGGAAGCTGATGCGCAAGCAGGTTATCGAATTTTCAAAGTATCGAACCTGGTATAAATAGAAGAGTGCCACATAACACAGTCGCACAAAATTCTGTCAGTGACCTAACCAAGCAGTGGCTTTCTCAACGTCAGATCCTGAAAGCTTCATCTGCTGGTGGATGCTAGAGGTATCCTTACGCCAAATTCCAGAAAAGTGGCGACGGAACCTAGCAGTGAGAAACCTGGCGGCAAGAACAGGGACATAATTGGCGAGAAGAATCAGGAGGCGACTATGAGTCGATCCCTGTTGTTGAAATGACAATTTGCAAAGAGGTCCTTAAACTTCCTTATCATATACAACCATGAACCATATCGTAATTTGGAAAAATGAGGACAAAAATTGCATAGAAAACCCTGAACGGGCTTTCCTATATTGTATAGATTCCAACTTGTACCGCTATTGTACCGACATCACCTCACAGTTGGAGCAGTGGAAGAGCCGACATCCAAAGAAGAAGGCAGAACTCAGAGCAGGAAAAGTATGCGGAAGCGAAAACCAGAGCAGGGAAGGGTGCCGCCGCCGACAACTGGGGCCAGGAAGGGCGTCGGTGACCACCAGAGAAAGGGAGAAGGAAGGGTCGCTGCCCTAGCTTCAGTGCAATCCAGGCGTTTCCGTGGAGAAATGTTGGGTGTAGAGAGGCGACTATCGGAAGTGCATAGTAGTTAGGGGGTTTGTGTGCAAATAGAAGTGGAAGATGTTGCTCCTCTTTTTACAGAGGCGCTTCGAATTTGTACCGATGCTGCATCGACATCACCATACTACACGGTTGGAGCTGTGGAGGAGTCAACACCCAGAGAAGAGGGCAAAATTTGGAGCAGGGAAAGGATGGCGGAAGCAACAACTAGAGCAGGGAAGGGCGCCGATGGTGACAACCAGAACAAGGAAGGGCGTCAATGACCACCGGAGAAGGGGAGGAAGAGAGGGTCGCTGCCCTAACTTAAGCGCAATCGAGGCGTTTTCGCGAAGAAATGTCGGGTGTAGAGTGGAAACTATCATGAGTGCGCAATCGAGGCATTTTCATGAAGAAATGTCGAGTGTAGAGAGGCGACTATCAGCAGTGCACAGTAGTTGAGGGGTTTGTGTGCTATGAGAAGTGGGACCAGAGACTTAAGTTATTTTGGAAATAACCGGTCGGTTCACTAGACCCGTGACTGGGTCACCGGGTCACGGTTCAACCGTCCGGGTCGCCGGTTCAACCATGGAACAAAATTTCGATCGAAATTTTGATTTTTTTTCCAATCGGACATCAAAACGCATGTACGCAGAGAATGGGACGTCATATCACAGAAATTTCGCTAAAATTTTGCACTTAGGTGCTAAATTTCGCAAAACAGTGCAAATTTCGCCCAATTTGGGCCATAATTTCGTGAAATGGCACAACATTTCAATAGAAAATTTGAGATATTTGTTCCTAGGACTGCTGCCACTACATGTTAGGTATTTTGGCAATTCTCTTTGTATCTTTTGCTTATAGAGGCTATTTTCTTTGATTCTAAGATACGTTTCCCCTATCCCTAGCCCATGTATACCTCTTTCTATGTTTACACTTTTTTAAAAGATGTGAAGAGATACTATGAAAAATAACAAAGTTCTAAGTGCTGCTACTATATGTTAGGTATTTTGGCGATTCTCTTTGGAAAATCACATGAACTACAAACAAACTTGGGGATCTATGAAATAATAGTATTAAGTCTGCAATCCTACAATAAATTTGTTATTATTACACAAATTTATACATAAAATGACTTAAAAATAATGCATTTTCTTTGATCTATGTATACATGACCCATGTAACCTAACTAAATTTTAACACTAGACTTATATAAGTTGTAACATGTAAGTTTGTAACTTGCAACTGTAAGTTTTAAGGTCTAAGTGGTAAATTGTGGGTTTGTAAGCTGTTTACAGTCTACCGGACTGGCCAATTATGTTCATTTGTGCACTCACTCATTAAGACATGGATCCCACTCATTTACAGTCTAACGGACTTGACAATGAGGATATGTATGGTCAACCACCACAAGGACAAGAACCACCACGACACTTAAGCTTCAACTAGGATTGTTGGACTCCTCGTTTACTACTACGCAAGACTTATGGAACATTATAATGTGTAAGTTTGTTAGTTGTTAATTTGTTTTATTTTATAATTATATATTATAAGTTGTAATTTGTAAGCTTGCAAGTTGTACTTGAAACTTGTAAGTAACTGTAAGTTTTAAAGTCTAGTAGTAGTTGTTTAAACTTGAAATTTGTAAGTTTGTAATAAACTTAGTCTCTAACTGTCTAGCAGACTTGACATTTCTGTTCATTTGTGCACTCACTCATCAAGACATGGATCCCACCCTAACCTCCAAATATATTAATTTATTATATAATCTAGTGTGTTTATGTCTAGACTTTGTGTTTGCAGAATTTCAAAGCTTAATTCCTTCATTTTGCCATCAAAATTGCCATAGAAATTCTGTCGAAATTGTTCAGCTTCCTTCACTTACAAATGTGGGAGACCCCCCCACATATCCAATATGAAATATTATTGCATATTTGAGTAGATCTTGGCGTTTAGATCATCCTGGTAAATTTTCATGATTTAATTTGCTTATTTGGTCGTCGAAATTGTTAGGGCCGTAAATATCAAAATTTAGTGCGAAATTTTGAAAAATTTCTGCTTCTGGGCCATCGGACACGATATCAAAATTGGACATTTAATTCTATGGGTTCAACAGAGTTTTGAGCTCAAAAAAGGGGTTTTGGAGGTACCCGGACCGGCTAGCCTTCCGGGTGACGATTGAATCGACCGGTTCGGGTTGGGTTTCAAAACTCTGACTATGCTTGCCTGGGATGCGGGGCATCTCTATCTTAGAGAGCAAGGTGGTCGATGGATGAGTTGCAGGATAGTTGAGGAGGTGACAACTAGACGAAAATATGTGACAAAGATAGACCAACTGCTTGCAGTGCGCGAGTTTCAATGCATAGGAGGGGTGGTGATAGGAGGTAACTCGAGTCTTGATGTGGTGGTGCACTGAAACAGTAGCATCTATGCTGGTTAGACAGGAGGTGTGGTGAAGAGGTGAAAGATGATCTTTCCAATTTTAACATGGGTTGACAAGTAATATTTACCACAAGTATTTTCTTATTATTTCTCAAATCCTAAAACATTAGTTACTCGGGGTTCATGCAGTAGGTCGACAAACTAGATTAACTCTAAAATTAAAACCTTGATCAATTTTGAGCTGTTGCCAATGTTCAAAATTTCGATGAGATGGTCAAAATTTTGCCATTTTTTTCATACCAATGGCAATCGGATATCAAAATGCACTGTCGAAACGCACGGACGATTGAAATTTGTTTCTTCTTTTTAATGTACTATGTACTACCTAGAGGCTAGAGCATATTTATTTTACCCAGTTTTATGTCTTTAAGTCTATATATTGTGCTTGCAAACTATGATGACTTGATTCGTTGATTTCATAATTGAAAATTGTCATCAAAATTCCCCATCGAAATTCCCATCTTAACAAATTAGGGTCCGTCACTAAAAAATGAGGAGACGCCACTCCCACATATCTAATATGAAGTATTATTGCATATTTGAGTAGATCTACACTAGTAGATCATTTTGGTAAAATTTCATCAAATAATTCGATCATATGGTCGTCGAAACGCCATGAATGCATTTGTCAAAATCTTTGTTGAAATTTGTTAATTTTTTTGTTTCTGTGGCCACCGAAATCGGACATTTTCTTCCTTGTCTGTTGCCATATGAGTTCAATTAAGAACTAACCTAGATACTTGGCAACCCTACATTGTCGTGTATCACAAAAAATTGAAATGGTTGTTACTTTGATGGATTGTCTTTTGGAGGAAGGTTTAGAGTCATTTCCTACAGAAGAAATTTCATCAATAGCCCTTCGGTTTATTACATGAATTCTTTCCCCCTTCATGTCCTCCATCTCCTAACAAACACCTCATTTCAAAAGAAGGCATGATAGAGGTCCTTGTTATCTCAAGATATGATACATAGTCTCCGTCATCATTATGAGATTCTATTGTTTGCATACTATGGAAGTGATTGCAGACCATGTCTCCTAAGTAGAAGTTTCTTTGGCTTCTTTTCTCTCTCTCTAAATGTTATTTGACCTCAATCTTGTTCAAGCACCGATACCAAGCATGGACAAATTCTGCATTATGTATATCTATCCTTTCTTATCTTATAACTCTTGTGTGGAGGTTACCGTCTACAATCTAACCGTTCCAAAATTACAGATAAATTCTCGTTTTGTTATGAGAATATCTACCCATCATCAGCAAATGTAACTTTCTAACTGATCTCTCTATTTTTTTTAGCAGAAATCCCAAAAGAAGATGTCTTCCTTGTCTCTCTCCCTCTCCTCCCTTCACCTAGACCCGTCAAAATAGGTCACTAACCTGCAGGTCGACCTGTTTAATATGGGCTTGGGTAGGGGTTTTGCCACTCACTTAATTATGGGTCAAACCCGACCCAACCCGTTTATTAGGCGGGTCACATGGGTTGACCCACGGGCACCGCAGGTGACCTATTCAAATAGGATATAAATAAAAAATTAAATTCTATAGCTAAGTGCTTATGAGAATTTGTGCATATGATTATATACCTAGTGAAGCATTTGAATATGTTGTATTTTGTACTTGTATGTAATAAATATTTGACATACTTGAACTTACATGCATATATTTTTATGAGTATTTTTCTGTGTTTGTCTTGCCAATATTTGTGTATCTATAATAATAACAAACATCTCTACTTTATACAGATATAAATGATAACATCATCCTAATTTGTTCTTATCTTTGACTTATAATAACTTGTTTTTCGTATGTAGGGCATTCACATGCATTGGCAAATTGTTCCGCTTTTATATTTTACATGAAACATAACAATTGAGGAAACAATAATTTACAACAACAAATGTTGTTTTCTATCATAATTGAGGTGAAATGTAATAAGCTAAATGTAGTAGTTTGTGGTACACATAAAAAGATTTTCGCATGAAGAAGAAAAAGCAGAATGTTATATTTATTTTATTTATAACAAGAACTCTGATATTTACCACAAGTTTTATGGGTACCCGTGACCTGTCGGGTTGGATTTGGGTGAATTTCTGCATGATCCATTTAGAAGTGGGTCTTTCTGATCCGCACCCGCAATGACCCAAATCAAACTCAATCCGACCCACCCGTTTGACAGGTCTACCTTTACCCATGACTACTAGGAGTGCATTTTTGTGCAAAGCTGCACATTCTTAACATGCCTATTCCCTGTTGCCCTCCTCTCTCTGCCTTTCCTTCAACACCCCTCCCTCCCCACGGTCACAACAACGACTGTATGCTTGCTGCTAATGTGGAGAGTCAGGGGAAGGTGGGAAGGAGGGGGGGGGGTGAAAGCACACAACAAACAAAGGATTCACAAAATCGTAGTTAATGAAGACATGTTGCTCGTGATGCATGAAGACATGGCTGTGGAGGGGAGGGTTTGTGAAAGACGGTTGAAGAAGAGTGGGGTGGGGTTCGCTAGGAGGTGAGTGCGCGGTGTTGCATTGATGTCTTGTGGTCGCCTAACTGGAGTCATGCAAAGTGGAGAAGGGCATGCAAATCATTTAAAAAACATTTCAAAGGGCAATGGTTAATAACTAACATACTTTTTATGGTACATGCCTAAGAGTAGGTATCAAGGCACTCCAAAGGGGCGCGTCTTGACCTGCGCCTTGACTTTTATGTTGGCTTGGGTGCTTTTATGGGTTCCTGACCCTGAAATGGGTATTAATGCTATTTTCATGTGTCTAATATTTCAATTAAGTATCTTTATATATGCTATCTAAAAAATACCATTATTATTAGCAGCAAGGATTTAACACACCACCTCTTTCTGGCCACATGTTGAAATGGAAGTTGTGCAAATTTTGACGGAAATTTCGGGAAATACTGGGCTCTCAAGGAATGATTCTTGGAAAAGTTGTAAAATATGGAAACCATATAAATTCAATGCAGGCTCTAAAAATTCAACCTAAAATTCTAGGATAGCATTATTTACAAAAGAACATGTATCCAGCCATGATATTTTTAGAACAACCACATTAAATGGGATTAATAATAAATTAATAATATATACCAATGACTAAGGCCTAAAACATTAAGCAGTTGTATGTATACATTGACTATTATAGACTAATTATAGTATTACACAAAATGATCAAATCAAAGGAAAATGTAACAAAACATAACAGTATAGTGATAGATAGTAGATTATGTGTTGATCTTGCGGATTTGAGTGAAGTTTGAATATGTTCTATCTTGGGGTGGGCAGACCAAACCAATCCACCAGCTAGACTAAACCAAACCAAATTGATAAGTCTGGTCTGGTTGGAGATGTTATGTGGTCTAGTCTGGTCTCAAAAGTCTTAAGACTATGTCAGTGTTCTGGACTTAGTTTGAGGGATCAGTATGACCATTCAGACCAGACCAGAACAGAACAATATCTAATGATACTATAACATCTAATGATACTATAATGTTATATAATAGTATATAAGATACTTATGTCAATATATGTATAATGATATATCATTATCCTAGTACATCACCAAGTAAATACCTTTTATGTTAAATGTTTTATATATCAATTAAGATCACAACACTATGACAGACGCAAATGAATGATATATAACTGTCACGATTCAAATTAAATTCGTTAAGCTAATCTAATCTTTTTTTTTGTTACCTACCGGAATACCAGTTACATAGAAAGGCTAAGTGAGAACTAAGACATTGAAAAAGTGCTCCTTGTCCTTGGAAAGGGTTGCAGCAGCTTGATCCGGGCACGAGGTCCATTCAGTTGACATGGATGATTGCTTAAGACAATGCTTCGCAAGCATGTCTGTTAGCTTATTCTGGTCTCTCTTCAGGTGCACTAGCCTTTGCAGCATCGGTTGCTGGAGAAGCTCCCGTATCTTCCTTACTAGAAGGAGATACTTCCGCGGTGGCTTGACTGTGTCTTCTACCCACATAACGGCGTTCCGTGAGTCCGTAATGATGGTCGTCATTTGCAGAGAACTCTGTATAGCCAGATATGCTCCTTGGATAATAGCTTTCAGTTCGCCTTCCATCGCATCAGTGCCTGGGTTCTTCTTGGCTTCTCCTTTGATCCAGTCCCCTTCTACATTCCTTACAATCGCACAGGTGCACGACTGGTTGCTAGCTGACGATATGGCCACATCAACATGGGTGACAATAGATTCCTTAGGGAGCATAAGTGACATCCTATCTCCTCTCGCATCCGCTAAGGAAGAAAAGGGTTGATTTAATGCTTGTTGGATAATGTCCGCTTCAGCTCTGCAAATCAGCGCTAGGACCCGGTGAGGAATTGCTTTGTGCTCAAAGATGGCCGCGTTCCGATTCTTCCACAAACTCCAGCAGGTGACAGCAAAGGTCGTTTTCCAGCTTTCCGCCCCTAGATACGAGAGGTTATAGACCATCCAACTGAGTATGTCTGGGCTAGTGTAGAATTGCGTGGCTTCAGGAGGAAGCAGGATGTTCCAAACCATTTTCGCTTCCTTACAGTCTCGCATTACGTGCATGCTATCCTCAGCCTGAGCATCACATCTGGTACACTTGGTGTCCTCCGTCATTTTCTTTTGCTTCCTAAGCACATTCGTAAGAAGTCGATCATGTCCAAGCAGCCATAGGTGAGTTTTGATACGGTGCGGTAGCATCTGCGCCCAAATGGTCCCGAAGAGAGGCTGATTCGCGTTCTGCAGGCTTTGGTTAAGAATCGCATAAGCTGAGTGAACAGTGAAGTTCCCGTGAGTATCAGGTCGCCAGATGCGAGTATCCTCTCCATAACAGATCCTCGGTGTAGGCATTGCCTCAATAGCATTTGCAGACTCCACAACGAACCAGTAGTTTATGAATTCCACGATATGGAAGTCGACGCAGGAGAGGCCGCAGCGTCGCAATTCCCTGCTCTAACAGGCTCTACGGCGGGGTCGGGCCAAGGAACGTCCCAACAAGCGAGACCATCCTACAGAGATACAGTGGGGAAGGCTTCTTCAGAAGATCATGGGTACATCCGTATCGATGCAGAGGATTGCGGTATTAACCTGACACGGGCGGATATCATTGTGTCGTCGGAGGGGGGCCTCCCGGCTTTCGACCTGAAGCAGGAAGCGAGGGATAACTTGCTGAAGCCATGGCAATACACGGTTATCGTGAAGCTTCTATCCAAGGGGATCGGTTACCTGACCCTAAGGGACAAGATCAAGCTTATGTGGAAACCCACCGGAGGATTTAATCTGATCGTTTACAGGTCTAGGTTTGTGGACTTGGAAACTGACATTTCATTGGAAATCTTGGTTTGTCAATAGACCAATTATTTCAAGTCGTTCCTAGTGGAAATGAAATGATAGACACATTTGTGGAAATTTTAATTCATGATTAGCAATTATTACCCTTGGCGATCTTTTTACTATTTTGCTTGGTAGCTGCTTTTTATATAATATGTAACCCTAATCAGGCCTTTGATTGTAATGGAAATATCATACTACTTATACTAAACATCTTCTTACCTATCATATGAACTTCAAATACCCATTTTACCTAGAAAATTGAATGTATATCTGAGAATAACCCTAAATAAAGGGAATTGGGTGCCTGAGCTATGTAAATGCAATGTTATCCTTACATAGGGCTGTCAAAATTCTAGTTTTGGGTCAGAAAAGGTTGACTGAATTTTCTGACATTTAGATATAGGAATGGCCCGGACCCAGATTTTGGTTCGCTTTGTCCAAACCAGGAATTGACCATGACTGTTGAAGTTAAAAACTCGGAATCGACCCGACTTGTTTAACTTAAGACCTGAGATCGTCTCGGAACTGTATTTTGATTAGCCTATAGGCTAGGTGTCCAGAATTCTAGTTTTGCGTAACTTAAATTTTTTACTAGTCTAAGCTGGAACTGACCCAGACCTAGATTTATCCAGATTCAAAACCGAGTTGGATTATGAAAATTAGAACCCAGAATAGGCCTAGACCACAAATTTTATATGTTTTTCTAAAAGCAGACAAATCCAAAATATCAAAATCAGAACTCTGGACTAGCCTTTTTTGGGTTGGGCGGGATCGGGTTCACGGGTTCAGATGTATCATTGAAAAACCCATCCTTGATTAGTTAGACATGTCTAAATTTGATTTTGAATTTTTCTCAAAGAACTCGTATTAAATCCCTTTTCTATATTATTGGAATGGCTAATAGCCTTATTAAGTAAATACTATAATATAACTGGCTAATGTTTATACATGGTCTCAAAAAATAGCCTAAGATATATCTATATATTCAAATATAACTATAAATGTATATATTAAAGTATACAGTTCTAAAAGTGTATATTTCCAAGTGTAACTATAAATTATATCTATCTATATATAAAAATAAGTTGCATGTATATGATAAGGATAATTCACTACACTACACCATACATTATATGTAGAGTATGCTGTAATAACATTAAAAAACTGCTTAAGGGCACCAAGGCATCAAGACGCCTGCCTTAGCAAGTATGATAACTCAGGTATACAGTGGGTGCTTTATTATATTTTTTAAACGATTATCTGTAATGACTGGGGTCATGCTGCATGTTCATGTGTTTAAGGGTCATGCTGCATGTTCCTGTGTTTAACTAAAGAAACCTCAAACTATAATGGACCACTGACATATTGAGAATGAATTTAAAATTAACATTGGCAAATACCTAACGAGCACTACATCACAATGTACTGGAAATGAAGGCGTGAGTAGGTTAACTACACAAAACGAGTTTTTTTATCCCTTCTCTTTATGAACGTACCTTGATGTTATATCTTTAGGAAAAGTCAAAGAATGTACAACAGAAAGAAATTGTATCAAGTGCCTATAAGTTTATTGCACGAGTTTCCTCTTTTCATCCACCCTCCCTCTTAAAAAATTGGCACCTTATTTTAAGATAGAAGCCCCAATATAAACTTCATTATCTCAAAATAAGATTCATGCTCGCCATCATCATCATGAGATACTATATCCTGCATAGTTGTGGAAATGATACCATGTATTGTTAAGCACTAGGCCGTGTTTTCTTTGACATCAACAAAAAATTATAAACTCAAAGTACAGTCTATATAATGCATGTCTATCCTTAATTCCTACACTTTTGAAGCCTCTTGGTCATGGGGATTGCATAAGCTATTATATTCAGTAAGCATTGGTACTATCTTTGCAAGGCATACCTCCAGTTAATCGAATACTTAAATCTTATTTTGAAGAGCACTCATTCTTTGTACAAAATATCAAATTAATTACTGAACACTAATAAAAACTGCCTGAGATTTTAATAGTTTTATAAAACATTCATTATATGAATTCTGATACGTTGTTCTAATTTTATTTGCTTTCTCTATCTGGCACTGAATAATGCTGGAGTTGAGTACTAGATTGTTGAAAGTCATGAGAGGGTAAGTTTCGAAGTTGAAACTTATGCCTCTCAGGACTGCTTGTCTAAAACAATTGACTTTTAGATTCCGAGTTGATCTTTGCTGTTGGATCCCTTTTTGTTTGATCAAAGCAGGAATCGAACAATGTTTCAATGCCATTAGATTTTCTGTGCTGTAATTTTTGACATCATTATAGTGCTCAATGTTAGTAGGAAAATTGATTACATTACTAAAAAGTCTGTCTATCAGTTTGGGTGTGCCTAGATTGTTATTGAAATGGTGTTAATCGTGCCCTTTTCATTTGCAGTCTGCAAAGAGGGCTTTGGTATTGGTTGGAACTACTGGTCTACTCTTCGTTTTTATGCAACCCCCAGTTCCTCTTTCATGGGCTTATAATTCAGATATGATCAAGGCAGCACACCAAGTTGCTGATGACATATCAATATATGGTGTAATAGAATCAAAGCCAGCTTGGCCAGCATGGCTACTCATAGCATCAATTGTGCTGACATTAGCTGCTGCTACGTCTATGATCCCCATCAAATATATTGCCGAGTTGAGAGCACTTTATGCAGTTACTGTGGGAGCAACTTTAGGAGCTTACATATGTGCTGAATTCTTTTTCCAGTCTGTGATTCTTTACCCTTTCCTTGTAGCAACAGTTGTCTGTGCCTCAGTCTTCACGGTTTTTACTCACTTTCCTTCTGCACTGAGCACACGGATATTGCCATGGGTATTTGCTCTTCTGGTTGCCCTTTTCCCAGTAACATATTTGGTCGAAGGTCAGATACGTGCAAAGAGCAACATACAAGAAGACGAAGAATCAGATAAGTTCTCAACACTCTTGGCTATTGAAGGAGCTAGAATGTCACTCCTAGGTTTGTATGCAACGTTGTTCATGGTTATAGCATTGCAAATCAAGTTCGAGTTAACTTCACTATTGCGTGAGAAAACCCTTGAAAGAGGTAGCAGTTTAGCAATGCCAGGTCAGCATAGCGGATTCCCGCCAAAATTTAGGTTAATGCAGCAGCGAAGAGCATCCACTGCTCCCTCCTTCACGATAAAAAGGTTGGCGGCTGAGGCTGCTTGGATGCCGGCAGTTGGAAATGTTGCCACTGTATTGTGCTTTGCATTATGCTTGATACTGAATATGAATCTCACTGGTGGATCTAATCGTGCCATATTCTTCCTTGCTCCCATATTGCTGCTTCTCAATCAGGATTCAGATCTGTTTTCGAGCTTTGGAGATAGGCAGCGTTACTTCCCACTTACTGTTTCAATTTCAGGTTATTTAGGGTTGATGTCCATATACAGGATATGGGAAGAGGTTTGGCACAGCGATGCCAGCTGGGGCACAGAAATTGGTGGCCCTAGTTGGTTATTTGCAGTGAAAAATGCTGCCCTTCTTGTGCTCACCTCTCCCAATCACATTCTATTCAACAGATTTATGTGGGATTATGTCAAGCAATCAGATAGTGTACTTCTACTCACCATGCCACTTAATTTACCATCTATCATAATGACGGATATAGTTGCTGTGCGAGTGCTTGGGCTGTTGGGTGTTATTTTTTCACTCGCCCAATATATGATATCAAGGAGGATAAGAATTGCAGGCATGAAGTACATTTGAGCTAGCTGCTGCTTTGATCCTCAGGTAATGTTCCTTTTTCAATTATTAAAAACTGACCTTCTGATTAACCTAAGTTAGTACAAACATTTTTCTTTTGGAATTTCAGGCTCAGGAGGTTGGTGGAAGCAAATTTGGTGAAATCAGGTCTCTGGGCATTTGTAATTTCAAGTCAGGTAGGCATATACATGTTAAGTTAGGTGGGTTTTAAGAATGCCCTTTTTTGGACGCTGGGTATTACGGAACTTGACTGAACTACACAGCATCGTTTTCCCTGTTTTGCTTGCAGTTTTACTGAGTTGGGGAAGAATTCTCGTGTAATTGATGACATTATAAACTAAGGGAGAGTCTTGTTCTTTCTAATTTATTTCCCCTTTTTTAAGCGAGGTGTGCATGTTCAGGTTTCTTGATTCATTTTGTTGATTATGCGGGAGGTGATATCATTTACCATTCATGTTGCCTCGTCCTTCTCACAGAATTTTGAAAGACAAGGGATCATCTTGGGTTTTAATTTGATTATGAAAGCAATAGCAAAATGCGTTCTCATGATTTTAGCTACTTAGCTGCACATGCGCGCGCACCCACGCACAAATCTTGGTGAGAGCATGAGAGACATTTGCATAACACTCCACATGGATCAAATTTTCATAATCCAACTGTATAGATTACAAATATACCTTAATATTTACCTTCCTATAAAATTTTATCACCATCTGATTTGTAGATCATTCACAACAATAAAATACTTTTCGACGCTCCATATTGAATTTCAGGCTGACCGTTGGTATATTGTATATATGGACACAAATAATGTTTGATTGCAATGATTTTTTGTGGGAAGGTAAATGAAATGATGCTTTATCCATCTATATGGTTGGATTAAAAAAAACAATTCTAAATTTGTAGTTATTCAAATGCCTCGTGCTCTCAGCGATGTTTCTCACTGGATCACTACCCTCTATCTCTATATATATAAGGATAAAAAACTAAAATAGCACACTTTGATAAAAATATGTACTGAAATAGCACCAAACTCATCTTAATTCCCGAAATAGCCCACTTTCAAGAGAAAACGCCAACACTTTTGGCGTTTTACTGTTTCCAGGACCAAAAGCGTCAAAAAAAATGGCGTTTTCAATTGAAAACTTAAGAAAAATGGCGTTTCCAAGTGAAAAAGCAAAAAAGTAGGCGTTTTTTTACGGTTTTACATGAAAAACGTCTAGTTTCATTTTTTTGACGCTTTCAACTGAAAACGTCATTTTTTGGCGTTTTTGGTCCTGCAAACAGTAAAACGCCAAAAGTGTTGGTGCTTTCTCTTGAAAGTGGGCTATTTCGGGAATTAAGATGGGTTTGGTGCTATTTCAGTACATATTTTTATCAAAGTGTGCTATTTTGGTTTTTTATCTTATATATAAATATAAACACACACATATATATCTTATTCATATATATATATATATATATGTAAACACATATATATCTTATTCATATATATATATATATATATATATATATATATATATATATATATAGAGAGAGAGAGAGAGAGAGAGAGAGAGAGAAAGAGAGAGAGAGAGAGAGGTTAGAATACACTCGAGTGTACAGATCGCACAAATACACTTAAGTGTGTTTGCATATTAAGACTATTTTTTACAAAATGTAAACCATTGATCTTCAACGTCATACTATAACTAGGCTACATACAAATTTTGAGCCCATTTGGATGAGTGTAAGTCAGTCATCCAATGGCAACAAAATCGATGTGTGAAATTAAATTGAAATGTATAATTTTTGTGGTCTTTATAACATGACCTATAAATGTCCAATTGTGTTCAAATTTTGCGCATGAGCTATTCACAAGATGTTTAAGAAGATCGACCGATTAGATTTTTGAGAAAAATATTGTATCATGAAAAACTACTTAGAGTGTATTCTGCTCCGAATACACTTGAGTGTATTCTGCTCCGAATACACTTGAGTGTATTCTAGCTTGACTCTCTCTCTCTCTCTCTCTCTCTCTCTATATATATATATATATATATATATGGCTAAAAGAATTGTGTACTCGAGTACATGTAGCTTACATGTACCCACCTTCATATATGGGGATTGTAAAATTGTATCGAATAATCCAACCTTATGGATGTATAGTATACCCCTTAGATAAGATGTGTACCAAAAATCATCACAATCTGATATTCATAGAGCATTCAATAAAAGAAAATGTCTATTTTCTAATCAATAGTAAGTTACAGAAATTGCATAAACCATTGAATGATGTATAACTATATCTCATGATCTACATAAGATATGATTATGATTTTTTAAAGACATCTAATCTATATAGAGTTGAATCAATCTATATGGTTGGATTTTATCAACATACTCTACATATGCTATTTTAATGGCCGTTACACGTAAGTTACATGTACCGGCCGGTACACACTTCCTGACCTCTCTTTCTCTCTCTCTCTCTCTCTCTCTCTATATATATATATATATATATATATATATATATATATATATATATATATATATATATATATATATATATATATATAAAGAATTGTGCCTGAGTACATGTAGCTTACATGTACCCATCTTTATTTGTGATGATTGTAAAATTTTACTTAACAATCTAACCTTATGGATGCAAGGTATACACCTCAGATAAGATGTGTATAAAAAATCATCATAATCAAATATTGATACATCATCTAATAAAATAATATATGTATTTCCTAACCAACGGTAAGTTGTAGAAATTGTAAAAACCATTGGATGTATTTCTATATCTCGTGATCTGTACGAGATATGGCTATGATTTTTTAATCACACTTAATCTATATAGGTTTGAATCAAATCTGTATGGTTGGATTTTATGAACATACTCATGTACTATTTTAATGGTCGGTACATGTAAGTTGCATGCATCGGCCGGTACACACTTCCTATATAGACACACACACACACACTCTTCCTACCCCCTCCCCCCTACACACACATACACACACACATATACACACACATATACACACACATATAGTCAGGCTGGAATACACTCGAGTATATCCGGAGCAGAATACACTCAAGTAGTTTTCCATGATGTAATTTTTTTTTTAAAATCTAATCCGTTGATCTTCTTAAATATTTTTTTTTGATAAATTGTCATGCAATACTATTGAAGATCTTAAAGGCTACAGATCTGCAGGCTAACACATGTCAGGTCACATGTCCAGATCAATGAAATGAAAGCTGTGAAGATAAATATCTGCATGGGGAGGCATCCCTTAGACACGCCTCAAGGTGGTGTAAATAAAGTCTAGATCTAGGAAAAGACTAAGGATAACATCAACACTTTTTCAGAAGTCTGTTTATTCTTCCAGTATCTCCTCCAGGGTGTAAAAGACATCACCGACCGTAACTTTGTTTTTCGGGCTTTCTTCAGCATGTGTCATCCTAGATGACGTCGACGCCTGTCCTGCAAACATGTAGAATATCAAGATCTGATTTTATCTTAAGCAAGATGATGTTCATAGGATTTTTGCCATCATTAAATTTTCTATGATTTCGTTCTATCCAAATGTGCTATAAGATGGTGATAATAATGTCTTCTGGGTGGAAGTTTGCTACTCTCTGAAGGGGTTTTATATTAAATGGGATGGTGTGGAGGTTTTGATTTTCAATTCTGCGGTCAAGAAAGTTTTTGATAATAATTTTTGTGGTGGGGTAGTTTTTGAATAAGTGATCTGTAGTTTCAGAGTCTGATTGGCAGAGATAGCATCTCGTTGGTCCTGTAAATCCTCTCTTGATAATGTTTTGATCAGTAAGAAGCTTGTTGTTTTGGAGGAGCCAGAAGAAGATTTTATGCTTTTGTGTTCATTTTCTTTTCCATACAAGAGAGTGATTTGGTATGAAGCCTCTGAAAGTGAGGAAGGTGTAAGCGGCCTTTGGGGCCCCAACCACCATAGCAAGTAGGGGCAAAAATGACTTTTCAATTGACCAGGTGTAGATGTTTTTTTGTTGTCTAGAGTCTATTTGTGGTTATTCCAGAGAAAACATCGTCCGCTTTTGTCTATTGCATATTTTGTTTTGGTAGGGAGAGAAATGCAACTGATGTAGTGAGTGGTGATAGGGGTGATGACACTATTCAGGAGAGTTAGTTGGCCAATAAGGTTTAGGAAGTTATTTGTCCAAGAGTTAAGTTTAGTTTTGATCTTGTCTATGATAAGAATCCAAATAGAGTGTGTAATGTTGTGGGGGGTGATGGGTAAGCCAAGGTAATTTGTCGGAAACTCCTCATGCTTGCATCTGAGGAGGGTTTTATATCTGTTGATGATGTGTTGCTCAGTATGAACACCAAAGATGAAGGACTTTTGGTGGTTTATTTGAAGTCTAGAGATATAAGAAAAAAATACCAATGATTCTGATGGTATTAATGATGGTGTTATCATTTGGTGAGACAAGAATGATGGTATCATCCACAAACTGTATTATATTTTCCTTGCATTCCGAGGGGGAGGAGATGAGACCATGAGCAGAGCCAAGGTTTATCATTTTTGTGAGGATGGAGGTCACAATAATGAACAGGTAAGGGGAGAGAGGGTCTCCTCTTCTTAACCCGTTAGTGTTTTTGAAGTATCCAAAAGGTGAGCCATTTATGATAGTGGAGAAATGATTTGTAGATATGCAAGCATGTATCCAGTCTATCCAAGGATCTGGGAAACCAAATCCAGCCATAGTTTTAATAAGACAATTTCAGTTGATGTAGTCAAAAGCTTTCTCAAAATTCAGTTTGATTGCTATCAAAGGGGTTTTGTTCACATGACACAGGTGAATAGTCTCATTAACCATCAAGTAGGCATCTTGGATATTTCCGTCCTTGAGGAATGCATTTTGGTTGAGGGGAATGATGTTGTTGATGCAAGGTTTTAATATATTCGACATGGTTTTTGCAATGATCTTGTAGGATGTGTTGATGAGGCTGATGGGACGAAATTGTGTTATGTATTCAGGATAGTCAGTTTTCTTGATGAGGGCTATGAAAGTTTTATTGAGATGTTTCAAGATGTTGTGAGCATTGTTGTGCTTGTGTATTTCTTGTAGCAGAGCTAAGAAATCCTTTTTGTAGTTATCCCAGTTGGCAAGGTAGAATTCTACATTGAGTCCATTGGGTCTAGGAGATTTGTTTTTGCCAAGAGATTTTATAGCAGCGTCAAGCTCATCAGAACAGAAAGGTTTTGTTAAATTTGATGGAGAAGCAATCTTTGTCGGGCAAAGAGTCTTCCAGTTTATAGAGTTTAGGAATGAGGGACTGTGATTAGTGTTAAATTTTTTCCTAAAATGGTCAACAATGTGAGAAATAATCATGTGTTTATTTGTGGTGAGGACCCCTTGTATTTTTAAAGTTAAAATGATATTTCTCCTATGATTATTATTGCAGACTTTGTGGAAGAATTTTGTATTTTTGTCACCCTCCTTGGCCCAAGAGACCTTAGCTCTTTGTCTCCACTTGATGTCAATGCAATTTTTTATATGATCAATCTCTGATTTAATGGTGAGAATCAGAGCAGGATCGACAGATGGGTCACTATCCACAAAGAGGTGTTGTTGTTCAAGATCTTGTAGAGTTTTAGTAAGGTTTTTAGGTTGGCTATGAATCCAATCCAAGATCTTGTGTTTTATATGTCTGGTGTTTCTCTGTATGTGGTATCCCAAGTTTCTTGTTCTTTGATCTGCCAAAGTCCAGTTGTTTGCACAGATTTCCAAATTGCATGTTTTTGAGCTAGGAGTTTTCAAAATGAAATGACCCCCCCCAGATTTCCCTATGGGTGTCGATGATTAAGGGAAAGTGATCAGAAATAGGTCTGTGGGCGACATGGACAGAAGCAAGGGGAAAATGTTCTTCCCAAGTAGTTGAGCAGATGAAGTGGTCAAGCCTAGCTCGAGTGTTGTTTCTTGTCCACGTGAAGCCATCATGGGAAGGAGGTAGATCTATCATGTTGTGTTAAGAGAGATGTGTAAACATTTTGTCAGCGGGAGAAAGGACAATAGTGGTGGAGGTCAAATTTTGTCTGTCAGTGGTTTTGGTGATGAGGTTGAAATCACCTCCAAGTAGCCATGGTTTGTGATGAGAGGCTTTTAAGATATCTGATAGTTCCGATAGGAATTGAGATTTGTTGTGACCTGGCTCACCATATAAACCCATAAACATCCAGCTAAAATTAACTGATGAATTTGTCAGGGATATAGAGATGGAGAAGGTTTTGATATCCCAATGAGAGAGATAGAAATTGTTTTTATTGTATCCCACTAGAAGACCTCCTTTGAATCCATCAGGTGGGATTTGAAACCATTCCGTGATCTTGTTTCCCCTGATTGTTTTTAATGCAAATTGAGAGAGAGTAGTTTTGGTCTCTTGAATGGTAATAATGTCAATATTGTTTTTATAGATATGATTTCTAATCTCTTTTCTTCTACGAGCGTTTGTCGCTCCACAAACATTCCAGGATGTAATTTTCATCTTTTATAGAGATATTTCAATCAATACAGATAAAACAGATGTAGTGTAGTTTATGAGATGCTCAAAAAATTTATTTTCTGATTTGCCTCTCCTAGGGGTCTTTGGTTTGTCCAATTCATGAATTTTTCTATGTCATTTAGGGCTGTGTTAGCAGTATTTTCCTCCTCAAAATGTATTCCTATTTTATTTGCGAAGCTGGTGAAACTATGGATATCAGGCCATGAGGCTAAATCTTCAATTGTCTATGTCATTAACTTCTAAAGTGTCAGAAGATGGTGATCTGGAATTTGAAATAGCATCAAAGCATGATGATGAGGAAATAGTACATGTTTCCGGAGCAGTGAAGATGTTTCTCCTGAGCATCCCATCCAGGCTGGTATGCATGGTGTTGATAGACTTGATGATGCTGGCGTCTTTTCCTTTGCCCTTCTTCTTCGGACTCTGTGATGATTTTATCTCATCAATGATAGCTGTTTTGAGCTTTTTAATAGTGTCTGAATCTATGTTAAGCGTATACTTGTCATCTTTTGGGATGGAGGAAAAAGGTTGGAAAGTGCCTTTGGGGGAGGGGAGTTTTTGGTGGGTGGTGATAAAGTTCTTTGTCTTTTGAGATTGTGGGAAATGTTGGAGTCAACTGATGAGTTTATGGTAGCAGATTTTCTCTCCCAAACTAAGTTTCTTTCACCAGGTTTTTGGTAGGATTGAAGGATTTTTAGTTGTTGATAGAGGAGTACCAAGAAGGAGGGTGAACCGAGAGGTATGAGAAAGATGTTTTGATGTCAGTGGGGTTCTCAGTCGACAGTTTGATGTTATAGATGATTTCACCAAGCCTGATGTTTAGAGAAGATGGAAGTGAAGTGGTTTGTTTGACTGAGAAGAGGTAGAAAGTTTTAATAAAATGTGAGGGGTGTAAGGTCTCAGGACTGATGTATTGTAGAGTAGCCTCAACATCGTGGGCAATATATATGAAAACTTCTATTTCCCAAAGATGTGGGGGGAGGTTTGAAATGACAACCCACCCAGATCCACCCGATTGGGCCTCCAAAGCACGATGTCCAGATGTCCATCTGGAGAGGTTAGCCTGAACAAAACTAGTTCCACAAGGAATCATGAGAATTTGTCCAAAAAGATGGTCAATCTTGGTGCCTTTAGGGACAGAGTATAGAAGTTGAGACGGTGAGAGGATTTTTGGTTTAAGAACCGTGTGTCCTGGTATAAGGAGGGCTATAGATCTGGTGATATCTAAGATGTTGACAATGTTATTGTCCATGTTGTTTTCAATAGAGGCTAGGACACTCCTTGTAGAGAAGACCTTCAGCAGTCTCATAGAGTTTGTAGGGAGATCAAAGGGAATGGTAGACTCTTGGTGGGCAGTAGGGGCCATGGTAGAAGATTTGGAAGTCAGAAAGAAAGGTGAAGTTGAGTCGAGAGTTGAAGGTTTTGAAGATGGTATCTCATGTGATATCAAATGATGTTTATAAGGGGGGCGTGGGATGTGTTTAACATGTGCATGGGGTTTAGATGTAGGAGGTGGATCTGCAAGACATGCAAAAGGGTTATTGTGAATCGAGAAAGTTGGGCTTGGATGTATCTGTTGATTGGATTTGTCAAGTCTGGAAGAATGATTATCGGGCTGGTTGTAAGCATCATAGACAGAAAGTGATCTTGGGAAGTGCTTAACCTTTTTTGGAAAATGATAAAAGGTAGATTTGCAGAAATGCCAGGAGTGGCCCCTCACATGGCATTTGAAACAAATTACCTTTTTAGTGCATCTAGTTGAGAGTGGTGCAGGCTGTTGTAGATGGTGCAGCGGAGCCCCCTGAAAGGTCGCCTCCTGGGGGCAGGTTTCCAAGAGTGTGATAGTCTCTCAGTCTCAAAGCTCAGTTGGGTGAGGGTAGACATTGGGATGTGTCCGAGTGGAGGGAAACAATGATATAGTCGGTGAGGGTTAGAAGGGATGATGTTAACTACTTTTTGTTCTAGGGGTTTTCTGTCTAACTTTCTGATCTTAATAGTAGATGATTTGTCATACCTTGTTGCTATCGAGCTGTCGATGGATGCTGATGTTGCTGTGTCATCCATATCTTCTTTATTAGAGCTAGACGAAAGGGATATGGGCCAAAGCTTTGATCCCGAGGGGGGTTGGTGCTCTTGCCTCACAAAGAGATGGTCAGCCGAACAGGAAGATGATGTGGAGAAATCATCTTCCTTGCTGAAGAATAGTGTAAAGCTCATGAGGGGTTTTGTTGTTGAGATCATTGATCCAAACAATAAGGGTTTTATGCGCTGAGGGCTTAATGAAGATAGTCCACTCCCTTTTGAGCTTCAGCTCTGCAATCATATCAGCCCAGCCCTTGGTGATGTAGAGATTGGATTTGTCGAAACGTTCAATGGTGACTGTAAAAGATTTGTTTCTGACAAGGATGGTGTTTGGTCCTGGAGATATGTCAAATTTGTGGTATTTCCACGCTTTTTGGAGAGGTATGCTGGTAAGGTAAAAGGGGTTTGATAGCTCGTAGTCCATGAATGGGAATTGAGAAGTCATATTTGGTAGTGCAGGTGGGAGATGGTCAGATTTTGCGGGGGTCGGTGTTTTCTTATGATGCATGGCACTTTTGAAGAGGGTGGGGATCGTCTTCTTAACTTTAATCCTCTTGTTGTTGCTAAGAGACGCAGAGATGGTGCCTCCTGTCCTCATTTTGGTGTATCAGATGAAGATAGGTTGGGAGGGTGGCTCGAGGACAATAAAGACGTCTCAGAGTTGTCTTGGTTATCCGAGCGGAGGGAAAAAGAGGGTTTTCCTGGGAGCGACATGAATTAACTCGTGCATGCAGGGGCCAATTCAAATTGGGGCACTCGAAGGTTATAGGGATTGAAATCTGTTGAGATCTACGAGGATGATGTAAATAATCACACTCGATCAGGATGGGGAAGATAGTAGAAAGAGTATTCAAACCAAAGGTGAACATATGGAGATTTTTAGAGATTGGAGTACGATCGAATTAGTAGTCAGTGTTTCTGTACCGTAGGGATAGAAGAACCCTAGCTAAGCTCACCTGAGTAGAACCCTTGGTCAAAAGCTCTCCGGCTCCCTCATGAGGAAGGACAATCGATCAGCCTAGAAGAGACTGAGATAGACATCGCGAGGATAAGTCTCTGCCGCCCGCAGTCCGTCGATAGAGGGAAAGGTTGATGTTTAGGGTGTGTGGGCTAGCTAGTAGATGGAGTTCAATGCTCTCGTGCTCGCCGAATGAGGCCGTTGTTGGAGAATCCAAAGTTGGGGTTAGAGAGAGGTTGGAGCTTTCTCTCACTTGTAACATTGGACTGTTTGGCATTATTGATCTTCTTAAACATCTTGTGAATAACTCATATATAAAATTTAAGCCAATTTGGACACTTATAGGTCATGTTATGAAGGTCACAGAAATTATGCATTTCAAATTAGTTTCATGCGTCGATTTTGTTTTCCTCAGATGAGTGACTTATACTCATCCAAATGAGTTCAAAATTTTTATTTAGCCTAATTATAGTATAACAATGAAGATCAACGGTTTATATTCTGCAAAAAAATAGTCTTGATATGCAAACACTACTTGAGTGTAGCGTGTGATCTGTACACTCCAGTGTATTCCAACCTGACTCTCTCTCTCTCTCTCTCTCTCTCTCTCTATATATATATATATATATATATATATATATATATATATATATATATATATATATATATATATATATATATATAGTCAGGCTAGAATACACTCGAGTGTATTCAGAGCAGAATACACTCAAGTAGTTTTTCACGATGCAATATTTTTTTCAAAAATCTAATCCGTTGATTTTCTTAAACATCTTGTGAATAGCTCATACACAAAATTTGAGCACATTTGGACATTTATAGGTCATGTTATAAAGACCGCAAAAATTATGCATTTCAAATTAGTTTCGCACGTCGATTTTGTTACCCTTGGATGAATGACTTATACTCATTCAAATGGGCTCAAAATTTGTATGTAGCCTAGTTATAGTATGACGGTGAAGATCAATGATTTACATTTAGTAAAAAATAATCTTGATATGCAAATACATTTGAGTGTATTCGTTCGATCTGTACACTCGATTGTATTCTAGCCTGACCCTCTCTCTCTCTCTCTCTCTATATATATATATATATATATATATATATATATATATATATATATACACACACACACACACACGCACATGCGCTACACATGTTGCTTACACACTGCTTTTAGAGAAGGATATGATTCACATGTGGCCTGTAGAGGGAAATTGTCTGCCGAAGGCAGTTGGAGACATTGTGGTCTTTGGCAAAATTGTGTAGCTTCGGAGTTCTTGACTTATATGGTTTCATTATTAGTGATTTATTGTTCACAATTTTGTGTGCGGGCGTATAAGCTATTGATTAATGTTCTCATATAGAGGCCAGTTTGGTCTGATCTGTAACAAAAAGGCCCATTTGGCCCAGGTTGAAACTGAAAAAGGTACTTTGGATGTATTATTGTCATTACATGTTCATCCATTTGACTCGCTATAATTCAAACCACCGTGTATAAACAAACTATGTCAATGTTATATGTTTAAAGATATTAGACTAAAGCTATTAAGACTATGTCCGTGTTGTGATCTCGTGTAGATGCAAAACAGAGTGCATCAAGTTTTCTTCTTTTCATTTGCTGAGTGGTTCAAAGAAATGGGTTAACCCATGAACAATTTCCTTATTTATTTCAATTTAATCAATTTATATCAGATCTTGGAGTGGGGTGTGGGCGTGCCAAGTTGGGAGGAAATTGAATTCTGAACAAGGAGTACACAAACTTGATTCAACTTCATAGGGGTTGGCGTAAATAGGATACATTGAGTGGTTGACATAAATCATAAGCTTGTTAAGCGAATATAATACTGATAGAACCAATTAAATTGTACTTTGATTCTACATGGTTGAAGTGAAATATCTGCCAAGTGAGGTTTACAAACAGAAAAGATTTGCAAAGTGAATAATCAATAAACATGGCAAGTAGACCACCCGGATAGATTGTTTTGGACCTGAAGCAGATCGAGGTTGTGGTTGGCTTTCATATATATTTTTTTATTATAGAATGTGGGATGTACATAGAGTAGTAGGGCTGTACCAAAAATTACATAGAGTAGTAGAGCTGTACCAAAAATTTCACGAGGAATGAAGGCAAAGAAAATAGAAACGGATTATACTAGGAAGATGGCAAACAATAGATTAATTATTAGGAGAAACATTTAAAGCCCCGTGCACAAAACAATGCTGATCTATTTTTGATCATATTCCTGATGACGTCTGTTGTATGGTGCCTGTTTTCTTGAATGCTGAGAGTTCTCTTCCATATTGTTAATAGGCAAGTACGTAATGTTGGAATCTTTAGGTCTGAAACTAGCAAAATAAGTTTACCGCTTTGGCTATTTTTCAAAGATTTGTAACAAAGGAGCAAGATGATAATATATATTTTTTGATTCTTTTGATAATCATTCCAGATTGGTACTTCCGTAATCGTTCGAGATTGGAAAGCAAGACAAGAATATATGATTGGTACTTTCATAATCATTCTTGCACAAGAAACCAATTGGTTTGCTCATCTTCTTGAGTAGTTAGAAGTAGGCATTCTTTATGAGCGGCTTTCCACGCATGGCGATGACACGCTTGAGATTGGATAATCCAATCCGAAAAATCTAATAGATTCCACTACTGTTGTTCTGATAAGGCCCCAAGTGTGTTTAAGGTTCTTCCCACCAAGCATTATATAGTTTTCATTACCACAAGGTGTAGGAGTAGAATCTAGGATCTTAATAAGCTTCATCAAATTTTTGTTAACGATAACATTACAATCGGCTATAGAATTAATAAGACTCATGACCACTCTGATGTGGTAATCCAATTTGTAAAATGACGTCTTTCCCTAAAGCACCAATTAACAACCTTTTGTTGGGAATGCATGAGTCGCACCAAAACTTTTTTTTAATCTTCAATCCTGCCACAACTTAGTTTTACGTCTATCACATATGTGGAAATCGATATACTTGACTATATCTTCCATACTTCTCATAATGCTTGTAAACGTCCAAAACATTAAAATGGATAGCAAAATATACCTATAGTAATGTTATTTTAAACATTTCTCATTTAAAATTCCAAGTATTGAATATATGGCAAGGTTTGGAGATTTCTTTGCTTTTTCTTATGCTTATACTTTAGAGAGGTAACCTTGTTCCACTAGATTATATGTAGCATATTCTTTTCTTAAGTTTGCCCCAAGGGAAATTCCTACAAGCCTTCTTGATCTACTCCAATAGTAGAGCTAGGAAAAGAAAGGAAAAAATCCAATAGATTTAGATAGATGAAAGATTTGATTGAATCCACTCTACATCTATTTCCTGTAGACGTCATTTTGAATACCTACCCTTGACTCCAACAAGGGCATAATAACTAGAGTTCTAAAATTTACCAACAAAAAGAGCGATTCTCAGATATTACATGTGGAATGTGCCTTCATTAATGCCCAATAGACCAATGAAAATATTTTTATTTGCCTCCTTGCTAATGATGGTGGACTTTTAGAGGGATCAACTTTCAAACTTGATTTCCTCTTATCAAATAGTTTAAAGAGAAATTGAACATTCAAGGAACTTGCACAGAGGAAATCACGAGGCCATTAACAGAAATCAAGTATGAAACTTCAAATATTGAAATTAGACTTTTATGAATAAGTTGCATTTTGTTAATCATTTCGGAGAAGCCTTGCATTTTTAAGGCAGGATATAAGATAAAATTGGACCCCATTATCATATATCATTTAGTTGCTTGGAGCCTTCATTACCCATTGAATATTTTTTTTGCAATTTATGAAACTGAGGCAATAAAAAATCTAGACATTTCAAATAGAAGGAAAATCCATCTTTTCAATCATAACATATAAGAATATCTATTATACAAAATTGTAAGACTTATAAATGACAACTTTAAGGCATATTACTACCAACATTGGATCTATTTTATTAATTAAGAACTTAATTGGTGACTTAAATATTATCTCTAAGACTTCTACTGTAACGACCCTCGACTATGAGCATCCTCCAATTAAGAGAGACCTAGGAAATAAGGACTGACACCTAGATTTATAGGATCCTAATTTAACAAATAAAAAATAAAAACAAATAACAATAAACAATCTCCATACATTTGTTCTTGAATTGGATACAAAGGTTTAAACAATACTCTTTGAAGTAGTTACATGAAACTTTCAATGGAAACTAAATATACATGAGGAATTCCTTGTGACTTAGATTATTCCTTTTCGATGCATTCATCTGGTTCTATATATTCAATCTTTGTACATGTATGTTACCTAAAATGTCGATAAACAAAATCACATATCAGTACATTTGGTATACTGAGAATCTGGAAGTACAAAAAAGTGTGCATGGATGATAGAAACATATATTGCTCAACGTTCAATTCATTTATATGAACTTGTAATTTCGTTACGTACTCTAACTTATCCATAGTATGCTATTCAGGTGTGATCAATGTCCGTCCTTAAACTTATGTGTATTACCCCTTGATAAGTTTAACCCATGGTTCATAATATGATATATCCATTATATGATACACATATAGCATTATATTGAGTTGGAATTAAATAAACATCCAAGCAATTATTCATAACATAAATCATTGATAAATCCTTGGCAAACTTCAAAATTTCATATTTGTGGGCACTCATAATTAACCACATATTTTCAACTAGACTCATCATACATGTATTACTTCTAGTACTTCAAGCATTCAATCCAAACATCCTAGAGTATATCCAATCAACAATGACCTGAAAGTATTTTTACATGAAGGTGTCACTATTTATCTGTATGACACTAATTAACCTAATTTTAGTTCTAACTGGGTTAATGGTCATATTGGATTTGGAATAGGAACAGGGGCATCTAACCCTAATTCCATCATATCCAGATTTTAAAGGAAACCCTAATTACATGTTAGGTGTAACCCTGATTCATAGATTGAACATATCATGTTATTAGGAACATCTAGATCAGATCATGTGGTTTAAGAGCATAACAAGTTATAAACATTGGTTTCAAAACCCCTAATTACTTATTAATGACTCAGAAATCATAAAAGATCATCATTATCATCTTAGTTCAATTTCAGACATTGGAATCTTATCATTAATTAACAACATCAAATTGTGTCACAATTAAGCGTACTTAACATGATTAACAAATTGTTCATCAAAACTAGGGTTTACATGTATGAAAACTTATTATTATCACCTATATAATTTTTGAACTCCAATCAAATTTAGAATTTAAAACCATTTTATTCTTAATCTACACATTTTTCTATAAAATTAAAAATAGTTTCACTACTATCCAAGTCACCATTGATTTTCAATAATCAATGCAAGATTAACTAATTGAGGTAATCATTACTTGACACGTCAGTAATTACAATATTATCTACTCAAACCACGGGGCTGGGCCTGACCAATGCTCTTGCACCACATCATCACCCGTTGCTAGTGCATGCTAGGATTTGATATAATTGTAGGGAAATATGGCGACATAATAGGCAGTAGAAATAAAAATTTAACTGTCATATCCCCCTTAAACCAATGGAACACATCAAAAACTATATAATAGGAATGATGGTTTAGAGGATATACCTGGTCTTAGAGCAAGTCCAATGACAATCTCCTCATTGTGGTGTGCACCCTTTCTTCACATCACACTCGAACAACATCTGCACCGACCTCCTAGTTGATAATGACGAATGAAAGGTTGACGTCCTCCTACCAAGAAAAACTCCACGCCTCTATAGTAGTCCACACGGATCACTGGGAACTCTTGTCGATCTAGTAGAACAGAGAAAGAGTTGTCCCTTCACATTGGCATACTAGTTACCAACTCGCTCTCCCACAATTGTTCTCCCTTACTATCCCTCTCTTTATTGGATAGGACTTGCTCAGATTCTATCAATTACTACTACTAGAGAAGACAAATAATTTTTTTAGAAGAAGTTGAGTTGTATCTATGGGAATCCTCCAATACCCCTCTATTTATACGAGGGTCAGGGCCAAGGTTCCCTATTTGTGTAGGAGCGGAAGGAACTAGAATTTCACAATTTTTTTCAACCTACGAGCGTCAAAACGACCAGCTGGCTTGTGAAATGACCCATTCACCAATGAACCAGATGTTTTATCACGTTTCCCAATCACAATTGTACTGATAATTCTAATCCAATTAATGCACGACATGACATCAACAGTAATCCTTGATGCAATCGAATGCTCTTGCAATCTGGATAGTTCATCTCATGAACCGGTCGTCTGGTGACCTGGAGACAATCGATTTACTCAGTGAATCAGTCAGTTCATGCCCTGGTTCATCCAAAATTCAACCAATGAAACTTTCAATTAACCTGACACTCCAACCAGTCAGTTCAACGATTGAACTGGTGGTTCAGTCCAGTCAGCCAATTGTTGATTAAATTGACTACCTTAACACTTTAGTAATCAATTTAATTATCATTCATGATTAAAATCCTATTTCTAGCAAATCCTATGTGTGTGACCTTATAGGTTCCATATTACGTTGGCAGTGAATGTCCATAACTACTTTATGACATCACAAGCAAAAAGTGATGCCTAGTCACACATCATTGGTACCCAAGTAAATGGGAAGTTGGAGAATAACTTCAACATACAATCTGTGATTGATGTTATAGTGTTTGTATAGTTCCTTTGTCACTGATATCCAATATTGAAATCGAGGCATAGAATCATCATCTTCTCCAATCGTTCAATGATTTTCCTTGAACCAGAGCATACTATTTAAGATATATGTAAGCTCAATATCACATATTGACTCACATGTGCATGGAAATGCATTTCTTAGTCTCACTTATCGAGTGGCCAGGATATCATACTTCTATAAGAAGGACAAATCCCATCTACATCACTCACATTCATCCCCATGTATCATAGTGTATCCAATCATCACCTTTATGGCAACCCTTATTCAGAATCATGGTGGATGATGTCAAAATACAACTAACGACATGTGATGAGTGTAGTGACTTTAGGTCTAAGAGATAAAATTACCACCAACAGTATAAGAGATGATTCTGACTACCAATTATGTTTCTCATGTGTCACACTTATGATGAGTTTGTCTGATATACTATTCTCTGACAAGTATTTATGTGCTTGGTTTGATATCACATATCATGACCGATGAGATTCTGTCATCAACCAACACACACTCTAGTCTTATGTGTTATTTCTATCTATCAACCTTCCAAAATAACATCCAACTAGAAACATAACAAGAATGTATATACTCTTAACATCCGTATGATCTCATTGTTCAGGTCACACACCTAAAGACATTCGTCATTGAGTAATATCATTCTTTAGACATTTATCATGTTACTTCATTATCTCATACCAACAAACTCCCACTTGCACTTAGAGCCAATCATCTATGAATCTTATTTCAAGTGATGTAACATGACCATCATGCAACTATTGAGAAAGTGCTTTTGTCAAGGGATCAACAATATTGTTCTGGTTGGTACTCTACAAATCTTCACATATCCTTGATGTACGGTCTCTTGTATGAGATGGAAATGCCTTTGTATGTGCTTGGAATTCTGAAATGATTTAGGTTCCTTAGCTTGAGCAATATCTCCATTTTTGTCACAATATAGCTCAAATGTGTCGCTGATGCTTGGAACTACCCCAATTTCAGAGATGAACTTCTCGATCCAAACAACCTCCTTTGCTGCATTCAATGCAGCAATATACTCGACCTCTATTGTAGAATCAATAACTGTCTCTTGTTTAGAACTCTTCCAACTTACAACTCCATTGTTGAGGTAAAACACAAATCTAGATTGTGATTCATCTTTGTTAGTTTGGAAGCCTGCATCAATGTAACCTTTTACCACCAACTCTTTCTCTCTACCATATACAAGGAATTTATCCTTAGTTCTTCTCAAGTACTTAAGGATGTTATTTATGGCTGTCCAATGAGCATCATCTGGATCTGACTAATATCTGCTCATCATGCTCAAGGCATATGAGACATGGAGACACGTACACAACATTGCATACATGATTGATCCAATTGTTGATACATATGGAGTCATACTCATGCATTCCCTTTATTTACAAGATCTGGGACATTGAGCTTTAGAGATAGTAACTCCATGACATATGGGCATAATTCCTCTCTTTGAGCTGTCCATGCTGGACCTCTTCAACACTTTACCATCGTATGTGCTTTGACTTAGTCCATGAAGACTTCTGGATCTATCTCTATAGATCTTGATTCCTAAGATATAGGATGCTTATCCCAAGTCTTTTATAGAAAACATATTTCCTAGCCATGTCTTTACCTTTTTTAAAGTAGGGATGTCATTCTCCACCAATAGTACGTCATCAACATATAATATGAGGAATACAACCATGCTCCCACTAACTTTCTTGTACACACAAGGTTCATCTTCATTTTAAGTAAAGCCAAACTCTTTGATTGTCTCATCAAAATGAAGATTCCAGCTCTGAGATGCTTGCTTAAATCCATAAATTGACCTTTGTAGCTTATAGACTTTATTTGCATCCTTTGGATTTATAAAACCCTTAAGTAGTGTCATGTACACATCCTCGAGAAGAATCCTATTATGGAATGCAATTTTAACATTCATCCGCCAAATCTCATAGTCATGATAAGCTGCAATAGAAAGCATGATCCTTATGGACTTAACCATGGAAACTAGAGAAAACGTTTTGTCATAATCAACACCTTGAACTTGTCTGAAACCCTTTGCAACAAATCTACCCTTGCATGTTTGTACTTTACCATCCATGTCAGTCTTCTTCTTGAAGACCCACTTGCACCCTATGGGTTTTACCCCTTTAAGTGGATCCACCAAGGTCCATACCTTGTTGGCATACATAGATTCCATCTCATACTCATGGCCTCAAGCCATTTCTCAGACTCTGGTCCCTTAGTAGCTTCTATATAGGTTGTTGTCTCATTATCTATGACCAACTCATTGCCTTCCTAACTCACAAGACATCTAAATCTGTTAGGTTTAATGCGTGTCCTACTAGATGTACGAGGTACCTATGTTACTTGAGGAATTTGAGACTCCACAACATTTTGTGATTCTCTTTGATCCTCTTGTACATCTATCAGTTCAATACTTTCTTGTTGGTCTTGAACCTCTTCGAGTTCTACTTTCCTACCACTGATTCCTTTGGAAATAAAATCCTATTCTAGGAAGCAAAATCTCTGGCAATAAATAATTTATTGTCAGATAGGAAGTAAAAGTAATATCTTGTGGTCTCCTTAGGATATCCAAAAAAAAAATAATATTTAGCAGATTTAGGGCCAAGCTTTTCAGGAAACATTTTCCTTATAAGCTTCACATCCCCAAATCCTCATAAAAGACACTTTGGGACGCTTCCCAGTCCATATCTCATATGGTGTATTTTGAACTGATTTAGATGGTATGCAGTTTAGTACAAACACGACAGTTCCTAGAGCATAAACCCAGAGGGTAGTCAAGAGTTCAGCTAAACTCATAATTCATCACACCACCATTCTATTGAGGTGTTCCAGGTGGAGTCTATTGTGATACTATACCACAGGCTCTCAGTAGGTTCTCAAACTCTTAGCTTAAGTATTCCCCACCTCAATTAGAACGAAGTGTCTTAAAACTTTTGCCAAGTTGGTTTTGTACTTCATTCATAAACTCCTTAAACTTTTCAATAGTTTCTGACTTATGTTTCATCAAGTAAATATATCCGTACCTACTGAAGTCATCAATGAAGGTAATGAAGTACTAATACCCACCTCTAGTAGTTGTTCTAAAAGGGCCACATACATCCGTATGTATGAGTCCTAGTCGATCACTAGCCCTATCATTGTTACTAGTTAAAGGAGTCTCGGTCATCTTGCTCAACAAACAAGATTCACATGTCTCTATTAATTTGAAATCAAAAGAGTCCAGATTACCATCTTTATGGAGTCTAGATATGCGATTCTCATTTATGATCCCTAGACGACAATGTCAAAGATATTTTTGTTTGAGTTGTTGAGTTTTAGTCTTTTGGTATTTACATTATAACAATCTGTCTTTATATCTAGCAAATAAAGACTATAAGACATTGGGACATTTCCATAAAAGATCCCATATTTGGAAATTGAACTTAGACCATTGTTGATATGAAATTCATATGCATCCTTGCCGATACAAGATATAGAATGATGTTTCTATTTATGGAGGGTACACGATAGCAGTTCATTAACTCTATTACAAGCCCTGTGGGTAGAGATAAATTATAGGTTCCACTGTAATGGCAACAACTCTTGCTCCATTTGTGACTTGCATTTCAACCTTACCCTTTCCCAAAGGCCTAATTCTTTTCAGATTATTCAAGCATTTGTGAGATCTACATCCGATACCTAGTACCTAAGATGAAGAAGTAGATAATTTTATCTCAATAACATATATACCTGAAGTGGATATCACCATCCCCATCTTCTTCTTCCTAAATGCCTTCAAGTACAAAGGATAGATTCCTCTTGTACTTTTCTTTCCCCTAATATTGAGTGTAGAAGATCTGGATTTATGCTCAACCTCAAAACTTTTCATGGCCTTGCTTTCATCCTTGGATGCGACTCTACTGATCACCATCACGGATGTGTCCTTCTTCATTCTTTCTTTGACATTAATTAGCGTGCCAAGAAAATCTGCCAACTGTCTAGCCATGTTATTCAAGTGATAACACTTAATAAAATGGCTATATGATTTAGGTAATGATTACAAAATCATATTGGCAACCAAACTTGGCTCAAGGAGAATCCTAGTTCTTCATGATGTTTCACATGTCCAATCATATTGAGCACATGGGTCTCTACTGAGTTTCCCTCTGTCATCTTACACTCAAAGAGTGCCTTTGAGATATTTTACCTTTATTACTTTGTGTGCTTATGGTTCAAGTTCTTTATATGTGTCACCATCTCAAGTATCCCCATATATTCACATTTCTCATGCAACTCATATTTCATGCAACTTAGCACAAGGTGCTTCATATCCAAAGAATCGTTGTCCTACTTCCAGTAAGCATCCAATTCTGCCCTAGGTGCAGGAGTAGGTATTTTTGACACTGGTGCTTCTAGGACATAGAGCTTTTGCTCTTCGTTGAGAACCCTTTTCAAAGTCTAAAAATAGTCGTAAATTTTTTCCCATTATATATGTCTTTTCTAAGGACCAATCGCAATGATGATTTGATTGGCATTTGATTCTATAAGAGACATTTTTTACATTTGTCAAAACCCTTTTTTGATTTGATTTGAAAATTGATGATATTCAATTTTCCCTTCAATTAATTATCACTCCCACTATTTTATTCAAATTGATAGTCCTCACATATAAATTTAGAAGATTTTAGTGTACAACCTTCTAGTGAGCCAAGATCCAAAATAATTCAATTATTACCCAGCCTACACCAATGTCCATAATCAATTATTAAGGTAGACTTTTGCCAATTGCATCATATGCAATTCTTGGATAAATGATAAGCACAAATGTTTGCCATAGTCATCTGCATGCCTCTAGGTGCTTAGACCCATTAAGGACACCCAGTTAAGCCTGACCCAAAATCCAACACGATAGAACATGCATCTTGCTTTGGTAGAACCTACATATCTAGCATCACACTTCCATGAGATGGATGGTGCACCATGATTTGCGTAACCTATGCTTGGTCTATCAAGCTTTTCATGTGTGTTGCTTATAGAAAGCATATAAGACTTAATATTTGATTGAGGGAGTTCATATTTATAAATACATATACATTATCCAATCAACACATATATATAGTACATATCATATACATGCTATATCCCACAATGAAAATATGAGTAAATATAAGCGATGGTTATGGCCATTCTACTGTAATTCCTAGGAGCCACAAGGAACTACCACCACCTAGGTCTACATTTTATACATATACCTATTGTTGATGAAGATCTGTGCTTGCCAATCTGGGTTGATTGATTCAAACGTTGAACTAGTCGGCTCGCCTCATGGCCGGTCAGTTGGTTGTCACAAAAATCACCTGATCTAAGATCTACCATCTTCTGGGTCCTATAGTCGATCGGTCTGGTCCACCATCCGATCAGTTCGGATCGTCCTCCTTGGTCCTCTAGCGGTTGACTCTCCTTCGAGAAGGTCGGTTGGTCTGGTGCTAAGCGTCTTCTTCTTTATCATAACAAGCAATTAAAATATCCTAATGCTATTATATATTACATGATAAAGAGAAATCTCATGTTACATTTGAGGGGAGCATAGGTAGAAGAGAATAATGCTTTAATAATGGGAAGATAAGGTAGATGCTTGGTATGCAAACCAAGATAAAACCAACAACACAACCATACATAGATATATATGGTTATGACCATAACCATGCTTCACATCCACCATCAAAACTCACTTTTAGGGTGACACATGTAAATTGTATATATATCATATCATATATATATTAATTGGGATCTTATGTGGTGTTTAATCAGATATGCACATTTATTACTTTAAGTAATCACATTGTATGCAATAAACAAATGATGAAAAAAAAAATCTAATCATATAAATTATCCCAAAACATAGTACATTGATGTGGCTTTGATACCAATGTAGGGAAATGTGACGATATAATAGGTAGCGGAAACAAAAAATTAACTACCATATTCTCCTTAAACAAATGGAACACATCAATAACTATGTAATGGGAAGGATAGTTTAGAGGATAAATCTAGTCCTGGAGCAAGTCCAACGACAATCTCCTCATTGTGGTGTGCGCCCTTTCTTCAAGTCGCACTTAAACAATGTCTACGTTGGCCTCTGGGTTGATCACCATGGACAAAAGGTTGACGTTGTGCCATCTAGCAGGAAAAACTCCACGCCTCTATAGTAGTCCAAACAAACCACCGAGAACTCTTGTCATTCTAGTAGAACGAACAAGAAGGATGTTTCCCGTAACGTTGGCGTACTAGTCACCAACTTGCTCTCCCACAATTGTTCTCCCTTGCTATCCCTTCCTTTGTTAGGTATGACTTGCTCAAATTCTCTTTGTTACCACAACCAGAGAAGACAAATAATTGTTAAAAGCAATTGAGTTGTGTCTGTGGGAAGCCTCTAGTACCCCTCTATTTATAGGAGGGTCAGGATTAAGGTTCCCAATCTCAGTGGGAGTGGAAGGGACTGGAATTTCGCAAATTTTCACAACCTACAAATGGCGAAACCATCAGTTCACAAGTGAACCGATTGGTTGACATATGACCCAATCGTTTCACCCAATGAACTAACCATTTCATCATGTTTACTAATTGAAAATGTATTGGGAATTCTAATCCAATTAATGCATGACATAACATCAACAATAATCCATGATGCAATCGAATTGCTCTTGCAAATTGGGTGGTTCATCCCATGAACCGGTCATCTGGTGACCTTGAGATGATTTCTTCACTCAGTGAAGCGATTGGTTCATGCCAAGGTTCATCCTAAATTCAGCCAATGCAATTTCCAATTAACATGACACTCCAACTAGTCGGTTCAACGCTTGAACCAGTCAGTTCATAGTGTAGTCAATCAATTGTTGATTAAATTGAGTACCTAAACACTTTAGTAATAAATTCAATTATCATTCACGATTAAACTCCTATTCCAAGTGAATCCTATGTATGTGACCCTATAGGTTCCATGTTATGTTGCAATGAATGTCCATAACTACTTTATGACATCACAAGCAAAGAGCGGTGCCTAGCCACACATCATTGCTACCCAAGTAAATGGAAACTTGCACAACAACTTCAATGTACAATCTATGATTGATGTTACAATATTTGTATAGTTCATTTGTCATTGATATCCGATATTGAACTCGAGGCATGGAATCATCATCCTCTCCAATTGTTCAATCCATGTTCCTTGAATAAGAGCAGACTGTCTAAGATATATGTAAGCTCAATATCACATATTGACTCACATGCACATCGCCATGCATTTCTCAGTCTTGCTTATCAACTGGCCAGGATATCATACTCCTATAGGAGGGAAAACTCCCATATACATCACTCACATTCATCCCCATGTGTCACAATATATTCGATCATCACCTTTATGACAACCCTTATTCATAATCACAATGGATGATGTCAAAATACACCGAATGACATGTGATGTGTGTAGTGACTTCAAGTCTAAGACCCAAAATCACTACCAACACTATAATATATGATTATGACTACCAATTATGGTTCTCGTGTATCACTCTCATGGTGGGTCTGTCTGATACACCATTCTCTAACAAGTATCTATGTGCTTGGTTTGATATCACATATCATGACTGATGGGATTCTGTCATCAACTAACTCATACTCAAGTCTTATGGGTTATTGCTGTCTATTAGCCTTCCACAAAAAAATTCAACTAGGGACCTAACAAGAATGTATATACTCTTAACATCCGTATGATCTCATTGTTCACGTCACACACTTGAATACATACATCATTGAGTAATATCATTCTTTAGACATTTATTATGTTACTTCATTATCTCATAACTGAATAAAATAGAATAAAGTGGAAGCTTGCTTTATTATTAATCAAATCTTTTACAAGTTATGCCATTATAATAATCATATGATTGGCTCTCTCGGCATACATACCAACAATAATGTCAAAGGACATAAATGTCCATGCAATGTGAATATAATTGTCACACATAAGGGCTTAGGGGTAAAATTTCCCTAAGAATTCATCTCACTCCTTCACCATGCTCAAGAAACACCAACTGTGAGTCAAACCCCATGGTTGACCTTGTCCAGTGAGAGCAACAACTGGGTTTGGTACTATCTTCAACACCCTTTGCCAAACCTAGCTAGGTGTTGTAGTGGGAAACTGGTCATCAGAGGGGTGAGTTTCCTAGCTTGGGTTTTTTACAATCATAATTTGAAATGAAATAAGGAACCTGCCTTCATTTTAATGAGTAGAGTATTCAATGATGTTGCTAGAGTCCCAAGTTTCTTGTAACACCACTTGTGAAGTTCCACAGTGGTTTGGAGTATAGCTACCATGAGATTCTTTAGGGAGCAAATTCTAGTTCGTGCGGCACACTCCATGGGCTTCCTAAAGTCCTTCGAGATAATGGGATTTCTTCTTGTATTCTTTGTGGAGATCTAGGCTAAGGCAATTGGCCAACGACACTTAGGTTCAACATGACGGAGCCTAGGGTTGTTAGAGAAGATGAGAGAACTATTTGTGAGGGTGCCATGGTGAAATTGAGGTTGCAAGAGTGATGAGGAAATTGTGGGGGTTCTCCTTAGGTCCTTATATAGGTTTGTCATCGTGAGATGTTCCAAGCCTAACTTCATGGGAGATTGGGGATTCCGGCACTATCTCCATTCTTTGAGATAATGACAAATGTAGGTATGGTCGAGTCTGTTTCAACCTCCTAATGCCAACGAAGCCGTTGTCCCTTAGAGATAATGGTCATAGGGGGAATGAGAATCCATAGGAGGTAGGGAATTCTATTCTTTCTGGAGATAAGAGAATCCAAATGAGGATGATGACTCCTCAGCCCTTGGTTCGGCCCGTATTGGGGAGTTTAAGTCCAACTGGGCTCCTCCCATGATTTCTAAAATTAGCTTTTTTAATATTAAAACTATGTTTCCCATTTTAATTCTCTAAACAATATAATAACTCAGATTTATTCCAAAATTTGGGGTAGACATTAACTAATCATTATCAAGTCTAGGAAAAAGATTAGGTTATGTAAATTTGGTTTGATCTTGAAACTTGATCTCTAAGAATTGATTAGACAATACTTCAATTAATTATCTTGATCATGATGTAGCTTAGAAGTCTTTAAAATTTCTCCCATAATTTAATATCCCAATCATAAACTAATTAAAATTATCATGAGTATATATTATGAGATTGAGATACTTAATTCCTCATTTTGTACTTCAAGGACCTATATGTAAACCCTAATTGGCCCAATTGGGCTTGTATTGGGTTCTAGGGCCCATGGCCCATAACTTGGCCTTCCAAAGGGTCCATAAGATGAGTTATCATTCTAATTACAAAATAAAGGCTTTATATGCCATTATGTATCAATTGGATCCTCATATTAGCACATTTAGTCAACATTACATTATTCACTTAAATTTAATACTTACATTAAGTCCATGGCTTAATTTCATCATCCCAATTCAGTCAAAGTCATACTATTGATCTCATCATTGTAATATTGCTTTGATTGTCTTAAAAAATGAATCTCAATGCATTATTAGTGAATTGATAATCATAGAATCAAAATTTACAAAATTTGATGACTTACATTCACCCCATATTAAAAAGGAATTTCATCTCCAAAATTCAAACATAACCAGGATATAGTGAATAATAGCTTAATCTAGCAACAAATATTAGGGCTAGCACCTTTTTTGGATGGGTTTTAGATAGATTATTGTTAGTAACTTTCATGAAGGTGAAAATATGTATGTTATGATGATGTTGGACGCAAAATTTAATCCAAGGGTATTTCCACGTCCTCATTCATTACATGATATTATGGACTTGGTGATTACATTTTCACTTAGTGGTTATGTTATCACCTACATCCCATACCTACTAATAATTATTTTAGCTATATTTATGGGGTAACACCTCTACACCCTAGGCTATGTCATGAACTTCAACTTAGGGTATTTATCTTCACATGTGAATTTATGTATCACATGTGGCTACTCAATCTCTCAATCTCATAATAAGATAAAATAAAGATTTAGATGCAACCCATATACAAAGTTCATCCTATTTATTGTGTAGAGATGACAAACCCACACTGTATCTTTCAATTCAAACTTTTTCTTGACATCCTACCTATGAATACATTTAATTACACACATTTCTTTAAATTTCATTAACTAGTGGGATTTTTCTTTTTATCAACTCTTGAGTTTGTGCATAACTTCCCTGAAGGGTTCATTTCAATCATTATTGCATAAGTTCTTATACTCCTTATGTCTGCATTTCATGACTCATTGTACTTATCCATGTCTATAAAATCTATAGAGGTATAGATATCTTTGGAGTGATCTCCACTTGACCATAAGGGCCTTATTTAATTATGGAGTGCCTTTCTAACTAACCCCTTGAACCTTATGTACTTATGGAGGCGACCATTCTCCTGAACCCATGGGCCTTGTGCTTACATGGATGGATTTCTCCTAATCCAACGAGCCTCATGCACTTAGGGCATGATCACCTCCTAATCCCTTGGGTCTTATGTGCCTTAAAGCATGCCTACTTGATCCTAGGGTTGACTTAGGTTTCTACCATTCATAGGGTAACAACCCCCCAATTTTGAGCATCACCAAGTTAAGAGAAACCTCGGAGATAAGGATTGATACTTAAATTTGTAGGATCCAAATTTGACAATTAAAAAATATTAATGAAAAACCTTCATTTGTCTATTCTTGAATTGGATACAAATGTTTAGAAAATACTCCTTGAAGGATTTACATGAATATTTCAAAGTAAACTAACATATACATGAGAAACTCCTTGTGGCTTAACTTTGATGCATTGATCTAGTTTTTCATGTCTTCAATCTTTATGCATGTATTTTACCTACAATGTCAAGAGATAAGAGCATAAATCAATATATTGCTATAATGTGTATGTTGGTGCATATAAAAGTGTGCATGTATGATAACCACATATATTCATCATCATCATCATTATCTAAGCCTCAATCCCAACTATGTTGGGGCCGACTTCATGGATCCTTTATTTCCATTTATCTCTATCATGGGCCATATTCTGATTGAGATGTAGAGATTCAAAATATCTCTTTATAAGCACATCCTATGTTAATTTAGGCCTTCATTTTCTTCTAATTAATGTGCTTGACTCAAGAGTATTACTTCGTATAGGCACAATAGTCAGTCTGCGTTGCACATGTCTGTACCATCTGAGTTGGCCCTCGTGCAACTTGTTCTTAATGCTCGCCACCCCCACTTTATTCTTGATATAGTCATTTCTTAAGCGATCTTTTCTTGTCTTCCCACCACCCATCTCAACATACACATTTCAGCCACGTTCATCTTGTAGAGACCTTGTTTCTTCACCGCCCAACATTCACTCCCATAGAGCATGGCTGGTCATATAGCTGTTCTATAACTTACTTTTTAACTTGAGAGGGATCTCTAGTTACATAATATTCCTATTTCACTCATCCATTTCAATCATACTACAAAGATCCTATGACAAATTCCATTTTTGACATCCCCATCTATTTGAATAATAGAACCCAAGTAACAAAATTTATCACATTTTGGTATATCTACTATGTCCAACTTGGATCCATCATTCACACTATGAGATTGACTGAAATTGCAATGCATATACTCAATTTTTCTCTTGCTAATCATCAATCCATTTGATTCCAACACCTTTCTCCAACGTTCAACTTTATCATTCAATCCATCTTTAGATTCTTCAATCAAAACAATATCATCAACAAATAACATACATCAAGGAATATCATCCTGAACATTCTTAGTCAAATCATCCATAACAAGAACGAACATATATGGGCTGAGTGTCGATCCTTTGTGTACCCCCACTGTGATAGGAAAAGTTGGTATCTCTCCTCTAAGAGTCTTCACACTTACAGTAGAGCTATCATACATGTCTTTAATCAAGTCAATGTATTGGATTGGCAAACCCCTTTTCTTCAAAACCATCTTCAACACTTCTCTGGGTACTCGATCATAAGCCCTTTTCAAATCAATAAACACCATATGAAGATCTATTTTGCTTTCTCTATACTTCTCCATAAGCCTCCTAGTAAAAAAAATAGCATATGTTATTGATCTTCCAGACATGAAACTAAATTGGTTATTTGATATCTGCATTGTAGATCTTAGTCTCTGCTCAATAACCCTCTCCCAAAGCTTCATTGTGTGACTCATCAACTTGATACCTCTATAATTTGTGCAAATCTAAATATCAACCTTGTTCTTGTAGATGGGGACTATAATACTATTTCTCCACTCATCTGATATCTTCTTGGTCTTCATGATCTTGTTAAAGAACTTTGTTATCCACATAACTTCTTCATCCCCCATACTCTTCCATACATCAATGGGAATACCATTAAGTCTGCATGCCTTTCTCATTTTCATCTTTTTTCAAAGCATTCTTGACCTCAAATGGTGAAACTCATCGTGTGTAAATGACATCTCTTGAATTCATGTCACTTGAGTCTCTAACATTATTGGTAGTATCTCCATTGAAAAGATTATGGAAGTAATTTCTCAACTGGTTCTTGATATCATCGTCCTTCACCAACACTCTGCCATCTTCATTCTTTATGCATTTTACTTGACTCAAGTCTCTTTCTTTCCTTTCTCTTATATGATCCATTATATATATATATTTTTCCCCTTCTCTTGTGTCCAACTTCTTAAAAATATCATCAAAGTATCTAGACCTTGCCTCCTGAACAACCTTTTTAGATTCTTTCTTTGCTTGCTTGTATCTTTGGAATGTTGCATCATCTCGAGATTTGGGCAAGTTGCTATAAATCTCCTTTTTCAGTTTAATAGCCTTATGTACTTCATCACTCCACCACCAAGTCTCTTTTTGTGGGGGGCCACAACCTTTGGACCCCCCAACAAAAAAAAACATCTTTGGAATGTTTTGTTATGCAAGAGCTCATGTTATGCCACATAGTATTAACATAAGACTTCAAGTTCCAAGATCCCTCCTTTATGAGTTTATCATGTAAAGTCAATTTCTTTTCTCCTTTAAGATTCCACCACTTGATCATCCTATCTTGGTTTCTGTTATGCTTGCCTTTATTGATCTTCATGTTAATAAACAAAACCACCAACCTATGCTGGGTCGTGAGTTCTTCTTCAGGAATCACTTTACAATCCTTTCATATATTACAATCTACCCACATCATAAGGAGGTAATCATTTTGGCTACAATTGGCTCACTCTTGAAAGTAATTTTACAAGATTCTCTTTTCTTGAAATGGGTGTTTGCCAAAATCATATCATATGCAACTGTAAAATCTAATATCCTATCTCCTTCTCCATTTTTTCTACCATATCCAAAACCACCAGGAAATCTCTCATATATAGCATTTCTACACCCCACACGGCCATTTAAATCACTCCAGATAATAACCTTTTCCTCTGTCGGTATTCCATGCATCAATTCATCCATGTCATCCCAAAAATCCTTCTTAGCATCCTTGCTAAGGCCAACTTGGGGGGTATAAGCGCTAATAATGTTAACATTATTTCCCCAAAGAACAACCTTGGTAGCTATGATTCTATCACCCATCCTTGTGATCTTGACAACATCATCCTTCAACATCTTATCAACAATAATACCTATGCCATTTCTATGTTTATTAATACATGTATACCAAATTTTGTATCGAGTGTCTCCAATCTCTCTACAACGTTCCCATGTCCACTTGCTTTCCTGTAAGCAAGCTATATTGAATTTTCTTCTCATCATTGTATCCACTATCTCCAATGATTTCACTACCAAAGAGCCAATATTCCAAGATCCAACTTGAACTTGCTTCTTTACCTGCGTTCATCGAAAATGTTTCCCTTACACATTTTCACTACATTCGGACAATGATGCGGTAAGACTAGCTTCTTTACCCACACCCGTCCAACATGTGGAGACCCTTGTACATTTTACACTTCTTCCCGATGATGAAGTAGTGGGACTAACTTCTTTACCCACATCTGTCCAAGATGTAGAAACCCTTATTTGTCCTTCAATAGAACCTGGCACCGTTCTGTCAAAACCCCTTGCATATTTATAACAACACTCGAGAGCCGATGCAGCATGTTGTAGGTAGGGATGCTCCAATTTTTTTTAATAAGGATCCATGTCATAGAAAGAGTGATGAAGTTTTTATGGAAGGATGTCAACCTACCACCAACCCTCCTCCTTTACCCAGGCTTGGGATCGACTACATTTGGACAAAATGTACAAAAACATAGCAGATTTGATAACCACATATATTTCTCAACAAAAAATCAATTGCACATATGAACTTGTATTTTCAATACATATTCTAACATACCCTTGGTATTATACATATGAACTTGTATTTTCAATACACATTCTAACCTACCCATGGTATTCTATCTCAGGTGTAATCACTATCTGTTAGAACCCCAATTTTTGGGTTCTTTTGGTGAGAAATGTAATTTCTCCTATTAAAGATATTTGAAAAAATAATGATATATTTTGTTTTGAATAAATGGATTTCGTTTACAATAGCCTTGTTGGTTGTTTTGTGGGCTTTATTGGCTATTGGGCCCAATAACAAGGAAAATACGAAGGAAACTCCATTATTAAACGAGTAAATAAGAAAATGGAGAAAAGAAAGATGTAGAAACCTCTAGAAGGCAAAGGAATGTTATACAAAGGTGGATTTCGTTCCTCTTGGGTTCCAAGGAGTCTAAAGTTGCAAAGATAATGCAACAAGAAAAAGAAAAGATCAATAAAATATTTCCTTATTAAGAAAGAAATTGAAAACAATGATAAAATATGGGAAATAAGTGGAAAGAGGTATGATTGAGTTATCTTTGGTGGATTTTCGTATCCATAAGGTTTCTAATATTAAAAGAAATTCCAATAAGGAAAATAAAAAGAGAGATAAAGAGAAATCCTCAAAAAGAGATATTTTAATAAAGAAATAAAAATGATAATGAGAAATAATGGATATAGATGCATCTAGAAGGATAATAAGTATCCACTAAAAATGATTTCGAAATATTAGAGTTTCTTGGGGTCCAAGGAGCCCCAATGGAGAAAAAGAAAGAGAAAATACCAATAATACAAAAAAAGGATAATGTGATACATAATTAATGAATTTTGTGGTATTGTTAAAAAGGAGGTATTTTCTACTAAAAGAAAATATAAATTTGTGCCAATGGATTAAAATCAAGCATAAAGAGAATAAGAGAGAGAATTTTTGACTTCCTAAATATATAAAGAACCTGGTTTATTAAGGGGATAATTAGGAGAGAGAAGTTTTCTTCCTAATGAAGGAACTTGGGTTCCTATTGGGAAAAGGACTTGTTTACTCATGGATAGCCATCCTAGGGCTTCGTTACCCTCCCCTATATAAGGGTAGAGCCCATGGCCAAGCCCAAGGATATCCCACACGTCTCTCTCTCTCCTCCTCCTCCTCCTTTTTTTTTCAAAACCTAACCATGGGGGATAATGCAACCTTGGGGTGATGTGGAGCCTTGGACGGGAGTATGATGGGGGCACGATGCTCCCATGTCACTGGAGAGAAGCTCGACCACCATCTCTTGGCCCTAGGACCTGCACAACTCCGACAGGAGGGTTGCAGGCCGGCCATGGTTGCAGACCAAGAAGGCTCAACTCGGATTCCCTAGCCATGACCCAAGGGCACCTACCTATGCGTAGAGGCACGATGGAGGTAGGGGAACCACCCCTGGTGGTCGTCAAGGTCCAAGAAGCAGCGGCTGGGCCACGTTCAACCCCTGACCTAGTGACAGCAGAAGGCATCCATGAGGAAGAAGAAGAACATGGCATTGGATCGATATGCCCCTCCGTGGGCTGAAGGAATAATCACTTAAACGAGGGAAAAATTGTAATTCAGTTATATTTCCAAAACAAGCTACGTTGCATGCAAGGGATGACGTGGCACCCAATGATTGGTCCAAGTAAGTAAATAATGCAAAATTCATATCTTTTTATTGGTAGCTCGGATGGATGCATATAAAATATGAATCTTGCTCAGAAAAATGCGATGAATCCATTAAAAATAGTTTTAGAAGCTAATTACTCTTGCAATTCGAAAAGTAGTGGAAGTTATCAACTTTAATGTATTAATGATTATGAAACCCTAATTTGAGATGATTAAGGTATTTAGAAGGGTTTTATGGATGGTTAAAGTTTATATTAACCTGTTAATTATAAAAAGGTACATTAAAACAAAAAGGATGAACTTTGAACGTAATTGGTTTAATTTAGAATTCCATGTGCATAAACAATCTTTAATGGGCCTTGAAACCCTAATGTTAGTAATTGTGACTCCCAATGGCTTTAATTATTCATGAATAAAACTGAGAAATGATGGTTCTAAGCTATTTCGAGTATAAGAGTTTCTAATTGTGGATAAATACCCTTAATATGGTAATTAGGGTTTTCTAAGAAATAAAGGTGGAATTAGTGATAAAATCATGAAGGATAAGTTGTTAATTTGAAAGGAACCAAAGATGGTAATTGGGCCTAATGATCTTGTCATGAATTAAAAGGATAACAATGGTAGTTTTAATGTAAAGAGGCATAATAGACTTAATGGACATTTAGTTGTGCCTTTAATATGAAATTAGGGTTATATGTTGTTAAAAGATAGCCTTAATATCTTTCGTGAAGAATAGATGAGATAATTAGGGTTTGTGAGTAATTGTATAAAGTTAGGATTTAAAATAGTAAAAATGAAGTGAAACCCTAATTGCAATGGAAACCCTAAAAGTGGACTAGAAACCCTAAGAAGCGAGTTAGGTAAATAGATCTTGATGGCATGATCAATGATAGGAAATTGTATGCATATTTCAGGATCTCTTTATGTGCTTGCTTGCTTATTCGATTTCTTGCATTGATTTGATTAATTATGTCTCAAACCAACGTGACATGTATGTGGTTAATTATGGTTAATCACATTAGTTTCCAAAAGAGTTTCCTAGATGATTCATCACATTGAATGCAACCTATCAGTTTGGATGTTCATACTTGCAAATCATAAAGTCATTATGATTATCACAACAATAATAGAAGTGTGTATTCTCACACCTACATGCCACCCTAATGGATGATGCCAAAAGGTCAAGCCCAGGAGGGAAGACCAATGGGCACCATGAGTGGTGACCCCAGACACCAAGCTCGGGATTGAGAAGGTGATCTTTATAGAATGACTAATGGGCACTATGAGAGGTCACCCCAGGCACCAAGCTTGGGATTGAGAAGGTGGCCTTCAGTCATTGGCAAAAGATAAACCCTAAGGTGGGTATGCCAAGGTTAGGGAAAAAGCGGTGGAGAATGTCACACTGAAAGCGTAATTTGTCTTGTTAATTAACTTGATTGTGATATTTAGATTGTTATCCATATATGCAAAATTTTGGTTGTCCCCACATACCGACATATTCCTATATACTGACCGGCGTTTTGTTTGTCGGCATTTTAGGTACAAATTGAAAAGGAAAAATAGTAAAGTGGCATATTGTGAAATTAAGAAATAAAGTGAAAGGAGGATTAGTTAGAATAGAGTCCATATGTGGATAGAAGTTAGATATCCAAGTTTTTGAAAAAGGTATGCAAAATTTTATTTTATTCCAACTTTCAATTTAGTCTGGTAGAATTTGATAATTGTTATTGATTATTTGTCAAACCTTTGATCTGGAAATTGGGATAACGGCTCTGACCTCTTGGTCTCCCTTAATTGGGGGTTAGAGGGAGGCAGGGTAGTTACACTATACATCATTGGACTTATGTGTATTACCCCTTGATAAGTATATACAAGGGTTCATAATATCATATCTCCAATATATGATTCAAAATTTACATTATATTGAATTGGATTAAATAAACATTCAAGCATATATTCACAATATAAATCATCGATAAATCCTCAAAAACTTTGGAATTCAATAAATTTGGGTACTCATAATTAGCCATGTACAAATGGAGTCATCATGCATGTTGTACTTACAATATTCAAGCACACAATCCAAACATCCTAGAGTAGAGCCAAACATCCTAGATAAGATCTAGACAACCATGATCTAAAAGTATGTTTACATTAAAGTGTCACCATGCATCCATATGACACTAATTATTTCTCAATAATCAATTCATTGATATGAACTTGTATCCCCGTTATGTACTCTAAGCCATCGATAGTATGATATTCAAGTGTAATCACTATCTATCCTTAAACTTATGTGTATTACCTCTTGATAAGTGTAACCCAGGGTTCACAATATCATATTTCTATTATATTATACACATATTGGCATTATATTGAACTCAAATTAGATAAACATCCAAGAAGTTATTCATAGCATAACTCATTGATAAATCATTGGAAAACTTCAAAACTCTGCATATGTGGGTACTCATAACTAACCAAATACTTTGAAATGGATTCATCATGCATGTATTAATTCTGCTACTTCAAGAATCCAATCCAAAAATCCTAGAGTAGATCCAATCTGAAAGTATTTTAACAAAAAGGTGTAACCATTTATGACACTAATTAGGCCTAATTTTGGTTCTAAACTAGGGTTAATGTTCATCATGGATTTGGACTAGGAATAAGGGTATCCAACTATAATTCTATAATATCCTGATTTCCTAATTTCAAAGGATAAGAAACCCTAATTACATATTAGGTGTAACCCTGATTATAGATTGAACATATCATGTTATTATGAACAACTAGATCAGATCATGTGGTTTAAGATCACCACAAGCTATAACCATTGGTTTCAAAACCCGAACTCCTTGTTAATGACTCTTAAAAACCCTAAAATGTTATCATCATCACCATCTTAATCCGGTTCTAGATGTTGGAATCTTATCATTACTCAACAAGATCAGATTGTTTCACAATTAAGCATATTTTACATGATCAACAACTTATTCATCAAAACTATGGTGTACATGGATAAAAAACTTAATATTCATGTATCACCTATACCTTTTGAACTATTATCAAATTTAGTCTTTCAAACCATTTTACTCATAATTTACACATTTATGTAATTATTGAAATATAGTTTCACTACTATTCGAGTCACCATTTATTTTCAATAATTAATTCAAGATTAGTTGATATGGGCCAATTGTAGCTTGACACATTAGTAACTGCAACATTATTACTCCAGCCATTGGGCTAGGCCCAAAGAATGGTCTTGTGCCACACCAACACCCACTGCTACTATGGGTTGGGCTTTGATACAATTTCCAAGGACAAAAATGCCCATGCAATGTGAATTACATTGTCACACACATGAGGGCTTGGGGGTAAAACTACCACATGGATTGATATCTCTCCCTCACCATGCTCAAGCACCAAAAGCTGTGAGTCAACCCTCATGGTTGACTCTAAGCCCTATGCGTTGAGAGAAACAACTAGCATTGCCACTTTCTTAGACACCCTTTTCCAGACCTGGAAAGGTGTCACAGTGGGGTTAATGATCACTATATGGGTTGGTGTTTCCGATGAGTAAAGGATCTGACAATGTTGTTGGAGTCCCAAGTGTCCTCTTCCACCACCTGTGGTGATCCATGATGGTCTAGAGTATAAGATCATACGAGCTTCTTCAGGGAGAAACATCCAGCTCATAGGGCACACTCCACGGGCTTCTTGAAGTCCTTACAACTATTGGGATATATTCATGTATTCTTCATAGATCTCTAGGCCAAAGCAATTAGCCAGAGACACTCTAGTTCAAAATGGTAAAGCCAAGGGTCACTAAACAAGATGACCTACTTCACAACTATTTATAAGGGTGCTGAGATAAAATTGAGGTTGAAAGAGTGATGAGGAAACTATGGGGGTTCTCCTTTAGGTCTTTATATAAACATGGTGTCATGAAATGTGCTAATCCATGACTTTGTGGTAGATAGGGGATTGGGCGTTATCTCCATTCTTAAAGAGAATGGGGAATCTAGTGATGGTTGAGATTTCAACCTCCTAATGCCAACAAAGTCGTTATCCCTCAAAGATAATGGTCGTAGGGGGGTGAATTCTTCATGAGGTGTTGACTTTTGTTCTTTATGGAGAGAAGAGAATCGAGAAAGGATGGTGACTCCTCCTCCCATGTTGAGGATGTTGGGTTTGACTAAGCTCCTCCTAAGATTTCCAAAATTTTGTTTCTTTTTAATTAGAAACCCTTCTTTCAATTTTTATTCTCTAGGCCATATACTAACTTAAATTAATTGCAAACTTTGGTATATAATCATTGACTAATTATTATCTAGGCCTAGGAAAAAAATTAGATCAATGAAAGTTGGTTTGACCCCCGTAACTTAGTCTCTAAGCATCAACTAGGGATACTTCAATTAATTACCTAAATCATGGTATAGATTAGAATTCTTTGAAATTTCTCCATAATTTAGTATCTCGATTTTTAACCAACTAAAATGATCATGAATATATATTATGAGTTTGAGATACTTAATTCCTCACATTGTACTCCAAGGACCCATATATAAACCCTAATTGGCTCAACTGGGCTTGTATTAGGTTCTAGGACCCATGTCCCATACCCTGGCCCCAAAAAGGGTTCATAAGATTAGCTCAATTGGACTGTGAAATATGGGTTTGATATGCCATGTTATCTCAATTGGCTCAATTTTCCTGAGATTTATTGGGTATATAAAATTGGATTAAAGGGGTTAAGATTGAAATCAATTTGGGATTTAAGATTTCTGATTGGAAATCTTAGTTTTATCAATAATGTCACCTAAATGCTTTTGATGTGCTTCTCTAACACTAACTTTGAGATGTTTGAGTTTTTGATAGAGCTAAACATGGAGTGACCTTCACCTAGAGATCCTAAGCATCTTTTACAATAGTGAGAATAATATTTTGGATAAAGTAGGCATTGATGAAGCAAAATGATCTTTGATACCCATGAGTAGTAGCTCAGGTGGTAATGGACACGAAACCCCAATGAAGGAACTCAGATCAAACCCTTGGTTGGAACCTCAAGAATGAACTAATTCCATCATACAGTCTGACCCATTGTGTGTGTTTAAACATCCTATATAGTGTGAAAGTAGCTTAGGGGTGGGTTGGATTTTAATCTATTAGGTGGGTCTATTAGTGGTCCTAACTAGGGAGGTTCTCCTGTACTCCAAAAAGTCATCTTTGACCATTCTAGGATTTCCAATATGTAAGGAAGTAATTCTATAGTAACTTATGGTGTTAAAAATTGATTCACCAAAGAATATAGGTATAACATTCATAAACTCATTGTTATAAATGATCTTGTCATTTTTTGAAGTAAAGAATGCTGACTATCATGGTAATTTTCCCAGGTATGAAGATCTCCCTTCAAGTCCAAGTAAAACAAAACCACAATTTAGAAAGCTTTTTTTTACAAACCATCCGTGGAATGTTTATAAGGAGGGATTTCACCCACTATTTAAAAATCTATTATAACCACATTAAGATATTCAAGATTAATTTTGAGGTTGTCCATTATCCTATAAATGTATCTAATATAATTAGGAAGGATTTATTTCTCAGACTCAATATTATGTCCATATACAATAGTGACAAAGAAATTGACAGGGCCCACATTGAATGAGATGATCAACTAACATGATATTTATAACATCACCATCACCACTTATCCTTAGTATAATAATTCAATTAAAGACATGAGAGTTATGATTGGAAACCTGATTGTAAGAAGAAAATCACCTCTAGAAGAATAATACCTTATTTTGTATCTGATTTTAGTTTCAATCACAATAACCAATTGACTATTGAGCCTCCATAGTTATTCTTGAATGCTTGATATTGTTGTTGAGGCATCTAACATTCCAAAAAGTGATTTGGATGGATGTATTTCCAAGCACCTTGATTGGGATGACTTCCGAATTTAGTTTCATTTCCTAATTATAAACTTCAAAAGCATGAAATATATATTCAAAATAAAATATTGAGATTCAAAGTCTATAAGACGAACCAAAAATTATCTTAGTTATAAAATCCGGATGTGGTTTTTTCTTCTTCCTCACTTGACCCCAAATTTGTCAACACCTCCTACAAAATTGGTGTATCAATAGAAATTTATATAAAGAAGTGATAATGAGTTCAAGGAGTGGATATGCATTATGAAGAATTATTAATAATATCATTAGATGCATGTGTATTCTACCATGAGTATGTGCCATTGAACTAAAAAGGACATATATACATTATGTAATTGATATAGATTTACCCAATTTAATGGAGATCAAATCCTTAAACATAAGATTTTTAGCAGAAATAGTATGAGTTGGTTTTGTAACAATACTTCCTACAAAAAACTACTTCAATTAAAATTATGATAACATACTTTGACAATAGTGAAAAAGTTACTATTAGAGGATAATTTCTTGTTAGGTACCTTCTCATTTACCTTCTTCCATATAATATTTTTGATTAAAAGAGGTGTTACAAAGATTTTCCTCATGTTTATATAACCCCTATATTTGCCAGGGATGTGATTTCTATCTGTAGTGACACAATGAGGATATTGTTTATCACTCTCTCTATATATGGATTTAGGAAACTTATATTTGATTGGCATTAACATATAACGTCAGACATATTTCATTCTACTACATTCAATAGTAGGTTTATCATTACAAAGAGGATCTCTTAGAAGGTTCCAATATATGCAAGCATTTGTTTATCATACATCTCCAAAGAAAGATAGTCAAACCTAATTTAGGGTGGAACTTCATATAGACTATGCTTCATTAAGGGAAGGAAATTATGCCATTTAATAAGGATTAATAAGCTTGTTCATAACTATCCATAGTCCCTACTCCAAGCCGAATTCAACATGACCAAGAGAAAATAAAAAGTTAAATATAGAAAAAAGGATTCCATAATAATCAAAATTGATTCTATAGTGTTATATGATAAGTAACCCAAGAACACATCCTTCTAGATAGTTTTACCAATGTCTAATTTCTCCAACGTTTTAGATCTATACTATATTGATCTACTTCCTTCAAGCTTGATTTTATTAGCTTTGGGGAAGTATCATCCTTTTCTAAAATAGTATGCTTTTTTTATGAATAGATGAGGAAGATAAAGTCTAATAATCCAATGGAAAAATAATGACTTTCTTCTTTTTCTAGATGTATTTCAATCCTCAAGGTTGATGTCAATGATTCCTAATTTCTAAAGTTTTCACTTTCCATCGTTCCCATTGTTGTTTAGGGTTTAGTTTCAACAAACTTAATTAGTAATCTTTGGTTAATGAAAACATTAATCATGGTTTTTTGATTTATCCATCAGTTTTATTTTTCCTGATTATCTATTAAGATATTAAAATAAATTCTTTATGATGAATAAAATAAGATTTCCATTTTAGAAGTATTTATTTCATAAAATGAATGACAATAGAGCAAAAATATTGCTTGAATTAGATCCCATCTAATATAATATCATTCTTGATACAAATTCTAGATTGCAAATTTAAAATAGATGAGCTAAGACTAATTTGAACCAAGGAAAATACTAATGGAGGGTAGTCATACAAATTATTTAATGATCATTTTACATTATGAAAAAAGATTTGGACCTTCAGTGGGGTCTAATTTTGCTAAGGATAAATTTGAAAACTTCAGTAAAAATTACATATATTTACTAGTTTAGTTGACCGAATAGCATGTCTAATCAACCAAGTAACTCCTAGACATAGTTTTTGGTGAGTGACAAATGTCAAATGAGGCATCATGCTATAGGAGGATAGTTTTTGGCAAGGGAAAATCAATAGTTGATGCATAATCACTATAGCAAGTCACTTCATCGACTAGGAATATTCTATTTGACTAATGATGGTAGAGGAGACTAACCTTTTCATAGCTAGCCGTGGAGAGTCAATAGAGGAGAGACTCTCTAGTGGATCTATTTGGTAGACTATGACTATTTAGAGTGAGCAATAGCCTCGAATTGATTGAATAAAGGGGCCAAATAGTGGAATTTAATAGAGATGGAAGTCTTCTATTCAAGGGTGGTCCACTTGCAACTGTTAGTCAACCAAGAATCGACCAATCATATGACTAACAATATATATACAACAAATTTTTAGCCAACTTTAAAAGTCCAACATTTTGTAAAATAATATACATCCTACTTAAGGAGTAAGCTCATTTTGTCTTTATCCATTAAATAAAAACCCTATAAATCACATTTTGGAGATTTTGAAGGTGAATTGAGGAGAAACTATTGGATCAGGGAAGAATAGAATAAAACCAGTAGAATCTAGTTATCATCAATACAAGTGTTTTAGTTCCATTTATTTATTTTCTACCTAAATAAAGCACAAAGTTGTCTGTGAGTTATGGATTAAAAATCTATGATCCTTTCCTCATCATCTCCTTAATCCTAAGGTTCACCCTATATACGAGAAGAACATGGAATGGTCAATAAGTGAGTGCAATTATCTCCATAACTAGGTTTTATATAATTCTAACATACACGTGAAAAATCCATATTGTTTTGTTTGCAATTTTTGAGCTTGGATACCAAATTTTAGATTTGTCGTTATTTCATGAATGAAGACATAAATTGTGATTGGATTCAATTTAAGATCGATCATGTATGTGAATCTCATAGAAATTCTAAGAATTTGAATATGGAAGCACTCACATACTTTGGGATTTGTAATAATCTCATACTACATAATATGCTTCTAATATTATGGTTGGATTGTGTTTTTAACAAATAATCCATGGTTTCTTATTGCATATTCAAATATTTCAAGATAATTTAGTGAGAAGAATATATTTCTATGGAACTCCAATTTTTTTAATATAAATTGTATATTATACAAATAGAATTGATGATTGAAATAAAATTAAATTAAAGAAAGTACAATATGAGATTGATCAACAAAATTTGGAACCAATTATACAATGACAATACCTGAACAACATAGAATTCACCACAAACGGTCTATATTATGAAGCAGTAAACATAAATACTGACTGATGGAGTCCATGACGACTTAGCCATAACATACCAATGAGGTTCACTATACTAATTATAGTGACATCCTCACCAATCGTGGACTCTGATGGTACATATTTTTACTATTTTTTAGTTACTACACAATGAGTGGGCTATTGTGGAACCATTGCTGTAGATAATATAAGCTAAGTTATTTGACTCTCTAGTTGAGTAACTAGGTTTAAAGTAGGAGGATAGATATCCATCTAGCTTAAATACATTTGAAGATAGACATGGTGGGCATCACTATAATATAGGGAGCTAGTTTGGTAGTATTGGTGTCATTGGTCTACTCTAAAACTTATAAAGTGAGGTCATAGCTTGCTTTACTTCTTTAATAAGATACACTTTCTATGGTCTAGAACATAATACCTTATGTAAACTGAGGTCATAACTTTCTTAAATGTAAGAATATATTAGCTAATTTAATTTAACTTATTACCTAATGGATCCATTTGCATCTTTTATCCTTCTTGTATAAAATAAGAATGTCTACTTGTTTAATAAACCTACAACTACCATGCTTTTCTGATGTTTGTTTCCAGTTGACCCAACATTCATATATCTTGATTATCCTATATAAATAGACTGCTCCACATGATGTGACATCGTCTTACATTCTACAACCACAATTTGTAGGTACATGTCAAAATCAATAGGAGTATCCAAAAGTAGATACATGCATGAGAAATAGAGACAACATGTCTAGATGAGTAGCTTATGTTAGATCATTGATCTATTAGTCTTCCTTTGGTCTTAGGAGTGAATGAGAGCATAAGAGAAGTTGTGTACTGGATGTAGTTTATGTAGCAATATTATTCAAGAATTGTTTGATATTTAGTTTCGTTGCTAATGCAAGTCTTGTTGTAAGAATTTATTTATAAAATCTTGATATTTAGTTGCTAGTTATGAAGATCTCATATTTGATCAGTAGAATGTTTTATCTCATTTAATAATATATTGAAAAGCACAAAGTCATGGAATGAATTCAATTAGTAGAAATTGAATGGTTAGTTTATTCTCATCGCTGGACGTGGGCATAATCCATAGTTCATATGTTTATGTCATGTTAACTCTAGTATTAGAGCATAGATTTAGGGCATGGACAGTAAGAAACCAATACTATTTTAGTATTTTCCCTAAGTATGGTTAATTAATATAAGTTTCTTATTATGGAAATGTAGATGGAAGGAAGAGGACAAGGTGAAGAACAATGTGAGACCTATTATGTTCTTGGTACTCATCCAATGGCTTAAAGGAATAAGATAGGGTTGACACAAGAATGAAGATGATGTATATGATCTTTTGGGAGATAAAAGAGAGGTACCCAAATGTAAGATAATTATCATCAACTAGTAAGGATTTCATTAGATCACATGAGCCAGTGAAGAAGTACATTGGAGTAGATTTATTCGAACTATATTTGTAATTATGTGTCATGAGTGGACCATACCTCTAGTGAATGTGTTTTCCTAAATGACTTTTCAGAGTCTAAGCATGTTGAACTTGATGTATATCTTCTTAAACATCATGCTGAGTGGTAGTAGAGAGGTATGAAAGATAAGAGAAGACTAGTGATGATCTAGAAGCACTTTGTAGATGAATTTTACACATTGTATTTATCTTCTACATTCCTTAGTAGTAACACTAGATTGTTACAAAGTATAGAATAGGCAAAATGACATTAGGAGAACTTTCTAACCTCAACCTGTACCTAATAATATTGGGAAGAAGAGAAGGTTCAAGGCATGTATGAATTTAGATATCAAAAATTATTTGTCAATGGTCAACAAAAGATACAAATCCAACTTTAAGGAGTTACTAGAACTTCATGGTAATTTGAGGAGGCATTTAATTTTTATAGAAATTAGAGGTTAGGAAGAGATATGAATATTTAGATAGAGGAGTACTAGAAAGTCATGGTCCATGAAAAAGAAGGCCTTTATTTTCGAAATTTGTTAGAGGACTTGATTATTTTGGAAGCATGTGATTCCTATCAACTGACATGGTTTCTTCATATTTTAGGGGCAAGTCTAGCCATAGACAACATGGATATCCATCTACATGAAAACCTTTACCTAGATCTTCTAGGAATAGATTATGTAAGTTACATGTCCATATACATTAAAGTGAACACCTTAAATTATATGTGGTAGTTCACATTCTGGTTAATGTTGGGGGGACAAATGGGCCACTTCAAGATAGATTGTCTAAGATACATCATACGACAACATAGAGTTCACAATCACTATTTTAGACACTGCAATAACATGATATGGTCATATGAGCATGCTCTTTAGTATCTTCTAGATCTAGAGGAGAAAAACCAGTAGAAATAATGGATGTTTTGGAAGAGGAAGACCTACATGGAAGTTCTTTCAATGACACCATACGAAAGAGTGGTCTCTCCAAGAGTTATAATAGAGGAGATTTTAAGTTTCAATAACATGCACATTCTAGATTTAATAGATTTTGATGTGACACATTTATTTATATAACATTCACTTGTTAGTAGTTTGAATCAAGACCATTATTGATCTTATGACTTGATATTGACAATATCTCTAGAAAAGTAGAACATTTTGACAATAGAGTGTCCTCCATGTCTTTGGACTTTTGTATGATACACTAAAAAGGTTAATCCCATAACATTATATATTAATTCCTATAATATTAACTTGAGTGTGGATGGTCTTGAGATGTAGTATGTTTAGTTGAACCACCAATAAAAGGAGTCTATCTTTTAGTAAGGTAGATTTTCACGTGTCTCCACTACATTTAGTAATGTCATACCTAAGTATTTAGTATTTAGTTGGTAGTTGACAAGATGTTGAGGAAGGTATGTAGAGCATGTATAGCACATATGATGGATGTAAAGAAAGATAAAGGGGACATCAACATCAAATATGTTCCAATTATATGTGAGTGACAATATGTTTCCATGTACTAGATTCCAGGTGTACACCCAGAGCGAGAGGTAGATTTTAATTTGAAACTCAAGAAATGCATCACCTTATATCTCTACCATCCTACCATATGGGATCAATGTAGTTAAAGGAGTTGAAGAATCCATTATAAGAATTTATCAACAAGGGATCTATTTAACTAAGTTCATCACCCTATAAGATCTAACACTCTTTGTTAAGATGAAGATTGTACTAGAATCTATGCATAGAAACAAACATTTGAATAAATATCACTGTAAAGAACATATATCCTCTACCAAGGATTGACAATTCTTTTGATCCCTTTCATGGAGTGAAAATATTCTCAACAATATACCTCAACTTAGGATATCATTAACTAATGATAAAGGTGTTATATTGCCCAAGTAAGCCTTCACAAATGTTACATGTATTGTAAGTTTGTGGTCATTCATTTTAATTGACAAATGTCTTATAGATTTGATTCATCTAATGAATAAAGTATTCAACTAGTGTCTGGATCAATTTATCCCATTTCTTATTGATTCCATTTTGTTTTAATTACAAGATGCTGAACAATAAGAGAAACACATGAGGATAGAGTTCCAGTTGATTAAGACAATTGTATGTGAAATTCAACAAGTGTAAGTTCTGGTTGGCTGAAATTTTATTTATTGATCATGTAATTCTAATACAAGGAGTCAACGTGGATCCTTCAAATATAAAGTATATGCTTAAGTGGGAACAACCTAATATGTCCAATAAACCCCTAAGCTTTATATGATTATCCAGATAATACCTGAGGTTCATTTGGAACTTCAATCTGACAAAGACACCTCTAACTCATATGACAAGAAAATAATTACCTTTTGTTTGATCAAAGGCATGTGAAAATAGCTTTTAAAAGTTGAAACAAAAGTTTACATTGACACACGCTTCAACGACCTCACTTTTCAACATTCCCCAATTAAGAAAGGACCCCAAAAGTTGAGAGCCATCACCTAAAATTCCCAAGGATCTAGATTTAGCAAATAACAAATACTAGTAAATAATTTCCATTAATTCAAATATTGTTTACAAGACTGACCAAAAAAAAATATTGTTTACAAGTTATACAATGATGCTCCTCTATAGATTTACATGAAATTCTTACATGATAACTATATGAGAAGAAGTATCTAGCTAATCCTCCTTTATTTAGCTTTAATACATTCTGGTAAATTTCATCTAATTCATCAAGTCTCGGTATCTTTATATATTGCATCTACCAAAATCGTGTGATACAAAAACATGGATCGGTATATCAAAATATACTATTTATGTGGGGTGCATGCAAGTAATATAACAACATATAATCCATCAATTACATGCAAATAAGAAATGGCATTTTATTCACATATTCTCATCTTTATGTGATACTCATAATGTCATTATAATTGATTGGAGTGTAAACAAACAACCAATAGTTTATTTGAACAATCTTCAAGAAACACTCGACAAACCTCGAAAATCAATATGGTGGGTAGTCATAACTGTAACCGTGTACCCTTTGTAGAACCATGTAGATCTTCCACTTATGCATTAAGAATATTATCCAATCAAGCAAGCAGGTCAAGCAATCAACATTTAATCTGTATGTATGTAAAACCTTAAGTCACACCATCATATTAATTAGATTGAACCCTACTCGGGTCCTAATCTAGGGTTTTGGGTTTCAGTAATGAATAGGGGCACAAACCCTAGTTCCAAAACATACATAACATCAGGTGAACCCCTAATTATTAGATTCATCATATCCTATCATTATGATCACTTATATTGGGTTCATTAAGCTTGTCACAAGTGATGATCTTTAACTTCAAAACCCTAGTTCATCATGTATATGGTTATTCATTTGAGAAATCCTAATTATCATTATTATTATTGTGATCATGTAAGATTAGAATTATGTTCATAAATAATAAATTACATCATGAATAAAATAATTGAAGGTATTCAACACCTAAATCACCAATTCTAGGGTTTCTATTTGCTATCACTAGTTAAACAAGGATTTGCCCTACTTTTAGAATTGGGATCAAAATTAGATATCTATTATATTTTATTTGTGTTCCTATAATTTTCCTGACTAGTTTGGTATACAATTTTTCTATTTTGGACAATCTTAACATTTACTACAATTTTTGGAAGGTATACTTAATAAAAAGAGAATACCTCATATGTTGGGTGATGTGGCAGGCACCTATTGGGCCACACCACTTTGGGACCCATGTATATATAGATAGGTGGTGCTACCCATACCTACCTTGAGCCTGAACAAGTCGATCTAGGGCCAATCCAGCTCAGGGCTCTTCTCCTTCTTCCTCCTTAGCCTCGTGCCTTCAGACAGACACATGCGCTCAATGCTATTTCTAGCACCACCTCCACACCATCTGTGATACCCCTCTATAGGGAAAACTAAGGCGTCTTCACCCAGCCTGCTCTATCTAGGTTTAACCATGAGTCCAACCACCCTACTTTCTCCATCTCCCTTGTTTCTTATAACAACACCACTACTCTACTCCATCGATGCCTAAAAATGCTCCCCCTCGTGTTGTATATCTCCATGAGGGTTCCAGGATGGGCGAGGGTGCCACTACAAATAAGTTCATGGGTGATCCAACTTTACCCTCTAAGAGCCCTTCATTGGCGGTGGAGTCCCATGGTTGGTCTTCCATTCGACCAACCTCTCACAGGGAAAGACTTGTAGTTCTTGACGTCTCCAACCCTACAACCAGACTTCAAGGAGGAACATCTCTTCATCATGAACCTATCCTAAAGGAACCCTTGATGCCCTTCACAACTATCCTTAGACGATGTAGTTTCTAAACAAGAAACCAATCTTTTTCATCTACATAACACATCAACACGTAAAGTAAGGCGAAGGGGAAGAAGATGATCTGTAGAGAGGAATTTTTGGGAGAGGGGAGGAAGGTTGGTAAGCTGTGTAGGAGTCAGACTCATTGAAATCCCTATCTATACCCTTTTCCCTTCTTTCCCTTCTCCTTGCCATCTAAGGAATATCCCAAAAATACATGCACGATTTTGATATAAAAACATTTCAAAAAGTAGTCATATCATGCAATACTAACTTGCCAATTCCTTTTACATATACACAAGTCCAAGCACTCCTTTCCTCATGCTAATCCTTTTTATCTCTCACAATTATGACAAAAAACCATGGGACAAAAGTTCATGGTTTTCAAAAAGGAAAACCTTAAATAGATTCCCAATATATATATCTACCCAACTTTACATGAAAATTCATAAAGGATAGCATACAACTATATGGTACATAATGGATAATCTAATTGTTAAAATGTTTCCCAATTCTTTAGGACTTGATGTTTTTATTTTATTGTCTCTCTTTAATATATTCCTTAAATCAATTATAGGAACTCATTAATAATTTTCTCAAATCATATCTATTGCTTGGGATCTAATGGGATATCTTTGATATAGAAAACTTTTTCTTTTAAACATTTCATAAAAAGCGATTACCATTATCTCATGGAACATGTTTTCCTCCCAATTTCTAGAATTCTCTTTCTTTTGTTATTATCCTCATGTATATCACAAGTTAGTTTATAGTAATGTTACTTGATGCCTCCAAACTTGTGTTGCCAAACTGGGTTAGATAATTACTCCATTAATTATTTAAAATACCATAAATCTTATTTCTTTTGGAAGCTTGCATAGTATCACATATTTCAAATTTTCAACAATTCATAAAGCAATTGCTATTTATTTATAAAAAATCTCTTATTTCTTTGTCTTACACCCCAAGTACCTATTTGCAAAGTAAATAGTCTCACGTGACTCACTTGGGCCATGGGTTGCATCCATGCCACAAAGTGGATAACATTATCATTCCATCAAATAATACCATTTGAGAATTTACTTATCAATTCATGCCTTATATTTATATAATTTAATTTCTCCAAATTTGAGGATATTATACATGCTTTGACCTTACCATAAATAAAAAAAGTTGTGTCATGTTATGATGATGCAGTTATGACAAGGTTATTATGCATCTAGACAACTAAATGAGACTGAGGAAGACTACTCTATACAATGATCTTGAGTCGATAACAATGATACATTCCTTAAAGACTTGCAATCACTATATCTATGATGAGCCATGTCAGATGATTATAGATCAAAAGATATTGAAGTACATATTCACTCTGAAGGAATTCAAGGCAAGACAACATAAATGGCTACTATCCATTTTTAAGGATTGAAACATAATAATTGTTTATCATATTAATAAAGCTAATATAATGGAAGATGATTTAGGTATAAATAGTTCATAAACTACATATATGTTTTCTATGACTTGTGAGATAAATGATCGATTTTGAAAGATGATAGAGTTAAGAGTATCATAAGAAGGTGTTTTGCAACACAAATGGAAGTTAGATTAATTTTCTACGATCAAGTTGGATAACTTTAACACAATGACATAGAATCGATACTATATGCACGATTTAGAAAAATAGACATGAGTTCAGTTATCCAGATTGTTATTTCTTGTTAAAAAATAAAGGTTGTGAGCACCAGATGATGTTAAACTTAAGAAGAATAATATGGAGAAATCACACTCTTCATCGTGTGAAATGCACCTATGCAATTCTAAGATGTATCCCAAAATTAGAGTGCATACTTGTGTCTTGGAATATGGATGAATATGTATCCTAGTGTGGTGTATAAATCAAGCCAAAACTAAACATTATAAAACCCACAATAATTCTATAACCACTTTCTATTTTTGTAGAAAAGTGGGAAAATATCACATTCGTTTTTTTTGGTCTACCTAGGTCACTACATGGCTTTTACTCAATATGGGTAATTATGGACAAAAATATTAATTTTGCTCATTTTATCACCATCAAGTCAACCTGAGATTCACCAAAGCTAGATGAGGACTACAATGATAGACTTTTTAGATTGCTTGAGATTCTATTATAAACTATATAGCAAACACATCTAAAATTTACTTCTAGAATATGGAATAAATTGCATCATGCCTTGGGAACAAGTTTGAAGTTCATCATTTTTCATCCTTGGACAAAGTGGGAATCCAAATAAACAATTCAAAACTCAAAGATATTTTTAGAGTCGGTGAGTTGTTGTTTGGCAGTAATCATATCTGCATTGCTATCTAATATAATTTACATGTAACTTACCATTTTAGCTTTGATGTGGCTTCAAAAAAATCTCTACATGGAAGGAAGTGTATTTCTTTCACTTGTTGGTACAAGGAAGTATAAAGACAGTTGTTAGGCCCAAAATTAGTAAACAAGACAACATCATACATATCTATAATCACACATCAATGAAAGTAGTCCATGCTATACAAAAAGATTATGTAGAAAAATGGTGTAGACTACTTGATTTGATATTGGAGATGAATGTTAGGTATCACCATTAGAAGGTGCATGAAAATAATTGTAAGCTAACTAATATGCACATGGAGCCAAATCTAATTATCCAAAGTGTTCAGACCAGTGTCATATAAGTTTCAATTCCCATCATATCTTGCCAATCTACATGATATAGTACAAGACTCTGTGTTAAAGAACTCCCATCCATATTTTTTGAAGATAGTGGGTCGAATTCCAATTTATCTTAGGTTAGACATTTCTGACATTGAAGGATCACTTTATATTCTTGATCATATGACATCCAAAGAAACATTTTGAGAAACTCTTGGTAGTTCAATGACTTAAAAGTTATATAGACGACAACCAAGAATAGGAAATACATATTTGTATTTAAACCATGTATCTATAGTTACATTAGTTTCTAAGAATAAAATACCAAAAACAAAATAAAATGATAAAAGAAGATAATAATCTATTTAGAAAAAGAAGAAAGTACACATTACAACACAATGAACCAAGTAGGACCAAACCACACATAGCATGGATGGTAGCGACATACATGCATTTTTTTATAAATACCAATGCACAAATAAGCCCAACCAACCTTAATTTCTCATGCTCCTGCTTGGCCCACATCACCTTTTTTCTCCATGAACCTTTAGGTGAATCCCTATTACAATAAAAGCAAGCAAAATGGGACTAATGCTGAAAATAGGTTCTAAAGTGCCTAAAAAGCACAACATGAATCTAAAATTCCCATGCATATTTCATAACTTCAGAAAACCATTGGAGGAAAAAAAACTAAAGTATGTCTCATATAATAGGTTGTTGTGAATACAAACCTTACCGAGATAATTTATTTACATTCAAAAAGACTCGATCAACTACATATTGTACAATATTTTGAAATTTTGATTTATGCAATATCTGCAAAAATTAGATGGACATGATGTCACATTCCTATAAGTGTCTGCATTACCTCCTTCACATGAATCTATGTCATTAGTTCTCTAATGAGAAAACACAACTCATATAAACCCCGCCTCATGTTACACTCACATAATAGGAATCTTCAAGGGTGTAGTGTCTAGTCTTACACCTAGCTACATATATATCAAATCCATCAAATGAAAAGCTCTTTCTCCATCAAGAAATACCATAGAAAAAATCCTATGGGAAGGGTGTAGAGTAGAAACTCCCAGATTGCACTTCCTTCCAAACATAGAAACAACGCAGTTATCCTTTGAACCGGTCCTCATGATATGGCCCAAATTTTTATCAGTAGGGTTCCACATTACAACAAAATCATGGGTAGAAGACCCACCCCACTTTATGAATGGAATATTTATGTTCTAACTAGACAATTTTTGAGAGGATAAAAAATAGTCTCCAAACATCTCACAAATTATACGGATATCACACCTTAGAGAATGAAGTTTCTCACCTCTTAATACCTCAATACCATTTAGATTTTACTTGGGGGGACCTTAGATTGCCTAAAATTTTCTATTTGTTCTATTATCACAACGGATGCCATTTTAAAGAATTGGCTTAAAGACATAAGAAAATTAAATAAAATGGTTTTGAGCCAATCATCTTTGACAAAATGCTGAATCTAAATATATAAACTCAACATCCATAGTGGATATAGCCCTCATAGTTTTCTCAGTGAATTTATAAGAATGTGACACATCACAAAGGTAAAACATGTAACCACCAATATGCTTTGTTACATTAGAGTAAAAAATTCCACTTGTTAGGTGTTTGTTTCATACCATACAAAGATTGGACCATTCTACACACTTTGTGTTTTGGTCCAATAACTACAAAACTTTCAGGTTGATTTGTATGTATCTCTCCCTTAAAATCACAATTATGAAAGTTGTCTTGAATTCATTTGATGGATTTCAAGTTTATATATAATTGTTAAGACAACAAAGGCACATATGGAGGTAATATTTATCACATGATTATATGCTTCAAAATAAGAACACTTTCTTTTTGTTTATGAACTTTAGATACATGTTAAAACTTTATCTAAATAAGATAAGTAATCAAATGTTTTTGAAACTCTAAGACCAATATATTAGTTTCTTTCCATTTTTGTAGTACTTTTATGACTCAATATGCATGTTTATCTAGTTACAACAGTAATAGAAATGATTTGCGGCAAAAACCTACGTTTAGTTTTTCAAGCAAAAATTTACCTCTATTTCGTGTAGTTGATACATATGATAATAAAATATGAGGATAATATATAAATCACCAATTGAGAAAATACAAAGTAACTAAGCCCCTAATTACTCAACAGAAAACTATGTATATGGTAACTAATGAATGCAATTCATGTGAGATGACAATTTACCTTAGTAAATCTAGAAATATGCTATAGAAGTCTAGAATTACACTAGATCCTAGTGTATTTAGATGCTTTTGGGAAAACTTGATCTAATATTGGTAAAGAAGTTAACCAATCTATAGGAAGATCAGAGCAATTTAGAGGTTCGAAGGGGAGAGTAGATTAATGTTAATATGTTAGTCACCAGAGATGTCTTGAACAAGTCCATTGATTAACAAAAAAAGTTAGGCCCAACTTTAGGGGATGATTTCTAGACTACTGACCACCTACCGACTTTTGAGTGTTCTTTGATTAAACCAATAGTTGATTGATTAGTTATAGATCAGAAAACTAATTGGTGTCTCATTTTGGAGTGCAGATGACCCTTTTGGGTTGGTTTACTGAGATGACCAACTTGTGTTAGTCTACCAACTAATTAAGTAGTTGAATGAAAACTATTTCAGGATAAGTAGACTATTAAAATGAGTCTAAATTGGAAACAACTATCTAAGCATTAAGCATACACACAAATTTGATCCCTAACTCTTTTATAACCTACTTAAACTATTTTTAAACTTGAAATACTTAATAGTATTGAGGGTGATTGGAAGAGTTCTTCTTTTTGGGTGAATTCCAGATGTTTGTTTATGTTAAGCATGTACTAGTATTAAAAAGCATGATTTACAATTCTTCTTTTCTATGTTCTATAATACTAGCAAACATTGTACCGTGTTGAAACTTAGGATTACTTATGAAAGAAGCCCTAATACTATTCTTTGAGTGATAAAAGATTCAAGCATCGAATCTTAACCTTATAATATTTAAATGTTTTTTGAAGCTCATTAATGTACCTGAGTTGGACAGATATTGTATATATACTTGCAACTGTTATCATACATTTTAGTAGGTAACCTTCATACACATAATGCTACACCTTTAATACAGAAATATGACTTACATTGTAGACTATTATAAATGGAATATATGTATATGCATATTAGCAAACCTTAGAAATATATATATGAATATGTATCTAACTCTAAAACTGATTTAATAAAAATTTGTATATACCATATGCCACTTTAATTAATCAACTTCATAATCAATCAGGCATTAAATTAATAAACGTCATGCATATGAAATAATAGTTGGAATGTGGATAAACACCTAAGAATGCATAAACTAAAATTTTCATACAAGTTGGGACATGACAAGTTTCCATTATTTAGATGAAACTATATGTAACGCCCACTCCAAGTACATACATGACAACGGAAGCAAACCCTATGTTGTCCATTACATGGGTCACTTGGCTTGCAGAAACATTACAAAACATGATATGCATAGAAAAAAGATAAATGAGACACCTTGCATTTATTGGAAATCTTGATTCATACATTGTTCTTTTAAAGAGAAAACTAATAACATAAACTAATCTCATTACTTGAACTAACATCTACTACATGAAAGGTAGTACGAATCCATGACATAATTCTCGTTTGAAACTTGATACTGGATCTTCTAAGGTGTGAATGGCACCCCACCAAGCTAATTCCTAGAAACTTCCTACTTTGAAGCACTCACTTCAATTTCCTTTGCTGCTTGATCTAGGGACATATCATCCCACAGTCATACGAAAACAAAGACACACATTAGTAAGTGACACTATACATTTTATAAGAACTGAAAATAAGCATGTATAATTGACTTGAAAGAAAACCTTGACATGAATTTTATTGACACATTCTTGACTACATGATTCATGAAGAATTTAATAGTAATATATGATTCTCTCTCTATGACTCCCACTTAAGAGCACATGATTTCTAGGAAAGCCCATAATTCTAGGAAAGCCCATAATGGCACAAATGCCCATGATTTGGCTATAACAACCCATAATTGGCACAAATGCCTATAATGACCCCTTGAGGTCCATAATTCAAGAAGCATATAAAAACTAATTCAATTCTAATTAACTTGATCATTAACATGACTTTAGCATTAACATTAACATGATCCTTGAACATAACATGATGGGATTTATCCCTCTTGAAACCAAAACTTTATAATCCATTAATCATTGATCATTAATCATAATCTCTAATATTAATGAACATGATAACCATACCACATAAGATATAGCAAACATCAATCAATTTATATGTTGAACATGACTTGAGCACTAAACTTGAAATTGAAAGCATAATTCCTAAATCATACACATCATACAACTCAACCAATGTAAATATGTATAGTAGTATGACCCGCTTACCTAGGGGCAAAGTAGATCCTAAGTTGGTCTCTCTGATCTTTGTTACTCCTACGTTCTTGAAATTACATGATTTATATTAATGATCACCTTATTTAGCATCCTAAACCCTAATATAGGTGTTTTTAGGAAACATGGTCATGGATGACTAAATTAGGGCTTGGAGACCATAAAATCAGGTTCTTCATTAAAAATATGTTCCAAAGACTATTTATTCATATTTTTTGATCACCAGTTGAATTACTATGAATTAATGAAGAATAGACCAATGAAAGCTCAAAGAAAAGCCAAGTGGGCAAAATCAAAACCTTGCAGCTGCCTAACTGGCCCAATCACATGACACCATGTGGATCTTGATGCTCCCAGATCCATCACGTAGCCTGAGGAGACAAAACGCCACAACATGTCTAAAGTACCCCTAATGGCGCGACGCGGGAAGAAGAATCTGCGAGGGCAGATTCGTAAATATATACCCTAGATTGTCATGTTTGACTATGATGACCACCACAATGATGGAGAATGAAATCAATGATCCACACCTACTCTTGCAATAGAGGACGAGTGTTTTTCACATCAGAATAGGACTTATCGAGTCACCCTAGTATGAGAGACCCCTTACTCGAGTATCAGGGGCGTCTAGGGTAGAGAAGAAAGCCTCCGCCATGCTTGGATAGAGGAAGGATCTGGGTAACAAATAAAACAAAACAAAACACCCAGAAACAGAGATGAGAAACAGTCCATGGCATCAAAATGGGGACACGACCAAAGGAAACTGCTCACTGGATCAACCGAGTTGTGAGGATTTCTCGCAAGGTCAGAAATTGAGGTAAAAAGGGAAAAAGCAACTACCTCATCTTGGGTTGAATTCAAGGTCCTAAAAGCTTCCTGGAACCCCGCTAAAGGATTCCCAACAACCATAATCTGTCATGAAGGTATGAATCCCAACGTCGTGATCCATCTTGGTTGTCAATGATGGACGAGTATGTATGCAGTGCTTGGGTGGTATCCATGGAGAAAAGAGGCTATAGATCTCTTTATGTGGATCACAATATCATTGGGGATGTCTCTTTTATAGGTTTTAGTGTCTAGCGGAGGTTGGGTATCCTGTGAAACTTGACAAAGTGGCATGGAAAGGTGGTGTGTGTTGATTGAGAGTTCTAGGGCATGAAACCTTATTGTATCTGGTATGGGGGAGATTGGAAAGATGTGAGGAGATCATTGGTCCTCACTAAAGTGCGGTGGGGAGAGCGAGAGGGAAGGCGAAAAACTCTCACTACTGTAGAGTCCCACAACGAAAGTGTCACATGTGAGGGAGACACATCCCCAATGTCTGATGAGTCCACGTAGGTTAGGACTGAAAAGTGGTCATTCGGTCCAAAAAGGAATGTAAATAAAATGCTGATAAATAAGAAATTAGCTTAGGATGATAAAAACCAAAGTTTTACATTATAAACTATATAGATTTTTATCTAATTAATTTAGGTGTTCAAATGAAGTCCAATTGGCTTAAAATTTTAACCATAAGTTAGTTAAGAGGTCTAGATCCTTTCTATATGGTCAGATTTAGGTTTTGTACAAGTTTTAGTCATATTTTCCATATAAGTCATTAAACTTGATTTTAATGCATTTAATTGATTAAATAAGTGGCAATCACCTTCCTTTGCGAGACCTAAGTCCAAAATCAAGATAAACAAAATTTGTCTTCATATCACATTCATTTCGTGCCTTATTGAGAAACTTTTATGGAGGAGAGAGAAAAGAGAATTAATACCTACTTTCCTTTTATATTAAAGTCATAAAAGTAGGAGGAAAACTTCTTGGTCAAGGTATCTACTCCATCATTATATTTTCGAATTCAAAGCCTTTTATCTTTCCCTCTAAACCCCTTTTAAGCATTCTTTAAGAATAGGAGAGAGAGAAAGTGAGAGGATAAATGATTAATTCCTTTTATGAATAAAGGGCTATTTTAATCATAAAGGAATTAAAGGATGCATTTTCATTTTCTTTCCATGTATAAAATTATATAAAGAATTCAATAGATGGGGAGATTTGCATTGAAGACCAACTTTTATATTTTTACATTTGAGATTTTGCAAAATATAACCTGAACTTATATTATTTAAAATTTGGGATGTTACACTATACATGTGAACTTAACAATAAATTATAGAGAAAGTGATGAGAAAATGTAATTGTTAAAAACTTTCCACATGTGTTGTAATATGAAAATAAGTCTACATCTCATGTATAGTAACTAGATGTGGGTTGTCATGATTAACATTGATAGACCATCATATACTAAATGGCCAATAAAGTTTCCTGATATGGAAAATAATGTTGAATTTTGATTATAGACATACTACTTAGTGTACATGGTGTTTTTCATATTAATTGGATGTGGTTAATTACCTTGAATAAATTGTAGAACATAATATCAATATAAATGAAAAAAGGAATTAATATCAAGTTGAAGCATATGGATTTCCCAAGATTTTTTGCTATCACACCAAAAGTTTGGTTAACCCCGACCCCTCTTTAAGAAGACTTAGACACATGACCTTTGATTTGTCTGCTACCTTTCATAGGATATAACAAATATGGAACAATAACCCTCAACCTTCTCTTTCTCCTATCTCCCTTTCTCTTGTTCCTTGATTCTTGATTTTTCATCCATTGGGTTCTTCATACAAAATTGCATATGCTAACCCCATCCTTCCCCATCTTACTCATGCCCTAGATGGAAGCTCTAAATCTCCCCTCTATACCTATTCTTCCCAGTCCTTTCAGAAGCAACAATTCCAAACATCACCTATATAAGAATGGTCCCCATGCATAACCGGACCCTTTAACAACCTCATCTCCGATTTAGTTGTGCTAATACTCCCTTCACACCTCCACCTAACCCTGAGTTTCTCCTCCATAAAATGCGTTAGGTATTTTTTACACACACCAAGATACCTCAATTCTACATACATGAAGTTTCCTTCTGGCCTCTATAACCTTGTGTGACGTTTCCTTCTTCACTTTGGTGAATGATCCTTTATACCCAATATTGGGTTTCCTTACCTTAGAAGAAAACTTCAATGTCATGCCCAACAAGCTGATGGCTTAGTTTGATACTCTTTCTTGGAGTTCATGGATCATCTCACACCCTTAATTTACCTATTCAAGATACCTACCAATGTTTCTCTGATTCATGGTTTCTATACATTATTTTTGTCCTCTAGGACAATGCTACCATTTTGGTTGATCTTTGGTGTATTTGTTTGACATATTTTCCTTAATGAAATTTTGATGAGGACCACGACCATTTTTCTTTTGATGTTTGATGGATTATATGGGTTTCACAAGTAGCTTCCATGGTAAAAAATGGCAACCTTGTTGCCTTTGTTCCTCTAGGCATGCCAGAACCTCAAGTATAGGTCTTTGTGTTCGGTACAAGAAGTGGAAGACTTCTATGATGCACATCATCAAACATTTTTTGAGTTTCATTGAGCTTGATATGATTGCATCAACTCAGTATGTTGTTCTTTTAGCATTTATTTCTCAAATAAATGGAAGCTTTAATTTTCTAATCTTACTCTCCATATTCATATATCGTCACAGATATGATGGGTACACCATCATTTCTGTAGTTTTATTTCCTAATGACATGTACACTTTCAATTATTTAGTTGTACTATATTGATCTATCAAGCATCAACAAAATAACACATGACATGGGGACACTAAGATTTTTTTTGCTTGGATTATCAATACTAAAATTTTGCTAAGTGGTATTACCTTGGAAAAACCATAGCTAGTTAAATAAGTTAGAAAACTAAGTAAACATATGATATAATTAAAAAAAGATATTTATTAGTTTGGTTTGGGATTCTCAACCTTAGCTAGACCAATATCAAAAGTATATTTCTAGGGTTTTACATTTGGTGGAGTTTAATCCTGAGTTCACCTGAATATTTTTAGGTGATTTGAGATGCTAACAATTGGACTTAAGATCTAATTGTGAACCTTTAGGTATGGACATCAGATATTTGCATCTTCCCAATCATAATTTTGGAATTTATTGACTTCAAAATCCTAATTTGCTTTATTGAGGCATAAATACTTAATTGGTTAGTATTTTCATCCTTCTCAAATTTTTACTGAGAGATCCTTCGCCATGATTTACTTCTCCCTTCCTTGACACTCAAATTGTTGAATATTTTCTTTAGGTCCTTTGACCCAAATGCCATTATATGGATGTTCACATACCTTTGTACTTGAAATGATATGAAAAATGAATAAACGTTATTTATTTCTATTTCATTTGCATGTAAGATTATGAGACTATTATCATCTCATCTAATGGTTCTTATGCACAACCATACATAGTGGCTCACTATTTCTGCTTAGGCTGTCATATTTTGAGCCACTTATATATATTGGGCATGCTATTTCAATCACAATGTGCCACTTTCACGCAAATTTGGCTTGGGACCCTATGTTGTCTTGACCTTACTATACATAATCTTAGTCTATATATGGTATACAATAGTGTTGTATTTGATGTAATTGTGAAATGATGTAATAGGCAATAACTTCATATTCATTGATTATCTCTTAAAGGGAGATGCCTTATTCTCATGCTGTCATTCTCTCATTATCATTTCTATATAATTTTCTGCCTACTTGCTTATGTCCCTCTCCTTGCATGGAAACAATTTCATACTTGTACTTTACTTTGTAAATATACAAATAATGATTTATTACACATACACTAGTATTTTATTGACGCACTATATTTGTGTCTCCTCCCTATTCAAGGCGTTGTTCCCAAAACCTCCCAGGTGTAGGTTACTAGACAAGATGACTCAGGAGGAACATGTACTGGGAACACAAGCTTCTAGGATATCTTGGTATGGTCAAAATTCCCTCTACAACCAGCCCTTTTTATAAATTATATGTAACCTTTTCCTTTATGTAATGCATTCTTGAGGAGAGAACAATGTGTAACAGTGATAGCATGGTAGTTAGATTTTCCACTACTACTAAATGAATTGGTTTGATACTTGATATTTGAAAAATTAAAATCCATCTTTTCCATCATACATAAAAGTGTGTTTCAATTACAATAGGTTTATTACTCATTAAGTAATGAGTGTATTCCCTCCTGATCCCACTCATTACAAGTATTGTATTAGAGTTTTACCAATCGATCAATCTAACAATTCCAAGTTCCTCTATTTTTGTTATGATTTGAACAGGTAATTAGATGAACCTATTGAGGCTGTCAAGGGTTCTACCCTAAAGTCATGGATACCAATTATGGTTCAATGCTTACTTGAGTTAATCTTTCCTTCTTCTGAAACCCCTTTTATGGTTGACACTCATCATATGGTAACTGTAATAACCTGTACTCTCTCTTTAGTAAGTGGAAAGCTTTCACAATTATGGACTATATCTCTCTGTGGTAGCCCCTACTTCTTGTCATAATGGGGAATTCAATTCAAACACTATAGATCTTAGGGTACGTTAAGCATTCTTATCTAGGTTAAACTCTAGTTTCCCACCTTAACCCCCCTTTTGTCTTCAAATTGTGCTATGAATTATGTTCATTTTGAAACTATCATGCTTAAATAACAAAACTTGAACCAACTTAAGTTCTAGATTTACTACGTCCATTTTGCTAAGTAATAACCTACAGTAACTCCATTATAGTTAGGCATGCATTGCCTTCAATATGGATTATCTTCATTATATTTTTCCCTTAGACCTTATCACTTCAAGTCAAGATGACCTTTTCCCTAGAGTTTTAGATCTTTATAGATCAACTTCAGTTTAGGAATGAGATAGAGTATCAAGTAGATGCCCCTAGGAGTTGATCACTCTCATCTTCATAAATTAAATTGAATGCCTAGTTAATACCCTATGGAATATGGAGACATGCTTACCTAGATGGACCATCTGCTGACTTATGATCCCATATGGTTTATAGAGACATAGTTGTAGTAAAGTATCCAGATTGGGAAGACCTAATCTCTTCCCATGATAATTTGGTAACCACATGACTCCCCAATGTTCCATGATGAAGTTATTTATTTCATGCCTGGATAGGTTATGATTACAATGAAGTGGTAAATAGTGGGTGATGTACCATATAAGGACCTACTAAAAGTTGATATCATGTGGGAAATGTCATCAGTATTCCCTTCTGGATATTTGAAAAATTAGACTCTCTTGGTGGAATGAAGTGAAGGTGAAACAATTAGTGTAGATATGATCTAGTGACTTTTTGTGACTCGGTTCTCATATGATTTTGGCACCATTTTTAGATCTTAATGACAAAGTTTTCATGGTTAAACGTATGTTTGTTACAATACTATATGCAAAAATGGACTTTTGAGTGGATTTTATAGATCTGAACCAAGTCACAACCAAATGAAGTTTTAAGTAGTAGAGAAACCCCTTAGTGAGGACCCTCCTGACTTGTTTAGTCATCCTAAAACACGAGACCTAAGTGTGGAACAATAAATAAGAAGAGAATGGACATTTATGACTTAATTAAATTACCTTTTGACTCCTTTTAGGTTGGTTATCAGTTGATGTTTCTAAGGATGGAGTCTTGCACCCTTTAGTCTTTAGGATTACTGTTTCATATTTATATTTTCATTAATTTAATAATGGAGTACACATAGTACCTCTTGGGTAACATTATTAGTCAACGACAAACAAAATAGGATAAATGCATAAACCTTTCTAGTTTACCATCACATGAACTAGTGGGATAACTGTGACTTGTTAAATAATAATTGTATACTTATCAAAAACTTGCAAATTTAGGTAAGAAAAGTTTTTAATTAGGAGAAACTAATTTATTAATAAAACAAAAGGAATATTTAATAAGAAAAAAATTAAGTGACTTATCATATTAAGAGTTTGAACTATATGCTCCATGCCCTATTCACTATAGGGGTAATAATACATGTGAGTTTACATTGTCAAAGAGGCTAACACATTGAGAAGTTTCTGTATCCCCCCACAATAATTATAAATTAAGTGATGAGGTTTGGGTACACCCTTAATTACAATTTGATCTTCTGCATATGTGTAGGTAGTGGTATTTCATAATTAGTTAGCCAATGAACTTCCAAAATAGTAATGATTATATGCAAATAGTAATAGATTTTGGTAACTAAACCCTCATTATATGTATTAACCAATATACACATAATATAATATATTAATAACAAGTGATAATACTAAAATTGTTGTCTCTACTATGTGTGGGAAATCAAGAATTTAGCCATTTTTGAGAGCTCAATGATCCTGGGTGGGACTGCCTAGCTTTGGTGCAAAGAAGACTTGAATTGTCTTGAGTTCCATACTCGATCAATTATATAACTTCTCATAGATGTTTTGATATCCTTTATTTATATACAATTACTTGTATAATTCTATACTCCTTGCATAGAAAGTATATGGACTTTTGTCCTTAGGCATGGTGTTGACCTGCTTAAAGTAATAATAATGAGATGCTCATGCTTGGTTGATAAAAAAACTTGAACCTATGGTCAAATATGTGAGGTCCTATAGTGAACTGGTTTCATGATCTAGTTACCTCATGTTCATATTGTAGAAAGTAATAATCTTTTGCAAATCCTATTATATCATTTTATATAATTCCAACATGTAAGAAAATATTATGTATGGAATTTTTGTATGCAAATACGATCTCATAAATAGAAACACAATGAGCATAATGATGTAGAAAATATTATGTATGGAATTTTTGTATGCAACTATGATGTCATAAATAGAAACACATTGAGTATAATGATGTACGAACATCTCAAGTATTGATTAATTTTTGTTAATCAACAACCACTTTGAGAGGGTTAATTGATAATCACTAATAGGAGTGAAGTAGTATTCATTTGGGAGTAATATAGTGAGATGTGAAGAAGCATTGCAAAGACTCTAAACTCTCCTCAATTGACCTAGGAAATTGCAATACTTTTAAGGAATGTGATATTGAACACTAATTAGTTGTATTAGTACACTAGGTTATGCATGGATTTTTTTCATGGACAAAATTATCCTAATGGGGATGAAGTGCTCTAACATACCAAACCTACAAATATTTATCCAAGAAATCCTGATACTATGATTGGAGTGAGAATAAATTCAAGGTTATCATTTTGACCTAGTATTATCTAAATGTGCACTAGAACTCATTGTGCATAAATTGGGAATATAGTGTATAGTTAGATGTGACACTCAACCCGAGCTCAACAACACACCCTCGTACAAATAATGTGAGACCCTTTGATATGATAAAATGACGTATATTATTAACTATAATAAATGGAATATATGTATATATAAATTGATAAACATTTGAATGATATGTGAAACATGCATTTAATTCTAAAACTCATTTAATATATTATTGCATAAACTAGATATCACATATTTTATTAATAAAATTAATAAGGCAAGTGAGGGATTCATACTAATAAACATTTATGTATCTAAATAAATAGTTGGAGTATGAATAAAACACCCAGGAATATACAAATTGGACTTTTAATACCACTCAGGTAATTTAAGTTTTCATTATCTGCATGAAACTTTGATGAGCACACTTAATGTAAAATTGGAGTGAAATGAGGTATTTCAAAAAATATAATTACAAAAAGATTCTCCTAATGTAAGGATAATCCCAAAACAAGTGAAAATCCCAATTATGAAACTAGATATTAATAATCAGAATAGGAATATTTACAACATTACTAAACCCCTAATGTTAAAGATTGAATAGTATATTCCAAATGTGGGAGCACATGTTAAATTTGGATTCTAAAGATCCTAACTTGTCTAGGTGTAATTATTCATAGATATTGGATGAGGTTAATTACCTTCATAAAATTATAAAATAAATATCAATATAAATGAAATAAGGAATGTGTATCAAATTTGATCAAATGTATTTTCTCTTTCCAGTGAGGTAGTAGCTCAGGTGGTAAAGATACATACTCCTCAATGAAGGTACCTGAGTTCAAAATCCATGTTGTGCACTTTAGAAATGAACTATCTTGTCATGCAGGCTGGACCACTTGTGATATAGATCCCCCCTCTAGTGTGTAGGTAGATGAGGATAGACCAAGAGTTTACACTACCGCGGTGAGGTCACCAAGTTTCAATTCATCAGGGGTTGTTCCCACATCATCTAAATGTATTTCTTTAGATTTTTGCAGACGTACCATAAGCTTTGGTAAACCCATAACTATTTTTATGTGGAATCACACACATTTCCCTAGATCTCAATCGTGTAACCTTTGATTCATCTCTTACATGTGGTAGGAGACCACCAAAAAGGAACAATAAACTCCATTCTTTTTTTTCCTACTCCCTCTCTATTCTTCCTTGATTTTTCCTCCACTATTTTCTCTGTACAATTTTACATCTACCGACCACTATTTTCCCCATTTGAATAAGGCCCTAGATGGAAACCTTAAATCTTCTTACTATCCCTCTTCTATAGTGTTTCTGGAAGAAACAATGCCAAACCCCACCTATAAAAGAATAGACGCCAAACATCAAAAAACCCTTTAACAACCTCCTCTTGCATTCAATTGTTGCAAAACTACATTGACACCTTCACCTAACCCTATCTCCCTCCTCTACCTCCTGGGTTAGGATTTTTCTATGCACGTTGAGATACCCCAAAATACCAGGCACATAGTTTCCTCTTGATCTATACAACCTTGAATGAAGCTTCTTTTATCACTTTAGCTATGAATCTTTTATCCCCACCTTGGGTGGCCTCGCCTTTAGTAGTAACCTAAATGTCATTCTACAACACTCTAAGAGCCTTGTAGATTGTACTTGCTCTTCCTTAGAGTGATCCAAAGCTCATCACATCCCCGATTTCCCATGTTGAGGTACATATTTACTTAATTTTCGGTTGATGTGCATTTTGATTATCCTCTTGGACAATTTTATGGTTTTGGTTGACATTTGATGTGTTTTTTTGGACATATTTGCCTTCACATGTAATTGTTGCTTCAAGCCTTAAAGGATTGATTAGGCTTTCAAGAAGCTCCCTTGGTTAGAAATAGTAGCAAGGCTGCCACAATTCATCCAAGCACACTAAAATCTCAAGTTTGAGGTCCTAGGGTCTGCGAGGTGATGCTGAAGCCTTCTATGATGAGTATGATAAAAGTTTTGTTGAGTTTAATATGCTTGCATAAAATCCCCATATTTTTCTTTGAGAATTTACTAACTCAGAACAATGGTGTTTTCCAATGTTACCCTCTCCATGTTCATATATTTTCACACCTAACATGGGTTGCACCATCATTATCTCATTTTTATTTCATCTCAACACATGGCGTTTTAAGTAATCAATTTTACTATATTGCCTTATAATAACTCAATGAAATTGTGATGTGGGGATGCTGAAGTTTTTTGTTGGAACTTTGACATTACATATAAATTAAATCCTTTGAACTTAAAAATAGTAAGTTGAAAACTAAGTAAAAGTATGTTTTAAAATCATGAAAATGAGATCTATTGATTTGGTTTGGGTTTCCAACTCCTCCAACAACTATTAGATTCTCAATCTCAGGGGAAAACCCCTAAAAGATTAGATACAATGCCCTGTGAGGGTAGGCCAATGGATGGCCTTTGTTTGAGACACAAAAGATCCATCATGGAGGGTCGAGTCAAGGGAGGACACTATCCTCTCCCTCTTCCTTGTTTTCTATTACTTGTCATTGGCTTTCTTTTTGTCTCCTTAAGTGTGAAAGAGGGAGGGGTTTTTAGGACCTGAGACAAGAACTCCAACTAACATATCCCAGTCATCATCAAAATAAGAGGATTCTAATATGAATCTATCTCATTAACTCTTCCATTTCCATGCAAAAGGGGAGAGGAGCCTAGTTTCATGGAAGCATACATCCTAAATAGGTCATTTGAATGATGGAGTTGACTCAAAATCCTCTTCTTTTGATGATGATTGGGATATGCCAGTTAAAGTTATTGGCCCCACTCCTCAAAAATCTCTCCCTTTCTGAAATCCAGGGGGCAAGTGACATAAATTAAGGAATAAGGATGAGGGGATAGCATGAACTCTTGATGCGACCCTCCATAAAGACTGTTTCATGTCCTGCAATAAGGGACATGCATTTGCCTACCCTCATGAGGCATAGCATCTGATCATTTAGGGGTTGGCCCCTGAAATTGAGAATATAATTATTGTTCCATGAGTTGGAAGCTCTACACTAGTTGAAAATTGAGGAGTTCGATTGGGGAGGTTGCTCTCCTACATAGATTCATGCTTTGGCTGCCCTTTTCTAATTTTGATAAAGAATTCTAGCTCATCTTGGGAAGTACTGGAAATAACTAAAATGAAGGGGTCCATGTAGCAGCAATGCCTGCCCATGGAGCAACAAGGTTGACATCTACTACACAAAAAAAGAGAGAATTTGCTTGAAATAACAACGCCTCATCACATGTATCATTTCTTCTACAACTTACAAAGAGCGAGGCAAGAGATCCACTTTTGAGTTGGCTGTGGGACAACAACACCTAACTCTCAGATGCATACATTGATTCCTTCCCTACTCAATTTTGTGTCTAATCCTACTCTATGTAAGTGGTAATTTAGATAGCATGATGGTGTGGGTTCTCAACCTAATTGGACTAAGTGCAAATATCAACTTTAGGGCTTGCATCTAGTGGAATTTAACCCTAAGTTCATGTGAATATATTATTAGGCAATTTGGGACTCTATACATCAAACTTAAGATCTAATTTTGGACCTTTAGGTATGGACATCAGATTCACAAATATTCCCTATTTTAACTTGGTCATTTGATTGACTAAAACACTAATTTCCTTTAATGAGGCACATTTACTAAATCTGTTCTTATTTGCAACTCTTTTGAGATTCTTATTGAGCTATTCTCTATGTTATTAGTTTTTTCTTGGATAATCACATTGTTGATACCTTATTTGTGGATCTTTTAACCCTATATGTTATGATATGGATGTCCACATCCCTTCATATTTGAAATGATTTGATAGTCTTTGTTTGTGGCATTCTCTTTGCAACTAAGATGGTTAGACTAATATTATCACTAGTAGTGGTTCTTATGCACGACCATACATAGGGGCATACTATTTTCACAAAGGTGCACTATTTCCACCCACTTATTTATGTTGGACATGCTCGGGTGTGCTACTTTCACCTAACTTTGGCTCAGGATCTTATGTTGTCTCAACCCTACTTCAGATAGTCTTTGTCTACATATAATGTAAGCATTATTGTAATTGTTCTGATTGTTAAATGATTTATATGGAAAGAACATAAAATTATTTAATTATCTCGTTAAAAATGCCTCATTCTCTTATTTACATCTAATTTACTCTTTAAGTAAGAATCAATATTTTTGTTGCACACAGACAAGTATTTCATCGATACATACTTTATTTGTTTTGTCTCCCTATTCCGGGTGTTTATCCTAGAACCACCCAGGTGTATGTTATTAGGTAAGATGACTCAGGGGGAATATGTACAAGGAATATGGACTTAGAGAACATAATGGGATGCCATGTTTCCTTATGCAACGGGACCTTTCTATAAATTAGGTGAACCCTTTTATTTGTTTTGAATGCCACCCTTGTGGTGAGGAACAATGCATTATTCTAATACCATCATATTTAATTTTTAAGATGCTATGACATAACTCTACTAGATATATCAAATTTAATAAATGAAAATACATCTTTCTCATCATACCTATTACCATGTTTGTATTTGGATACATTTATTCCTCAATAAATAATGAGTGGATCCCATATCTGGTCCCAATAATATACACTTAGTCTACCTTCGTTAGTATCTTCTCTTCTTATTTTAATTTAGTTATTGGTTAAAGAGGTCAATTACATGTCAAGTACTTAGTTCGTAGGTCTATTCTTGAGTTGGCCTTGGTGAATTTTAGACTTCCGAGTTGACACTTAATCCAAATCACCTTGTAGGTGACCAAATGTGAGTGGGTATTTCATATAATAGTAATTGCATTCATATAATCAAATTGAGCATCTTCCTTCCTTATGCAGTCAACACCTATGAGCTATAACTTGCTATAATATTTCCATAAATAAAATGTAGTTTTCAAAAATATGATTTTTAATCTTTCCTAAATGTTTTACAGATAATTAAAAATTAAAATGAGTGGATATATCATAGTAAAACATATACAAAATGTATCTGATTTTTTTTGGAAAATGTTGTAATCACAAATTTTGGGGTAAACTTGAACTACTATATAGATAGTTCCAGATAAGCCATGAAATAATATTCTTATGCATATGGAATGATCTGGTTATAAGTGGTCAACATGTGATGTTCACTTTTGAGACAACATTTCTATTTGATTAAATATATTTGTGATTAACATTAATGATTAGTAAGAAAACCTTGAACAAATTGTGATGGAAAGAGTTCAATTGGATTGTCCAGTGGGTTAGTGAAATACAAAGATGAGAAATCTATATAAGAGAGATGTAAACTAAGAGAAATCATAGATCCCCTCGTCTCCATACATTCTTTTCCTAGAGGTTTACACCAAGAATGGTGAAGCAAGTAATTGATCAATTTTTAACAAAATAATATCACTCACAAAATGACCTAGTCACCTGGAGTTAGGAATATTTTTTCATTCCCTTTAGTTAGAAATCAACCTAAACTATCGAGATGAGTACTAATGGTACTAGTTACTTGATAGCTGGTACTAGTTACTTCATAGCTTACTCCATTCAGCACATCATCCCTTGTGGAAACACTTCACACAAGATAAAGTCTTTTATCCATAAAAAAATTCTTGAGTATGAAGGACACGAGCCCATAGTTCATTGATATTGTTTAGCCACCATTATACATATGCATAAACCTCAATACGGAATGAGGTTCACTTTGTTTAATGGTTATACCTTAATCATTACAAGGTAAATCATAAAATGGTGAGTTTCACCTTGATGGTACAATCTAAATGAATTTAGTGATGAAGTAAAGAAATGTTAGTTAGTAGCACATTCAATATTTATATTGACATTAGTGTTATGTTAAAGAGAAGAACAATGTAGTTCATTAAATTATGTTGTTAGTTCGAATTGTAGAAATAGTTGAATATGCTTTCCTATTGTTATCTTGTGCTAAAAACTACTATACTAGTGGATAATTATTTACCTCCTATAGTAGCATTTTTGAGTATATTAGACTGCTATGCAAAAACATTTACTCACAAGTAAACTCGTTCACCCATATGCCTAAACAACTTTTATAGGTCGCGAAAAAGGCATGGATACAAGCCTAAATGAGAAGAATATCATTTTCCAGTCATAGATGGTGGTGTTAGTAGGGGAAGTGTTACTAGAGTAGTCTTTGTTAGTCACTCAAAATTTGTGGTAGGGATGTAGTAAGTATTGTAATAAAGAATCATGTCACAATTGTTATTTAACCCATACTTAGATGATTATAGAATGAAACAATATGTTTTATTTCCACTACTAAGTTGGAATTTGTTTAGTTCAACAAAAAAAGTTATGATGAATTTGTGTAATACTATAGTGATATAGTTTACTTATGCAAATGATTAACATGTGATTTGATATGTAGTTTCTCAAAGGAAACAAATATAATACATACACATTAAGATAAATAGATGCCCACCATGACACTAACATTAGGCTATGGGAGCATCATGGAAGGACATACAAAATTGTGGTATCAAGTCATTAAGCTAACTATTGAGTCACTTAGATAACACTAAGATTAGGATGACTATGCTATCTATTCAATTCTTTGGGATTTCTTTTCGTAGTTATGAGAATATGGTTGCTATGCATATATCTGGACAAAGTAAGTGGGTACTAGAGGAAACTTGTGTGCGAGAGGGAGATATTACTTTAGAGGGAGTAACTGATAAGTAATAGGAAATAGCACAAGTGTATATGTCTAAGTATCTAGATAAGAAGAAGACCAAGCGAGGGAGAGGAGAAACCAATGCATCTTTGAGTTTTATAGAAGGCAGGGGACTAATTCCCATCTCTAGATAAATGTGTAGATTCACTAGTTGTTTACAACCTTGCTCATTGATCAATTATACCTATACATATTTAGGCCTGGATGATAAATCCCATCACCCTCATATACCTCATTATAATACTAGGTCTAGAGAATGTCTTTGACCATTTCCTATTACAAGAACCTTCCTTGGAGCACTTAAGTGTTGTTTCTTTGCTTAAAGAATTAAGATTTTCTGCTAAGTGGTGTACTGCTATGAGCACCTTCCACTTAACCAATCAGAGAATAGACTATGATGTCCTTGACTCATGTACTCTGAGGATTATTGAAAAGATGTCCTATATACTCCAAAAACCTTTCTCACCCCTCAATTTTACTAGAGGGGAGGGTATGATGATATGTCTCATTTTTTGGTTTTTATGCTTCTTTGGTCAATATGTGACTTTCTCCACCCTGTCAACCTCAATTGGTTTTTCCCACCTAATCACCTTAATGACAGGATCAAGATTATTTTTATAATTTGTGCTATCTTTTTATGTTTCCTTGTATTCTTTGGGGAGTATCACCTATCATTTGATACATCTTTGTTCTCAAATAATTTATAGTTACAAGCAATAGATCCTTCATTATGGAATGGCCTCCCCATCCGAGTGAAAACATGTATAGTGATCAGAATTGGTTCTTGTGAGATAGATCAATGTTTTCCTTCATGCTAAAGGTTTAGCATTAATTGTGTTTGATCAAAGAATAAAGTAGACAATTGAAACTTTCCTCCACTCATAATGACCCGTTAAAATGCCATTGAGGGCATGTCATACATTTCGGAAACATGTGTCACATATTTCATAGGATTTATGAAAGATCAATAAAATGTTTACATTTTCTCAAATGGTCCCATCCTTGGAATATTAGTACTATCAAACCTAGTGTCATAAAACATAACCAGTAAAAGAAAAAATGATTAATTTTTTGATATGTATAGTTTTTCTAGGTATCTTTATCTAGTTTAATAGTTATTTAATGGATTTCATAGCCATGGATAATTAGGGGTTTAAACTTAATCACATGCTTAAATGGAATCTTAAGTTGTTAAAGTGGGACGAGGACAAAATTATGATTAAGATAATATCTTGACCACATGTAAGTGGACAATGCCATCGAATTTGTTATTATGCATTTTATATGGTTTTTATGCTTCATCAATATACAATGTACCTAATTATGTGATATTAAACACTACCATGGATATGAAACAGGCTAATTTTATTTAAATCCTTTTTATTGTTTTCCTATATGAAAAATAGTATGATGGAAATTAATAAATCATCAATATATTCATGTTTTATATCCATTAAAATCATATGGGTTTAATCCCTACTTCAAGAAATAAATTTTTTATAATAGTACATGTTGGGATCTAACTACTCATATTTATGGAAGGTAGGTGAATCATGGACCCCTTTACTTTGTAGAGTATTGTTTACATCCTCTACAAGGTTTTCTACATCATGTTTAGATGGTTGTTCTACACATTTTGGATCCACACATGTTCACGTTCAAATTGGAATAGACTAGCTCCAGGAGTAGCTACTATTTCATGTATAATAAGAAATTTTTAATAAAGGATAATGGTATCTATTTATGAAAATTTGTTTTCATTTAAATTTCTATGTAACTATAAAGGTTTTATAAATTTTCTTATAATAGTCTCAACCACTTACCTAACCCAAGTTTCTTGAATGGATGGGTATCTGTGGATGCACATATGGAGAGGACAACATCTAGCAAGGAGTAGGAATAGAAATTATAGAGTTGCACTTGAATCATCAAAATGGCGAAGTGTCATCTTAGTGCTTTAAATTCTTTATATTATGGTGTTATGCATTATGTTATCATTTTATTCATTAATGACTACAATTTCACATTTTTTATGACCTCCTCTTTGATGAATGCTTCCACTATTTTTGTGTGTTTTGGTTTGGAAGTTGTGACAGAACTAGTACCAAAGCAACATTTGGATAACCATTAGTAGGATACTATAGATGTATGCATGAATATGTTATTTTCATCTCTTCCTTTACATATGGACCCTAAAACCAACAAGGTAAAATCCCCATAATCTTAGGACAATTTCTAGAACTTTAAGGTGAAGGACTAATCAAAGGGTTCTTATGATGCCAATCCTTGAATGCCTTTATCTATACTTGTCAAAGCACTAACCACGACCTTGGGAAGAATGGATGGAGCTCAATCCTAGCCTCATAGGGACAACTATGATATGACTCTAGTTGAATTCCTCAAGGTCAATCCATAGTCTTTCATTGGGGAGGAGGAGCTTGATATGGTGTAGGAAGATGAGGCCTGTCTCCACAACATGGAACATTACTTCCATGACTAAGGCTGTCCTGACCAAACTTGAGTTTGCTTCAAGACTCATATGATTAGAGGAGATTATAAAGATTCATGGGATAACTTTCATAACACCACCAACCACAAATTTATATTTTATTCTTGACTGAGATCATAGATACATTCCAAAATCATGTTATTTCAAGTTTATAGTCTCCAAGGAGGAGGAATTATTCAACCTAAAGTATGATGTGGATATGGAAATCACACTATACACAATGAGCTTATGCATACTCTAGAAGTAAAACCACCACTCAACTCCATCAAAATAGAAGTTCGTTTCTAGACTCAAGCATGGCATGTAATTCACCTTATTCTAGATAATGCATTCATCCTTATACACTCAAGATCAAGGACAATAAAAGAAGGATATGGAAAAAGAACTTCCAAGATAATGACATTCATCATCACTACTAACATCACCATGAAGGCATCAACAAAAGTAGGAAGTAGTACAAGAAGAGAAAGACATCGACACGAGGGGCAACCCTACCATAATAAAAACATCAAAAATCACAATGTTCCAACAAGTTTCTCCAAGTACCATAAGCCTCACAACAAATAGAGTAGTTTTTAACTTGGAGTTTGTTATTCCTATGGGGGTGCAAGATACATCATTATGATCTACCCTAGAATCATGCAACATGGTGTCTACAATGATGTGACAACAATGTAAGAGCTCCAAGAGATAGGATACCATCCCATATGCTTGTATGGATGCATAGTTTGGAAATCTAGATCAACTCATTGAAAGTACATTTTGTATTTTGGGTTATGTAGTCAAACTTTGACATTATTATATTAATGAAGTGCTTTCATTTCTTCTACTTCTGTTGATATACTAGATTTTCATGTTGAGGACCTACACTATGATTTGAGTATTGTTACCCCTGGTAAGAATATGCACGCAACTAGAAAGATGGTGTATTTAGTTCCTCTTTTTGTTAAGGAAGGATTTTATCTACTTTTTGATAATAGCCATCATAAAAAATTTGATTTTATCATTGGTATGAATTGGTTTGATGAGAAGTATGCGTTACTAGACTATAGGAATAATTTGTACTTATGCCTACCATGGGGAGGAGCCCCATGTTTTTATGGGTAGGAAATGGGCCCAGAAGAGTATCTTCATTTATTTCCTATAAGTGATGAAGATGAGAAGGAAGGGCTATACATTTTCCCTTATTTATCTCTACCCATACAAGAGAACCATATTTATATATTTGTTTAGTTAGATATTTTTAATGCATTACCTAAGTAATTTCTAGGTTTTGCTACCGATAGAGATATGGAGTTCTCTATCAAATGGCTTCCCATAATTACTCATACCTCAAATTTCCCTACAATATGGCTTCTACATAGTCATTAGAACTCAAGAAGCAAAAACAAGATCTCCTTGATTTAGTATTGCATCTCTCTAGACTGATCCTATTAATTTTAAAAATAAGGATGGTTCCTTGTATATGCTCAAATGTGATAATATCAATAAAAGACATCCTTTTCCCCTGATTAGTTATTTCTGCATCCAATATTGAACAACAATTGTCTTCTTCAAGATATATTTGAGGAGTGGCTATCATCATACGAGAATTACGAGCTCAAATATTGATAAGATGCCTACTACATTATATATGAGCATTAAAATTTCCTTGTAATGCCCTTTGGTATCACTAGTCATCCAACTATGTTCTAAAATCTCAGGAAAAATATAATTCATTGTATCTGTATTACATATCCTTTGACCGAGAAGACAAATACCCTCTAATATGAGAGTTTTCTTAGTCTAGCTAACCATTACATGTGCTTTATACATGAATTTTATCGTATTTTAAAGACTCTAACCAAGCTTACTAGGAAGAGTGAAAAACCATCTAGGATGATATCTTGAATAAATATTTGAAACTCTAAAGGACAAACATAATTCTGCCCCAGTAAGTGTTGTTGCTTTAAGTGATAATGATTTTGTTATCTTTCATGATGATTAGAAGTGTGGGTTTGTTTATTCAATCATGAAAAATGATAACATCTTCTCTATGCTTCTATGGAACTCAAGGTCTATGAGGAACACTCTAGGAACATGAACTTGAGTTTGTAAACATTACCCAAAATTTGGATGCATAAGACACTAAGTTTGACGTGTCATTTGATCTACTGAGCCTCAAATATATTCCAACATAGAAGGACCATGTTTCTCTAGATATGAGGCAGAGGTGATGTATTGAATTCTTAAAGGACCGTATTTCTCTATCACTTACCACTTTGGAAAGGCTAACATGGCACCTAACTCTTTGAGCAGAATAAGGGAGATGATAGCTAATTCTATGACAATAGAGGAATTAAAAATGATGCATGAACTAATAGAGTGGGGACCACATCTTTTTGAGTAAGAATTTCATATGTAATGCATGATGAGTGTTCTAGATTACAATTTTTTAGTTTGTAGATTTCTACACAACAACCATAATATTTCTCAGATATTGTATCCATGCCATATGATTGGTTCTAGTATCTCTAAGGGCATAGATGGTGCAATTCTGATTAATGGCAGCTTATGGGAACCTAAATATGAGTTAAGAGAAAAGATTCTATTTGAATCACACAATATTATGTATACCATTCACATGGTTTGAGCAACTTGTATCCGAACATGAAATGGATCTTTTGCTTAAAATGTACGATGACAGATATAGAGTTTTTTGTATCTATGTGAATTACATGCCATATCTGAAGGATGGACATTAAATCAATGGTGGTCTTCTATAGCCTCTGTATATTCCTGAGTGGAAACAGTATAAGGTGACCATGTACATCACACTGGTTTATTACGACTAAGAAGGGGTATGATGCAATATGGGTGGTTATGGATCACTTAACCATGATTAATCATTTATTAGATTTAAAGAGTAATGCAATATTTATGACATGTCTAAGTTGTAAATTTAAGAGATTGTAGATCATTGTGTTCTTGTTTATGATCTAAAGTTCACTTCAAAGCCATGAAAGTAGGTTTGTGAGTAGTTGGGCACTCAACTTCATGTCAGTACATCAATTACACTTTGATAGACGAGTATACTAAAAAGACTATCTAGACACTAGAGGACATGCTTAAGCCATTCATTCTATATTGGGAGATCTTGTCAAAGGTTCCTACCTTTAGTCAAGTTTTCCTGAAACAACATGTTTCACACCAGTATTAGTAGGACCCCATATGCGACCATCTATGAGAGGCCATGAAGAATAAATTTTCTTTAGAGTAAGACTAGTGAGAGAGGTTTGATCATAATTTGAAGACCCATATTTTATATAGATTAGGTGGAACTCATAAAAAATGGCTGAAAAGATCTCAGACCAGACATAATAAATACATGGACTCTCACAGGTCTGGTAGAGAATTTAGTGTCGTGATCATATTTTTCTCAAAGTGGTGCCCATTAAGTATATATCTAGATCAAAGGAGAGGAAGAATATCAGTTCTAGACGCATACACCCATTTATTATTTGTGATAAAGTGGAAGAAAGTGCTTATATGTTGACCTTACCACCAACATTTGATCAGATTCACAATATTTTCTATGCAAGCTTGTTGAGGTTTTATGCCAAGGATACCTTCCACAATCTCATTTATCAAATGAGTAAGCCATGAAGAATTTATCTTCTAAAGAGCTAGTTTTGGGGATTCTCAATACTTAGAAAAATAAGTTGAGTAAAAATGATATCTCTATAGTCCAAATTTTCAATAAGAATCATAACTTGGAAGAATCTACATCAAATCTTAAAGGTGAGATGTTGAAAACATACCTAATATTTTTAATTACAATATTTTGAAAAACAAATTTGTTTTAGGAGGGGAGGATTGTAATATCATCATATCTCAGGTACAATATATGTGGGTTTCAATTAATGATTTTAGGTCATATATAGATTTAAGGTACATGGAATGTATTCAAAATATTTCTATATAAAGTATATGGAAAATGATGTAGTTCGTACAATTTTGGCGATCCAAATAAAAAAAAGAAAATATTTGAATGTTACTGAAGTTCAACATCATTTTATAATATATAACAATAATATTATAGATGAAAATTTAAATCCACAATAGTTATCTAAATAAAATTAGGTAAATGGGCCAATTTTGGTGTTATTTCCAACCAATTTGTGTAGAAAACTAAATTATTTTAGAAAATATAGGATAATAATTTGAATACACACACATAGACACTCTCCCACATACACATGGGGATCGACACATGACAAGTTTATTGTGAGACTATGATGTAGCTATTTTCTCACTCGTTAGATAAAATGTGCAAATTTTGGCTCATTGTCTACCTTCGCATGACCCATTCTATTGATAACAACTGCAAGATACCCCATTGAACTTGGTTAACTCACATTTGTATTGATCTCGATGGATTCCACAAGAACCATCTTACTCATGATCCCACTATGATTAGATATTATCCTTACCTGTCACCTAAGTCCCCTTGATCATTAAACATCCAAATCAAAACTCTTCCCTCCTATGATTTTTTCTAAAGGAGGGGAACTCATTTGCATTTCTACTATGATCAACTAGCTTCTTTCATTCATTTACAACCACCCTCATCAACTAGTTCTCATTGTAGATACTCAAGCCTCCAAGATCAACTCCACCTTCATCCTCTTGTACCTTACCATCAATACCATCTTCAAAAAATGCCTCTGACCAATATTTATGACCAAAACCTTTCTTAGAGAACTTTGGTTCTATTTGCAAAAATCTTGCCACTTCTTCCAAGAGTGGTGTACCAATCTGATCACCTTTTTCTTGACCATACTATGACCAAAAGCTGTTATCCTCACATTACCATGTTCCAGGGGAGATTGGTAATGCTTTCTCTACCCTCCAACAACCTTTTATACTCTCAATTCCACTTGAGAGAAAGCTATGCCAATATGCCAAATTTTCTCAATTTATGCTTCTCTAATCAATCTTTAATTTATAGACATCCTTTTGACCTATATGTCTTCTAGCTTTAGTTGCCTTGACACTGCAAAGCTACCCCTAATGTCAGTTTTCTAGTTAAAGCTATTATTTTTATATTTAGGAGAAACATCCTTTGATAAGCACATATTCATTCTTAGAGCTTATCCAATCATGAGAAGTCTCTCACTTGATGTGGATGATCTATGATCTAAATGAAGATGTTGAATCATGAGGGGAAATAGTTTCTAATTGTATAAGATAAAATACCCAGATCACATAAGTGCTCCAAGCATATATTACAACATTACCGTCTTATACATGAGATCATTTAGTGAGGAGATGTGAAGATTTGTAGAGTGCTAACCAAAATAAATTTTGCTAATCCTCTCACCAAACAACTTCAATAGCAAAATCATGATGGTCATGTTAAATCACTTGGACTTAGATTCGTTAGTGATTGGCTCTAGTGCAAATGGGAGACTATTGATAGTATGATCTGAGATCCAATCATATGATGATTCTAATAGCACACTCTGTAATTGATTTCAATATTAATAGAGGTAATTCTAATTAATAAGTTCACTTCAACATGAGATAATTAATAAATGTAATAATGTCCTATGAATGTATGACTCAATGGCATGTGATTTTTGTTTGAGGATCTAAACATGAGATCATATGTATATCGAGAGTATTCATTATTGTCAAGGTCCTTAGTCAAATATTATTGTGGTAATTAGGATGCCTATTATACATACAGACTAGTATGTGTGTTGACTGATGACTATGTCTCATTAGTCATGATATAGGTTATCAAGTCAAACACACTGGTAGTTGTTAACAAGTGTACCAGGCATACCCGACTTGAGTATGACATACGAAAGGTGAAAATGATAATCAAAATCATATCTCGATGTGGCAATACTGATTATAATCCTTAGACCTAAAGACTCGACGATGGTTACATGTTGTTCAATGTATTTTGACACTCCTCTATTTGCTCTTGAATAAGAGTTTCCATACAAGTATTTCTTGAGTACATTGTGACACATCTGGATTATAGTGAGTAGTGTAGATGGAATTTGTCCATCCTATGGAGAGATATCTTGGAAACTTGATGAGTGAGACTATCAAGTGCATGGCCATTATCATGTGAGTCAATATATGATCTTGAGCTCACATGTATATTAGACAACCTATCCTAGATCAAGGTACAAAGATTGAAAATTAAGAGGATGGAGTTTTATACCTCATATTCTTTTTAGAGACAAAGGGATTATATGATCAATGTAGCATTGATCACAAACTAAGTTCAAATTGTTTGTCCAACTTATCCAATTACTTGGATGGCAATCAAGTCTATTTAGATACCAATAATTATTTATGAAGTCACTAAATAATTATAGACACCACTACCATTGTAATTTTGAGCCTATATGTTCATGCAAATAGGATGCATAAGGAAGAGGAGTATAATCATGGAAACATGATTAATTATTTACAAAAGGTTTTGATAATCAATTAGAGCACTGATAGACTGACTAGAGGCCTAGTCATCCTGTTGGAAAGTCCAATCAACCAACTGAATATACCTATTAACCAATTGGAAAGTCTAACTAGACAAATAAGCTGGGTTTAGCCCAATTAGTTGACTAGCGAGTCCAGTTGTACGACTAGATAAGATCAACCCAATCGATCAAATTTTGAATCCAATCAACTGACTGGGAAAAATCAATGAGTCAATTGACTTATTCTAAAAAGTTTTGATGCTACTAGTTGTGTGTGAGTGGCCTGCTTAAATGCAATCATTTCCTTTTGATTTCAAATGTTTTAGAAATGCTACTTCCTTGCATCTCCTATTAAAAGGCATGGAAACTAGGGTTTCAACTATACCTTTTGGCACATGAATCACAATCATCATTACCCACAAGAGAGAGAAGGAGATAGAGTACAATGATATCACATTACCATAGTGCAATGATATCACATTACCAATGGAAAGACTACACTTTCCCCACCGAATCTTTTAGTGCAACATGGAGATCTCATCATCCCTTCAGAATACATAGATATGAAAGCATTCTATACTACATTGGTAGAATGTCATCAACATATATCAATGCGTCATGTATTCCTCATTAGCAATGTCACTTGATTTACATTGTGACAAGGTATACCTCATATCCCTCCTTCCTGTTGTGTTGTTGTTGATGATTCTACTCATGGGAAAAAATAAATTTTTATTGCTTCTGCTACGTCTTTATCGATCCAAAATTCCCAACAACACCATCCTTCATCAATGATTCTTTCTTTTATCAGAGTGTTAGAACAATGATTGGTAAAAAGAGAGTGAGAGTTTTACAAATGGCAATTGAAACTATCTCTATTACAAGTATCCTCTATCACTCTGAAGATTGTAGTGGATAATTTAGCTCAAGGAATGATTTGGAGGCTCTAGGGGCTTTTCCACTCAACTATAGTACATGTGAATGCACAACCTTGGAATTGTATATAACGGGTCCTTCTATAGTTGAGGCTGCACACTGGCTAGCAAAAACAATTTGTTCAAATTCCTTATGTTTTATAAAAGTTGTTTGCATCACCAAAAAAGTATGTTTTACTTTTCTTTATCTCTATAATGGATACATTTTACTTTATTTCTTAATACCATCATCCAAATTTCTGATTTAAGATCTCAGCATGGCTCTAGAAGACAAGATCTTCAAAGGCCATCTCTGACAAACTTTGCTATACTCAAACCAATAGGCAATTAGCCAAAATTCATGACAAATGGAATTTTGACCGATTGAATAAATGGGTCCAGCTATAGTGCCATCAGCCAAATATGCCTTCGATAAACCATGCCAATGAAATTCATGATTTTCTTAAAAAATCAATGGAACATATGCGATAACTCTACATAATTTATTATTTTATAGTTTCAAGCTTAAGTACAACCCTTTAAACCATTAGAAATTATTTACAACAAAATTTTAATGAAAATATCTCTATTATCTAATTCTTGAATTTGTGTTATATGACTTGAAATTTGACATATAAGGTTTATGAATTTGATTTCTTTGAGTGTACATATTGATATAAATGGTGTCTAATATAAATTTTAGATATGTATGACTGAATGATGAAGTCATCATAAAAATATGGATGATTTATAACTTTTAGGTCAACGTTCTTCCCCCTTTCAAGATGAAAAACCATTCCCAAATATATTATGAAGAATATGATTTGAATTTCTTTATGTTAGAATCTTGAGGGGGTTTATGTGACGAAGTGGATTTTGGTTTAATTTCGAGGACGAAATATCTTTCAAGGTGAGTAGGATGTGATGGAGTGGATTTTTGAAATCCATAAATCTCCAATAAAATATTAGGATCCATATCTTGAGTTACAATGAGAGTTCCAAGTGTTTTGGTAAAGTGGAAATGTTGAATGAGATTCATATAATGATTAATATCTCTCTTTATATGCCTTCTTGAGGAATTTAATTGGATGGCCTAACAATTGAATTTTGGCACCAAATTTGAGTAGAGGGTAGCTTGAGTGGTAGGAAACCTATGTTTAAAATTTGGTGGCAATCGGATACTCCTAGAGGAAGATATGGAGGTTTGATCTTTTTGAAATGATGTGCAATATTAGTTTTGTTAACCTAAGTTGTTGTTTTTAATAGGTGTCACGCACCCCTTAGTTGGGCCGGGCCTGCAGGACCAGATCCTAGCCCTAGATTTTTGATCTAGTGGAAGCGGGGTCTTCTTTAGGTAAGCCACGGATCCCGTTTTATGTGAGTCCCTTCGTAGCCTTTGGATGACGATCGAACGGGCGAGGAGTCGTCCTCAACCTTCGGTCAAGCCGCGAGGACGTGGCCACAGCAGACACGACTCCAGGATGACCACGACCCTCGTCTCCAGCCCATCCCGTGTGGAACTAAATGAGCCTCTGCTCTCATCTCCCCTCCACGATCTCGCCAACCCCTCGCACGACCCTCAAAGGTGACTAGAACCACCACCAAGACCACCTCCGGTAGCGGCCATCTCCTGTGCGCCCAGCCGGATTGGGCATCTATGAACTACTCACCCCCGCACCTATTTTAAACACATCAAAAGACTCGCCAAGACCCCTTTTGTTCACCTTGGCCTTCAATTCATCTGAAGCGCGACTCAGTAGATCCACCCTCAACCAAACTCCCTCCGGCCACCTCCTCCATGGCACAGCTACTGCCCAGGTCTTTCCTTCCGCTGTGACCTCAATCAAATCCCCCCTTGAGTTTTGAGAGGTCTCGACGGCCCTCACCGGCCCTTCCTCAGATTCCCAACACCTCCGCTCACTCCCCTCGCTTCTTTACCCGCCGCGGCCGGTGACCTTCCCCACTCGCCTCGGCGGCGCAGCAACCCATGGGGAGCCGAGCTTCGAGAAACCGCCGCCCTGACCTAGAGAGGCCCCGCGAAGGTAGCCTCGTGATCAGCTGCACCTGAGGAGACACCAGCTGCCGCCACGAGCTCGCCGGAGCCAAGTCGTGCGGCGGCTGCTCTGTGAAACAGAGTCCCGCTAGGGGACTGGTCACGAGAGGAAGAAAGGAAGGGACCAGACCAGGTCCGCAACCCTGAACCGGGTCCAAACCAAGAAGGACCGGCCGGCTCGCAGCGAACCAACAATAACCGACCGAACCCAAGCAGAGGGCTGGAGTCGCGCGCCCAAGGCCACGTGGCGACCGACCATTGGTGGAAAAAGGTAAATACCTTAATAAATAGCTAGATCTTTGATAAATCACAGAAATTAGCTCGAGCATCAGAAAAATACAAACAAGGTATCAAAATGTTCAGCAAAATGAGTACAACACAGTGGAAACATAATATATGGCTTTTGATGCATTAATATCAGTGATATCTTGTTAGTTGTGAAATGCTTAATTGATGGATAATAAATAATAAAAATCGACCAAAAATTATGAGAAAATACCAGTAAGTGACAAATCATATCTGTAATACACCTGATGTCAAGGATGATCATGTTGATGTATGAAATCATGTAATTTGCTTAATATGTCTAATTAGGGCTTTTAATCTTAAATAAAATGCAATAAATACATGCATGCTCAATAAATCATGGTAATTACAGAATACCTTCATATCAGTAATCTGAAGCTAAGATGTAAATCGGATATCAGTTAGATGCATATAATTCATGTTATATGAAGTTGACCTTTAATACATGGTTTAAAACCCTAATCTAGGTTAATGTTGTAACCTAGGGTTAATTAATGCTATGGAAGATAATGATCAGATTATGTATCTTAATCTGGAATATAACATCAGTAACATAAATCTCACATAAGGATGAAGACAAGAATACAAGTAATGATACACATATCCTAAAAAGATAAGCTAAACCCTAATGAACACAACTAGGGTTAAGACGAGATGTAAGATGATGTGAACCTGATGGTGATATGTAATCTTGTCTTAATCAGGTTTAACAAAGAAATAGATGACATGAGGAACATGTGTTTAGAATGATCTATCTCTTTGGAAGGTACGCCATTACCTCTTACTTGGCTTATTATACATTATGCTTGTGTTATATGGTAGTAAAGACTTGGCATATGATATTGGATGAAATGATTGTTCTTGTATGATATGTTGCATGATTTTCAATACTTATTTCTATGAGCACATGAAACATAATATGTCTGTTCCATTATATCTAAGCACTTCAACTCTTTGGTAGTAAAGTGCTGGAAATAAGTACTTCAACTCTTTGGTAGTAAAGTACTTGGAAGTGATCCAACTCTTTGGTAGTAGATCACATTGTGAAATGATCCAACTCTTTGGTAGTAGATCTTAAAGGACTTAATGCATTCAACTCTCAGGTAGTAAATGCATGGATTATATAATAGAAAATGAGCTTAAAACATGTGTTCTCTTTTGTTAATGAATATCTTTGTGCAAGTATATGATTTTCTTATATTTCTTCTGTTACTGCCAAGTATTAGTTTTATCTTATTTCCAAGATATGATGAGAGGTATATATAAAAGACACGTAGGCGTACTCAGTACAATATTCATGAAATATTGTGCTGACGTGTACCGCATGTAATCTTTTTGTTTAGGTTGTGGTTATGCTCTTGAAGATCCAGGATAGTTGAGAGTGTGTGGCGAGCTGATGTACAGGTGGACCTGTTGTCTTAAGATCCTGTAGTTTAGTTGTAGTACATGTATATGTTATAGTTTACCTTTCAATGTGTAATATCAAATGTTGTAACAATTCATGTTGTAATTATATGTTGAATGGTGAACATGTGTGTATGGTTTTATTATTGTTCATGTACATGTGCTACTGATTGTTTTCCTTCTGACTCCTTTGATTTTCTTCTTCTTAGCCTAGTGTGGGATGTTTAAATTGCGATTCTCGCTGAGGTGAGGTTTCAATTTAGACGTCACACATCAGATTAAGTTTTAGAAAATCCGGGGATGTCACAGGTGGTATCAGAGCATGAACAATAGCAAAGCCTGACATTTGCTCATTATGCAACTCAATCTAAAGAAAACCTTGAACTTAATAATCTTTTAGGGTTAGATTAGTCGTCTCTTGGAGACTAGATCTGACCTAGCCTCTAGGTTAGCACCTAGATGTCTGAGAACTAGGTCTAGACTGGTGCTTGTTGAGTAGCAAGTCCTTAGATGTCGTTCTTTCCTTGTAGTGCAGCGGTATGGGACGTTGCACTATTTGGAAATGACGTACATAAAAGGAAGAGAAACCCTAGACATATGGCGCTCATTGTCTAGAGTAGCTACACTAGTCTACACCAGGTTCTCACCCTTTTCACTAGTTTTCATGACACTAGACTCTCTACTATGGGTGGGACACTCGTTTCAGGATTTGGTTTTTGATTCCAAACGGATCGAACCTCGATAGTTTTCTCTGACGCTTGTTTTATCGGAGAAAAACTATATAATATTTTATTATGTATATGTATTACAAAAATGTGTCCCCACACATGTACGAGTAGGAGGTGTTCATGCAACCTAAGTGAATGGGATGACATCAGTCTAGAAGAGAGTGTAGTTCTAGATTAGATGTCTAGAGCCTTGTTTGGTGTATATGATAGATGGAATAGATGAAATAAGTTTTGATGATATGATGTAAGTCTTATATAGATGATACAAGATGTTTATGATGATATATGTTTGTCTTTGAGGACTTAAGTTCAGTTTTGAGGATTTGAGATAAGTTTTAATGATGCAAGTATGCATTCTTTTATGAGATAAGATATGTTGAGTTAAGACAAGTTGTGAGTCAGCATGAGCCTCAATCTCTTTTACGAGGGAGGACCTTTAGTGTTAGGACCAGTTTTGGGGTTAACTCCAGTGAGAGTGAGACCCATTGGGAGAAGGTTAGAGAACCTAAACTCCAAGATATGAGATGATGAGAAATATGTGATATGATATGTCCTAAACTAGACTACTCCTGAGTGATTGAGTTGAGTTGCTTTATGTATGATTCCTATAGTTTTCTTGAACCCTAGATGTCCTTGGGAGGACCAAACCCTAGAGATAGAGAGAGGCTGGTTACATGTACATATGTGAACATTAATATATGAGTGCCTGCCATCTGGGTGAGGGAGAGAGCCCAAGACCCTGGAGGAGGTAGCTATGTTAGTTTCTGTGAAGCCTCATACTCGGGTTGGTGGTTTCCCACATAGGAATCTAGTGGTGTATATGAGAGAGCTTTGGGTAAGATGCTTCATGGGTAGAGACCTATGAAGAATATGCCATAGCATGTTTGGTTTGTGCTTTTGTGGCTAGAGCTAATGAAGCTATTAGTTAGTGCCAATGAGGTATACCTGAGAACCCTAGACCGAGAGGGAAGATATAGTTTGTACATATGAGATACTCATAGAGTTGAGTTAGCTCAGAGAGACCGAGCATGTTACTACCCTCATGGTATGGGTTAGAGGAACCTCTTTTGGACTATATAAAGTTTTGATACATGTTTCACCAGCCACTTGTATGAGTTTGTTAGCACAACCATGATATAATATATTTAAGATGTGATCTAATCTCAAGACACGATATATAGACATGATAAGATGGAGACCTAGAGATGGTTTAATAGATCTCTATGTATAAATGGTTAACCACATACATAAAATAATGATGATAATGTGATAGTGTTGGTTAATATTGTGATAAAATCACTAGTAAACGTTGCAATTTATTATGAACAATGAAATAGAACATGTGAATGAAACATGCTATAAGAGGTGTTAATCTGAGTGCTTAACAAATATGGATGATATTGTTTGACAGCTAGCACAACATAATGATTATGACACCTTTATGTGATAAATATTGATAAAGTTGGTTAACTATAGTTAACGCTCTCCTAAAAGGCATATGTTAATGTTGAATATGTTCTAATAATTAGCTCAAAAAAAATGTTTATGACATCTTGAGATAATGAGTTAATCTTATTTAACTCCTTTAGAACATGGAATATGATGTGAAAACCTAATGCATGGCTAAAGATAAGGAAGAAAATCTAACATATGAGATATGTCATGACATAATCTAAGTTTCTAAACCTTGAGTTTAACTTTGAATGGAGTGTTTGTGCACCAAGATGGTTGTAAACCCCTAATAGTGCTTGGGATACATGGTTATAGGTAACCTTTGCGGATATGTTACACGTAGAATAGTGTCAACATGTGGATGAGCTCAAGATAAGGTTTTCCCTCGAAGTATGAGTATGGTTTACTTTCGAGGACGAAAGTTCTTTTAAGATGTATATGATGTGACGAAGTGGATTTTGGTTTAATTTCGAGGACGAAATATATTTCAAGGTGAGTAGGATGTGATGGAGTGGATTTTTGAAATCCATAAATCTCCAATAAAATATTAGGATCCATATCTTGAGTTACAATGAGAGTTCCAAGTGTTTTGGTAAAGTGGAAATGTTGAATGAGATTCATATAATGATTAATATCTCTCTTTATATGCCTTCTTGAGGAATTTAATTGGATGGCCTAACAATTGAATTTTGGCACCAAATTTGAGTAGAGGGTAGTGTGAGTGGTAGGAAACCTATGGTTAAAATTTGGTGACAATCGGATACTCCTAGAGGAAGATATGGAGGTTTGATCTTTTTGAAATGATGTGCAATATTAGTGTTGTTAACCTAAGTTGTTGTTTTTAATAGGTGTCACGCACCCCTTAGTTGGGCCGGGCCTGCAGGACCAGATCCTAGCCCTAGATTTTTGATCTAGTGGAAGCGGGGTCTTCTTTAGGTAAGCCACGGATCCCGTTTTATGCGAGTCCCTTCGTAGCCTTTGGATGACGATCGAACGGGCGAGGAGTCGTCCTCAACCTTCGGTCAAGCCGCGAGGACGTGGCCACAGCAGGCACGACTCCAGGATGACCACGACCCTCGTCTCCAGCCCATCCCGTGTGGAACTGAATGAGCCTCTGCTCTCATCTCCCCTCCACGATCTCGCCAACCCCTCGCACGACCCTCAAAGGTGACTAGAACCACCACCAAGACCACCTCCGGTAGCGGCCATCTCCTGTGCGCCCAGCCGGATTGGGCATCTATGAACTACTCACCCCCGCACCTATTTTAAACACATCAAAAGACTCGCCAAGACCCCTTTTGTTCACCTTGGCCTTCAATTCATCTGAAGCGCGACTCAGTAGATCCACCCTCAACCAAACTCCCTCCGGCCACCTCCTCCATGGCACAGCTGCTGCCCAGGTCTTTCCTTCCGCTGTGACCTCAATCAAATCCCCCCTTGAGTTTTGAGAGGTCTCGACGGCCCTCACCGGCCCTTCCTCAGATTCCCAACACCTCCTCTCACTCCCCTCGCTTCTTTCCCCGCCGCGGCCGGTGACCTTCCCCACTCGCCTCGGCGGCGCAGCAACCCATGGGGAGCCGAGCTTCGAGAAACTGCCGCCCTGACCTAGAGAGGCCCCGCGAAGGTAGCCTCGTGATCAGCTGCACCTGAGGAGACACCAGCTGCCGCCACGAGCTCGCCAGAGCCAAGTCGTGCGGCGGCTGCTCTGTGAAACAGAGTCCCGCTAGGGGACTGGTCACGAGAGGAAGACAGGAAGGGAGCAGACCGGGTCCGCAACCCTAAACCGGGTCCAAACCAAGAAGGACCGGCCAGCTCGCAGCGAACCAACAATAACCGACCGAACCCAAGCAGAGGGCTGGAGTCGCGCGCCCAAGGCCACGTGGCGACCGACCATTGGTGGAAAAAGGTAAATACCTTAATAAATAGCTAGATCTTTGATAAATCACAGAAATTAGCTCGAGCATCAGAAAAATACAAACAAGGTATCAAAATGTTCAGCAAAATGAGTACAACACAGTGGAAACATAATATATGGCTTTTGATGCATTAATATCAGTGATATCTTGTTAGTTGTGAAATGCTTAATTGATGGATAATAAATAATAAAAATCGACCAAAAATTATGAGAAAATACCAGTAAGTGACAAATCATATCTGTAATGCACCCGATGTCAAGGATGATCATGTTGATGTATGAAATCATGTAATTTGCTTAATATGTCTAATTAGGGCTTTTAATCTTAAATAAAATGCAATAAATACATGCATGCTCAATAAATCATGGTAATTACAGAATACCTTCATATCAGTAATCTGAAGCTAATATGTAAATCGGATATCAGTTAGATGCATATAATTCATGTTATATGAAGTTGACCTTTAATACATGGTTTAAAACCCTAATCTAGGTTAATGTTGTAACCTAGGGTTAATTAATGCTATGGAAGATAATGATCAGATTATGTATCTTAATCTGGAATATAACATCAGTAACATAAATCTCACATAAGGATGAAGACAAGAATACAAGTAATGATACACATATCCTAAAAAGATAAGCTAAACCCTAATGAACACAACTAGGGTTAAGACGAGATGTAAGATGATGTGAACCTGATGGTGATATGTAATCTTGTCTTAATCAGGTTTAACAAAGAAATAGATGACATGAGGAATATGTGTTTAGAATGATCTATCTCTTTGGAAGGTACGCCATTACCTCTTACTTGGCTTATTATACATTATGCTTGTGTTATATGGTAGTAAAGACTTGGCATATGATATTGGATGAAATGATTGTTCTTGTATGATATGTTGCATGATTTTCAATACTTATTTATATGAGCACATGAAACATAATATGTCTGTTCCATTATATCTAAGCACTTCAACTCTTTGGTAGTAAAGTGCTGGAAATAAGTACTTCAACTCTTTGGTAGTAAAGTACTTGGAAGTGATCCAACTCTTTGGTAGTAGATCACATTGTGAAATGATCCAACTCTTTGGTAGTAGATCTGAAAGGACTTAATGCATTCAACTCTCAGGTAGTAAATGCATGGATTATATAATGGAAAATGAGCTTAAAACATGTGTTCTCTTTTGTTAATGAATATCTTTGTGCAAGTATATGATTTTCTTATATTTCTTCTATTACTGCCAAGTATTAGTTTTATCTTATTTCCAAGATATGATGAGAGGTATATATAAAAGACACGTAGGCGTACTCAGTACAATATTCATGAAATATTGTGCTGACGTGTACCGCATGTAATCTTTTTGTTTAGGTTGTGGTTATGCTCTTGAAGATCCAGGATAGTTGAGAGTGTGTGGCGAGCTGATGTACAGGTGGACCTGTTGTCTTAAGATCCTGTAGTTTAGTTGTAGTACATGTATATGTTATAGTTTACCTTTCAATGTGTAATATAAAATGTTGTAACAATTCATGTTGTAATTATATGTTGAATGGTGAACATGTGTGTATGGTTTTATTATTGTTCATGTACATGTGCTACTGATTGTTTTCCTTCTGACTCCTTTGATTTTCTTCTTCTTAGCCTAGTGTGGGATGTTTAAATTGCGATTCTCGCTGAGGTGAGGTTTCAATTTAGACGTCACACATCAGATTAAGTTTTAGAAAATCCGGGGACGTCACAGTTTATGATTTAGAATTTAGATTCTCCCCTTAGTTCATGCATTCAAACATGTTTTGTTAGTATTTGAAAAGAAGCATAACATATATGGCAATTTCATTCATTCATCGCATTCACAAGAGAGATGCAATTTGAGATTAATTTCAAAAGAGATAAGTATTTCTCCATATATTTCATATCAAATAGTGGGGGCGGGATTAGGAGGGATTTTTTTTGATCTTATCCAATCATTCATATAAAAATATAGAGATAAGCAACCGCAAAAATGCAACTCCACAAGTCATAATCAAAATATGCTCGAAATTATCTTAAAAATTCAGAACAATGTATTAACATGACTCAAGTACAATATATTTAGTAAATTTTACATCATGCAAAACAAATTATAATTTAGAGAAAAGTCTAGACTATATAATAATGTGAATCATGAGAAGAAAATGAACTTGACAACCTCATTAACTGAGTGCCTGCCATCATACATACATACTAAGAGAAAGAATATACACATATATGAAAATCTTGACACTAAATCTAATTGTCTATGGTAGTATTGTATTATTCATATTATTTCTCATTTCTTTGAATGGGGGGATAGTAACTATATCTCTCATAGACTTCATCATATGGATCTTTAATGTCATATTCATTCAACATCACCTCCATCACCATATTCATCATCATCATCATCATCTTTAGCTACCTCATTTAAAGGCATAACAACATCCTATAGAACAAGATACTCTTTATGAGAAATCTAGCATGCAAATGAGCCTTGATCGTGTAGCCATGAGACATAATGGGCTAATATTTGTGATAAATAGGCATGTCCTGCCAACCAAAACCAAAAATAACATCAATACACTAAAAGTGGAAACCATGGCCTGTGAAAGTCTGCTACAAAAGATTGAGCACTATGTGAAGGAGGCATATGTGAAGAGGAGTGGTATGGTTCAACATCAACAACAATAGGTAATGGGGTGGCATGGTAAGTAGGGGCATCAAACAATGGGTAGTGGGATGCTTGATAGAATTGGTCATAAGCATATTCTAGGTTTAATATGATGGATGCGGTTGAGGGAAATATATGTTCATGGATGGCATTATGTGAAGAAGGTCATCATGAATATGGGAATTAACTTGTTTGTGAAAGACATTCTTTTACATCATATACTTCATGAGTTTCTCACTAGATATAGAGAAATAATTCTATAGGTTGGTGTACGGAAGGTGGAGCTATAGGTTGGGTGGGTGAGGGCACACGGGCAAAGGAAGCACCAAGGGAGGAGAAGGTGGTCTTAGTATTGATTAGGGATTTCTTAATAGAGGTTTATTTGATCATGATATCTCAACGATCTGAAGTATATATCAATTCAGTGAAGAGGTTTTTCTTATTGTGATCTAGAAACACTCCACATATCAAGTTTTGATAAGGAAGATGGGTATCATGAGTGTTTTTCTCTAACTCAAAGTGACTCAATGAGTAGAGTATGTAATGATCCAATTTGACACTAATCCCATTAATAAGATAATAGATGATTACTATTGTATTTTCTATGATGCCTGTTTGATTTTTTTGGGGCTAGACATTTGCATTGACTACAAATATTGTGGTTATTGCATGAGGGGTAATGGTAAAAGAGGATAGGGTGAAACTCTTGGTGTACTCATACCCCTATTTCTTGATAGACATAAAAAACTATGCATTTCTGGTCATAGAGGTTGTAGAGTTTTTTAGGGTCTAGGAGGTCATTCCTCTCTCACAAGTAGAGTCCAAATAATGTTCGAGATTTGAATGGTTAATCTAGTCGATGGTAATCTTCTTTAAAATATGAGAATGAATTGAAGAAATAATGGATGACAGAAAAATAGGTTGGTCAATTGCAGGCATCTTGGAGGAGTAATTCCAAGTAAAGTTGCCATAGAATTCATTCATAACTCTCGATCTTGAATGTAACTTGTAAAATTTAGAATAATATAAAATAAGAGCTTTCAAAGGATGAGCTTTGAACAACACCCAAATGCCAAAAATCTCTAGGCCCTTGTCATTGTAAGTTATAAAGGGAAAGGGTTATGTACAAAGGGGGATTTGAAACAATCAACAACTTGAGCATGATAAAGGTTTCACCATCATAGGAAACCATTTTGGAGGTTGTAGGAGGGGGTCGAGACATTTTCTCATCCTTAGAGGGATATGTGAGGTTTTTGGTCTTAGGAGGTCATAGGTAGTGAATGACTACTATGTGGGGGGATTGGTTGATCTAGTGGTAGTGGACATGGTTTTAATTTTACCAAAAGACCTTATAAAGTTTTCATACAATAGTGTGGCCAATTGAGTTTGGATCATAAGAAACATAGACGATGCCAGAGTTAGTGTATCCCCTACAAGGCCCTTCATCCAATATTTGTCCAACAAAAATTTGTCTGATGAAACTTACATGTTCAAAAAATCAAAGATTTTCAAATATATCTCTAAGGCCTATTTATTTAAATTGTGAGCCTAACATGTATATACAATGTAGAAAATCACTTTTAACTCACCATAGTCCATCTCTGAGTGATAAAAAATAAAACTAAAACTTTTGAATTTCAACAAAAAACATGTAATATAGAATTTAAACTTATTTTCACATATAAAGGAAGCAATATGATTGCAATTCAAGCATGATAGAGGCACAAAAAAATTCTCTAGATAGGGGACATACAAGTCTATTCAATTTCAATTATAAGAAATTTTGATCTAAGAAAATTTAAATTGTTCCCTAGATATAGGTTTAGACAAAGAGAGCTACACCAAGAGGCCACTCTTCTTAATATCAAGGGTTAACTTAGCATTCTATTTTTCGTCAAGGGAGACGATAACCATACAAAATACTTACCCTCCATTATCCAAAGGTCTACCTCCTTTACCTTTCTCCTTCCTTCTCCAAGGAAGCCCCTTCCTTCACCTTGGAAGCTTTCTTCAAGCAAGATACTTAGAAGGGGTATTGGTAGAAAGAGAGTGAAATATTTACAAATGATAATTGAAACTAGCTCTCTCATAAGTTTTCTACATCACTCTAATTATTGCATTAGATAATTGAGATTAAGTAGTGATTGGGAGGCTCTTCAGGTAATGATAGCATAGGTGCATGAAAGACAGGTTTGGAATTGCATCCAATGGGTCCTACATATAGTTTAGAGTTCCCATTAGAGAGTGAAACCATTTAATTAGAATTCTAGATGTTTTATAGAGTTTGGTTGCATCATTAATGGATTTACTTCATCTCTCTATAATTATTAAATTACACTTTACAACTATGACTATCAACCAAGCTTAGGTGCCAAATCTCGACTGATGGTACTAGAAGAAAAGAACTTCAAAGGTCTTCTGAGATCTGGGTGACTAAACTTGGCCAATGAACTATGCTATATTTAAACCAAAAGGTCATTGGATGAATTTTATGACTGTTAGATTTTTGAATGATGGCATCAATGGATCTAGCAGACAATGTTGTCAGTTGACTTATGTCCATGACAAACGCAGTAGATGAAAGTACCTAATTTTCTTAAAATCAATTAATACAAAAATGCAATAGAATTAGATTTAGTTATAGTCATAGTATCAGGACAACTAAGTTACAAAAAAATTAGAAGTAAAACCAATCTATATCTAATTCTTGAGTTTTGTGTAATATGACTTGAAATTACCACTAGTGTTTGCAAATTTGATTGCTTTGAGTGCACCTATTGATTGGAAATAATATCAAATATAAATGTCAGATGCACATGAATGGAATGGTGAAGTCATAATAAAAACATTATTAATAAACTGATGTTTATTGAAGAACAAGGCCTTCACAAATATTAGAGAGTAGACCCTCATAAAAATGTTTGTTGGATATTCCTTCACAAAAGTCTCTTGAAAAAATATCCTCAAACAATGCATTGTCCCTCACAAGTGGATTATGTTACATAAATAATGTACTTATTAGCATTTATCAATTAATTTATCAGGAATAATAAATCCTAAGAAATATGTATTTGTAGGCGCAATTAGCCTCATAAGTGTATTATTTTTTCATAAGAATATTCTATTGTACCTAATTAATACTTTTCTTATAAACAATGAATTTAATAAGAAATGCCAAATCAGATAAAGGCTCAATAATGTATAATAAATTCCTCTTTATTAATCAAAAAACCAAATAAAATCTACACATGGGATGACATATAATTAACCCCTAATTAATAAAAAAAATGTACAAGGTGCGATTTACAATCTTTTGTCGAAAAAATAGAACCACATAATGATCTTACTTACCATATAAATAAGCACTTTATTAGGAAGTAATGAGGTGAAAGTTCATATGTAAGACAAGGAATGCTGAACTTAATTCCTGAACCATTTTATGCATGGAAGGGCATACAAATAATGATCCATAGGCCTTACTCCATCATGCCACTAGGATTTTCTATAAACTCATTTGCTAGTCAATCACAACATAAGGAACTAGTACGTTTTTAACCTTGTTGCACATGAATCATCCCCAGCCACTAAGAGAATAGGTGGTTAATGGTTGTAAAACTTAGAGAGTCACAACAATTGTATCTAGCCACCAACTTTAGTGGATGGGGATATTGATGCCTATGCGCTAGTTTTTGGTTACCTTGGGAAAGTAGAAGAACAAATTGTTGATGAATAATGATACCATACAGACCATCATTAATATCCATTACACTGGTAGATGATGGGGGCTTGAGGATCCACTATATTCTTTTTATCTCTTTTTGATTCATAATCTTTCTAGAACACAAGGAAGAGTAATTTCTTCTTGATGAAAATGTACACCGTTTTTGGACAAACCATAGAAATAGATCCTGAGAGGTCTTATAATCATCAAAATACTATGTATATTTTCACTTTGCTTCTTAAAATTGGAAGATGAATATCTCATCCTTCTCGTTTCCTTGGCATCTTCATAAAATCTATTGGATACCCATACATATGAGCTACAATGATTTGAACTAATTATAAGCAAAAATACACTAAATCATAAAACTAACCAATGAACTGGTCTCATATATTTTCACTACTACAGAACACGCCTTTGGTGTCGGTTGTTTAGCCCCTTTTAGCGACGGTTTTCAAGCGACGCCTATGTGCGCACCGCTAAAGGTTGAACTCTTCTGCGTCGGTTTTCTAACCGACGCCTATATGACCTATAGGCGTCAGTTATATATAGTTGGCCGACGTCTATAGGGTTCACGCCACAAAAAAGGGCACCACCTAGGACACTTTCTGCGTCGGTTAACAACTGAACAACTGATGCCATACTCCCAGACGACACGGTCGTGCTTCGCTGCACAGCCGTGTTTAGTACTATAGGCATCAGTTTTATACGAATAAGCGACGCCTTTTCCACCACGGCCGTGCTTTCCTGCACGGTCGGGTTGTTTGTCATATTAGGCGTCAGTTTTTATCCAATAACCGACGCTGTAGGCCTTTGATGATGGTGTTCTATAAATAACCGATGCCTATATTTTAATTTTTTTTTCTTATCAGTTTGCAGGCCTGCTGTGGCTGGTCAGCAGGATGAGAACCTGCACTTCAGTTTTCTAAACTGCAGGTTTACGACATCCATTGATATCAGCCTACAAACAGGCCACAAACTTGTAAAATCAACAAATATTTTTACACACAAGTAGATACATTCAGACATCAATTCAATTCTCACATTCACACATGTAGAAACATTCAAATACATGTAGAAACATTCAGACATGTATAAAAATTCAGAAATATTCATTTACAAAATATCATTCAACATCGCAATCAGCATCCCAATTATATCTTACAATCGCCACTGCTTGTATGGCTTTTGCCCATTCTTCTCTTACTTCATTTAATGCTTCCATCGTATATGGAGCATGTACATTTTTTAAGCATTTACCTATAGTGTGGTCAGTTTTAAACACCTACAAAGAGAATGATGTATATATATAAGTAATAATATAAAAATAAGATTGATATATTTCATACTAACTAATGGGACTATATATAATACCTCATGTATGGTATTAATATCCAATGCGGCATGTCGGATAATCATCTTCATAAATCGCATCACATAGTATGCGCATGCCCAACCGTTGTCTTGTGTAGCGCACTATAAATTGAAACATACAAAATATTAAAAAATACAACTAAGCACAGTTCACATAAATAATATATACATTGGAGTCGGGAACTTACTTTTACGTTCTCCTAAATTATTGGCTGGTTCTTTCTCCTTGGGACATTTCCTCCAGCATTTTTGTATGCATCTAAACCCCTACATGTTAATGTAACACAATAAATTGCATAATTAAATAGTAATGTAATAACATATGTTAACGGATATAAAAATGAAATATTTCTCACCAGAATAATGGCATTCTCATTACGTGTCCAATTTTAGTGTTCAATGTACTTCCCACAGGATCTAGATAATAAATAGTGAACGTCCCGGGGACAATAACTAGTAACTCCCAATGTCTACCTCTAGAGGTAAACAAGTTAAAAATTAATAACTCAAAATGCACAATAGAAATGGAATTTTCTTAAGTCCAAATTATAAATAAAGTAAACTTACTTGACATTGAATGGAGCTATTATTATCGTCTTCTTTTGCTGACCGAAAATTGTAAAATCATCTATACAGTATTGTTGAACACTATCAGGGTCTTTAGCTACCATACTAATCAATGATGGAATAAAAAATCCCACATGATCAAATGCAAATTGTTTGCATTGATCTTCGACTAAGTAGCTGTAAAACATGTATTACGTATGCATTAATATATAAGAAACCAGATCACCAGATCTTACACAAGGTATATGGATGTATAAACAAGATCTCACCTTATCCATGTCTCTATCATTGATGTATTCGGCCAATCATACATAAACAACTCAATAATATCTTGTATAAATAAAGAGCTATTGTATGATTGACCTGCATAATCTGCTTATAAAGAAACAATTATAGGGCAATGTATATTATATGCCCGTAGCCAACATGCCATTCCCCTACAAGCAGGACCTAACGAGTATTTTAGGTCAGTTGGAACCCAACTTGGTAATGCAGGAAGTGGAGGTGGAGGCCTAGGTGCTCCGGGTGTCTTCTTTTTAACCTGTATATATAATTTCAGATCAGTTGACCTCATATATACACATTAACAATCTAAAGTAATGTAAATTTATCTTACAATTTTAGTAGTGTAGACGACATCTGCTTTGGGCCACAATATCACCCCGCAATCTGCCTCACCAAGTGTATCAATATCCGGGTGGGGATATGGCAATGTAGCTTCCCTCCAATCGGGTAACACATGTATCGGGCTCACACGAACATAGCCCTGTGGCATTCGAGTCCCGTGAAACATTGCCCCAGGAAGGGACGGCTAAGCCTGCGCCTCTGCAACAACATAATCTTGCATTCTTAAGCGGCATGGCTTCAATGCCTACAAATTTACGTAAAGAATATTATACATATATACATATCATCTTGAAAACATATCATCTTAAAAAGACTAGCTACAATGTCATAAACAATACTTACAGCAGACGTGTTAGTCGGTGGGTCTATAGGATTACTTGTAGTCTGTACATCAGGAGAAGAGTGGGTCGCCATAGGCTGATTGGAAGCCTGAGTGTTGGCTAAATGGACATCTGAAAATCCCTTTGTTTTGATAATGACAAACATTTCATTCTTGCGATCTAATGTGCTACTTGAGTGTTACAGGAATAAGGTGGGTGACAAATATCATGGAAGATCTATATGCTAAATTGCTTTAATTTTATGAATGTAATCAATTGTAAAACTTATACAAGTATATAATGTACAAGTACTTAGACTTCATGTAAATCAAGCATTAGATCTTCCCTAGCTAAACACCAAACTCAGATAGGTCATCCCCTTCAATAGTGTCATATATGAACACTCATACACACACTTAATGTATTTATTTAAAACATTGAAACAGGGTCAATCTCGGTCGACAAAATCCTCGACCGAGACACTCTCGGTCGACAAACTTCTCGACTGAGAAAGACCCAGGTAGCCGTTAGACACAGCTGACAAGGTAGTTGGCAGTTGGAGATGAACGTTGCAAACACTTGATCCAGAGAGCCTGTCGGTCGACAAAACCTCGACCGAGTAGGTATCTCGGTCGACAATTTCTCGACCGAGATGGACTCTGACAGCAACTGCAGAATTAATTAACTAGCCATTGCTAATGCAACTAACTTATACCTAACGGCTAGTTAAGCACTTAGAAACCTCTAGAAAGTATCTAGAACGTCCTTAAGCACTTGTAGGTCATTCCTATAAATAGGACATGCCTTAGGACACCTAAACTCACTTATTTCTACACTTGAGCAATCTTTGATCATACACTTGCATTAGCAACCTATTTTTGAGCATTGAGCAATACTTTAAATTGGCTACCCTTCACCTTGCTCTAAATTCGTGTCCTATATGCTAGTATCTCCTATCCACAACAATCACACTTCCATATACATTGGTTAGGAGATCTACACGCTTGATATAGGCAAATCAAGCCTTGTGCTTCAAAGGATAAGTTGTAATTTCCATTTTCCTTTCTTGTTCACTTTCATTGCTTGTACTCTCCTTGCTACTCCTAGGTTGGAGGCTGCGGATTGGAGAGGGTTGTGATCTTCTTGGTGAAGAAGGAGACTTTGAACTACTTCAAGAAGGCTGGTGCAACAGGATGTTACTTCTAAGAGGAAGGCTACTTCAAGGGGGAGCTTGGAGTTACTTCAAGAAGGCTACCTCGAGTTGGTGCATCTACTTCAAAGTGAAGGCTGTTCAAAGGGGTGTAAGAAAGTATTGTATTTTGTGTAATTCCTTGTGAAGGTAATAAAATTAATACTTTCAAAATCCCGGTTGGGTAAGCAACCGGGTAGTGGACTGACTGCCTTAGTATTTGCTAAGGTAGGAACCACTCTAAATCCCTTGTCTCCTTCTTACTTTTTCATTTGTGGTTGTTTGAGTTAAATAATTGTTAAATTAACTTTAAAACCCTATTCACCCCCCCTCTAGCGGTTTTTCAATTGGTATCAGAGCAGGCTTCAAGGAGCTCTAATCGAGTCTTGAAGAATGAAGGGTAATAGTGTCTACAACCGCAAGCAAAGGAAAAGTATGGACAAATCTTCAACAAGTTGCAATTGGTGCTTAGGAACAAGCCATACAACACCTAGCTGTCCATGGAAGTCAAAGAAGGAAGAAGTGCATAAAGAATTTCTAATTGCTACTATAAGTGAAGAAGAAGAAGAAGTAAGTCTTTTTGATCTACGTAAAGAAGAGTTAATTTCTAGTCTTGAAGAGACACATAATAAGTATATTGAGTGCAAGAAAAAATTAAAGAAATCTAATAAGGAAAATGATGAGTTACATGCTAAACTTATTGCTCTTACATATGAAAATGAGGATCTTAAAAAGATGATTGAAAATCATGATATTAAACTGAAATCTGTTGAAGCAAATTGCAATCTTCTTTCCCTAGAAAAGTTAAACTTGCAAATTTAAGTAAATGATCTTCAAAAACAACCTGTTTTGTGTACACATCTAGACTGTGATACTATTGTGAAAGAAAGAGATTCCTTATTATCTAATCTAGATCAAGCAAAGCTAGACATCAATAATAGAATGGATGAGATTGTCAAGTTGCAACAAAAGATTAGTAGTTTGAATAACAATGATACCCTTGATAAAATCTTAAATAATTCTTATCATCAAATTGGAAGGAGAGGACTAGGTTATAATCCTAAAGGAAAATCTTGTCAAAAACCTAGTTGGAAAAAGACACAAGCACTAGAAAATCAATCTATGTATGTACCTAAAGGCAAACATATATATGTACCCAAGAAAAACCTAGAACAGAATCATTGAAAGAGATATGAGGTTGATTCGATATGTTGTCATTATTGTTTGCGTCTTGGACATTACTCTTTCTCATGTCCCTACAAGAAAAAGGATGTTGAGTTAGTATGGGTTCCAAAACTCCCAAACTAAAGGAATAAAATTAAGTTGAGATATGACCAAAGACTCTAAGTTGTATATCTCTATCTCAACTTAACATAATAGGACACCAAGTTTCCAAATATACATCTTAAACTACTTGTTTTAGTTTAAATTCTCAAAATGTATATGATTAGTTGAGATTTAACCTAAATGATGATTTGATATTTAAATATCTCAACTAAATTGAGCTTTAAACTTTCATATTCTTGATTTACTTAGAACCAATTACTGAAAACAATTCTGAAATAGTACAGAAACTTTTTCGGTCGAGAAACTGTTCGACCGAGAACAGTATCAGTCAAAAAATGGTCGACCGAGCAGGTTCCTATTTTCAAGTTTGCAATAAATCTAAACCTGTTTTAACTTAATTCAGTATGCTATCAATTTGTTGTTGATGATTGATTTAATATGTAAATCAAAGAATGAATCTTGGAGACCATCTTTTTCATAAAGACATATTGATCTTTTTGTATCATGAATTAAAAAGTATAACATTATGAATATGAAATCCTTGAACATATTGCAAAAGTGCTATATGAAGACTGATTTTGAACAAATCTTATTCATTGATTGAAAAAGTTTACAATTTGAACATCCATGAATCATGAATGAGATTATTTTGGTTTATCCTCTACATAGCTTGGCTTAAAATTGAAAATTATAAACCATGTTGATTTATTTCAGGAAATTACTATTCTATCATACTCCACATGTTTTTTTAAGTATTTCTTGGTCTATCTATAAAGGAACCATGTGTATTAAAATTTAAATGGTCATAATCATTATATGAAATTACATGCTTCTATCTTGATCATTGCATTGTGGATACACTTCTACTGTTCTATCATAATTTATGTGCCATGATCACTGTGTTTCATTGGTTTGTATAAAATAATCTTTAATTCATATATACAAACCATAAATGGATATTATTCTTGATCATCATTGAAAATGCCATTAGCATTAAAAGCATCTTGACATAATAGATAATGATTTATTGTGGGCATAGCTTGTAATAAAATAATGAGGGTGCTATGACAAACCAAATAGTATATCTTAGAACAAAAATTATAATGTTTTATCTAGAAATCTAAAGCACAATCAAGACTTTAAGATATCTTGCTTTCAAGGATATCACTTAATGTGCTTCAAATTGATATTTATTTAATCAAGCTATATGCAGAAATTATACTTCACAAATGAATCTGCAGAATTTGCCTCTTGGTTGAAATTAAATTTGACCAAGGGGCGCTATGGTCGTAGTCAAGGTCGACCTAAAATAAGCTTGACACAATACTTGGATAATCATTCTCTATAAAAATTGTGATCAAAATCATGACCACAAAAATTGTCCAAATATTGGTAATAATAATCACATAAAGCATTCTTCTTGGGATATTCTACCTCTAACAAAGCATTTAGAGTCTACAACACTATTTCTAAAAAAGTTGAGGAATCTATTCATATTTCTTTTCATGAAGAGCTAAAATAAGAAAATCCTGAAATAGTTGATCTCACTCATCAATTCGAAAACTTATCCATACCCAATGATAGTGAGAAAAATACTACAAGCAATGACAAAGCTGAAACACAACCTATACCTGGACTCATTAAGGATCATCCTCAAGAATTAATTATTGGAAATCCCAATGATAAAGTCAAAACTCATTCTTCTTTTAAGGATGTTGCAAACATGGCCTTTGTTTCTATTATTGAACCTAAGAAGGTATCTGAAGCTCTAAAAGATGACTATTGGATAATAGCAATGCAAGAAGAATTAAATCAATTCACTAAAAATGATGTATGGGATTTAGTTCCTAAACCACAAGATAAAACTATCATTGGAACTAAATGGGTTTTTAGGAATAAGCTAAATGAGGCAGGGGAAGTAATAAGGAATACAACTAGGTTAGTAGCACAAGGATATAATCAACAAGAGGGAATAGACTTTGATAAAACGTATGCACCAGTAGCAAGACTTGAAGCTATTAGAATGTTACTAGCTATTGCTGCACATAAAAACATCAAACTCTACCAAATGGATGTAAAAAGTGCATTTCTAAACGGAATCATTCAAGAAGAAGTGTATGTTGCCCAACCACCTGGTTTTGAAATACCGGAAAAAGGTGACTATGTTTATAAACTTAAGAAAGCACTTTATGGTTTAAAACAAGCACCTAGGAACTGGTATGAAAGACTCAAGACATATCTTTTTGATAATGGTTTTTCTATTGGAAATTCAGATTCTACTTTATTTTTCAAAACATATACATCTGATTTTCTAGTTGTTCAAATATATGTTGATGATATTATTTTTGGAGCTTCAAATGAATCATTGTGCACACAATTCAGTGACATTATGCAAAAAGAATTTGAAATGAGCCTCATGGGTGAATTAACTTTCTTTCTTGGTTTTGAAATTAAACAAACGTCTGCCGGGATTTTTATAAGCCAAGAAAAGTATACTAAAGAACTTTTAACATGTTTTGGGATGGATCAGTGCAAACATGCTACTACTCCTATGGCTACCTCTATTAAAATTGATAAGGATGAAAATGGGGAACCTATTGATGATTCCTTATATAGAGCCATGATTGGTAGTTTGCTTTACTTAACCGCTTCTAGACCGGACATCATGTTTTCCGTTGGTCTTTGTGCTCGATTTCAATCACAACCCATGCACTCTCATTTTCAAGCAGTTAAACGGATTCTTCGATACTTAGCCGACACCACATGTTTTGGCTTATGGTACCCAAAAGGACAATCCTTGGATCTTAAAGCTTATACTGATGCTGATTATGCTAGTTGTCGACTTGACCGCAAGAGCACTAGTGGTGGTTGTTTCTTGTTAGGAAGAGCTTTAGTATCTTGGTTTAGCAAGAAACAAAACACGGTTGCCCTCTCTACAACTGAAGCTGAATATATGGCAGCCGGATCTTGTTGTGCTCAAGTGCTTTATATGCAACAAATGTTAAACGATTATGGTTTTACTCTTTCATCTACGCCTATCTTTTGTGACAACACAAGCGCTATAAACTTAGCACACAATCCTATTTTACACAGCCGAGCTAAACATATTGAAATCCGTCATCATTTTTTAAGGGATCATATCTCTAAGAATCATGTTTCCCTTCGTCATGTTGATACGGAAGATCAATTGGCTGATATTTTTACAAAACCGCTTCCACTAGACCAATTCAACAAAATAAGGAAGCAACTGCTTATCACTCCTTTAGAAGATGTTTTCTTTGATATTTGTGCTTCTTAAAAACAGTTCTTATTTGTATCATTTTTGGTTTTTTAAATGGACATCTTTTTCATTGAATTTGATGGGACATCTAATTAAGGGGGAGTTTTCTTATTTTTAATGGATATCTTTTTGAAATGACAAAGGGGGAGAAAATAAAAATAAATCTTAAAACTTAGTAATTGTGCAAAACTCAATCAATGAGTTTCATAAACTCTTGGCTTTACATTGAAAGTTGCTATATTCCCTAAAGAATTGGATTTCATGTTCTATAATTCATGGGGAATAATAAGCACACATTTTATAAACAAGAGAAAAATTGCTACAAAGGAAATCTTCAGGTATGAAACCCCCACATGTTTTATATTTCTGTATTTTTTTATGAAATGTTTGTCATCTTCAAAAAGGGGGAGATTGTTGGCTAAATGGACATATGAAAATCCCTTTGTTTTGATAATGACAAACATTTCATTCTTGCGATCTAATGTGCTACTTGAGTGTTGCAGGAATAAGGTGGATGACAAATATCATGGAAGATCTATATGCTAAATTGCTTTAATTTCATGAATGTAATCAATTGTAAAACTTGTACAAGTATATAATGTACAAGTACTTAGACTTCATGTAAATCAAGCGTTAGATCTTCCCTAGCTAAACACCAAACTCAGATAGATCATCCCCTTCAATAGTGTCATATATGCACACTCATACACACACTTAATGTCTTTATTTGAAACATTGAAACAGGGTCAATCTCGGTCGACAAAATCCTCGACTGAGACACTCTCGGTCGACAAACTTCTCGACCGAGAAAGACCCAGGTAGCCGTTAGACACAGCTGACAAGGTAGTTGGCAGTTGGAGATGAACGTTGCAAACACTTGATCCAGAGAGCCTGTCGGTCGAAAAAACCTCGACCGAGTAGGTATCTCGGTCGACAATTTCTCGACCGAGATGGACTCTGACAGCAACTGCAGAATTAATTAACTAGCCGTTGCTAATGCAACTAACTTATACCTAACGGCTAGTTAAGCACTTAGAAACCTCTAGAAAGTATCTAGAACGTCCTTAAGCACTTGTAGGTCATTCCTATAAATAGGACATGCCTTAGGACACCTAAACTCACTTATTTCTACACTTGAGCAATCTTTGAGCATACACTTGCATTAGCAACCTATTTTTGAGCATTGAGCAATACTTTAAATTGGCTACCCTTCACCTTGCTCTAAATTCATGTCCTATATGCTAGTATCTCCTATCCACAACAATCACACTTCCATATACATTGGTTAGGAGATCTACACGCTTGATATAGGCAAATCAAGCCTTGTGCTTCAAAGGATAAGTTGTAATTTCCATTTTCCTTTCTTGTTCACTTTCATTGCTTGTAATCTCCTTGTTACTCCTAGGTTGGAGGCTGCGGATTGGAGAGGGTTGTGATCTTCTTGGTGAAGAAGGAGACTTTGAACTACTTCAAGAAGGCTGGTGCAACGGGAGGTTACTTCTAAGAGGAAGGCTACTTCAAGGGGGAGCTTGGAGTTACTTCAAGAAGGCTACCTCGAGTTGGTGCATCTACTTCAAAGTGAAGGCTGTTCAAAGGGGTGTAAGAACGTATTGTATTTTGTGTAATTCCTTGTGAAGGTAATAAAATTAATACTTTCAAAATCCCGGTTGGGTAAGCAACCGGGTAGTGGACTGACTGCCTTAGTATTTGCTAAGGTAGGAACCACTCTAAATCCCTTGTCTCCTTCTTACTTTTTCATTTGTAGTTGTTTGAGTTAAATAATTGTTAAATTAACTTTAAAACCCTATTCACCCCCTCTAGTGGTTTTTGACTGAGATGCCTGCCACCGCAGCAATTCTTCCTTGACCTTCTCAGCAACTATATCATTGACCTTCTTGGCAACTATATCCTCGACTCTCTTATTCTCCTATACATGGATAAAAGAAACATTAGCTTCTTATTATTGAATTCCATTTTGCAGTAACATTCTAAAAAAAGAATAGGTTACCTCTTCTTGTGAATGTACCGCTCTGGGTTTGCACTGGGATGGCCCAAAGAATGCTTTGATGCCCACACCAACGCGTGCACCCCTAACACGTCTAGGATGCTCTAGGTTACCCAGAGCAACTGTCAATTCATCCCTTGTGCCCTGAGGGATGAACGTGCCTTTTTTCCTCTGCTCGTGCAGCTCCCGCTAATCACCATAAACAGGAATTGGTAAGTTAACACCGCAAATAATCAATATTCAAACGACTGCTCTAAGAGTTGTATTTTACCATTTTCGCAGCCGCCTCAACAGTTAAGTGCTTCTTTATTTCACCCTTCTTGTTTTGCCTCCCAGCTATCCAGATATCATGGCGAGGCATGGGTGTGGCAGGATCCTGAGTAGAGGCAGACTCCTGAGTAGAAGCAGACTCCGCCTGTAGTCTTTGGCGAATGCTTGCATAGCCCTTTGGACCCATAGTGTGGTCATGCACATTCAGTGCACGCCTTGCTTTTTGCGCCTCACTGAGGGCCTAGTTAGTATGCACATTAATGATTTGATTAGTAGCACTAAATGTTAATCTTGAATAGGTGAATACAACGTATATTAATTAAATTGGGAGTGACGCCTAATATCTTGAATTCTTCAGATTTTCTTGAAGCAACAAAATTGTCCCAATCTTCTTTGTCCAAGAAGTTCCACTGTTCAAGGGCTGACTTCTTCTTCTTATCACCATCTTTTATGTATTCTCTGTTGAGATTTGTTCTATAGTTCTTAAGCATCTTTCCAGTGTGTTGCATCACGCTTTTACGATGCAACTTCTCATCCAATGCAAACAAATTCTGTAAAATAGAATTTTTATTAACTAGTATCCAAAAATAGAATTGCAAATAATAGAATTTGTAATCTACAATATAGAATTGCAAATAATAATAACTCACGCATAAATCCTTCTATATCAAGTCTTTCTTCGCCTGAGGAACTTTATGCCAATTATCATACTTAACACCACAATGGCTTCGAGTGACAACCCCAAGATAGTTTACAAAATTATTGCGGTTCACTCCAATTGCATTTCCTCCATTATCAAACTCCACAACCAATTTGGATCCACTGCCACTTAGCGCTATTAACTTGTTCAACAGAGTGATGCCCCTTTTCTTGTTAACTTTTTGGTGATGCACATCAAGTTCCTGCAGTGCTTCAGTGGGTACATGTGCATCATCAACCTAAAATTTGACAAAAATAAACACACTGAATTAGCCCAATATAGAAATATGGGATATATGACATAACTGGAAGATAATGAATTTTATAGGAATACATGATATGTTTTTAGAACTTACATTGGTATCCTCGCCATGCTCATCATGGACAACATGCTCATCATGGATTTCATGCTCATCATGGACATCATGCTCATCATGGTCAGCCATCTGAAAATGTCATTAAAAAGGCAAACATTTAGCATTTGTATTAACTAGAAAAAGGCAAACATTTAGCATTTGTATTAACTAGAAAAAGGCAAACATTTACCATTTGTATTAACTAGAAAAAGGCAAACATTTAGCATTTGTATTAACTAGAAAAAGGCAAACATTTAGCATTTGTATTAACTAGAAAAAGGCAAACATTTAGCATTTGTATTAACTAGAAGATAATGAAAAATCAAATCTGAAAATGATATTGATATTACAAAAGCAAACATTTAGCTTCAATAAAAAAATATAAACATACATGCCTCTAAAACTGTGATCTTTTATCAATTAACAATCCTTCATTGTGATCTCCGCGCACATATAAGTCATCATTAGCTTCAATATTTTGTGGAGTTGGCAACCCAACTGAGAATGGACTGGAGTCATCATACTTATCATAGTACTCTTCTTCATCTATAGGATCTTCAATGAACTGTCTTTTACCATGAAGAACAACTGACCATTTATCATTTGCAGGATCATCGATATAGAATATTTGTTTCGCATGTGATGCCAATATGAATGGTTCACCCTTCTCGCCAATCTTTTCAAAGTTCACAAAAGTGAACCCAATTCATCCACTATAACTCCTTTGGTGTTATCAACCCAATTACATTTAAAGAGCGGAATTCTAAAATCTATGTAGTCAAATTCCCATGTCTTCAATGACACCGTAATATGACATTTTAGCTTCACGTGGACTCTTATCCTTTGCACTTGCAAAATACATAGTCGACGCTTGAAGAGTGACCCCACTATTTTGGACGACACTCTTATCATCTTGGCACTTTGTGTAATATGTGAACCCATTAATGTCAAACCCTTCATAAGACATAACATTCGGTTTTGGTTTAAAGGCAAGACATTTGATAGTTTTTGTAATATCATTTGGTGTTTGAGATAGTTGATGTAAGACTTTATCTTCAAACCACTTAGTAAAAGTCTTATTATGCTCTCTAGCAAGCCACATTGAACTTGCTTGAGGATGTTGTCTCTTGATGAAATTGGTATGTTCCTCGATATAAACACTCACTTCGTCCATGTTGTGTAAAATATACAAGTGAGCTTGTTCCAACTGCTCACGACTGATTACTTTCACCCGTGATCCCAAAATTCCTTTTCCATCCTCAATATTCTTGTCATTAACAGGAGTGTTATTACCACTCAGAAAGTCATTGCAAAAATCCATAACCTCTCTCGCCACATAACCTTCCATAATACTCCCTTCAGGACGATAACGGTTTCGAACATCACCTTTAAAAATGCTCATGTATCGTTCAAAGGGATACATCCAATGCAAGAAAACTGGTCCCAACATTTTCACTTCCCTAGTCAAGTGGACAACAAGATGTACCATGATATCAAAGAACGAAGGAGGGAAATACATCTCAAGCTGACATAGGGTAACAACCATTTCTCTTTGCAAATTATCGAGAGTATCAGGGTCAATAACTTTGCTGCATAGACTATTGAAAAAGAAACAAAGTCTGGTGATTGCAAACCTTACATGCTTCAACAATATAGATCAAATTGCCACGAGCAATATTTTTTGCATTAGAGTGTAATAATCAGGAGATTTAAGACCTATCAACTTCAAATCTTTCATTGATACCAATCTACAAATGTTGGATGAGTAACCACGTGGCACCTTAACATTTACCAAGCATTCACAAAAAGCTTTCTTCTCCTTTCTAGACAACGTGTAACAAGCGGGAGGTAAGTATATTCTTTTATTACCCATTTCACGTAATTATGTTAATTCTGACCTTATTCCCATTTCACGTAGGTCCGGTCTGGATTTTATCCCATCTTTAGTCTTACCTGGTATATTTAACAGAGTACCAATGATGCTATCACATACATTTTTCTCAACGTGAATTACATCGATACAATGCATGAATGTCAAAGAACTCCAATAAGGAAGATCCCAAAATATTAACTTCTTCTTGAATGAAGAATTGTCACTCCGTGTGGCCATACTACATTGTGATTTCTTACTAAATTCATTGACAATGTCTTTTACTCTTTCATAAACAACATCCCCTGGTATAGGTTTAGGTGCACTCCGTTCATCATTCCATCCATTGAATGCTTTGCGCTTCTTACGATACTGATGGAATTTTGAAAGAAACCTTCGATGACCAAGATATACAGTCTTGCCGCCATGTTTTAGTCTTATTGAATTAGTGTTTTATTCACATATAGGACACACTTTAGCTCCTTTGACACTATATCCAGACAAATTCCCATATGCTAGAAAGTCATTAATAGTGCAAAACAACATAACGTGCAAACGAAATGTCTCTCTTCCTGAAGCATCATAGGCTATCACACCTTCAGCCCAAAGTTTCTTTAAGTCATCAATCAGAGGTTCAAGACAAACATCGATATCATTTCCAGGTTGTTTAGGGCCCGATATCAACAACGACAACATAACGTACTTATTTTTCATACACAACCATGGAGGAAGATTGTATATAACAAACATGACTGGCCAAGTGCTATGTTGGCTGCTCAATGTCCTGTACGGATGCATCCCATCTGTATAAAACCCAAGTCTTAGATTCCTATCTTCTTCACCAAATTTGGGATACAATAGATCAATATTCTTCCACTGTGGGGAATCAGATGCATGTCGTAGGATACCATCATTATTTTTCTTAACATATGCATGCCACCTAAAATTCTTTGCATCTTTCGGATTTGCAAACAAGCGTTGAAACTGTGATATTATAGGTAGGTACCACAACACCTTGGCAGGAGAACCAGTTTTGGACTCCCCAGAAGTCGTCAATTTATACCGTGACGCACCACATTTTGGACAATCTTTCAAATCTACATAGTCCTTTTGAAATAATACACAATCATTCGGGCATGCGTGTATCTTCTTGGCCTCCATTCCCATTGGGCACAACATTTTCTTTACCCGATATGTTGAGATTGGCAGCTCGTTTCCTTCAGGAAGCATTTCTTTCAACAAAGTCAACAATGAAGTGAAGCTTTTGTCGCTCTATCTATTGTTAGCTTTCAACTTATGCAATCTCAACACAACACTAAGCTTCGTAAACTTAGCACATCCTATGTATAATGGTATCTCAGCATCATGCACAATGTTTCTAAAGATAGGAGGTGGATCGGTGTGCTCTACCCTATAACTATCCAGCATCGCATCAACGATGTCTACTGGAACTGGTTCATTCACATCTACGTCATCGGAGGCAATTTCTTCTTCCACCCAAGCACTGCTATCGACATCTACTGGTTTCGAGTTTGAAATCTCTCCATGCCAGTGCCATTCTATATAGCCTTGTACAATCCCGTTGCACATGACATGACTTTTGATTTCCTCACCAGTGCTGACTTTCAAGTTGTTACTGCAATGCCTACATGGACAGTAGAACCTATCTGTAGGTTTTTTCCTATGTTCCTCGACAAATGTAACCTATCTGTAGGTTTTTTCCTATGTTCCTCGACAAATCTAATAAACTGATCAAGACCAGATATAAACTCTGGGGTGCAGCGATTGTGAATGGACATCCATGATCTATCCATTCTATGATCAAAGAGAAAACAAGTATATATTAGGACAAGATTAGGGTATACATTTACATCCTATCCAAGATTGTTCAATTTCTATGCCAACAAACACATGTGATGTCATTCTTATATATAATAAATGTGTACCACCTATCCCATCCTTGAACACCTAATCTCACTAGTAAGTGTATAATGTGTATTGGGTTTTCAAAAAAATTTCGGCAGCATTTCCCTGCTGTTCTCTAAGTACATATGTACTTAGAGAACAAACAAAGAAATGCTACCGAAATTTTCTCGAAAAACCAATACACATTATACACTTACATCCTAAGTGAGATTAGGTGTTCAAGAACAGTCCCAAACCGAGGAATATCCAAGATTTACTCCTAATGAGTAAATCTTGGACAGGTTTCTAGGCCAACAAACACAATAATAGATATGTACATGTTAGGGTTTCATCACAATTGATGTTAGGGTTTCATCAATGTTAGGATTTAATCAAATCAAATTAGGATGCTAGAATGGACAAGTTTAAATCTTATTTCAACATGCATCAAAATTTACTGAATTAGGTCAAGCATTAGGATTAGAAGCACAAATATATGCAAGCAAAATATTTGTTCATATCCTAGAATTTACATAAAGCATTACATATAGATTTGTTCATATCCTTACCAACAACAAACTCGGCCATGGCTGCGTTGGCCTACCACGGCCGTGCTGGGAAGCACGGCCATGGTAGGCCAACACAGCCATGGCTGTGTTTGCTGTAGGTAAAGAGCTAGGGAGAAAGAAGAACAGAGGCTACGGCTAATACCTGGAGAGCGGAGCAGCAAGCAGCGAGCGGTGGCAAGGAAGAAGACGGCGGGCGGTGGGTAAGGAAGAAGCAGCGGCGGCGACGCAGGGAGGAGGAGCCGTAGTAGGGCGTGAGCAAGGAGGAAGGCGGCACGCCGGCGACGCAAGGAGGAAGGCGGCAGGCGGCGGTGGCGACGCAGAGCAGTAGCAGCGCCGTCGACGGCGAGGAAGCAGCAGGAAGCGTCAGCGGTGAGCGAGAAGCCGCAGACACCAGGCGGCGAGCAACAACGGGCGATGAAATAGAATACGATGAAACAGAAGAAAGGGGAACAGTTGTTGTTCGTGGGTCTATTAAGTTGGTAAAAGGCGTCAGTTATCAAATATAAATGACACCTAAAGTCTTCGGCGTCGGTTCCACTTAAACAACCGACGTCCAATTAGACAAATTTTGCCCTAAATAATTTGGCAGGAACCATTATCGGCGTCAGTTATCAAAGGATAACCGACATCTAAGCTGGAACTTTTCGCGCAAATTTTCATCTTATATAGGCGTCAGTTTTTTGGTAAAAAACCGACACTGTATGTGACACTTTGGGGCCAAATTGTTTTTGCTCGAAAATTGGATTTCGCGGGTGATTTTAGGCGTCAGTTTTTTGTTACCCAGCCGACGTTGAATACAAAGCGGTACCCGTGTCTTAACTATAGACGTCGGATGACCTACATCACCGATGTTGAATGTTATAGGCGTCGAATTTCCTAAATAACCGACGCCCAGAAAAGTGACATTGAATGATGTTTCTGTACTAGTGTTTTAAACTCATGGAATTCTACATGGAACCCTTCCCTACACTAAAAGCAGCTTACAAGACAACTAAGTATCTAAAGGTTGATCTCCCTAAATATACTTCTTCTTTGGATGGTTGAAATAGATACAAATACTATGAACACTCTTACTAGATCCCAACTGCACCTTACATCTTCTCACATTTCATTGGTCAACCTTGGTCCATACTACGTCCAAACCAATACATTAGATTTGGTGGTATTCCCTTCAAACAATCCACTTTGAAAGTTCCCCATGACTAGAACCAAGAATCTGTCAAGCTAACTTGAAAGAGAAATCCCTCATTTGCTCTAATATTGAAGCAACCTAACCTCCCTATCCACATAGAGTGACCCACATGTGTAATAAAATTCAGCCCCTCATTAGACAAAGAAGGCTATATGCACAACTTCAATAGAATCCATGATAGGTTGAGGACATGCTATAATGTTTGTGAAACATCACCCAATAAGGAACTATGAGACACACCAAAAAATCACAAGAATAATAAATTAACTATATACCAATCAAGTGATATAATGACAATAGTTAGATGAAAATGGAAGAGGAATGCTTCCATCTATCTATTTTAGAGAATAAAATGACACAACACGATCATCATGATCTACCTTAAACATCATGATGGCGAGAACTGTCATGTTTGATTCAAGTATTCATTCTCCTAGATCCTTTTCACACTATGAAGAGGGAAGTACTTGGAATGAATGGTTTATATCAATGTATTGAGGTAAATGGGTAGGCTAGGTGAAACTAAATGGTGCCAATATTTAAAAGGAAAGAGGTATATGCAGGTGCAAATGAACCAAATAATTGATTAATCACTCCATTAAATAATATATTAGTTAATTAATGCCAAAATAAATCATTTAAATGAAATTACAAATTAGTTAAACGAATGATGATCTACCACTACTTAATTAGCTAGTGGGAGTCCTCTTCATTCTTGGAGCAACCAAATTCAATAGTCTAGTAATGACATGATATTTAATTACAACAAAGAGCAGCACATCATCAACCAATAGGCTACGACCTAGATTAAATAATATGAATGCAACATATCATACATATAAAATATATACATACCTACCTATGATAATTCTTGATATCGTAGAATGTCCATTGGGCCACCCACCATTAAGGAACATTCATAGAGACCAAGATGTTGTTTTGCTACAATGCCAATGAGTAACCCTCCATTACCATCACCTTCAATGTAGATCTTCCCTATGGAGGTATACCCTGAAGACACTATATATGCTCCACAAAAGATACAAATCATCAAATACATTCTTCTTGTTCCCCCTCATGTCTGACTTAATCTATACCTCTACACACTCATTGCTCTCTTGAGGTTAGTAGAACCATACAAAACCCCAATTTTCTACCCCATGATCATGCACTCTTCCATGAAAATGAGTAGGTAGGCACAAACCAGATAGTCCAACCACCACTCATGATTTCACCTCATTTACTCTTCCTCCATATACCATTTTTTGAGTGTCCCAACATAACACAACCCTCCCTTTTAAAACTTGGTCAAGAATCAAGTGCAGTAGTGGGGGTGGGTGGACCGATAATGTGGTTTAGGTTCAAGTTCAATGCAACCACTCTCAAAATTCCATAGGAACCCAGAGTGCACCACTAATTTACTTCCTCCCTCTCCTCTTCTACTACTTCTTCCCCACCTTCTAACCTCCTAACTGTCACACTGCAGATGACTACACAACATCCAACCAATCAACCACCAATGACCTCCTTCTCCTTCACTACCTCTCTCTCCCCACATGCAATGTAACTATATTACAAAGGCCAATATCCATTTCTCCTATGTTATAGATCCAATATTTCATGTATCTACATGTAGTTATTTAAAGGGTATTACATGTATATACCTTGGATGTGAGGCAATATTTTGTGTGCTAATTTTTAGTGAAGCTGTTAGAGATGAGGAATTTGCCTTATCCCAATATGCTACCCCAAATGAGGAATTTTCATGCAGGAGGGTCTGGATGCATGTGTTATGCATTGTCAAACTCATAAAATCATATGTAGACATGAAATTGAAGAACTAGCAACATGGATACCAAAAGAATAATAAGATAGATCATGGAAAATCCAAGTTTATCTCTATAATTCAGTCTAAGGTACTATGATGAATGCTCCATTGTTCTTCATATATCTTGAATGCTATGTTTTTGGTTAGTGTGGCTGTTACTCCCTTAATACCTTTTTAATAGGAAAGTACTAGGATGAACTTCTCATTGTTCACAAGATATAGTAGAGTGATGCGGCCTATGCTCTATGTTTCTATTTCTCCTTGAGTTCATATTAAAGAATTAGAATTAGTATGCTGTTATTAAAAATATATTTGAGTAAAATAACTACAAACAAGAGGTCTGAGTTAGTAAAATTTGTGCTCATTTAATGTCCTTCCAATCTTTAGAGTTCAAAAATATTTCACATCAAACAAAACTAGTCAAAAGTCTAAAGCCAAACCAAGTGAAATTGAAACAATGTGAATGCCAGGACCCAGAACAAGAAAAAAAAATCCAAATTTATGATAGGGATGTGATTTGAAATCCATAGATCAATAACATCATCATATGAGGAGTCTTTGTCACACACTCATGTGATTACTAAAGGGACAACATATCCATAGTTTGGTGTCAAGACAAGCCTATTTGTGTCTTAAAATAGTATGGGTTCCTCCATTTAAAATTGTCCTTGTTGCATTAGGTCCATCATAGATATGTTCCTGAACCAAAAAGGGAAGTAGGGAAACATCATAACACGTTTTAAACATATTTAAATTATACGTACCATTGTGGTGTAATTTTCATATACTTTTGGGTGAATAGTAGTCTTACTCCTTTCTATTATAGAACTTATCTTTTTTAAGTATTGACATCTAGAGTTATCGGTATCTTATTTCCAATATCTATCTTTACTTAAAACCAAAACAACATTTTACAAAACTTAAATACCTCATTAGATTTGTTGATATTTCGTTGGAAATAAAACCGATATAGAAAATCTTTGTAGTGGAACATTTTGGTTAGTTTATATTTGTTGATAATAATTTGCATGTGGAGTCTAACATCTAGTTAAATATATGGGGTGTCAAAATTTTTAGTTTTGGTTGGATATTACAATATATACATATAAGATGTGTGAGAGCTTACTTGTGGATGAAAGATAACTAGGGCCATTTGCAACATATTGAGATCTGAAATTTACCATGTTCACAACATTTTGTGTTGGTAATATATATAATAGACTCCATATTATGATTGAAAAGTACACCAGGAGGGGAAACATTATAGTAATTGATCCCTCCATAACAATAACATATTTCATTTTAGATCGATACTAAATAGAAATATACATGTATTGAAGTAATTAACTATATACATTTGGTTTATAGTAAAATCAACCACCATATTGTGTGGGAAATGCACTACCAATGCCTCTTTCAATACCACCTTGAGTATGAAATGTGATAATACTTCAGACTTGTGGAAAAAATTGGGCAAAACTATACATGTATTTACACCATTTATAGAATCTCAAGCCTATTATGACACTTGATAATCTATATTAGTATCCAAAAGTTATGATTTAATTGTATGTTGAATGTTGTTCCAATTCAAATAACTTGAGTTGATGAAATCAACTCAAGAATTGAGACCACTATTTTTCATACACTCAATTTATACTATAACCTCCTAGACTTGTTCCTATAATGAAAGTTAGGTATTAAAATTGTTAAAAATGAATCGATAACTTTTGCAATTGCTAAAGAAATTTACATGTTCTTCTTTTCAATCATCATCAACTAAGCCTCAGTCCCAACTATGTTGGGGTTGGCTACATGGATTATTTTTTTCCATTCATCTCTATCATTGGTCATATTCTGGTTGAGATGTAGAGATTCAAAATCTCTCTTTATAAGCTCTTCCCATGTTAATTTAGTCCTGCCTCTTCTTCTATTAATTGTGCTGGCCTCAATAGTATTGCTTCATATAGGCACATTAGTCGGTCTGCGTTGCACATGTCCATATCATCTGAGTCGACCCTCGCGCAGCTTGTCCCCAATGCTCACCACCCCCACTTTATTCTTGATATAGTCATTTCTCAAGCAATCTTTTCTTGTCTTCCCACACATCCATCTCAACATATGCATTTCAGCCACGTTCATCTTGTTGAGTCCTTGTTTCTTCACCGCCAAACATTCACTCCCATAGAGCATAGCTAGCCATATAGCTATTTTATAAAACTTGATTTTTAGTCTGAGAGGGATCTTCCAATCACATAATACTCTAGTTGCACTCCTCCATTTCAACCATACTACAGTGATCTTATGACAAATGTCATTTTGAACATTGCCATCTGTTTGAATGATAGAGCCCAAGTAATGAGATTTATCACATTTTGGTATATCTACTCTGTCCAACTTGGCTCCACCATTCACTCTGCGAGATTGGCTAAAATTGCAATGCTATTACTCAATTTTCTCCTACTAATAATCAATCCATTTGATTCCAGTGCCTTTCTCCAAAGTTCAACTTTATCATTCAAACCATCTTTAGTTTCGTCAATCAAAAAATGTCATCAGTAAATAACATACACCAAGGAACATCATCTTGAACATTCTTTGTCAACTCATCCATAACAAGAACAAATAGATATGGGCTGAGTGTGGATCCTTGGTGTACCCCAACTGTGATGGGAAATGTTGGTGTCTCACCTCCAGGAGTCTTCACCCTTACAGTAGAGCTACCATACATGTCTCTAATCAAGTCAATGTATTGGATTGGCAAACCCTTTTTCCTCGAAACCATCCGCAACACTTCTCTAGGCACTCGATCATAAGCCTTTTCCAAATTGATAAAAACCATGTGAAGATCTCTTTTTATTTCCCTATACTTCTCCATAAGCCTCCTTATCAGAAAAATAGCATATGTTGTTGATCTACCAGGCATGAAACCAAATTGGTTGATTGATATCTGCATTATAGATCTTAGCCTCTACTCAATAATCCTCTCCCAAAGCTTCATTGTGTGACTCATCAACTTGATACCTCTATAGTTTGTGCAGCTCTGAACATCACCTTTGTTCTTGTAGATGGGGTCTATAATACTATTTTTCCATTCATCCAACATCTTATTTGTCTTCATGATCTTATTAAATAAATTTGTTAACCACATACTCCTTCATCCCCCACATTCTTCCATACATCAATGGGAATACCATATGGTCCGCATGCCTTTCTTGTTTTCATTTTTTTTCAAGGCATTCTTGATCTCAAAATGTGAAACTCATCATGTGAAATTATATCTATTGTATCCATGTCACACGAGTCTCTAACATTATTTGTACTATCTCCATTGAAAAGCTTATGGAAGTAATTTCTCCATTGGTTCTTGATATCATCACCCTTTAACAACACTATACCATCTTCATTCTTGATGCATTTTACTTGACTCAAGTCTCTTCCTTTCCTTTCTCTTATATGAGACATTTTATATATATCTTTTCCCCCTTATCTAGTGTCCAACTTCTTATAAACATCATCAAAGTATCGAGACCTTTCCTCCTGAACAACCTTTATGCTTCTTTCTTTGTGTTCTTGTATCTCTGGAAGGTTGCATCATCTTGAGATTTGGGCTAGCTCCTATAGATCTCCCTTTTCAGTTTAATAGCCTTATGTACTTCATCATTCCACCATCAAGTCTATTTTTGTCAAGGCCCACAACCTTTGGACTCCCCCAAAACCTCTCCAACAATTTTTGTTATGCAAGAGCTCATGTTATGCCACATAGTGTTGACATTAGACTCTAAGTTCCAAGTTCCCTCCTTGATGAGTTTATAATGAAAGGTCAATGTCTTTTCTCCTTTAAGATTCCACCACTTGATCCTGCTATCTTGATTTTTGTTATGCTTGCCTTTATTGATCTTCATGTTAATATCCAAAACCACTAACCTATGTTGTATCATGAGTTCTTCACTAGGAATCACTTTACAATCCTTGCATACTTTACGATCATCCTACCTTGTAAGGAGGTAATCAATTTGGCTATAATTGTTCCCACTCTTGAAAGTAATCTTATGAGATTCTCTTTTCTTGAAATGGGTATTTGTCAAAATCATATCATACACAACTACAAAATCTAATATCCTCTCTCCTTCTCCATTTCTACTTCCATATCCAAAATCACCATGAACTCTCTCATATCCATCATTTCTACTCCCCACGTGGCCATTTAAATCACTCCCAATAATGATCTTCTCCTCTGTCGATATTCCTTGCATCAATTCATCCATGTTATCTCAAAAATCCTTCTTAGCCTCCCCACGAAGGCCAAATTGGGGGTCATAAGTGCTAATATTGTTAAAAATCTTTCCCCTAAGAACGACCTTAATAAATGTGATTCTATCACCCATCCTAGTGATCTTGATAACATCATCCTTCAACATCTTATCAATAATAATACCTACACTATTTCTATGTTTATCAATGCCTGTATACCAGATTTTGTATCCTGTGTCTCCAATCTCTCTACAACATTCCCCTATCCACTTAGTTTCCTGTAAGCAAGTTATATTGACTTTTCTTCTCATCATGGTATCTACTATCTCTAAAGATTTTCCTATCAAAGAGCCAATATTCTAAGATCCAACTCTAAACCTTTTTTCTTGGACTTACTTCTTTACCTGCCTTTGTTGAAAATGTTGCCCTGAAAATTTTCACTACATCCGGGCAATGATACGGTGGGACTAGCTTCTTTACCCACACTCATCCAAGATGTGGAAACCCTTGCACATTTTTTACTACATATGGGAGATTATGCAGTAGGACTAGATTCTTTACCCACAAACGTCCAAGGTGCAGAAACCCTTGCTTGTCCTTCAACACAATCAGGCCTCGTTGTGTCAAAACCCCTTACATATTTATCACTACACCCAGATGCCAATGCAACACTGTGCTAGGTAGGGACGCTCCAACGAAATGTTTATAAGGATCCATGTCATAGAAAGAGTGACAATTTTTATGATTGGCTGTCAACCTACCACCAACCCTCCTTTACCCAAGCTTGGGTTTGGTTACATTTGCATAAAGTATGAAAACATAGATGGAGTTATGTTCTTTTTTTGGATAACACAGAGTTATGTTCTTCTTTTCAATCATCCAATAAAATTTCATATCCAATCCTTATAGATGTTACCTTATTCACTTCATCAGCATGCCCAAGTCCAACACATTAAGCCTAGTTCTTTTTGATAAGATTTACCAATTGAAAATAAGCACATTGGGACAACTCATCATTTTATGTGAGATCAAATACCTTACTATTTGCTAGTTGTTTTTTTAAAATATTTTATATTTCATCTTGTGTTTTGAAACAACATTTTAATGAATATAGAAATGTATGTAATATAATTAACAAAGAGTAAGATATCATGAGTATGACACATTAAATAGCTTATCACCAATGTGCTTTTGCCATAAATCTTCTTCAAAAATGTAAGTTGACTAGGATCTTTCTCTTCATTTGAATAATTCAATAGAGAAACATGGAGGTAAATATTGGGCACAAAAAGAAATAGAAATTTAAACATTATAAGTAAATAAATTTTCTTCTCTATAACAACTCCACGACTCAGATCCCATGGTATGGTTTATTAGTTTCTACGATCAATTTTCTTTATTTATAGTAGCAATTTCTACACACACATGAAAATCAAGAACTTACTAAACTCAAAGACAATTGTAAGATTATTTAAATACTGATTTTGAACATACATTTCATTTCCTAGTACCTCGTTGTCTTACAAGATTTTCAAATTGGTCAATATCTATAAATGTGTTTATTCCTAACATTCTTGCTCATTAATTCTGTGCCATCCTTATATTTTGACAATAATCTGTCTTAATTATTGATGTCCACACTTTTAAACCTTTGTTGATATAGAACCATGCTTTTGGATGGTCTCCCAATTCAAATGATCCCCACAACAACTAAGATATCGTTAGAACTTGTTGAAATTGATAATCTAAAAATTAGTTGCTTAACAAAATAACTCATCACATGACTTCCTTTATTCAAATGCTTACCATGATTTCTAGTGCCACTATAGGTCTATGATCAAATATTTGGTTTTGTAACTAATATGCTACAATAATGATTCAAGTTTTCATTAACTTCCTCAATTGCATTCCTTGCTGCATTCCGTCGCACCTTGTGCAGTGGGTCTCCTAGTTTTGGAAGCAGACTGAAATAGATTTCTGCCTCTCTACTAAATTTCACATCCTCTTGTTCATCCTTATATTCATCATGGTCTTGATCACCAACAACATCATTTTCTCTCAGAGAGGGATCTCGAGGCTATGGAGTGGAAACTCTAGGTACAATTATAGGAGGACGTTGTGGAGAGGGATCTCGAGGTTTTGGAGAGGAAACTCTAGGTACAACAATAGGAAGATTTTTGGAGAGGGATCTCTAAGTATAATAGGGGGTGGTTGTGGAAAGGGTTATCTAGATACAACATCATGGCGAGGTTGTGAAAAGGGAGCATTATTTTTAGAACTTGTAATCCTCAAAAATATTAGATGAAACAAGGGAGGTTGTTTCAAATGAAAATTATTAGTTGTAACAATGTAACATTATATCACTAAAAAATTTGAAGCATTGTGATTAACAAGGTGAATCATTTGATACGAAAGAAACAAGATCAATATTCTAACACACATATGATGAAAACAAAGAAAGAAAAACTAAATATTATATCCATTTTACTCATATAAAACATGTAAGAACCATATTGTCTGCTAATTCTATAAGTAATACGAGTAACTTTAAAATAATTTCAATATTGAAGCTTCAAGACTGCAAACCAATTATCATCATCAAAATCCTTTAAGTAAAACATTGCATTGATTGAGAAGGAAGAATGAGGGGCTCATTTGTTTAGTGGATCATTGGAAAATTTACTTGTGTGAATCCATATTCATCAACTTGCAAACCACCTGTGTGATGTCATCATACCTAGTACATATAGACAATGGAATTATAAATTTTGGGCGATAGTGTAGCCCAATAACCTCCTCAAGCTGTCCATAATATATGGCTGTAGTAATAATAAAATTTAGTATCTAGTAGTCATATTATTAGATGTATCTATTGACATGCATACTCCACTATTTTTCTTACTACATGTAGTATCATTGTGTTTTGAATAGAATCAATTACCTTTAACAATAACCTTCATAAGACATTCCATCTGAATAAGATCCTTGAGATATTCATCTCAAATCTTCTCTAACATCATTTAATAGATATTACATTAGCATTACATTGATCAAGTTAAGGATTTTTATCATCATATTAGGAGTCATCATCATCATATTACATGAATCATGTTCACCATATTGATATTAACTTAAAATTATTGTTTCATGTACTTCTATAAACATATTTTGTAAATTATATGATTTTTATCGAATATGCATTCATTATATTGTATTTTGGGATATTTGTACTAATGAGATAGATTAAGCAAATTACATCATTTTATTTTCAAACATCATCATCTTAAAATACATTGAATCCAACTAATTATTCTAATATTAATACTCACAAATTACTTGTCAAAGAGTATCCAATAACTTCAAAAGTTCATTCCATTACATCCTACACATCTTAAACAATATTGTACTTGAAATTCAGTCATTGTCTTATTCCAATTCAAAACCACTAGAGTTCATTCCATCACCTTTTACACACCTTAAAATAAATTTTATACTCAAAATTTAAGCCATTCTTATACTCCAAGAAACCAAAACGATCTACAACCATAAGTAGGGAAATATTCTAGGTTCAACATATCAAGAACGATAATTTTATAATCATTCAACAACCCCTCTTATAAGGATTATAAGAACATCCAAGGTGAACCATACACCATACAAGATCATAACAAGAGTTTAGATGCTCGAGTTATGTCATGAAATCTTTCATATATTACGGTTTACATCCTTAGAGTGACCAAATAATAATCATTCAACATATACTTTACCATTTTTGGAATATATTAATTATAATTTTAACCCAATTTATACATTTGGATGATATTAAGGCGTCAACATCACTTTAATGTCCAAATTGTTAACCATATTGAACATATATATTAAGAGTCGCAATTGACACTACATCTAACATATATCAACAATATGAACTCATTTCACTTCAACAAATTAGGTTGCAAACTTTATTAGATACTTTATCACAACACTAACCATATATATAACATCATCATCATCATACATTTACATGGTTAAGTATCTATATGGAGATATATCAAACCATCACTATGTTTTCCATAATATCATATGCACTTATCATAACTCAAGCTTAGATCACAACACAAGTGGATATGAGATTATACTAGGGTTATGCTACATGTACTTATACAAGTTTCTCAACAAACATATACCAAAACTTTATTCTTACCAATGAAGGGTATCTGGACCCTTATCCTGAGGTTAGGGTCATGCATATTCTCTCTAAAATCACTCAAATCATATGTACTCAAACTCAATTTTCCCTCTTTGGTCTAGGACCTACTTTAGTGGAACATGTGATTATCTTCACAATATCTAGCCACTTAAGCATAAACCATCCCAAACAAGATATGCTATTTCTTAAAAAATTCTCTACACTTGAGACATACTTACCCAAGTTTCTATATCTCATATAGTTCCACTAGATTCCTGTAGGGAAAAACCAACCTGAGCATGAGGCTTCATAGAAATTAACATTATTTACATCCTTTAGGATCTTGGGACTCTCTCTTCCTCACCTTTCCACATTCACATATACATATATGCAAGCTATATCTAACTCTAGGGCTTGATCCTCCCCAAGACATCTAGGGTTCATATCAACCATATGGATCATACTTAGAGAGACTCAACTCATTCACTTAGTATCATTCTAGTTTAGGACATATTATATTTCATGTCTCTCATATCTGGGAGGTAAGTTTCTCTAACCTTCTCCCTGTGGGTCTTACGCTCTCTGGAGTTAAACCTATAACTGGTCCTAAAACTTGAGATCCTACTTTTTAAAAGAGCTTAAGACTCATGCATGCCAATTTACAATCTTCTCTTAACTTACACAAACATAAATACTTGATTATAAAAACTTATCTTGCATCCTTAAACATAACGTAGATCCTCAAGAATAAATCAACTCATATAATCATATAAAACTTAGATAATAGCATCCACCCTTATACATATATCTTTCCATCACATATTCTATCTATCACATATTCTAATAAGGGTCAAGACATCTAATCTAGCACTACTCTCTCTTTTTTATATATGTCACTCACTTTCACTTAGGTTGCTTGTCTCCTCCTTTGGTCCTATGTGTTGGGATACATTTTCATATCTACTAAATATAATAAAATATCATATGTTTTATCTTCACTAAAAAGTGTCATAGAAAACTGTCAAGGCTGAGACCAATTGGAAACAAAAGCAAATCAACAAACCAAGTGTCCCACACACCGTTGATAGTATAGTTCCATTTCACCTAGTGAGAAGGGTGAGAAAAAGTTGTAAACTAATGTAGATACCAAAATACAGATGCATATATGTCTAGGGATATTTTTCTTAAAATGCCCCTCATCTTCTTCCAATATAACATCCAATACTACCACATTATAGAGGATGGTTGACACTTCATGAGCTATTATATAAAAAAGCACCACTCTATACCTAGTTCTTAGACATTTATGTTCTAACCTAGAGGCTAGGTCTGATCTCGCATCTAATAGAATACTAATATGGCCCAAAAGGTTTTCATATTCAAAGTTTTCATTTTGAGTTGTATAATGAGAAGACGACCTATTTTTCTCTTGATCATACTCAAATACCCCTATGATGTCCTAAATTTTAAATGTCCTGACCAAATGTGAGATGCCAAAATTTAATCCCTCCCCTAACTGAGAATCCCAATTCTAAACATTGCACACTAGGATAATAAGAATAAAATCATATGAATCTGGTGTTATTTTGTCCATGCACTTGGGATCTTTTGAATTTATAAAGCCAAAAACAAGGTTCACTCACAATACCAAAATATGCACCCGCAAGTGCATGAGGTCATGTTGTAGTATAGGTGAGAGGCAAGTAGAGGGGTCGATCCACAGGGAGAGAGGGGGCACTAGAGCTAAGTTAGTGTAGCTATGTTCCTAATGTGGAGAGTAGGATTTTGAGGGTTTAAAGGTGATTTTGGTTGATTACTCTAATGTTGGAAGCAATTAAAGGCAAGAAGGAAACTAGCTTATCAAAAACCCTAAGTTACCCTAAACAAGTTAAGTGTAACTAGCAAGACAAGACAATTAGCTCAACAAGAGAAAGAGACTACACTACGCTAGCAATTAATGACCTAGATTACAACTAACTAGAAAGATCAAATCTATCAAGCTCCAAAGAGCCTAACTACTCAAGCAAAACCTAACTAGTAAGAGCTAGGCAATTAAATATGAGGCATTTAAAAGAAAGCAACTACTTAGCATGAACAAGCTAAATTAATAAGATGGGTTTTAACAATGATAAAGATAGGTGAGTCATTTGGGAATGACACTAAGATTTCATATGGGGGAAAGATAGAAAAAGCAAGCTTAACCATTCATTCTAGATTGCTAAACCAAACAACTAGTCAAATGCTAAGAAATCACCCTACGCTATTAGTTAGCCTAAGGTGTAGGTGAGATTTCAATAGGATTTGACTCGTCTAGGTTTCTAGCATAGAATTTCTAAGTGTAATTGGAAGCCAAAGATAGAAGTGGGGAGTAGAGGTGTGGGTATTTCACCCCACATTAATCACCACCTAGCTTTTAACAAACTCCTAGGAAATTGCATCAATCAACCCTATACTAGCTACTTAGATCACACTCCTAGGAGTAGGAAAAGAACTATGTGTAAGGGAAGATGGGGTGCTAGCTAGGGATCTACTACTTGAATCTAGGAGAAAATCCCAGGACAACCCTACATATGGTATCTTCTCCTAGACTTAGGTGTCTTCAAGCACACAAACACAAGCAATTAATACTTTAGGATACAAACCACAAGTAGGATAATGGGGAATGTGATATAAGTAGAAAGCAAACATCATAGAATGAAATTATTGAGTTTACAAATTATCTTCCCCCAATATGGTATCAAGTATCATTTTTATCCCAAACAACCCACAAGGGGCTTAGCTACTCATAACTAAACAAAAGAACAAAGAAAAGAGAAGAAAGAGGTAGAAACCTATGGAGCTCATGGAATACCCTTCTCCTTCACCTCCTAATAGCTGCAGAATGCATCACCTTCCTCCAAGAATGGAAATGGCATGAGAAGAAAGGGAATTATGGTGAAAATCCCTAGAAACTAAGGTATTTGGGGGGGGAATGGAAGGTGGGAGGTAGGTGATGGTCTTGAATGCAAGGAAGGGAGCAATGAATACAAGAGAGTGGCTAAGGAGTAGGTAACTTCATGCTATGGCGGTCACCTATGTATATATAGGTGGTGGGGAAGCACTAGGCTAGGCGGGGGTAGAAGTGGAAATGTAGTGGAAAAGTTGGGTAGGGTTAGGTGGTCACTACAGTCACGGTGATGAGCCACAACAGTGGTGGGGGTATGTGGCATGATCGTGGGAGATGATACATACATGGTGGAGATATTCTATGAGGTTGAGGGACATGCATGGAGTGGCCACGACCGTCTTACATTTCTTGCTTGTCTTGTCTTCAATTCTCCATAGTTGTGGTGGTCACCACGGGTGAGGTGTCCTTCAGGGGACACAGTCATGCTGATGGCCATGACCGTGGCCATTCACATGTATTTTGTGATGGGTTTCTGCTGATTTTTGGGACGTTTCACCACAGTCGTGGAGTGGCACCACGGGGGTGATGGAGGGCTTCATCCATGACCATTTTTCTGGCCACAACTGTGTTGTCTTTAGGAACCACTGCCATTTTGGTACTCCACAGCCGTGGGCATTCATGTACAAATGTTGCAACTTTACTGTGCCTTTTTGGGCCATTTCACCATGACTGTGGTGAGGTAGCACGACTGAGGTAGGGTCCCAAGTTGCTGATCTTGGCTTCAAACTTCTTCAAATGACTCCTTTTTTCTCTATATAAATTCTTATACATCTAAGGCATGCTCGGGGATTAGATCCATATACCTCCTTTATATCCAATGCATGAACAAGTTGCCCTGAAAAAGATATGAAAAGCAACCATAAACACATTTGATAAAATAGTTCATGTTGGGGAGAATAACTTGCAATCTACAATCTTAAGACATGATTATAATGCAAAAAGACCCACAGTGAATCCCTAAAATAGGACTGCATCACCACCCCAAACTTAAAACATATGTTTCCTCAAGTATGCTCCAACTTGATCTCTCCATTCAGTTTCTTTCAATCAAACAAGAATGATAAATGCATTGCAAAAGATGATTACTGACTAAATGGTCTTAAAAGTGACTAAGTGCATCTGTTTCATCTCTTAACACCTCAACTCATATCTACTAATACGGTGATGTTATTGAATGGTGTATTAGGAAATTCATTTCACCTAAGCTTGTATTTCTATCAGAAGTTGCCAGGGTTAGCAAAGATAGGGTTGATAGTGGGCTATTTTCCTATGTTTTAGGTGATTAGTTGTTTTACTCTAATTTCCATAAGACATGCATGAGTGTCGACTATTCATAGCTCTCATACCATGTTGTAAAGACTCGATCTTTATGATCAAATAAATGAAAATGTATCAAAAGTATGAGAAATAATTATTACAATCATGCTTTTATATTAGAGTCACAAAAGCTTTAAACATAAGATTCCAAATAATAGGCATTGATTCTTAACCACTCTTCAACATGGGACAACTCCTACACATATCCTATAGTCATTTTTAAAACCTATTCATGAGTTCTTAGAGGAACAAAACAACACATAGACCCATGAAGGGAAAATATGGGCCAACTAGGCTGGCACTAAATCCAATTATTGAGATATTTTGAAAATAAAGAGTTACGAGATCAAATCTAGGTAAGATTGCTTGGTATACTATGGGAATAACAAAAGATAATCTATTTACGTCTATGGGGGTAACCAGTACTGGGAGAACTCTAATTATCCATCATCCGCTATGTAGGGTTGGGAGATATGACCTGCCGATTCTAGTGAGCCAAAGCTCATAGCCAATATTTTGAATTTTTGTGCTAATATTAAAATCAACCAATATTTCAATTATGCAAAAATGTTCAACATTTAATTTAGGCATGGTGACCTTCAACAAGAGGGAAAGGCTAATAACAAAATTGATTACCACCTTTGTAAAATTATGTAATTGAAACTGAATAGTGAAAATAAATAGTTTAATAAAGAACCAAGAATCTACTACATATTTAATTGAGAAATTCCAATCAGGATGCCCACAAGGATTTAAGGATGTCAATGTGTCATAAATCTAGCAAGAGAAAATGTAATAGGGTTATTTGAGTTTTCTTAGCTTGGAAATCACTTTCTAGGTTCTTATTAGGTGGAATTACCATTTCGACCCTTAGTGAGTAGACTATTCAATAATTAATTTTTATTGTTATAATTTATTCTAAAGTCATTAACATCATTCTCATTTGTGTAGTGATATCATTTTACTCATATAATATTCATAATAGGTATAATTTATAAATGGATATATTTCATAATACTACTAATGTAATATAATAGTATAGGCCACATGCATATATATAATGTAAGGGCAAGTATTTTCAAGGGGTTCATTTCCATATTTTTATGGTTGCAGAAGTATTAATATAGTTAGAATGATAATTTTAATCCATGTAATTAATTTCTCCCTATATGTCACATAATATACTTATTTTTATTTATTATCTCCTTTATTAGATTATTGTCCCTTATAATATAAATCATTACATCATTTTTAGACAAAGTATGAAGGTAATAGTCTAAGTCTATGGATTATACAAAGCATGGGTGTTCTCACTATTTTCTAGCCTCACGTTATAATTTGGACATTTTGAGATTATTATAACATGACTACAAGATTACAAGGAAATAGAAGGCAGGCGGGCAACAAGCTACACCGCCACCCCTTTTCAAATGGTAAATCCAATCCTTCGAAACACCACATCCATAGATCTGGGAGTCATTACATTACTATGTATAACTTTCTGAACTCTCTTAAGAAGCTCCACAGCCTCAAGTGCTAGGAACCCAAAAGTGTCAAAACCAAACAAGATAAAAAAATGTTGATTGTCAATACATGTCGTCTCATGTTTGGCCACTTTAGCAGAAACGACTTTATGGGCAACATGTCCCACAGTAAAGTCGCCACCCTTCAGACCAACCAGTGGAGAAACTCCTATTAGATCTACACATGCATGTTTTCCTCCAACTCATCCAAAATAAGAACGTTTACTGGCCTAAGTGTCGATCTACCCTCCTGAGGATTAGTCAAAAATTTTACAACAACTTCCTTATTAGATGCAACTCCAGAATGTCTAAGAAAATCATAAAGAACATCTCTTACAAGATCATGCCGATACTTGAAGCCGGGGAGCTCCCTAAAATGAACTAAATGCTCCCCAAAAGTGTCTAAGAAGGATTTGTGGCACACTGGGCATACCTCATCAATAGGAAATAGTAGAATCATAAGACGATATCTGAGAACCGTACGATACTCCACTGGAGGCATAGGTAGTCCAAGGCCATCAATAGGTATAGCAAGAAGAAAGTCCTGAGTATGTTCAACCGGTAAACATCGGAAGACTGCTTTCTATCTTACAGTCATATCAAATTCAACATCCATGCCCTTAACAATTTTGCTAAAAAGGGAACTCGCCAAAGCATTTTGGGCTTTAGGGGGACGGTGTCCTTGTTAGAAAAATAATTAAGATTGAAGATAGAATTGTAACACATAGACAATCTAAAGCATAGTTAAAATCAAAGTCCATACCATGTATCCCATTATAATCCATAATTTTTTTTAGTTTATATTGTGCATATGTGACAACCACGCACCATGATATGATAATATAGCTCTAGATCATTATATATATAGTTTATGATTATGGTTTCCTGTATTCATTTTTATTTTATTTCACTTAAATTAGGATCATGTGTATATCCCTAAATATTAAATCAAAAGAAGTGAACTTGTATGTATGTGTCATGATTGGATGTATTTGATTTATTAACTAGGTACGCATCATTATTAATTTTGGTTATCCTATGTTTACTGACTTGTTAACATACAAGAGGAAGAGGGTCATGGTACCACTTGATAGGAGGAGCTATTCTGCTACCCATAGTTGTTCCTGGGTTCTGGACTTGCGGTCTATGTCATCACTGTGTCACAAGGAGGTACAGATCAATCACGATCTGTCAAGAGGTCAATTGTGTGAGCAACGTCTAGGTTAACAGATTGTAATGATGTTTCTTGCATAGATCCTTACCGTTGACAAAGTAGGTGGTTCTTACGATGGCTTTTGAGACAAGAATAGATATATATGAACTCCTAAGAGAAGAGGGTAGTGCGTAGTATGCTAATGGATGACATGTAAATGGACGTTAAGAATCAACACATTTTATCTGGATTCATGTCTATATTTCATAAGAAAGTCTGATATCTGCCAAATTGGGATCGGGTTTAGATATATGATTCTTGATTGAATATTTGATATCATTATGTCTACTCCCAAAAAATATGAGTTCAACAAATATACATATGTTGTTTCAAATATGATATTCCTATATAAAACTATGTATATATGAATATTCTAAATTTTATTTTAATTTAATATTAATATTTCACATTCACTTCATGAAATATCAATATTTCATGTATATTACATATGTATGAACAACAAGTTTATATTTTTATGTTCAGAATAGATATTTATGTAAACCCAAATTTTATTCATTCAAATTAGATTTGGATGTTACCATATGATATCCTTTAGATATAGGATTGGACCTTTCTTTTGCATATGATTATTGGATATATCATTATCCACTTCAAATTTGATTCATTTATAGGTCTGCTAAAATATCTAGCATTGAGTTGGGCTCTTCACATGGTCTGCCCATCCCATGTAATTGATTCTTCCAAGGGTATGATGTATGGGAGGGCCACCATATGCTGCATGTCAAAGCTAATCACTTAGATATGGAATTTTATATGCCTCTTTCAATTCTAGTAGCTAGAGTTGTTAAAGACTACTCACTGGGTGAACCAGCCTTCCTCAATGTTGAGGCTCCTATTAAGTTTATCAGTCATGTAATTGATAAAGTATTGATTGGATAAGACCTTAGTCTAATAGAAGTTATAGGATCTAAGCTCAAGTGGGGGTGATAAAGATATTGAAAACATGTAACATGTTCAAATCATATAATGATAAAATAAAAAATGTATGGGATAGAAAGGGAACTAAGAAAAAAATGAACAAAAGTGTTTAAAGTGGTTATTGCTTGGAATATTGTAGATTCACTACCTAAAAGGTCAACCTATAGGATTTCTTAGCAACTTGATTACCACCTTGTGTTACCTCATAAGAAACATACACCAAGTTCCCTCTCTTTTTAGTTTAATAGTAACAATCTTCCTTTTCTGGGCACGGAGTCCACAATCAGACCCTTACCTACCATCAACTTCCATTTTCCTACTTTATCTAAATAAGATCTTTGAATATGAAAGAAACATATTGGATGAGAGAAATGAGAGACTTACAATATCATAATGACACTTTCATATCATATTCATTATAGTTGAAATCCAGACTTATTAGGGGCTTTGTGAGAAAAATCTCACAATGATAGTCTCAGGGACATTTATTAACCTTGATAGGATCTTATATAATCATATACTTAGTTGAGGTTGCCTACTATCTAGTGGAGATGATTGGGTTCAAATTTAGATATTTTAGGTGGGATTGGGTGGGAATTCAACATATTATATATATATACATTTTTATCTCACTCTGGAAGCTAATTGACCACTAATAAAAGCTACATAAAAGGTGCAACACACTAATTTCTTTCAAAAAAACTTAGGTGGCACATACCCATTAGAGGCATTCAACTAGTTCATTCAATTGAATATTTCTACAGATAATTCATTCAAAGAGACTTTCTATCTCAATTTTATTCTTAGGTCAGCTAAATTTCCAATATAGAAAACCATCAAACACATGTGTATAAGGAATCATGGCATAGTTTGGTCGGTTTAATTTCCTAAGTAAAAGTATAGCTGACATAGAGGTCTATAAAGGGTTTCTTCATACACTACAGGATATTGCAATTCATTCCAACAAGTATGTCTTACACTTTTCATCTTAATTACAATTCATACATACAATTAAAGTGATCAATAGATATCTAACTACTATATTCGTCAAAGCTTGATTTTTAATTATGACTTGTTGTAATCTCAATTCCTAGGGTTTTTTAATTAGGAGAAAATAGATATTGTTTGATTACTTGGAAATATCACACTAGAAGTATTAGACATACATTAATCTAATGGTGAATTCATCATCATAATAAGGATTTGGACAATTTAGCATTTTTGTTCCAATATGTTACTCTTCTCTAAGATTGTATAATAGGCATTATCGGGTGTAACATGTCATGCATAGTTTGTGCAGTGATATGATCTTTATGGTTGGATCAAACAACAAGGTTCCCATCCAAGCACATAGGTACTAAGATTGATTTTGGAATGACTCAATCACAAGATAGTAGCTATCGTATGAGTTGGAAAATTAACCTATAATGATAAAAAGAACCTTATTGAGGGTTTTATTTTTCTATTGAGTTATTACATATTTGTGTACTATATACGGTCTCCTTTATGTGAAAAAGGATGGAAACATCCACACAAATAGTTCTTAATTTTTGTTTAAATATAAAAGCTATTTTTTCATAGCACCAACTCAAGTATCAACTTATGAACTAAAGATATAAATAACCAAGAAAAATGGCACTATAGACACAAAGTGTGCTATTTCAAGAAATATTTTCTTAGTGGTGTTGTATTTGTTTTTGTTAGGAATTGTTGGGAAATATGGAAGTGATATGTGCAATAGAAGCAATAAAAGATTTCACAATTCTCCCTAGCATGTCTCATCAATAGTGGCATGTCAGGAAGGACAAGCATGAGATATGCCTTGTCTCATAGTAGATCAGATTACGATGCTCAAATGGAATGGTGTGTGTTGCTTAAAATAGAGCACAAATAATCATTGATGATATCCTCTCAACATAGTCATGTGGCATCTGTATCTCCATATATTCCATGTTGATGAATTGGAACTCCTCGTTGTGCTACTTTAGCCAGCAAGGAGTAGGCTTTTCCACTGGCACATTACACTCTATCTTGTAGACTCTCTCTCCCTTGATGATAATGACATTTGGGGTTCATGTGTAAGATAATTTATGTGAAACCCTAACTATCATATACCTTTAAATAGGAGAAGCACAAAGTAGGGTCTATAAAACACTGGGACACCAAAAGGAAGTTACAGCTGCAATTAAGCTACCTCTCACAAACAATTAATTCATTGATTGGCTATTCTAGTTGATCGATTGGTTAGGGTCATAATGTTTTGGAATCAATCAGCCAATTTACTCATCCAGACTAGTTGGCTGATTGGACTTTTAAATTGATCGTGTGCCTAATATTGTCTAGTTGATTGGTTGAATCATCTAGTCAACTATATTGGTTGATCTTAGATTAATCAACCAATTAACATTCCCATCTGATTGACTTATTTGTCTAGTCAATGGTTTGGATGATCCAATCGATCTATTATGATTCCAAATATTCTGTCATTGTTCTAATTTATTACCTAAACATTTGAGTGACCAACGTAACTTATGTCCATGTTATGATCCTCTTCCCTATGCAACACATTTGTGTGAATATATAGGCCCCACATTACATTCGTACTAATGTTGATAATTGTTTTATGACTTTTCATGCAATTAATGGTATTTAAAACTGCTTTGTTACCAACCAAGTAATTGGATAAGTTGGAGAACAACTTCAACTTTATATTATAATCAGTGTTATAGTGATTGAATCCAAGGAACGGAACCTTCATGCTCTTATTGTTTGATATTTCTTCCTTTATCAAGAGTAGACGATTTGAGATACATGTGATCTCAATATCAAATGTTGACTCACATGAGCATCAACATGCATTTCACGGTCTCGCTAGTCAAGTGTTCGGGAGAACACTCCAAGAGGAGGGAAAATTCCATCTGTGTAACTAATAATAATCCACATGATTCAGAGTGCACCCAAGCACTACGTATATTGCAACACTTATTCAAGGTCATGTTGAATGATGTTAAATTATACTAAAAACATGTGTTGGCTGTAGTGACTTCATGTCTAAGGATTGTAGTCACCACTATCATGAGAAATTCAAATCTCTCTGGCTCAACATGTTCCCTACAAGACCTTTGAGGTTCTTATGTTATAGGAGGCACTTGGGATTTTGTAACAGTTTGTGGTTACTCTTATTCCTTATTGACCTATATAGATTCTTTATTATCTTGTTGTTCTCTAACATCTTTGGGTTCTATTTTCCTCCCACTAGTTATTTCCTCTGGAAATAATATTTTGAAAAATACAATAGTTCTACCAACAAACACTTTGTTGTCAAATCAATACAGGAATAATATCCCTTGGTTTATTTACAATATCCTACAATATGAAAATTTTCTTATCTAGTTCCAAGACTTTCATAAACAAGTTTCTAGACATAAATCCCAAATCTTCACAAAAGACATAGGGATGTTTCCCAGTCCACGTCTCAAATGATATATTTTGAACTTATTTAGAAGGCATGCAATTAAGGCTCTGATTGGTTTGTTGTAACTGGTCCGGAAAACTTATGAACTTGAGTTCCTAAAGTAGTTTTTCTTGATTGGTTTAAAGTAGTGTTGGAAGTCGAGTTCCGTGACTTCCGGTGAGTTATAGAGTTATATACAAAATAGAGTTCCTGAGTTCCCTCTTAAAAAGAGCGAAAAATAAGTTCTGGAACAGTTGACAACATTTCCTATATAATTATATTTTTCATTCTTCATAAATGACACATGTAAAATACTTATGACTAGGAATGTTAGTGTGTGGATATGGTTTATTATCAAAATGATAAAATAATATGACAAAATATTGCACACTATAAGCGACACCATATAAAATATTTTACACTACAACTACCATTATCACTGTGTCTACAAAATAAAAAATATAAAGACACTACGAAAAATAACCAGACCACTATGAAAAATAATCAGACTGCACCATGTGATAAAAAATGATTTATCTAGCATTTTTTTATATTCATGTTTAAATAATATGATTTGAAAATGATAATAAATTATAATCGTATGTGAAGAATATAGTAAAAATTAATGTTGTACATATTGTTAAATAATTTTAAACCAAAACTTATATTTACATACGTATAAAATGTACATATCATTACAAGAGTTTATACATACACAGTGAAATAAAAATATTGTAATGTAATTTGAACCACAATATACCATATTAAAATATTTTTAAAGGAGCAACATCCGCATCATGACCGCTTGTTGAGATTATTATGTTAAAAATATAGTAATTAGTAGTCATAGTTATGATTCTTTTTTTACTTTTTTCATCCTCTATTTTTAAGGGAGCAACATCTGCATTATGACTGCTTGCTGAGATTATTATTTTAAAAATATATTAATTAGTATACATAGATATTATTCTTTTTTATTTCTTTGTCGTCCTTATTTTTTATATATCACACAATAAAATTAATAATTTTTTAATTGATTTCCATATTTACACTAATGACAAACCAATCACATTGAAGTGAATGGAACATAGTTTTAGAAACGGAACAAGAGTTTCCAGAAAATGAGTTCCACAAAACTTATGACTTCCACCGAACCAATCAGAGCCTAAGTGTAAATGTTACAGTTTCCGAGCAATATCGCCAAAAGGAGCTCAAGATAGTAGAAAAATTCATCATTGATCATACAATGTCAAATAGGGTGTGATTCCTTCTTTCTGATACACCATTATATTGTGGAATTTTAGGTGGATTCCATTATGATAGAATACCACCATTTCTCATAAGGGCCTCAAATTCTCATCTTAGGTAACCCCACCTACATCTATATGAAGTGCTTTATTACTCTTGCCAAGTTGATTGTGTATTTAATTCATGAATTCTTTGAACTTTTCCCAAGATTATGACTTGTGTTTCATTACATACACATAGCCATACCTATTAAGCTCATTAGCAAATGTGATGAAGTATTGATACTCACCTCTGGCATTTGTGGTAAAAGGTTACATAGATTAGTACATGAATCCTAATAAGTTGCTTGCCCTTTCATTGTTACTAGTACATGGTGTTATCTTTATCGTACCTAATAAACAAGATATGCATGTCAATTGATTCAAAATCAAATTAGTCTAGGTATCCATATTTGTTGAGTTTAGAAATGTGCTTCTCATTATATGGCACAAATGACAATGATATAGATATGTTTTGTTTGAGTCATTGAGTTTAAGCTTCTTAGTAATGTTATAGACATTTATCTCAAGGTCTGATAAATAAACACCATGAGACATAAGGGAACCACCCTAAAATGTAACATCATTATACATAGAACATCAACCATTCTTGATATGAAATTAAAACCTACCCTTATTCCAACATGAGATTGTAACAATATTCCTACTTATGACAAGTACATAATAGAATTTCTTCAACTCATTACCAGTCCACTAGGCATATAAATAATAAGTGCCTATAGTAGTAGCAACAACTCTTATTTCATTTTTACGTGTAGCTCTACCTCTCCCTTTTTTAAGGGTTTAACTCTTTTTCATATTCAGAATATTTGAATATATGTGAGATCTACAATATATATCCAATACCCATGATAAATAAATAGATACGTTTAACTATATATATATATATATATATATATCCCCTATTTCTCAGTCTTTATTTACTCTAGGTAAAGATGACAATTTCATTAACAATGTCCAACCTGGTGACAAAGGTAAAAATTCCTTCTTCACCCACTCCTCCTTTTTTGGTGATGATGAAAACAAAAATTTCTAACCAGAATTAGAACTATTGTTGGATTTTCCTTTATATTTGGACTTTACCTTTCTTTTTTTACCATCAACACAAATTTGGGTTGTCGTCCTTCATTCCTCCCCCTAGTTGTTAGATTGAAAAAAACTGTTCATGTTGTAATTCATGACTAATTGACTATATATTTTGGAAACAATTGGAATATCACATCCTTGGCCATCCATTTGGCCTAAAGGAAATCCTAGTATCTCTAAAATTTTTACATACACAATTAACATGAGCAAATGGGGCCCAACTAGATCACCTACTACAATATTGCACTTAAATAATGCCTTAAAGACATAATACCCCTCTTTCCTTGCATGTTTTTGGTGCTTGTTCCTGAGATATGTTACCATCTCAACAAATCTCATGTTCTCAAGTTGGTTATGAAGATACTGACAAAAAAATTGTTTATGAAGATCATGATTCATGGAGAATGATATTATAACATACTCAATTTTTGGTACTAGACTTAATTTTGAGCTATTATAAATAATCCTCTTAGATAGAAAATATCTTTTGTTAAATTACCATTCATAATTTTGTTTCATCAAATCATCTTGAAATTTGGGCACCCATACACAATTCGTCCTTATTTTGGCCTAGTCATCCCACTTTGGGACCCAAAACTGATAAGTTGAACTCATTAAGAAACTCTTGGCCTTGGAATCACATTATGAGATAATATAAGTATATAGATATTTATATTTTGAGTTAAATGTGAGATTAATTAGTCTAGCCATTTTAGACTCATGAGCAAAGGAGTTATTATATTTTAGGGTTAAAACAATGGCATTTAAACCATTGTTAAAAATTTCAAACAAAATCAATTTTTGGGAATAGAGGTATAAAATATTTAAGTTACAATGATAAACCACTCTAAAATGGATTTATTTCTAGTCAATTTTTTTGGTCAAATCGGGTTTGACCCATCTCCCACTTGCATGAAGACCTGTCAAATTTGGTCAAAATCTGTAGATGCTCACGGGTCGACCCATTTAAGTTTGGTTTGGGTGATGAAATTTCCACCTGTAGAAATCACTCAAACCCGTACCCACCCATTTTATTTATTGGGTTTTACGAGTGACCCGTAGGTGACCCAATTAACTGAAGAAATATATTAACATACATAATATGCACATACGCCTATTAAAATATGTTACTTGTTTAATACAAGTTAACTATTTACCTTTATAAAAAACAATTGTATTCTCTTCATTTTGTGTTTGCAATAGACAATAACAAGTACTTCTAATATTACTAATGTTTGATAGTACATGACAAAATTATGTGTTGTTTTTTGTGATATTTATATTTGAAAACCACATTGATTTTCATATTTTACCTCAACATACAACAACTTAATGCTAATTTTTTTAAGCTTGCATAAACATATATCAACAATTAATTGAATGTTTGACATCAAACATAGTAGTTGGTTGGTTCCTTTGCACTATATTTGACATAAAAATAATAGTTATAAGGTATTTTAAATATTGTTTTTAGTGGTAAGGAAAGTAACTAGCCATTTATTTTTTATTGGACACATTTTACATGGGAATCTGGCAACTCGCAACCCACTGGGTCGGATTTGGGTGTGCTTTTCTTCTAATTGTTTAGAATTATATCTTTTTGACCCACACCCACAACGACCCAACCTAAACCCGACCCACCCACGTGTTTGATAGGTCTACCTATGTGCTTGAACCGTTCTCCTCCATGCAGACATTTCTTTCTGTAGAGAAATGACAACGAGGAGCCATTCTTCCCCTCCTCTCCACCAATGATTCAAACTACCCTGACCTTGTTTTGCAGTGCTCCAAGCAATCAGTACATTTCTGATTGACTTGAAAAATCCCTTGCCTCCATCACGACCATTTCCCACGTGACAAAAATAGCAATCATGACTGTTGAGTATGTTGGTCACCTCTGCACCATCGATTCATCCTCTAGTTACCCCTTCCAACTCCTCCTATATTTTAGTTCATTATCCAAACCCTAGAAATGCCAATTGCCTACTACAGCCCATCCATGATCTGACAGGGCTGACTTCATTTGGCCACCACTGTCGCTGAAGCCACCTCCAACCTGCAACCTAATTCTACTGCCTCCTTCACAACTACCAGAAGAGGGTGTTGACATGAGCATAACTTGAAGATCTTCTCCGCCCAGAAGTGTCTACTTCAACCACCAGCTATAGAACCACAATCCCAGCCCCTTTTCCATCATACTATCATGCCCTCACTTCTATCATCAATACAATCACCATTGTAGAATCTCCAACTCCACCAAGATCCCTCAAAGTGACACAATGACTAAACAAGCTTATCAAATGTTTACGAACCTTCTTCCTATAATCCACCATCCATGAACCAGTCATAACGAGCCTAGCCTACTCGACCTACTCCCATAGCTAAAGCCCTCTAGAAAATTCTGACCTATTAGCACCTCGCCATCATTTGTACCCTCCCTGGATCATGACCTTTTTTACAATTAATAGACTACAAACACCACGACACCAAAGACGCTCCTTCCAGCACTTTCTCACCTCCACAAGAGTAATCACGGTAGCATTTAATATATTGAATAAGATCTTGATTACCCACTGAGGAATGGTTCAAGCCAAAGCTTTAAATATCTTGCAACATCAAATTGAGTTATTCAATATGTGTAGGGAATATTCCATTGGAGACATGTACCCAAGGTTCTCTAACATCACAAATGGCCTTGGTTTTCTTCGCAAGAAAATGCAATGTAAGGGGAAAGTTTACAAATCCTCATTTTCCTCACCCACTAGGTTGAAGATAGTGATCAAAATATAAGGATATTCCAATCTACAACTTATACGAGTTGACGACCACATAGTTACTCTCCAAACCTTAAGAGATAAAAGCTAATGCAAGATAAGAGGAGGAAAAAGAAATGTCTTTTTTTAGGTCTAAAAGTACAACTTGTGTTGAATAAGACCAAAACTTTGGGTAAATCCTATATACAAGTGTGTCACCTAAACCTTATGCCTCCATCCCAAAATGGGGAAACACAAACAAACCAAAAAACAAAATAAGAGCCTGGTGTATTCAAGAAAGAAGGCATACATGAATCGATACAATACTTAAAATACTAAAAAAGAAAGGAGGTGGATAATCTAAAGGAGAACTAGATTGCATTAATAAGCTCATCCATAGTGCATCTAACCACATCCAACCTAATTTTCTTTTTTGGTTTCCTTTTCAATTTCCTTAATCTAGAATCCTAACCTCATTATTTATAATAATCCCAAGAATCTAACTCTAGTTCAAACAGGCCATCCAAATAACTCTTCTTTATCATCTTGACAATTGTGCTAAAAGTTTCTTAAATGATAGTTCAAGGAGAAGCAACAAATATGCCACAATTGTCTTGAGTGATGAATGGAATTTTAGGACCAATGAATATTAGGTTCATCTTCCTTTTGTATTTCATGATTCAACTCCATATCCTTATTGAACTAGAATCCGTTATTGATCACCACTGGTGGCGAATGAAAACATGTGAGATTCTATTTTCTAGAGACAAAATGAAATCAAAATCAACTGATGAAGATTGATCAACAAAAGGAAATTCATATAAGAAAAATGGCTTGGAATTATTGTTCTAAGAACCACTTATTCCTCTTAGACTGATAGAGGATCTTATCTAGGCCTACCTCCCCATATCTCTCTCCAAAAACCAACTAACTTGATGGAACAATGATAGAAGGGGAGAGGGAAGAAGGAGAATTGTCCTAGGTCTCTAGAGGAGGTTTTCAGGACCCTCTTATTACCCCTATTGTATCCTTATCACAAATAGCTACTACTCCCTTTATTGAAGTCATGTTACCAAGTGGTACACTGACCACAAGGGGGAGGAAGAAAGGTTGCCTTAAGGATGTAGAGCATGTTGTTTAGGGATTTCTAACTCAATTCATGCATCATCACTAGTTTGTTCTTGAAAGTTATAACTATGAAAAGTTATTCCACTTTCTTAGAAATATATTAGAAAACCTCCTAACATTTACCAAATCTAAATTTTAGATCACTCAAATATTTGGTGTTGTGCTCCACCTTTGGGCATGATGCTAGCCCGTGGGCAAAGTATTTGCAACCTACACAACATAAGTTATTGTCAATGTGCCTGACTTTAAATAGGATGGGTTCTCTATCAATAACTTCCAGTACAAACTTCGGCATGGGCAGTGAAGCTTCAATCTCAATGCACACCTTAGCTACACCTAGACAACCTACCAATAGAGAACTATCCTCAAAGTCCAAAGGCCTCATCAAGGTGCTTGCAAGTCTAGTAAGCATGTCTAAGGTCCATGGAACCCTTAGGTTCTCAATGTTGACCCAAGTCGGTACCAAAGAGAAGGACAAAGTAGGGAAAAAGAATCCAGTTACAGACCTAAATGATGAGGATAAAACCATCTTTTGACCAGGTAGAAATACCAAAATTTTGACCTATCTCCTTCTTTGTAGAAAATATGACTATGAAGACTTCCTTCACCTCGAAAAAATGTCAAACTTACCACTAGTATACCATAATAAGATTTACTTCAAGAACTATTATCAAAAGAAAAGAATATTAGTAACATATAAAAAATATTATGGCTCAAGAGGTTGATATTTTTTTTTCCACAAATGAGTGTTTGAACAAAAAAATCCTAAACTCAATTCAATCCATTTACTTTCATGGACACCTAGATTCTAATAGAGATGGCATAATCCAACACTCACTTAACCACTTCATTAATCTTATAAACTAACACCACTCCTGATATGAATCCCTATTGTATGACCTATACCCAATTTGTTTTCCAAAACTTAGCAATCATAGATTCTACCCCTTTGCTCTTCCCTTTTTGGATGATAAAATAGGGTAAGCCATTTCAAGCATAGGCCAGGATAAGTACCCAACTCTTGATTGGTTCTTTACATCCTTCGACATTACTAATTGGAACCTTATTAAACAAGCCTTTCTCAGAATATTTAGTAATATCCACTTTGAAAGAAACTCCTTTGAGACAATCTAGGAAGAAAATGCAACTCATCTTGACTACATATCAAAGGAAAAAACACTTACATTATAAACAAACAATAGAACCATTAGTCTCCTAAAGTGCATCTATAAAATCATTTCCAAACCAATTAGCAAACAAATAGCTTCACACCTATAGAATTTCATCATAAAACCTAACACCTTCATGAGGAGCACAAATCATATCATCTTTTAGATCATGTTTGGTTGCATATCCATGTTGTTTTGACTCAATTATCACTATCATTCATGGTAGATTCTATATTTTTAGCTATTCTTACTTGTCTCATGGTTTGGATTGTAGGTACTACATTTTGCAATGAAATGATGAGGAATATATCATATTATCACTTATTGGATCACTTCTCAAGTATATACATGTTTTGATGTTTGAAACTACGCAAATACCACTTTTTACGTCATGTAAATCGGACCTACACGTTGAAAGTTATGAGCAGAATACACAACAGCCCAGAACAGCCAAGTACACGCCGTGTCTTGAAAAGTGCACCCCGTGCACCAAAAGTGCACGCCGTGCACCTGGAGCATCAAGCAGAATGAAAGTTTCTGGAAAGTTGCACGGCGTGCACGGAATCGCACGACGTGCACCTGGGAGCTGAAAGTTTTTGGAAAGTTGCATGGCGTGTATTTCTTCATCGCACGCCATGCAACTGGGAGCTAAAACTTTCTGGAAAGTTGCACGGCATGCATTTCTTCAGCGCACGCCGTGCACATTACATTCTGGAGCAAATTAAATGTTTCTGGAAAGTTGCACGCCGTGCACTTTTGGGTGCACGACGTGCACCTGACAGTTTCAGTATTTTGTAAAATACGAGTTTTTGTTTAAAACGAAGTGGGAACTTAATGGGCGGTTATGACCGGTCATTTGCGGAAGTTCTCTCGTCCTAGAGCAAGACTAGAGCATAGGAGGGCTATTTTGAGGGGAAAGGAGGTGGTTTCTTGCCAAAGAAACCCCATTCTTCCTCTCTTTTTCTCCAAGGTGCAACAGAGCTTCTTCACTCCACAAAGCTTCTCGGGAGGGAAGTTTGTCTGGTTTGGAGCAGCTGTAGAAGTGGGATTTCGTCCTCAAGTCAGAATTCTACCTTCCTTTGGTTATACCTTGGGATTGCTTAGCTTTTCCTTCTCTAAACCATGTTTAACTCTGAAATTTCTGCACATTTTCTACTATACATCATTATGGACGAGTAGACTCTTTTTCTTGGGCATGGGAGAGTAACTCCCATGTCATAACTTGTATGAACATATGAATTTTGTACTAAATGTTAGTTTCTTGCATAATCCAAGAGTTGTTTTGGATCTGAAATGCTTGTTTGTGTAATTGGCCATCATACTTGCATGTTTTATACTTTCTTTCATAATCTGAGAAGATGTGTTTGAGAGTATGGAGTTACTCTTTTGGCAACTTGTCCTTGACCGTGAGAGTGGCTGGGATTATGTTGAGGAGCAAGGTTTGTGATTTGAAATGAAATACATACACGAGAGTGATGTATGGAGTTAAAATCATCATCACTTCACCGGGAGGTGAGTGATGACTACAAACCTCCTTTGTAAGTTAATTAACATGTTTAAATTCATATTTTAATATAAGCTATGATGTGATAGTGAAATCCCAAGTCTAAGATCCTTCTAAATCTGAATCTTAACCTTTCTTAAGTGATAATTTACTGTTTTGTTTTAAATCTATAATTTAGTTGTTCTAATCCAATCATCTTGTATAAAACGATCTAGATTATTGAAAATCATAACTCTTGCGCCTAACTAACCAACACTCCTTGTGTTCGACCTCGACTACAACTACTCTTGTATACTTACAGGATATAGCTAGTTGAGTAAAAGATCATTCTTAATGATTGAAACTCGTTAGTGTAAACAACCAACAAGTTTTTGGCGCCATTGCCGGGGAGCATTGGTATTCCTGTTAGAGTAAGAGTTGTTGATAAGTAAATGAGACTAGATCACAACCTTCATATCCACCATCATATCCATAAATCATAATTCAACATGATCATCATAATTTGTTGTATCTTCCATGTTTGTTTTTGTATCTCACTCACCTTGTTTATTTGCTGGAGCATATGGGGTGTTCATAAAAAGATCCTTGAACCATGCATATATCTACATTCAGAAAATGAACACATAATTTGCAGCCCTCATGGAGCAAGAAGGAGTGAAACCCAAACATGTATGGAGGAATCACAACCCACACAACCATCATATGCACCACCCTCATCCACACATCCTTCATCCACACCACCATTAATCACACCTAATTCACCACCATCATATATACCACCAAAAACCATACCACATTCTTCCAAACCCTCATATATACCACCAACATCCATACAACATACACCACCACCATCTACGCCACATCTACCTAATCCTCTGGATTCACATGAAGAACTAGTCAAGGAGGATGACCTTCCTCTTAAGGACTACTTTGGTACAGCTGCAATGCGCATGAGTGGGCCTATTAATATTTCAGAATTTGAGGCAGAGGAGTTTTCTATCAGCCCATCCATCATACAATTGCTATAGATGAATGCATTTAGAGGGACACCAATGGAGGATCCAAACCTCCACATTGCTGAATTTCTGCAGTTGCTAAGCACCATAAAGATATATGGTGTTCCTACTGATGGGATACAACTAATTCTTTTTCCATTCTCTCTTAAAGATAGAGACAAGGCATGGATCTATACTTTTCCAAAGAAGTCAATCAACACTTGGGAGGAGCTTCTAAAGGTCTTTTTGGCAAGATATTTTCCACCTAGCAAAACTTTGCAGCTAAGGAGTCAACTCATCAATTATTCTCAAAGGGATGGAGAGACCTTGTATGATACATGGGAGAGGTTCAAAGATCTTCAACATCTTTGTCCACATCATGGTCTAAGCAATTGGCTTCTATTACAATCTTTCTATAATGGTTTGTGCTACAATACAAGGATGTCTATTGATGCAGTTGCAAATGGAGCTCTAATGAACAAATCTTATAGAGAAGCCTATTATATTATTGAAGATATGGCAACAAATCATTGCCAATGGAGTCCGGCTACAAGCTACCACCCATCGTTTCACATACTACTTCCAAAAAGCAAAGGGAAGATCACACGGTTGGTGCTATAGACATAATTGCAGCAAAGATAGACACTTTATCACAAAGGTTTGATAAGCTAAGCACACAGCCATTTCAAGCAGCTAATATTATTTGTGATGCATGTGGATTGTTTAGACACTCATCTTCTACATCTTATGCTTCTTCTATTTATTCTCCAATGGGCTACACTCCACCGGACTTCTACAACAATGTGAACCCGAATTTCATTCAGCCACAACAACCGCAAGTAACTCCTAGATTAGAGTTCATGCTTGCAACATTTGTTTCAACTCAAATGCAGCAAAATGAGGAGTTACAACAACAAAGACAATCGCTGAAGGGTGTCATTTGCCAACTCTCTTCTAAAGTGGATGATATTGCCACTCATACACACATCTTGGAGAAACAAATTGCCCAACAAGCTCTTTTCAGCAAAGAAGCATTTCCACATTTCTTGCCTAGTCCACCAGAGATGAATCCAACATATTTCAGGCCGGTGACATTGAAGAATGGAGTTGTTATAGAGGTATATCCTTCAAAGTATGATGATATAGATATCCATGATGATTATAAAGTTGCAACTAAAGGGGAGAAAGCTACAACACATGCTCTACATGTTGATTCTTCAAGCAAGCCACATGTCCTTCCTCCTCACACTCTAGATGACACATTTCTTTATAATGAGAAAACTCTTCCCAACTCATATTTTGATGATGCTTCAAAGGGGAATGAAAAGACAAATCATATTGGTATACAAAAGACTATTCTTGCTGCAACTCATAGGTGCTTTCGCTTGCCCCAAATCAAGGACATATTTTCAAGGAGGCATCAATCTTTAGCACAATAATTTCCAGCTGCAAATCAGAGCACCGGTCCTCCATGGACTTTGATGTTTCCACCATGATGAGGTACCCAGTTGCAACCTTTTTAGTTTGATTTATGCAGTGAGGACACTGCAGATTTCAAGCTTAGGGGGGAGCAACTGGATGGTAACCTAGTTCTTTTAGCTTTTCCCTTTCATGTTATTTGCTTCTTGTCATTTGCTTTTGTTTTATGTTCACATTTCAGTCTTTTGTTTTCAATTTTGTGCTTCTGGTGGAAAATCTAGTATGATATGAGGTTTATCTTTTATATGTGGATAGAACTCCTATGCTTAACTGATTGTCCTCTTTTGATGAGAAATATCATTTGGAGAAATTGTAAAAGGCATGCATTAATCAAATGAAACCTTTTGGCCATCAACATGTGCTTAACTCTGGTTTATGCTTCTAACCAGAACATTCATCTTTCACATCCTTGATTGCTTAAAACATTTAATGGTTTCAATTTTTATGAGTAAATCAACTTTACAACATCATTTGGAATATGAGATGCCCTTGCCAAGCTCTTAGTGCATTTTCAACCACTCTTTCAATGAAAAAAAAACTTTCAAATTAAACGAATGAAATCTAGTTAATGTTGCAATTTAGTTGACTCTCCTATGTTTTGGAAAAATTTTAAAATTTCTTTTGGCTTATCTCATCTTTATACCCCATAAAAGATGGCTACACTGCCCACATATCATGCTAGCCTAGTGTAAGTCCGATCTGGCCACGATGGTTAGGTGGTATGTCTTAAAAGAGGGTAAAATACCCCAACCGACACTCCACGTGTGCATAAGCCTACATTAGCAGCCGAGTGTCGGAACCCATAATCCATAGAATACCACTTTTGAGAAAGAAGGATAGTACAACTAAAATTGTCAATTTTAACTAAGATTTCATCATTTGTATCCTTAATAGTTGAGAGTTTGAATTGCACATCCACTAATTGCTTGGCTTGGTCATCAAAATTCTACGTAGTGTTGTTTAATTGATTGATTCATTTAATTGTGACCACCCCTGCTGAACTAAAAATCTCTTTCTTGGGTATTTAAGTTGAATTGATGGCTATGAGTATAAACATGTTTATCATGGTTGGTTTGGTCTTATACACATCTTTCTTTTCATTTGATCTATGCATGAACTTGACAATTATTCATTTGTGTTTCTATGCTCTTTTTTGCTTGAGGACAAGCAATGGTTTAAGCTTAGGGGGATTTGATGTGCACAAATCATATCATTTTTTAGATCATGCTTGGTTGCATATCCATGTTGTTTTGACTCAATTATCACTATCATTCATGGTAGATTCTATATTTTTAGCTATTCTTACATGTCTCATGGTTTGGATTGTAGGTACTACATTTTGCAATGAAATGATGAGGAATATATCATATTATCACTAATTGGATCACTTCTCAAGTATCTACATGTTTTGGGGTTTGAAACTACGCAAATACCACTTTTTACGGCATGTAAATCGGACCTACACGCTAAAAGTTATGAGCAGAATACACAACAGCCCAGAACAGCCAAGTGCACGTCGTGTCTTCACGCCGTGCACCTGGAGCAGAATAAAAGTTTCTGGAAAGTTGCACGGCGTGCACACAATTGCACGGCGTGCACCTGGGAGCTAAAAGTTTCTGGAAAGTTGTACGGCGTGCATTTCTTCATCGCACACCATGCAACTGGGAGCTAAAAGTTTCTGGAAAGTTGTACGACATGCATTTCTTCAGCGCACGCCGTGCACATTGCATTCTGGAGCAAATTGAAAGTTTCTGGAAAGTTGCACGCCGTGCACTTTTAGGTGCACGGCGTGCACCTGACAGTTTCAGCATTTTGTAAAATACGAGTTTTTGTTTAAAACGAAGTGGGAACTTAATGGGCGGTTATGCCCGGTCATTTGCGGAAGTTCTCTCGTCCTAGAGCAAGCCTAGAGCATAGGAGGGCGATTTTGAGGGGAAAGGAGGTGGTTTCTTGCCAAAGAAACCCCATTCTTCCTCTCTTCTTCTCCAAGCTTCTTCTCCAAGGTACAGCAGAGCTTCTTCACTCCATAAAGCTTCTCAGGAGGGAAGTTTGTCTGGTTTGAAGCAGCTGTAGAAGTGGGATTTCGTCCTCAAGTCGGAATTCTACCTTCCTTTAGTTATACCTTGGGATTTCTTAGCTTTTTCTTATCTAAACCATATTTAACTCTGAAATTTCTGCACATTTTCTATTGTACATCATTATGGACGAGTAGACTCTTTTTCTTGGGCATGGGAGAGTAACTCCCATGTCATAGCTTGTATGAACATATGAATTTCGTACTAAATGTTAGTTTCTTGCATATTCCAAGAGTTGTTTTGAATCTGAAATGCTTGTTTGTGTAATTGGCCATCATACTTGCATGTTTTATACTTTCTTTCATAATCTGAGAAGATGTGTTTGAGAGTCTGGAGTTACTCTTTTGGCAACTTGTCCTTGACCGCGAGAGTGGCTGGGATTATGTTGAGGAGCAAGGTTTGTGATTTGAAATGAAATACATACACTAGAGTGATGTATGGAGTTAAAATCATCATCACTTCACCGAGAGGTGAGTGATGACTACAAACCTCCTTTGCAAGTTAATTAACATGTTTAAATTCATATTTTAATATAAGCTATGATGTGATAGTGAAATCCCAAGTCTAAGATCCTTCCAAATCTGAATCTTAACCTTTCTTAAGTGATAATTTACTATTTTGTTTTAAATATATAATTTAGTTGTTCTAATCCAATCATCTTGTGTACAACGATCTAGATTATTGAAAATCATAACTCTTACGCCTAACTAACCAACGCTCCTTGTGTTCGACCTCGACTACAACTACTCTCGTATACTTGCAGGATATAGCTAGTTGAGTAAAAGATCATTCTTAATGATTGAAACTCGTGAGTGTACACAACCAACACTTCATCAAAGGAATAATGGTGAAAGCCTTCTACCTATATGAAAATGAGATAATTCTCTTTCACCTTAATAAGATACTAGCACTTTCTATGGTAAAATTGGATTTTGAAAAATCTTTTGGTCATCTTAAATGGAATTTTCTTTCAAAAATATTTTTTGGCCTAGGGATTTCCACCAAAATGGTTTCTTTGAATCAAATATTGTGTAACCACAATCTCATTTTCAATCCTTCCTAAAGGGTCTCCTCATAGATTCTTTACTAGCAGACTTCAACATGGTGACACCCTATCCCCACACCTAATTATCATCACAACCCAAATGCTTCAAATGCATTATCATTCTAGATGCATCAAATACTTCAATATTTTCCAATGCAAAAGTATCTCATTACCAACCAAATACCTTGGACTATGTTTATCACCTAAAAACATGACTTCAGCAGTCTAGCCACGTCATTGACTCCTTAAAATAAGACTTAATGGTTGGGCCGACTGATGTCCCTCACTTTTTCTGACCAAGTGGTCCTAGACAACTTAATTCTAGCCCAACTCCCTTCAAATTTCATTAGATGTATTTCTTTGCCAAAATTTGTTTAGATCTACATGGAAAAACCAAGGATAAAGTTTATATGCTTATAAAACTCCTTGCACCCTATTTCTTGGGAAACAATGTTTTTCCAAATTAAAGGGAGGTTGGAGTGTTAGAAATAAAATTGCATCCTTCTATTTTCTTTAAAATAATTATACACTCTGTAACCCAAACCTACCATGGTAAAATAATACTACACGCATATACCCCCTTTGAGACATATACCTTCTTACAAGTCCTCCTTCATCTGGAAAACCATAGAAAAAACCAATGAGATATGCAAACATCTTGATAATATTACTATCAACATTTACCATCCATGTCCTTTTGTTTTGATAAATGGTATAAGGGAGATTGCCTAGATTTTTTCTTAGATCCCTCACAACCCATGACTCTCAGGACATACAACCGATAATGGGATCAATGCATTTTAATAAAACATTATTGGAAAAAATATATCCCTCTAAAATACACATACATCAACAACTCTAATAGATCAAATGCATCTGAAAGACCCCTCCTCCAATATCTACTATATTATGCAATAGATAAAATCTAGAGTCTCCTATCCTTCTTCCAAGTCAAACCCCAAATCAAATGGCTCTAGGTTGGCCTCATTTCCTTAAAAGAATGCTTACTCATTTCTATCTTTTCAAGGTTTTTAGATGACTTTTGAGTATAAGTTCTGCCATATCAACACTAGACCAACTGTCCTACTATTTGTTTGGTGCATATGTGCCAAATATCTCATTGTGGGCCCAAATCTACAAAAAAGATTCATCAGTGACCCCTTCATATGCAAGATTTACTGGGAGTATGTTGGGTTTTGTGTTCACATATTCTTTATGTTATAATTTTTAGCATCTTTGGATATATTATAACATTACATTGCGTCCCATCGATTACAATATTTAAAAGATCCTATAAAACCCCATTAACATGGATATAATGTGATAACCCATATTGTACAATTTTCAATATGAAAATTTATATTAGATTTGTATATGTTTATAAGACATTTAATCCTAAAGTGTATTGTTGGTGAATATTAAATAAATTATCTTGAACTAATATTATCAAAACCTGAGATGGGATGAAAATATATAATCTAAGATCATGAATATATGTTAAGATATTGTACGCATGTTGTGCATCTTTGTGGTGCTTTAAAGACAAGGTGACCCATTCAAATACCCTTTTTGAATGTAAGTGGTCAATTAAGGTATGTTAAAATCATAAAAGTATTTCTTAACTTTTTTATTATTATCAAAGATTGGATGATTAATTGTTTTGGACTCACTGTTTATACCCGTATTTATAAGGTTATTTGACCTCGTGATAGTGATTTGGTTAAAAATATTGCTAGATGAGAGATTATACAATAGAGGAGTTTTTTTTGGATTTTAGGAGTTTTTGAGGTTCTTACTAGAAGATATAAGTGTTAGAATATGTGCGTGATTCATCTAAATAATGCAAATGAACTTTGAGCCAATGAAAATTATAAATCACACAAATAGTATGTGCCAAGGACGATTGACATGGTAGTATCTGGACCATTCATGATGCAAGGATCCGATGTCCATTAGGTGTCACTTGGCCCTAGAAAGTAAGAAGCATGGTCAGTTATTGAGTATTTAGAGAAAGATCCTAACCATGAGAATTAGGGACATTCAGGCCAATCATACAATTTTCATATTCTATGTAGTCTCTAATGACCCATCATTGGAGTTGTTTGGTGGAGCAACTAGTGAAATCTGCCTCCCACTTCTTTCCCCTTCTCAACAAACATGCAGAACATACATGATGGAGGAGGAAGAGAGAGAGAGTTAGAGACTCATATTGGAGTGTATAACACTTTGAACATAAATGCCTATACTTGTTGGAAGGAAGAGAAAGCTCACCCACAAAGCTTACTCTAGCAGACAGTCAAGATCCACCATGGTGGAGAAGAAGATGGGTTTAGATAGACATATGTTTCCACTACCATTAGATTTGAATAAAACACTAAGGTTCAACAAAGAACTTTGATGCCTCAAGGACCCTTGGTTGAGAATTAGGAGCCTTGGGATCCTCTTGCCCCACCTGCCTTCATCTTGGTAGTGCCCAATTGGCAAGACCGTAGATTAACCAATCCCTTCCTCTATGATAATGATGGACTGAACCTAGGAGTGTATAGGGAGCCAATATAGAAGAGTCCACCATGTCTAGGCTCTGAGGAGGTGTCAACCTCAAATGATGCCTCACCGAGTTCTCTTGCCACCGAGGTGCATGAATAGTATTTGCAAATCTACCATGCTTCTTTACTCTCCCAGGAGTTGCATTCTCACATCCCCAGACAGTCATGGTCTTCAGCATGTACCGATAGTGCACCACCTTTGCAAGAGACCATGGTGGCATATAAATTGTTGCAATCAACATATTGGAAAAACTCATAATAAAATACATGCAGTCAAATAATGAACAATTTTCAATAAAATATTATTGTTTATATATATATATATGTATGTATATAGCCAAGCTATTTTGTATTAATAACATCAGTTGTACTTCCTTTTCTAGTAAAGATGTCCTTTATAGGAACCACATAACATATTTATGTTGTATTTTTTTAGAAATTTAATAAATTTTAAGTTCAAATCTAGAATGAGAGAAAAAGATGGTATGTGAGAAAGATTACATGTGCTGTTACTAGTGTCAATGATACTAGTTAGTGTGCATATTCATACATGTATAGTTCTCTTTCAATATGTGATTGTATGTTGTAATAATGTACATGTTTTTGAGAATGACAATGGTATAATATTCTAGTTGATTGTTCATATATTGCACATGGAGTCTTCTTCTATGTTCACTTGGATGTCTTATCTAGTTCAGAACTTCGGTCCATACACAGCCAAAAAATTACGTCTTTATTTTATGAATTATTAGGTTGGAAAGGGATAATAGACTTTTCAACAATGTGTATTCCATACCATATGATATAGAACAATATTGGATTTGATATTAGTAGTTATGGATATTTGTAGGTGCACCCACAATGAGTAAAAATGAGAGGTGTAATCCCTCTGTCACCAAACCAGATGAACCCAAACTCTTCTATATCGATAATAATGATTCATCAATCCATTACCATGCTAATCCCTCCAATATTTTTTCTTATGATACAACTATTACATTGATACAAAAAGTTTGACAATATGTATGAGATAACATAAAAGAGTAAGGGTGGATCATCAGTAGTGCCACCAGAAAACCAAAAAATAAAAAGAAAAAGGAAAGAAAAACATACAGACAGAAAAAACAATACTTCCTAATATGTAGGTATAAGGGATATGTAGGTAAAGTTTGATATAAGAGAGGGTGGGATCCCTTAAACATCCCATAGTAGAGAGAAGAAAAAAGAGTCAGGCTAATCATGTAATGCAAAGGACGTATCAAGTCATCCAGCTTGTCGTCTGGATGTAGATTCTCTTGGCTCAAGGATTCCTAGGCCCACGGGTTGGTAGGATAATCTCAGCCTCTAAATGAAAATTTATGACCTTTTGGCAGAAGGAGAAGGCCCAAAGAGTCTCTTTCCCCTTTTGTGCAGATTTTGCATCATCCATGGAAACGAATAATGTTTCCATAAATTATATAATGAGTAGATGTTTGCAATAGTATCATATCTTCTAGAGAAAATAGATTTGAATGTTCTATTATTGTCTTGTATCCAAATGCTCCACAAACTTCAAGCTTCTAATTCATGGTTGCTTATTTTATAGCTAGGTTCCCAAGACACATCATGATTGTATGGGAAAATAGTTAATTAAACTCAATGGGATACATCAAGAGGCTGCTATATAAACACCTTACTCCATATATTGATGGTGTAATCACATTAGAAAAAGATATGATTCAATCTTTTTGTGAAGAGAAGTGGCTCAAGTGGTCAAGTACTACATCCTTAATAATGGTACCCATGCTTAGATCTCATCTGTTGCCTCAATTTACCACCCTCTCAGGAATTTTTACTTTGTCATAGAGATGAGAAAGGGGGAGATAATACATCTCTTCATCCCATGATTGATGCTTCTAGAGTTATTAGAGGATAAGAGGCATATACATGAAAATATAAAACCCCAACTTGTGCAATACAAGACAATGAAAAGTTTCTTGTTTCCAAATTGACAACGTAGAATCAAAACCTTAGGAGGGATTTTTATCCTCTAGAAGTGTTTCCCATGGAAACTTTTGTGACTGGGATTGGTAAGTGTTTTATGCTCTGTTAACATAGAATTCATTCCCACATGTCTAAGAGACTCTAGGGGATCTATGTGGTCTTTGAGAAATTTGATACATGTGTATGTCTCCATTAAGATTTATGTCAGTCAAGAATCTTTTGAGAGCATTATGCCTTTTGGATGTCATAAGTGTAAAGGTGTTGTCCAAATTGATGCTCCTTATGGTTTGACAAATAATTTTATTCAAGTTGTATTGATTTAAATGTTCTGTATAAGACCGATTGTTCTTGTAGAAAGACATGAAGTCCAACACTAAAGATGTTGATGAATGATGTCCTCAATGACATAAACAAAGTTATTAAATTACCTCCAAAAAGCTAACAAGTATTTGGTATTATGTGTTTATACCCATGGAAGTTTGTTCCTATAATATTTTCATGTGATGTATTTTATCATGTGTTGAACTTTTTTCAATAATATTGACAATAATCTTATCAAAATACATTTTGGGTGTACATAAAGGTTGAGAATACCCCATCCCCCAATAAATTTGGGCTTATTAAGGCAATTCCAATGGGTAGTATGTATTTTCTTCTTTTCCAAAATACTACCCCATAGGAATTTGTGCACATTTTTCCTATAGTCATCTTGATTTTCATTGAGAGGGGGATCAAACTGGGAAAATAAGTTGCAATACCTGGGAGGGCATCACTAAGGAGAGTTAGCCTACCTGCTTGATTGAGACAAACTATTTTCCAAGTAGCCAGTCTATTGATTTTTTACGAAGGACAGACTACCAAATAGATTTTAGAAGGTTTTTGGGAAATAGATGCAAACCTAAATACTGAAGAGGGTAAGATTCAACCTTACATTGGATAGTGTGCCTAAACCTCCTCATATTGTCGTGGTTTATTAGTCTTAGAATGAATTTCCTAAAATTAATTTTTGGTCTCGAAAGGTGCTAGAAGATACCCAAGATTCTATTTTACCATCATCGAGATGAAATATATATATGATGTTATTAGAAAATTGAACAATATGATTATTGTATACATTTTTGATGGGGGTGAGTCTCTTATTTTTTACACATAATTTAAATATTGAGACCAAAATTTATGTGATGATGAAAAATAAATATGGCCATAGAGGATCACCATATATAAGCCCATTAGTGCATTTGAAATATCTAAAAGGTGATCCATTAATGAGAACCAAAGAATGACATGAGTTAAGACAAGATTCAATACAATCAATCAATTTCTCCACAACGTTGTATCCTTTTAGACAAACAATCAAGAAGTTCCAATTGAAATTATGAAAAGCTTTTTGAAAGTCCAAGTTGAGGGATGACAAGGCATCTTATTGAAATGATGAGTGTGTACAAATTTCTTTTACCAAGCAATATTTATCTTGTATCCTACACCCTTTTATGAAGGTCTTTTTTGTCTCTAGAAATTTGTTGCATGTTTATTTTCATTCTAGTGTTGAGAACTTTGGCAATAGTAATGTATACATTGTCGATGAGGATGATAGGCTTAAATTGACTAAATTTCATGTGATTGTAATTTTTTTTATCAAAGTAACAAGTGCATTGTTAATTTGATTGTTATCTATGAAATTGATCTTGAAAGTTACAAAAAAAGAATGTATATTCCATTATATTTAGAGAGTTTAGTTATGTATATAAAAGACATGTCAAAAGTAGATGTATCTGGTGATTTGTCTACCCTTAAGGAGAAAGAAACTTTATCCATTGCATTCTTAGATAAGTTCAAATCAAGGTGATGGTTTTTGGTATTTTTTTCATATCTTATCACTATCAAAAAAATATATCTTTTGAGTAATTTTTTATATGTTTGAACATATTTTTGAAATATGAAGTTACATGTTGAATAATATTCAACATGTTGCTTGTTAACCCCTCTTCAGAATCGAGTGTGTGGATCAAGTGACTTCTCTTCTGCCCATAACATACTTTGTGGAAGGAATTGGTGTTAAGATCATCTTCTTTTGATCACTGTTGTTTGGATCTTTGTTTCCATATAACCTCATGATCAATAGTAATTACTGGACCTATGCCTTGATATTGTCAATGTTTAATTCATCTCCAACGTGGATGGTGTCTTTTGTGATAAGAGACTCTTGTAGTTGTGTGATTTTTTTGTGAATGTTCTCAAACGAGCCTTTCCACTCCTTAAGTTTTGACTTCACTACCTTGAAATTTTTTGAAGTCCTTTAATTGCTAATTTATTGGTGTCATTATTCTGATTTTTATTAAAAATTTCCTTGTAAAAACTTTGTTTTGTCCATAATATTTAGTTGTATTCTAGTCCCCGCCCCAAAGTAATATATTGTGTTCAATATTACTGACATGTGTCATATATAATTTGTGCTCCAACTAGTGATGTACTTATTAGTATAGTTCGTTCAAAATGATTAACGCAGAGGAATTTATCCAAGACAACCTAGGAGGAGACCAGGTCTAAGTATAACAAAAGTTATTGAATTTGAGGTGGATAAGTCCATATGTGTTTATAAAAACATCGAGTCTATTCATACCGTGTTGATGTTGTTGAACAATGTTATGATTGTGTGATCTTTCATAACTGAACCTATTACAATTGTTATTCCCTCCAATTAACCAATGATAATTTTGTTGTTCTCATGCTTATACAATTTGCTGATGTTAGATTTTTATTATGGCTTGGTTCTCCATAAATACATGTAAAGACCGACTCCATGTTACTTTTGGTGTTCAAGTAATTGACCGTGATAGAAAAATCACCTATAGCATGATTATAGAATGTTAAGTGAGTGCTATTCCACCCTATAAGAATGCCACTAGTTAGGCCCCTCGTAGGTTCTTGAATCCAATTGTTGATAATGTTACCCCCAAAATCCTTAGCTGTTGTTGTCCCATAATGATATTAGTTTCTTGGATTATTATAACATGAGGTCTATTTGTTCAAATAAAGTGTCTTTCTATTCCAACCCTTTTAGTAGAGACTAAACCACAAACATCTCATATTGTAATGATCATAAACAACCAGATCTTTAGGCTATGAAACATAAAAGTAACAACAAACATCACATTTGAAAAAGAAACAAATGTAGGGGAACAATGACCATTTTACATGGTCTATTATTGTCCCACTCTAGATTCTTTTTCCACAAAAGATAGTGTCATGTTAGCACTTAGATTGTCTAGAAAGTTTGATTTCACTTTGTTAAAGAATCTCTAAAGTCTTTTCAATCCTTCCAAGATATACAATTTCTAGGAGTATCTAGATCAGTGAAATCATTTGAAATATTATTGTAATGAGAGATCAAAGAGTTACCTATTCTGCCTTCTTCAGGTTCTCTGTTCAGCTGATCTTCTACTATCTCATATCGATTCATTGTTGGATGGCTGCCTTCCATGATACTAACACTTTTATAGGTGCTAGTCTTAGTATCTAATGCATTACAAATTATGAAAGCTATCTTCTCAATGGACATGTTCAATGTTTTATTCGGTGGTCCGTCCATCTTAGATCTTGATTGTTACCATGAGAGAGCTGTGAATTCCTATTTGGTGGGTAGTCTATGAGGTCTATTACTATTATGGTTTTGGGCCCCATGCTCCATTGTTGAATCTGGGTCTTTTTACAGGGACAGTGCATGTGATTCCTTTTGAATCCAAACATTCCCTATATTGCTTTATTTCCCCTCCATAATACAAATTTCCCTTAATCGACACTCTCTAAGGACCTTGATCAGGCTCTTCTCAGTCTAGCCACTCCAACATGCTGATGTATCGATGTCACCCTAGCCTACTTAAGTTGTAATTTTATCTCCTCTCAGTTGTGGCTTGTACTAAGAACCCTCCATGCTATAAGGCCTTTTTCAGCTTACCGGTACTTGGCATTTTTGCTTTGCTTCTTGCAAGTTGTTGATGTCCTCAAAATGTAGCCATGTATCCTAGTTTGTTTGAGTTTTAAGATGCTAAATAAAATGCGCACCGCAGAGGCTGTAACAGATCTATGCGAGCTATTAAGCATATAGACTGAGTCATAGGCTTGATCCTATTTTATTGGATCGGTTTGAGATCGTGGCAGTGATGTGGCCACTTAATTAGGATCTAGTATCATTTCTATTTCCTTTATTTAAGTGAACAAACAATAGAAATAAATCTATCACTTCTTCTCCTATCTCAAGTACTTTAGGGTTCCCTGTGAGTTCATGTGCTCTTCTTTCAGTGACATTGCATAGATGAGATCCAAGGAGGGTTCATCTTTCACGTGGTATCAGAGCATCTAGGATGCTGAAATATAGTTCGTGATCAAGCATGTTTCGAGGAACTGAACCCCTTGAGGCAGCAACAATGAAAGAGGGATCAGTCACATTGAAGTACCCAATGATAACCAAGTTGAATTACCCAATTTGGGTAATGAATATGACGGCCAATATGCATTCCCAGGGAGTATGGGTGGCAATTGAGCCCTTAGATGCCGAAGAGTTGAGGAGAGGAAAGATCAGATGGCGTTGGCCGTCATCTACCAAGATATAATTGAGGAAACTATGATGCAACTCGATGGAAAGGAAACGACTCACGGGGCATGGGAGGACCTAAAGACAATGCATGTCAGAGTAGAAAGAGTGAAGGAGGTAAAACTTCAAGCATTAAGGTGGGAGTTTGAGAACATGCGTATGAGTGATACTTAGCAGGTGGATGAGTTTGCCGGTAAGATGAGTGGACTGGTGAATCAAATCCGATCTCTTGGTGAAAACATGGAGGAATCTCATGTCATAAAGAAGATGCTCAATACCTCAAAAATTTCTACAAATAGCTTCTACAATGGAGTAGTTTGGTGATCTAAAAACTATGCAAGTCGATGAAGTCATCGGATCTTTGAAGGCTCACGAGGAGCAATATCAGGATTATGAGGGAAGGCATGAGCAACATGTCCTCCTAATGAAGAAAGACACCAGGTCAGACGTAAAATCAACCCCTCGAACAACAGTTCACACAGGCATAGGAGAGGAGGCCCACGCGGCGGCGGGTGAGGCCGAGGACGTGGAAGAGGAGGTCATAGTGATGCAAGTGCCTCTTGTCAAGCAACAAATGTAATTCACATTACTGCTCGGGATAAAAGCAAGGTTAGCTATTTCCACTGTAATAATCTTGGACATTATGCTTTGGAGTATCGGGGGAAGCAACGAGCATAGGAGGTTAACCTTGCTCATGCGGTGGACAAAGAACCAGATATGCTACTCACAAAGCACAACAAGGAAGAACTCAATATGCATCTACACATCTGCTGAATGAAGAAAAGGTTGTGCCAAATTGGCACACTAGCAAGAAAAATCACTCAGATCAATGGTATCTTGACAACAGTGCAAGTAACCACATGACAGGGAGTCAGAGAAAGTTCAAGGAAATGGATGAGACAATCCAGGGACATGTAAAATTTGGATATGGCTTGAGGGTACAGATCAAATGAAAAGGATCATTACTATTTAAATTCAAGAACGGTGAGCAACATTTGCTACCTAAGGTCTACTACATTCTTAATCTCGACAACAACATTATCAGTCTGGGACAGATGACTGATGAAGGCAACAAAATCATACTCCAAGGAGCGTTCATATGGTTAAATGGCAGGGACGATAAACTACTCATGAAGGTTAAACGATCAACTAACAAACTCTGTAGGGTGGAGATAGAGTTAGGGGATACTGTATGCCTAATTGTAAAACTAGAAGATCCATCCTAGTTGTGGCATGCTAGATTGGGTCATATAAATTTCCAAGCTCTGAAGACAATGTCAGAGAAGGAGATGGTACTTTAAGTACCAAGGATCAATCATCCAACACAGGTGTGTGAAGCTTGTCTAGCCACAAAAAAAGTCAGAGCTCCGTTCCCCAGTGATGCAAGCTTCAGATCAACCCCCAACAGCTCGAGCTACTCCATGCCGACTTATGTGGTCCTATATCTCCATCAACACCCACCGGAAATAGGTACTTCTGACTCCGTGTTGACAATTATAGTAGGATAATGTGGGTGTACATGCTGAAACAGAAGAACAAAGCGCTCGAGAGCATCCATAAATTCAAAATACAAGTTGAGAAGGACACTGGACTTCTCTTAAAGGCCTTGAGGACGGATTGAGTGGTGAATTTTTATCAAAGAAATTCACTAGTTTCTGTGAGAAAGAAGGAATACAAAGACAATTTACCACTCCCTACACACCTCAGTAGAATGGTGTAGTGGAGAGAAGAAACCAGACAGTCATGGCTAATGCAAGAAGTCTACTGAAAACCATGGGTGTACCAGCAACCATGTGGGGGGGAGGTCGTAAGGCATGCTATCTACCTCTTGAATCACATGCCAACCAAGCTGTTGATTGGCGTCACACCATATGAATCATGATTAGGCAGGAAACCACATCTGAGTCACCTGAAGGTGTTTTAGTGTATCACACACATGAAGATCCCAAGTATACAAACAAAGAAGCTGGACGATCAGAGCATATCCATGGTCTACCTAGGTGTGGAACTAGGCAGTAAAGCCCACAGACTATATGATCCTCAACAAAGAAGAATCAATGTCAGTGTGGATGTTGTTTTTGATGAAGGAAGAAAATGGGAATGGATTGAAGATGAAGAATTTCTCCACAATTCAAAGTCACATTTACTGAGGAGGAATCCAATGACCATGAACAAGAAGGAGATCGACATACTGGTGATGAATAACAATCAACTGTTAATGCCACACCATCTCATATACAAGGAGCCTCTACACCGTCATCAAAAGGAGGATATGTGTCCTCATCATCAGATATGCCTGCCGCTTCATCATCAGATCACTCCGTCCTTGGCTCGTTTGGGGTTCCAGAATCCTCATCAAGTGAAGTCATGCCGGTGAAATTCCACTCCATTGGGGATATCTACCAAGACATTGAAGAAACCACAGAAGAACTACTATTGACTGATGCTGAAGAACCATCAAGTTTTTTTGGAAGCTGAAAAGGACCCAACATGGAAGAGGCCATGGTCCGAGAACTAGAGGCTATAGAGAAGAACAACACATGGAAGTTGTCTGAACTACCTCCCGATCACAAGACGATAGGAGTGAAATGGGTCTATAAACTAAAGAAAGACTCATAGGGGAATATCACGAAACACAAGGCAATGCTTGTGGCGAAGGGATATGTCTAGAGATATGTATTCAATTTTGAAGAAGTTTTTGCTCCAGTAGCAAGAATGGAAACAATGAGGCTATTGTTATCTATCGCAACTCATCACGAGTGATGGGTTCATCACCTTGACGTCAAGATGGCATTCTTGAATGGAGAACTACAAGAAGAGGTCTACGTTTCCCAACCAGAAGGATTCATGATGAAAGGAGAGGAACACAATGTATACAAGCTGCATAAGACATTATATGTGCTTCGTCAGGCACCTAGAGCTTGGAATGCTAAGCTAGTTAAAAGCACGAAGACACTCAGATTTAAAAGATGTACATAGGAACAAGGTGTATATAGATTAGAGAAAATATACTCATTCTGGGAGTGTATGTTGATGATCTGATTATAACCAGACCAAGTACTGATGAAGTCAATCAATTCAAGGAGTAGATGAAGAAGGAATTTGAGATGAGTGACATGGGACATATCTCACATTACCTTGGCATTGAATTCGATCAGAAGAAAGGGTTCATATCCTTGATACATACAACTTATGCCACACAAATATTGGAGTAGACGGGAATGGGTGACTGCAATCCCAGAAAGTACCCCACGGAGCCAAAGCTGAAGCTAAGGAAAGATGCAGATGGTGAGGGAGTCGATTCCACTGAGTATAGAAGCTTAGTTGGAAGTTTAAGATATCTGACACACGCTCGGCCAGACCTATCTTACTCAGTTGAAATTGTAAGTCGATACATGGAGGATCCTAAAGTCGTGCATCTGCAAGCTGTGAAACACATTCTCAAGTATGTGAAGGGTATTGTAAATCATGGACTGATTTACAGAAGTGGAGATGCTGAAATCAAGATAGTCAGCTACTTATACAGTGATCTAGTAGGAGACATGGATGAAAGAAAAAACATGATGGGTATGGTGTTCTATCTAAATGAAAAGCTGATTTCATGGGCATCCCAGAAACAAAAATGTGTAGCCTTATCATCGTGTGAGGCTGAATTCATGGCAGCTACATCAGCAGCCTGCCAAGGCATTTGGCTAAGGAACTTGCTGCGTGAAGTCACAGACAAGGAGGTGGAACCAATTCATCTACTTGTCGACAATAAATCTGCCATTGCTTTGATGAAAAATGCAGTTTTTCATGGGAGAAGCAAACACATTGATACTAAATTCTGTTTAATCCGAGAAAAGGTGGAAGAGGGGCAGATAATAGTTGATCACGTTAGCACTAATGAGCAGCGAGCAGACATCTTGACAAAGGCACTCGTGAAACTAAAATTTGCTGAAATAAGCAAGACTACTAAAGTCTAGATTAAGGGGGAATATGTTGGTATTAATCTAGACGTAGCCAGGTGTCCTAGTTTGTTCGAGTCTTAAGATGCTAAATAAAACGTACGCAGATCTATGCGAGCTATTAAGCATAGAGACTGAGTCATAGGCTTGATCCTGGTTTATTGGATCGGTTTGAGATCGTGGGAGTGAGGTGGCCACTTAATTAGGATCTAGTATCATTTCTGCTTCCTTTATTTAAGTGAACGAACAATAGAAATAAAGCTATCGCTTCTTCTCTTATCTCAAGTACTGTAGGGTTCTCCGTGAGTGCGTGCGCTCTTCTTTCAGGGACGTTGCGCAGCTGAGATCCAAGGAGGGTTCGCCCTTCATATTTATCCTCTTAGGGTACTTGGCACACCTGTAATGCAATTTACATATCCTATTACAAAAATACCGTCTATATAAAAAAGAGGATTTAACAGAACGAAACAGTAAACAGGCAGGGATAGAAGGATGGCTCTTACCCTCGGCATTCGTACGTTAAACTCGCAACGACCGCAGCTTCTGGCTGCCGACAACAGGGGACCAAAACCCTCCCCAGATTCCCCTCAATGAAATACACCAGCCAACAGCACGCTTCTCCTCCGCATACCCCACTAGTGGTCCTAGTGGAGCCCTTCACAGGTCGCTACTTGCTTGTTTTTCGATGGGGATATATGGGAATCCTACGTCTGTCCAATTAAGGTTAATGATGAGATGCCGCCTCACGTTGTGTTCGATCGGAACGGTGTAACGACCAACGATTAGATACGCACACGACAATGACGGGCGGCGACGGTTTGGGCAGGTGACAACTGAAAATATGTTTTTTTATTCCTTTCTCTCGTGATCCTTCCTAAAACACGAGCTAGCTGGTCTGGAGTCTGGACACTGACGACTTGGATGATCACCAACAGCATGCTAATATCAAATCTAATTGATACAAAAAGGCTGTTCTCACTCAATTCCATAGCTACTATATATATATATATATATATATATATATATATATATATATATATATATATATATATATATATTTGAGTAAATGGCATAGCTTATATTAATTAACACATAGAAGCAAGCAAACACCTGCTTATGTGGGTTCCGTACAAGATGTTAAAATACGTAAACTGAAATAAAAGTTAACGTTTGTGCCTAGTTGAGAATAAAGCAAAGTTCAGATGATGTGGGGGAGGCACCCCTTAACAAGCCTCTAGATTAAGTTATAGTGGAAAGTCTCGAATTGTTGCAAAACCATCCATCAGGAAGAGCAATCAAAGTTGTTGCTGGACTATACTGACTCCAGTTTCATCATCGACCATTGCTTTGAGATCACACAAAAATTTTGTTTCTGATTCTCCTTCTCCAGAATCATGTCCTCCTTCAACTTGGTTACCTGCATTTTGTTAGAACGTGAAGATCTGCATCTATCTGTGATATAATATTTTGTTTCAATTTTTTATTGTTGTTGAAGATTCTGTTGTTTCTTTCTTTCCAGAGATTCCAACTGATAGTAGTGAAAATATCACTACTCTAGAAGTTTTTGAAGTGTCTTTTTGGTGTAATTTGTGATGGAAAAGTAGCTTCCTGGAGGGCAGGAATGTAGTTTCGTGTGTAGTGTGTGAAGATGTTTTGTGAAAAACTACATTTGAAGAAGATGTGATCAACTGAGTCAATGCTTTTTTCGCATAGTGGGCATCTGAAGGGGCCAATGAAACCCTTTTTTGTAAGATTTTCTCCAGTGAGTAATTTGTTATGTAGTAGTAGCCAAATGAATGTTTTATATTTTTGTGGCCATTTCTGTTTCCATATTTTTGTGGTGGTTGGAGCATAACCTTTGTAGGAAAGGTAGGTGTAGGCTTGCTTGACCGAGTATGTTCTGCCCCATTTCCATGTTATGATGTTTGAGGTATTGTTTTCCAATGTGAGTTTTAGATTTCTGATTCGTCTTGACTTAGCTGCATGTGTATGCATCTTTTAAGAGAATTTGATCTGCTACTGGTGATAAGGCGGAGGGCTTTGTCAATTTTCATGTTGAGCAGTTTGTTTGGGATAGTCCATGTTGGTCGAAGATTGATGACAGAGTTGTTTTCGAACCAAGGGTCAAACCAAAAGGAGATATTTAGGTGGGAGTGTGGCGGGGTGTTAATGATTTGGGTGATTTTTTGGAAGTTTTTGTTGATGAATTTCCAAAGAGGGGAAGCAGATTTTTTTGGAATGGGATGCCAGGGAGGGGAGTGTTGGTAGTATTTGTATTTGATGAGCTGTGTCCATATTTTTGGTTTGTTTTGTAGCAGGCTATTAATGATTTTTGTTATAAGATAGAAAGCGTGAGTATCAATGTTTAGGATGCCCCAACCTCCCTGATCTAGAGGAGCAGATAGTGTTTTCCAATTAACAAGGTGATAGTGCTTCCCAGAATTATCCGATTTGTGGAAGTAATTCCAAAGAAAGTTTCTCCTGATCTTGTCTATAATATTTTTTATTTTTGAGGGAAGAGGGATGCAACTCAGGAAGTGTGTAGTAATAGGAGTGATGACACTATTTAGCAGAGTAAGTCTTCCTGAAAGGTTAAAGAAGTTATTTGTCCAATTTGTGAGTTTTGCGTTTATTTTTGAAATAATAGGGGTCCAGATAGCATTTTTTATGTTGTATGGTGTAATGGGAAGACCAAGGTACTTGATTGGAAAATCTTCTGTCTTACATCTTAAGAGATCTCTATATCGTTCCAGAGAAGGTTGATTAATGTGAACCCCAAAAATGGAAGATTTTTGCAGATTTATTTTGAGGCCAGAGATATATGAAAAAATTCTGTGGATTCTGAAAATATTCAGAAGAGATGAGTCGTCCGGGGAGGAGAAGATAATAGTGTCATCAGCAAATTGAATGATATTTTCCTTGCATTCCTCAAGTGAGCTGATAAGGTCATTTTGTTTACCCAGTTGAAACATGCGAGAGAGAATAGTTGTGATGATAATGAAAAGATATGGGGAGAGTGGGTCGCCTTGTCTGAGTCCATTTGTGTTGTGGAAATAGCCAAAATGGACATCATTATGATAGTAGAAAAATAGTTTGTTGATATGCAAGCATGAATCCAACTAACCCATTTGTCAGGAAAGCCAAAGCCCGACAGAGTTTTAATTAAGCAATTCCAATTGACAAAATCAAAGGCTTTTTCAAAATCTAATTTGATTGCCAGAAGGGGGGATTTGTTTTTGTGGCAAATGTGTATTGTTTCGTTGACCATCAAAAAGGCATCTTGGATACTTCTATTTTTGAGGAAGGATGATTGGTTGAGAGGGATGATATCATCCATGTGTGGTTTGATCCTGTTTGCTAGAGTTTTAGCAATAATTTTGTATGAGGTGTTTATGAGGCTGATGGGTCGGAAAAGGGATATGTGATCAGGTTGGCTCGTTTTTTTATTAGTGTTATATAAGTTTTATTTATGAATTTGATGATGTTATGAGGGTTTGAACTAGCATGGAAAGAAGTCAAAAAGGCTAAGAAGTCTTTTTTGTAATGTTCCCAATTTTCCAGGTAGAATTCAGTGTTTAGTCCGTCTGGTCCAGGAGATTTATTTAGACCTAGGTCAGAAAATACAACATCCAATTCACCAAGGGAAAAGGATTTAATGAGGTCTAGAGGGGTTTTTATGTTTTTTTGACAAATAGTGGTCCAAGATAAATCATTTAGGTAGGAGGGGTTGTGGTTATTATTGAAGATGTTTTTGAAGTGGTTTGTTATGTGAGTAGAGATGGTAGATTTGTGTGAGGTGGGTCTTCCGTTAATGGTTAGATGGGTTATGTCATTTTGTCTGAAATTTTGGTTACAAATTTTGTGAAAGTATTTTGTATTTTTGTCACCTTCCTTAGCCCAAGAAATTTTAGCCCTTTGTCTCCATTTAGTGTCAATACAATTATTTATGTAGTCCAGTTCAACTTTTATGGAAAGTACAAGGGCAGGCTAACCAAAAGGGTCCTTATCCACAAAAAAGAACTGTTCTTCAAGATTTTTTTGTGATTCGAATAAATTTTTGGATTTTGGAGTTTCCATTTTTTTAATATGTATTTTAATGTTTTTGGTATTTTTTAGGATGTGTAAACCTAAGTTTTTTGTTTGTGAGTCGGCTAGTGTCCAATGTTCTGAACAGGAGCTGGTGAAGTTGTTTATTGAGAGCCAACAATTTTCAAATTTGAAAGGCCTCTAGCCCCAGGAGATAGATTTGGTGTCAAGGATTAGAGGGAAGTGATCAGAGATGGTTTTGTGGGAGATATGAACCGATGAGAGAGGGTGTTTGTCTTCCCATAAGGTTGTGCAAATGAAGTGGTCGAGTATGGCAAATGTCTGGTTTCTAGACCAGGTGTATGATGCATTTGAAGGTTTGATGTCGATCAAAGAGTAGTTTGTTAGCATCTGACTGAAATATTTATCAGCGGCAGACATAGAAAGTGGGGAAAGGGTGGAGTTGAGTCTATCTGAGATTTGAGTGATCAAATTTAAATCGCCACCCAAAACCCAGGATGACAAGTGATGTTTTGTAAAGAGATGATTTAATTCAGCTAAATAGGCGGTTTTATCATGCCCTGGTTCCCCATATACTCCTGAGAAAGACCAGAGATATCCATCAGAAAGATTTTTGAAATCAATGGATATAGAAAAAATCAAGAATGGAGGTGTTTTGTGAAGCAAGACACTGATTTTTGAATCCAACTAAGAGGCCACCTTTGAAGCCCTCAGGAGGTAGTTGGACCCAGTCGGTGATTCTATTTCCCCCTATAGTTTTGAGAGCAAAAGGTGTCAGACAGGTTTTTGTTTCTTGGATTGTAATTAGGTCAATTTTATTTTTGTAGATGTGGGAACATATTTTTTTGCGTCTATGGAGGTTTACATCTCCATAGACGTTCCAAGATGAGATAATCATTATACCGAGAAATCCAGACAGAGAGAAAGTAAAACTTGTGAGAGAACAAATTATTTATTCAGAAGGTCAATGATATTGTCTCAGATGGAATGACCCTTCTATTTGACCAACCCATAAAGGTTTCTATGTTATCAAGTGTTTATGAGCTTTTTCATCATCTTCTAGTTGGATACCTAATTTGTTTGCAAAAGTAGTAAAACTATTTATGTTTGACCAAGAGGCTAGATCTTCAATAGAGTCGAAATCTTTATATTTGTCCTTTGATGGAGGAGAAGCTGTTAAAGAATGAGCAGATGTAAAGTCACTAAGAGAACAAGAAGAATAGTTTGGAGAAATACCTGTCTTGGTCCTATTGACGATGATATTTTTTGGATCTTTGTGATTTGGCTTCATGATCTTTTGGAGGTAGATGGAAGTAGACCTTTGTTGAGGGCTCTCCTGTTCCGAACTCTGCAAAGAATTGTCATCCTTATGCTGAGAAGAGTTTTGGTCAATATTTGGTAGATGTTTTTGATTTTGTGTGGGACAACTCTCCTTTGTCGAGGTAGGGGAAGGGAAGGTGGAACCTCTAGGAATGTATGTGTTTTCCTGCAAAGAAGGTTCAGATAATCTGGTTCTTTTTTTGTTTGGATGGAGATATGGGTTGTCATAAGGGGTGGAGATTTTTCGGATCCAAATATGGTTTCGATCGCTTATAGTCCTGGAATGCGCAAAAGACATTTTGTCTTTATTTGGGATGAGCCAAGAGGGAGGATGTTTTGAGAGGTCAGAGAAGGCAGTACAGTTCTCGGAGGGATGTTCAGCAGATAGTTTGATATTATAGATGGATTCGCCAATTCTGATGTTGATGGTAGGAGGTAATGAGATAGAAGCTTTTTCGGAAAAGAGACAAAATGCTTTTATATATTGTGTTGGATGCAAGGTTTCAGGGCTGATATATTGAAGTGTAGCCCCGATAGAATGGGCTATGCCTCTGAAGATCTCAATTTTCTATAGGTGGGGGGGGAGGTTTGTAATGGCGACCCAGTCGGAACCACCTGCTGGAGCAAGGAAAGCACCTAAATCAGCAGTCCATTTTGATAGTCTGGCCGTGATGAAGCTCGATCCACAGGGGATAGTGAGAACTTGATTGAAAAGGTGATTTATCTTGGTTCCTTCTGGGACAATGTAGCTGAGTTGGGTAGGAGAGAAAATTTTTGGTTTTAGGATGGTTTGGCCTGGAATGAGAAGAGCTAAGGCACGCGTGATGTCTAAGACATAGATGGGGTTGTTTTCAAGGTTATTTTCAATTTATATGAGAATGCTTATCAGGGTGAGGACCTTCAGAAGGCGCATAGAGTTTGCTGGAAGGTCGAGAGCAATCACGTATTCTAGGTAGTCTGGAGTTTTCATGTTTGGAGCAGCAGGTGGGTTGTTTGTTAAATGGCATGGAAAAGGGTTTGAATGGGGAAGGTTTTTGAAGTATGGTTTGGGAGATGAGACTAAAAGGTCCTTCAGTTTGAGGTAGGGTTTTGATATAGGTGGAGTCCTGGGGTTTGAGGTCAAAGAGCGTGAAGGGGTAGGGTCTGCATGTTTAGGCGGGAGATTTGCGAGACATTCAAAGGTGTTTTTTGACGGGAGATGATGAGGTGGAGGTTGTTTTTTACGCCTGTGATCTGAAAAGGACTTTTTTGGGACAATGAAGGTTTTGTGAAAAGGCTAAAATCTATCTGAGAGAGAGTGCATGGAGGAGGAAGCTGAGTCTGCATGGGATGTGTTCTGGTTTTGGGGAAGGCGAGCCTTGTAGAATCTTTTTATGTGGCCTTTTTATTGACATCCAAAGCAGATGAGGCGGGAAAAACATCTGGAAGTTGAGTGGTTGTTTTTGAGGCAATGAGAATAGTGCAACGCCTGAAAAGGTTTTTTTTTGGGGGGGACCAATGTCCAGGTTTGGGCGGTGGGGTTTTTTCCTAGAAAATTGTTTATGAGCAGTGATGATTTTGCTTTGCCTAAAATAGGAAAGGCAGCATCGAGGTGATCCAGGTCTTTGGGGATGATATCCTCTACCAGGACAGGTCGGAGTTTTAGGGTTTTATGAAGGGAACACAAAAAATGCTGATTTTTTTCCTTAACCGAAGGGGAAGGGAAAAGTTTGTACCTTTCTGCGATGGAATTTTGTTGTTTTTGCATTGTGGATGTGACAGCATCGTCTTCCTCCTCAGAACCAGAGGAGATAGAGATGGGCCATGATCTTGAACCCAAAGGTGGTTGGAGTTCATCCCAAACGAAGAGTTGATCCGTCGAGTTTGATGATGATGAACTGGCCTGATCGTGTCTTTTGTAGAGATATGCTAATTCAGGAGGCGTGTCATTGATGAAGTCATGCACCCAGGCATGAAAGGTACGATTTTCAATCGGTTTGATGAAAATTGACCATTCAGGCTTGAGTTTCAGCTCAGCACGCATGTCACTCCAGCCCCCAGAAATGAGAAGGATGGGGTTTTTTTTACCCCAGGGTTGTTCAGGTGGGAGGGACCAAGTGACCGTCACCTTGAAGGAGCGGTGGCTGATGTTGATCATACAAATGCCCGGTGAGATATCGAACTTGTGATAGATCCAAGCTCGTGGTAAGGGAATGCAAGATGAGAATGAGGGATTTGAGAGAGGGATTTCCAAGAAGGAGAAGCGGGAGTTCATATCGGCGTCTGCGGCAGTTGTTCTAGTGTCTCCGATGGTCGCCGAGTTTTTTTTTCTTTAAAGCATGGCGGAAAGCAGAGGGTTTACTGCATCTAGGCATGCAAGGTGTTTTTATGCATGAGGCAAGGGTGATCACGCCTCCTATACGCATGGTGTTATCAAAGCAGTTGAAGAATCTTTAAATGATATTCTCTGAACCAATAAATGTTCTGATTTGATCTGACAGCCGAGAAGTGCTTGAGAACGAGAACAAGAGCCGACAAAGAGAATGAAACTTTGAGAAGAATTAATGTGAGATTTGTGCTTTCTTATATTCGTTGTAAATTACTGGTGAAAAGCAAGTGATTTAATCCAGCCTCAGGGGATGTGGTAGGCTTGTTCAAGGAACAAAAACCTGCATGTTCCTAAAAACCTTTGGTGAGCCCAAGAAAATGTTCGAAGGGGTGTTAAAACCTCAGAATTTTTGCATATGATTGTGAGGGGAGGGTGAAATCGTTTATTTGAGGGAAAATGAAAACGCCGCTTCAGCAGATTTCGGAAGGCGGAGAGGAGTCGGTGTCAAGTGTATCAGGAAATGAAGCACTTGACAGGGGGTCACCGCAATGTCAAATCTAGTTGGTACAGGGGTGATTTATCGCTATCTTACTGGTGAAATCCTAGTGCATGCAGGAGATCATAGAAGCCAGGTTAAGATGAAGCACCCTAGGGGGGAAATCAAAACTCAGAGATGGAATAGTTCACCACCGCCAAAGAGCTAATGTTTAGCAAGGTGCGAAGAGAGGCTTGATGAAACTCTGAAAGATGCTGTATGATTCCGGAAAGGGGAAGTCGATCTCAGGCGGAAGCGGTGAGTAGGATCATTACCTGCAATGATCGGAGCAAGGTCCAGCGGCCGGAAGCAGGGGGAGAACTCACCCGGGTGGGGCAGATGGAACCGAGCAGGGAGAGACCGAGGAATAAATTCTAGAGAGAAGTTGGAGCTTTCTCTCACTAACCTACCTCCTCTGGCAGAAACCTAGAGAATACTTGTCGTGCCCCTTTGCGTCAGACTATTCTACAAAAGATTAGATTCCATGAGGTGAAATTTTTTGCGTGTTCTACTTATTATATTGGTGGTGTCAGAATGTTTCGTTAGGGTGGACACCATGCAAAGTAAAATAGAATATTTTTACTATGCATATTAAAGCATAATACAACACAAAATGATATAAGAAGACATATTATGATTGTTGAAATATTACGTTGCATTTGTTTTTTTTCTTTCTTTATTCCAAATTAGTAAGGCCATGCCTCGTAAGTTTCAATCATGCTAAAGGTTATTGTACATTCTCAATTAACTAAGAAAAAACAGTTATCTGAAGAAAATGTATACAAAAGCCTTCAAACTCAAGAAAATCCCTTATGTGAAATACAACCCAAGCATGACAACCCCGGAGTCAACCAAAAATCAAAGTATAGATAATGAGACAGGTTTGGTGAAGAAGACCGCATATCTACTATTACCATACTAAGGAGAAACCACTAGTTTCCATCCTAGGATGCTAAGCACGTGCTTGTCTTGACACGCGTGTGTTGTATAATTTTTCGGAAGAAATCATCTTTGCCAATGTCCCTCACCTTCCATCACCCTGAATTATTCGCTAACACCTAGGTATTTGTCGTCTACTCCATCACGGTCCTAATTTCCTATTCCGGGGTCACTATTACGATCCTATTACAATTCATCCGAGCCATGAAAACCCCCCATTAATTTTTTTTAGGAGTGGGTTTTTGGAATAAATCTATGGTACAGAATCTTTAGAACTGGGCCGCAACAGGGCCGCAACAGGGAAGTTGTAACAGGAAATCTCATGCCATCCGTCGCCGGCTATCTCGGATTTCTCTGGCTATCCGTCCTGTACTCTCCATAGAAATTATCGGATTGTAAATCCAGAAATCGTTGACAAGGGGCGGCTACTGCTTCTTCTACGAGGCAATGTGATTAGAAGAGGCGTCAACCGTCCCCGTTACTAGGAACCATGTGGGTGAAGATCGGTGATCAAGGTGCATATGGGGAACATGGACGACATCATCACCGAGGTAGGGTTAGCGGCAGTAATATAATTTCACGTAGATAATTTTTGAACGAGGATACGTATATTTCTGCTTCCATCGCCGTCATGCAGCCCACTACTCGGCTCAGGGTATGTCTTATGCGGATATTTAAGTTCTGTGGAGGGATTAAGGTGCCAAGTTTCTCTGAGAATCGACTTTGGCAGAAACAAACTTAGCGGCCAGACATCAATGAAGCTATACCAATGCAGTCAATTAGATCGCATCAACCCTTGGTCTGGCTATAGTTTAGCATGGATTCTTCCATACCAAACAATTGTTGGACTTGGGTAGAGGCGCCCAACTTCTTACTAGGATTAATGGGTATGTTTAAGGGAATTTTACATCACAAGAAGAGCTCTACGACGACGCCGGTTAAAAAGTATAAACTAGTGAATCATTGTTTAAATGGCGATGCGCTGGTCCTCTATTCTATATCAACGAATTCATCCCAACTACCATATGATTCAGGTTAATTTCATTCGGTCTTCTTATCATAGGCATCGACAAGGCATTAACTACTGTTGGTAGCTGCCATATCTCTACCAAGGAAATTAGATGTATGTTGATAATAACAACCTCAATAGTTTAAGGGATATTCACCACTTGGTCATTCAACTATAAGTGTTAGCAGATGTCATGGCGTCGTCTCATGCATCAATCTGTTTCTCTTTCTCTAGAATTGCAATTCGTCATTCACCAATTGGTCATTCAACTATGCTCGTTTCAGTGGCAGTCTCGAGGAATCTCTTTTTCTAGAATTGCAACAGTACAACACTGGTTTTTCTACTGTGCTTTGCAGAGAGGCCATATGCTACTATGGCTTCCTAAGTGGGTGAGTTTCTTTGCCCTCATGTCGCGGCTGAGACATCTTAGTTCTTCAAGTCTTGGTGGGTGAGGTGAAATTAATGAATTGTGCTAGAGATTTTGCTATTTCGATTTATATACACATTATGTAAATAAAATAAATCATTACTGTAATGTAAAAAGATTTTTTTCTTCTTTCAAAATTCCTCGAATGAAATTATCAGAATGTGTAAGAAAATTTACTTTCGTTGAAACGAAATAGTAATACTTTATCTCATCGGTATACTACTTAAATAAAATTGGGTTTTATTCAATTAAATAAAAATATTTATTATCTCTACCTCTTCAAGGAGGAACAATTAAAGTCCACATTTTTTTATAATTCGAATTAGTCTGTTTTTATATTATTTCGTACTGTATAATTTCTTTGTTTGTGAGCCCCCCCCCCCCCCCCCCCCCGAGAAAATGAGAAGAGTTATAAAATGGATTGCTAATTATGCCTAGATCTCAGATAAATGGAAATTTTATTGATAAGACCTTTCAATTGCAGCCAATATATTATTACGAACAATTCTGACAACTTTAGGAGAAAAAGAGGCATTTAGTTATTATAGAGATGGTGTGATTTGATTATTTTATTATTATTTTTGAGCCCTTACTTTAATCTTATCTTATGAGAAAGAAAATATAGAAAAGAAAGAAAAAATTATTTAAATAAAGCCACACTTGTTGAAGGTGAAGTTTAGAGATAAAACAATTCCTTCTATCATGTATCCTCAATTGATGCAGCCTCAGATGCTTCAATTGTCGATTTTAGTATTGAGCGAAAGGTTACACCTATAGGTTCTTACGTGTCAATCCTACTTACTCCACTAGTACCAATAGGCGGCATAGGGAAAAAGCACTACACTCGGGAATCAACAACATGAAAACTTTATTATAAATTACCCCTTTTCCTCATCGGGGCTAACAAAAATGGTTGGGACAACAAACATCCATCTCGTTCATACCTTGGATACCCGTATAGCCATCGAAGATCGTTGAAGTGACTAATTCTTGGAAATAAGGGGCATTAAGGACAAAGAAATTGTTAGAGTTTCTATTCATATAGAACCTATAGAAATGGAGCACAAATATTTATGAATTGGTATTAAAAAAAACTCTTGCAGGAAGGATGGCTAGAAATTTCTTGTAAAAATACTAGCCCCCGTCAATAATGAGAATATTGCAATTTTAATTTCATAGATTATGGAGTACCATGCATAGAAGGGAGGATCCGTATGAGATGAAAATCTCACATACAGTTCTAGAGCAGAGATTCTTTGAACAGAATGAACGACCGTAACGAATGTCGGCTCAATCCGAAGGAAATTATGTGGAAGCTTTACAAAATTATTATGAAGCTACACGACCGAAAATCGATCCCTATAATTGAAGTTATATACTCTATAACATAGGACTTATACACACAAGCAATGAGGAGCGTACGAAAGCTTTGGAATATTATTTCCGGGCACTAGAACGAAACCCATTCTTACCACAAGCTTTTAATAATATGGTCGTGATCCGTCAATACGTGTGACTATCTCTATTATAGAAAAAGGAAAAAAATGAAAATAGACTAGTAAATGAAATACTAGAAAAAAATAGGCTTTCTACATATGCATCGTTCAAAGTAACGATTTTTATAAGCTGTAGTAAGGAAAAAAGAACCAAAATATTAGGAAATGAGTACGGCCTATATATTTATATTCTATGGATAAAGGATCAAATTGATAGAGGAAACACTGTAAGGATCAATTCACTTTTTTTTTTATCAGTAAGCGTGCTCCTTCTATATCATTCACAAAAAAGAACTGTACAAGTGGTTGAGCTTGTCTCAAAGAAAAAGCCCTATCTACGCAGGGCAATATAGTCATTTTCTATAAGCCTCCATACATTAGTAATAGACGACTTTACACTATCAAAAAAGAAACGGTTTCTACTAATCCACATGTAGTAAATAATGAGTTGGCTCATCAATTTGCAGTTCTTTTCTTTGATACCGATCAGGCTTTCAGTAGACTTTGGAATAAAAGGCAAACGAGAGCTGGCTCTTTCCCAAAGAGTCTTTGTAAATTCACAAGCCCAAAGCAAGTGAGGCATGGTTTCTTGCTGTTTGGTGCATAGGCAACACCTTGAAGCAAGGGAGTAACCTTTTTTTTGCAGAAAATCTTCAGTTACAGTTCGATATTGAATGATTTTCCAGCAGCTGATCTTAATCCGGTTGGGGGTAGTAGACTTCCAAAGCCACAACGCCCAATTGCAGTTACTCTTGCGTTTCCTGCACAAATTCCACGCACCCTTCAGAGTGAAGGATTCAAGGTTATTGAAGTAGCAAGCGTCGCTAGTCTTCAGATGCAGACCAGCGCAAACCTCCCTCAACTCTTTGCTGCCTCGAGTTAATGGTACAACCCAGCTGCCATCAACAATAATAGCAGACACTTTAGCACTGCAGTCGGTACTTGACCTTAGCTTTAAGGATCTTGCATCTGTAATCACCTCATCCAAGAATCTTCCTTGAATCCAGGGATCCTTCCAGAGGGAAATGGATGAGACATCTCCCATAGAGAATCTCACTAGGTGGGAAAACTCATCTCTGGCTTTTAGAAGAAATTTCCACATCCATCTTTGAGTTGGTTTCAGAAGGATCAATTCACTTTGGATCGATACAATAAGAACTGCTTCATTATCTCATGATATGAGATAAAAGTTAGGAATCAACTTATGTAATAGAGTTGATCCACTAGGGAATTAAGCAGTCGTGTAGCATCAAATCCTAAAGAGAGTAAAAATTCTTTCTTATGGAATCAAGTCTTTTTCAAAAAATCTATATAAATTTCAGATATGAAACCGAGATAGTTACCTTTCAGAAAATTATAACAAAATAAGAAAAATCTGAAAAACCACTAGAGGTTAACAATTATTTAATTCAAACAACCAACCAAAAAAATATTGGACAAGGGGACAAGGATTTAAAGTGGTTCCAACCTTAGTAAATACTAAGGAAGTCAGTCCACTACCTGGTTGCTTACCCAACTGGGATTTTGAAAGAATTAAATTTTATTACCTCGCAAGAACTTTACATAAAATTACAATTCTTTCACCAAACCCTTCGAACAGCCTTCACCTAGAAGTAATTGCACCAACCTTGAAGCAGCCTTCTTGAAGTAACTTCAAGCTCCCCCTTGAAGTAGCCTTCCTCTTGAAGTAACTTCCCGTTGAAATAGCCTTCTTGAAGTAGTTCGAAGTCCACCTTCTCCTCCGAGAAGAACCTTCTCCAATCCACAGCCTCCAACCCTAGGAGTAGCAAGGAGAATACAAAGGATAAAAGGAACAAGAAGGAAAAAGGAAATTACACTTAACCTTTGAAGCACAAGGCTTGATTTGTATATATCAAGTGTGTAGATCTCCTAACCAATGTATATGGAAGTGTGATTGTTGTGGATAGGAGATACTAGCCTATAAGACACGAAATTAGAGCAAGGATGAGAATAGCCAATGCAAGTGTTGCTCAATTTCTCAAAACAGATTGCCAATTGTAAGTGTATGCTCAAGTGTATCACAAGTGTAGCTTAGGTAGGTTTAGATGTCCTAAGGCATGTCCTATTTATAGGAATGGCCTACAAGTGCTTAAGGACGTTCTAGACACTTTCTAGGGGGTTCTAAGTGCTTAACTAGCCGTTAGGTACAAGTTAGTTGCATTAGCAATGACTAATTAATTAATTCTGCAGTTGCTGTCAGAGTCCATCTCGGTCGAGGAATTGTCGACCGAGATACCTACTCGGTCGAGGTTTTGTCGACTGACAGGCTCTCTGGAGCAAGTGTTTGCAACCTTCATCTCCAATTTCCAACTACCTTGTCAGCTGTGTCTAACAGCTACTTGGATCTTTCTCGGTCGAGAAGTTTGTCGACCGAGAGTGTCTCGGTCGAGGAGTTTGTCGACCGAGATTGCCCCTGTTTCAATGTTTCAATTTAAGGCATTAAGTGTGTATATGAGTGTGCATATGTGACACTATTGAAGGGGATGATCTATCTAAGTGTAATGATTGGCTAGAGGAGATCTAACGCTTGATTTACATGAAGTCTAAGTACTTGTACATTATATATTTGTACAAGTTTACAATTGATTATATTTCATGAAATTTACAAATATTCAAGCGTATAGATTCCCTAGTACTTTGTCATCCACCTTATTCCTGCAACACTCAAGTAGCATGTTAGATCGACAAGAATGAAATGTTTGTCATCATCGAAACAAAGGGATTTATCATAATGTCAATTTAGCCAAAAATCTCCCCCTTTTTGAAGATGACAAACATTTCCTAAATATAAAATAAGGAAATATAAAACATGTGAGTTTCATACCTGAAATTTACCTTTGTAGCCATCTTTGGTTTTGCAAGTGACTGCTGGCCAAGATATTATGAAACTCATTTTAATTTTATGTTTGTGATTTTATATTATTTCTCCCCCTTTGTCATTTCAAAAAGATATCCAATACAATCATTTAGTATGACTTTGTGTCTATCTTTTTAAGCTTTGCTCCCCCTTAAAGAGATATCCAATTAAAATAAAGGGATTTTATTGTCAAATTTAGCCACAATTTGTTTCTCAATCATTTGCAAAGGATGTTAAGCCTTGAAATGATATGAGTTTCTTTTAAGTTTATGGCTTATGTGTATTGATTTCTCACCCATTTTACAAGAGATGTTAAGCCCTGAAAATGATATGAGATTCCCTTAAGCTTAAGATATATATTGATTTCTCATCCATTTTGCAAGGGATGTTAAGCCCTAAAAATGAAATGAGAATCCTTTAATCTTAGAGTACATAAAAATGTCTCTAACCAAATGCATGGGATGTTAAGCCTTGATTTGTTTAGAGAGTTCCTTTAAGAACAAGATATATCATTTTTATGAAATTCATAGATTTCTTCATAACCAAGAGTAAAGATACTAAGGTAGTAACAAGCTTCAAATGATGTTTATAATGTTTTTGTAAGTTTCTTAATCAAATAATCCAATTTTTTTTTATGAGCTCCCCCTTAATCTTACAATTAAAGCAATTTAAAGCTTCTAAGGTCACAAATGATTTTAAATTTTGATTTTGACCTTTATCAAAAGTATACTAAGATTAAGTACAATAAAATGATGTCCAAATAAGCATTTTGTCAAAGCTTATTTTAGGTCGACCTTGACTTCGACCATAGCGCCCCTTGGTCAAATTCGATTTCAACCAAGAGGCAGTTTTGTAGATTTCCAATTTGAACACTCATATGTGAAGTATAATATCTGCATGTAATTTGATTAGATATCAATTTGAAGCATTTTGAATGATACTCAATATGAAGATGTTTTTCCTTGATTTTCCTAGAAGATTTATATAAGCTTTGATGTAGGTACATAAATATCAAATTCTATTTCTTCTTGTACCCATAAGATTCTTAAAAAAAATATCCTTGAAAGCACGATTAATATCTCAAGCCTAATTGAGAAATTTGTATTAATGACTATTTACTTTAGAAGAGCAAGATGTTATAACACATGATTTCTATATGGATAGACCAGGAAATACTTTAGGAAAAACTATGTGAATAATGATAAAACAGTAATTTCTTTTGATTAGACTAATCATGATTTTCAGTTTTAAACCATAAACCAAAATAGTTTCATATAAGTTTTTAATTTTAAGACAAACTTTTATAATTGATCATGCCTAAGAAGTTTTTTTTTTAAACAATGAGTAAGGTTTGTTCAAGATCAGTCTTCTTATATCACATTTGCAATATGTTTAGGAATTTCATATTCATAATGTTATATAATGCAAAAGATTAATATACCTTACAAAAATTTGTCTTCCAAGGTTTTATTCTTGATTTCCATGTTAAATCAATCATCAATAACAGATTGATAGCAATTAGGTTGACTGGAATCAAGTTCAGCAGATTTTATTGCAGACCTGAGAACAGAAACCTGCTCGGTCGACCATTGCTCGACCGACAGTTCTTCTCGGTCGATAGTTTCTCGACCGAGAAAGGTTCTGTACTGTTTCAGAACTGTTTTTAGTAATTGTTTGCAAGTAAATCATGAATGGTTATCAATTCAATTAAGCAATTTGAAAACTTAGTTTATTTGAGATAGAACATATGAATATCAAAGGAACATTTTGATCAAATCCCAACTAATTATATCCAAATATTTATACATTGAGGAACCTAATTAAGACAAGTTTTCAAGGATGTGTCTCTGCAGATTTGTAGATTTAGAAATTTTAATTACTTGAATCAATTTGTTATTTCATTATGTTAAGTTGAGATAGACATAGAGATATACAACTAAAGTCTTTGGTCATATCTCAACTTAAATTTATTCATTTAGTTTGGGGGTTTTGGAACCCATACTAACTCAACATCCTTTTTCTTGTATGGACATGAGAAAGAATAATGTCCAAGACGCAAACAATAGTGACAACATATGGAATCAACCTCATATCTCTTTCTATGATTTTGTTCAAGGTTTTTCTTGGGTATGTATATGCCTTTGGGTACATACATAGATTGACTCTTTGGCACTTGTGTTCTTCCCCAACTAGGTTTTTGATAAGATTTTCCTTTAGGCTCATATCCTAGTCCTCTCCTTCCAATTTGATGATAAGAATTATTTAAAATTTTATCAAGAGTATCATTGTTACTCAAACTATTAACTTTTTGTTGCAGCTTAACAATCTCATCCATTCTTTTATTTATGTCTAACTTTGCTTGATCTAGATTAGATAACAAGGAATCTCTTTCTTTCACTATAGTATCATAATCTAGATGTGTACACAGAACAGGTTGTTTTTGAAGATCATTTACTTGAGTTTGCAAATTTAACTTTTCTAGAGAAAGAAGATTGCAATTTGCTTCTACAGATTTTAGCTTAATATCATGACCTTCAATAACCTTTTTGAGATCTTCATTTTCAGATGTAAGAGCAAGAAGCTTAGCATGTAACTCATCATTTGCTTTATTAGATTTCTTTAATTTCTTCTTGCACTCAATATATTTATTGTGTGCCTCTTCAAGACTAGCAACTAGCTCTTCTTTAGATAAATAAAAAAGGCTTACCTCCTCTTCTTCTTCTTCACTTATTGTAGCAATAAGACATTCTTTATGCGTATTTTCCTTCTTTGACATCCATGGGCAACCAAGTGTTGTGTGGCTTGTTCCTAAGCACCAATTACAGCTTGTTGAAGGTTGTTCCAAGCTGCTCCTTTTCTTGCGGTTGTAGGCACCACCACCCTTCATTCTTTAAGACACGATTAGAGCTCCTTGAAGCCTGCTCTGATACCAATTGAAAAACCACTAGAGGGGGGTGAATAGGGTTTTAAAGTTAATTTAACAATTATTTAACTCAAACAACCAACCACAACAATATTGGACAAGGGGACAAGGATTTAGAGTGGTTCCAACCTTAGCAAATACTAAGGAAGTCAGTCCACTACCCGGTTGCTTACCCAACCGAGATTTTGAAAGAATTAAATTTTATTACCTCGCAAGGACTTTACATAAAATTACAATTCTTTCACCAAACCCTTCGAACAGCCTTCACCTAGAAGTAATTGCACCAACCTTAAAGCAGCCTTCTTGAAGTAACTTCAAGCTCCCCCTTGAAGTAGCCTTCCGCTTGAAGTAGCTTCCCGTTGCAATAGCCTTCTTGAAGTAGTTCGAAGTCCACCTTCTCCTCCGAGAAGAACCTTCTCCAATCCGCAGCCTCCAACCCTAGGAGTAGCAAGGAGAATACAAAGGATAAAAGGAACAAGAAGGAAAAAGGAAATTACACTTAACCTTTGAAGCACAAGGCTTGATTTGCCTATATCAAGCGTGTAGATCTCCTAACCAATGTATATGGAAGTGTGATTGCTGTGGATAGGAGATACTAGCCTATAGGACACGAAATTAGAGCAAGGAGAAGAATAGCCAATGCAAGTGTTGCTCAATTTCTCAAAATAGATTGCCAATTGTAAGTGTATGCTCAAGTGTATCACAAGTGTAGCTGAGGTAGGTTTAGATGTCCTAAGGCATGTCCTATTTATAGGAATGGCCTACAAGTTCTTAAGGATGTTCTAGACACTTTCTAGGGGGTTCTAAGTGCTTAACTAGCCGTTAGGTACAAGTTAGTTGCATTAGCAACGGCTAATTAATTAATTAATTCTGCAGTTGCTGTCAGAGTCCATCTCGGTCGAGGAATTGTCGACCGAGATACCTACTCGGTCGAGGTTTTGTCGACCGACAGGCTCTCTGGATCAAGTGTTTGCAACGTTCGTCTCCAACTGCCAACTACCTTGTCAGCTGTGTCTAACGGCTACTTGGATCTTTCTCGGTCGAGAAGTTTGTCGACCGAGAGTGTCTCGGTCGAGGAGTTTGTCGACCGAGATTGCCCCTATTTCAATGTTTCAATTTAAGGCATTAAGTGTGTATATAAGTGTGCATATGTGACACTATTGAAGGGGATGACCTATCTAAGTGTAATGATTGGCTAGAGGAGATTTAACGCTTGATTTACATGAAGTCTAAGTACTTGTACATTATATATTTGTACAAGTTTACAATTGATTACATTTCATGAAATTTACAAATATTCAAGCGTATAGATTCCCTAGTACTTTGTCATCCACCTTATTCCTGCAACACTCAAGTAGCATGTTAGATCGACAAGAATGAAATGTTTGTCATCATCGAAACAAAGGGATTTATCATAATGTCAATTTAGCCAACAAAATCATATAGGTAGGAAGATCTCTATGTTTTATTTTTTTGAAGTGAATGTGGGAGAAAAGAGAAAAATAGGAAAATTAGAGTTTGAAACTTATGTCATTAACTTCTTCTGGCTAACCCAAGAAAAAATGGAATCGATTTCTGAAAAATCGAATTCAATTAGATTAGGTAGATGAGACTACAAGTAGACTGATTGGTTATTCCGTCTCTGATCTGGCGATCATGGAGGTGACCTAGGGCTACCGAGCACTCGACCCTTTAGCTCGGGGGAGGAGTTCGGCTGTCGGCACGTAGCCACCCTCTCCCCTGGGCTTCCCTTGGCACCTAACCTCTTCGTAGATCATGCGTCTACTGTGTCTCGGCTGGCTGGCTCTGCTCTCATCTCCAACGCCATCTTCTTCCCCCCTTTCTGGCCGTCGGGGTCAGGTCTCTTGGTCCTTTGGATCTGGGGTTTAGGGTGGAGGGGCGGCGGCTTCCGTGCGGTGACTTTGTCTCTGGCGCATCAATTGCTTGGTGGCAGTGTGGAGGCGGACGCATCGACGCTTTTTGGCGTGGATCTACTAAGGGGCTGGCATCTTTTCCACATAGCTGCCCTATTTAGTGTTCTTTCTTTCCTGTTTGTTTGGTTCCCTTTTGTGCGTGTGCTTTTGGTTCTAGGAAGTTTCTCTACCTTCGAGTCACCATTCTTCGGTGGTTGTCTATCCCTTAGGGGGCTGTTTGTCTCTCCAGTCGTGAGAGTGAAGAGATCTCTAGTAGGTCTCATTTTTGCCTCAGATTCTTCGCTAATCAAGCTACTGACATGGATGGTAGAGTCAACAATCTGATGGAATACTGGTTTGGTTCATCCCTTATGCTACTGCTTCATGCTCAAGTTGAAGGCATCTCTCAGAAAAGCTGCTTAAGTCAGCATTGTAGAAGAGAGATCTATGCAGAAGTGCTTCATTATCGTTCCAATATGAGTGGTAGTGGTATTGAGTCTGTGTTTTTGATTGTTGCTTGTTCTTTTGGTTGTTTTTCTCTGCTTGTAGATGCCGTTTGGCTTGAGTAATGAATGGATCTATTCGCTAAAAAAAAGATAAGGTAGATGAAGATGAGATGCCAAAAGAATTGATTGATGAGCCGTATGAGATAGGAAACCCTCACATACGGTTCTAAGGAAAGAAATTTACTTACCTATTCCGACCAGGGAGAATAGGCCATTTGACAGGGTGATTCAGAAATTGTGGAGGCTTGGTTCGATCAAGCTGCTGAGTATTGGAAACAAGCTATAGCGCTTACTCTTGGTAATTATATTGAAGCACATAATTGGTTGAAGATTACAGGGCGATTCGAATGAGACCCATTTTATTTTTTAATTTGGTTATTGGATATATCAATTAAATAAAAAAGATCATTTTCCTGAGAAGATATGATCAAGAAATTTCATTATATCCCTTTCTAAAATCATTCTTTTTTTTTGCAGAGTACCTTATAAATGATAGGGATACGATATAAAATGAATATTGCTAATAAAACATACCTTCCTTTTAATGTAATGGCTAAATATCGATATCTAAATGTATCTTATTAATTACTAATGATAATGGATCTTGTCATTTTTAATGGACTAATAAGGTATTATATTGTAAGGAACTTTATTCATATAACTAGTAACTTATACATATATTTATGAATAGACTCTAGCAAGTTGTCAAAGAAAATTGTTTTTTCGTGATGCCATGAAAGGGTTTAAAATATGAAAATAAGGTCCATTGAGAACCTAATCGCTATGTCATAATAGACCCGAACACTTGCCCCAAATTGACTTCAATCTGATAATTGCTCTAGTGAATAACTAAAAAAACCTAGATGGGCGATAGGAAAGAAAGGAACCAATCATAAATATCTATCTCTTAGAGGTTAATTACAAACTTGACTATTGGCATGTCTCTTTGTATGTGTTTTCCGAAAAGAGGAGGACTCAACGAGTATTAGTTCGCCAGAACAAAAAGTAAATTTTGTGATGGATAGGGATCCTATAAAAACAAGTTTCGAGGAATGGGCCAAATTGGACCATTTTTTAAGAACAATAGCTAAGGGTCCTGATACTACTACTTGGATCTGGAACCTACATGATGATGCTCACAATTTCGATAGTCATACCAATGATTTGGAGGAAATCTCTCAAAAAGTATTTAGTGCTCATTTTGGTCAACTCTCCATTATTTTTCTTTGGCTGAATGGCATGTACTTCCATGGTGCTCGTTTTTCTAATTATGAAGGATGGCTAAGCGGTCCTACACACATTCGACCTAGTGTCTAGGTTGTTTGGCCAATAGTGGGTCAAGAAATATTAAATGATGATGTAGGCGGAGGCTTCTGAGGAATACAAATAACCTCAGTTTTTTGTCAAATTTGGCGAGCATCTGGAATAACTAGTGAATTACAACTCTATTGTACCACAATTGGTGCATTAGTTTTTGCAACATTAATGCTTTTTTCTGGTTGGTTCCATTATCACAAAGCTGCCCCAAAATTGGCTTGGTTCCAAGATGTAGAATACATGTTGAATGACAACTTAGCAGGATTATTAGGACTTGGGTTTCTTTCTGGGGAGGGACACCAAATTCATGTATCTTTACCGATTAACCAATTTCTCGATGCCGGAGTGGACCCGAAAGAGATACCACTTCCTCATGAATTTATCTTAAATCGGGATCTTTTGCTCAACTTTATCTAAGTTTTGCTGAGGGAGTGACCTCTTTTTTTACCTTGAATTGTTCAAAATAGGCATATTTTCTTACTTTTCGTGGGAGATTAGATCCAATAACAGGGGGTCTATGGCTAAGTGATATTGCCCATCATCATTTAGCTATTGCAATTCTTTTCCTGATAGCTGATCATATGTACAGGACCAACTGGGGTATTGGTCATGGTCTAAAAGACATTTTAGAGGCTCATAAAGGTCCGTTTACATGTCAGGGTCATAAAGGCCTTTATGAAATGCTAACAACGTCATGGCATACTCAATTATATCTTAACCTGACTATGCTAGGTTCTTTAACCATTATAGTAGCTCACCGTATGTATTCGATGCCCCCATATCCATACCTAGCTATTGACTATGGTACACAACTTTCCTTGTTCACACATCACATGTGGATTGGTGGATTCCTCACAGTTGGTGCTGCTGTGCATGCAACCATTTTTATGGTAAGAGACTACGATTCAACTACTCGATACAATGATCTTTTGGACTACGTTCTTAGGCACTGCGATGCAATCATATCACATCTCAACTGGGCATGTATCTTTCTAGGTTTTCATAGTTTTGGCTTGTATATTCATAATGATACCATGAGCGCTTTAGGACGCCCTCAAGATATGTTTTCAGATACCACTATACAATTACAACCCATCTTTGCTCAATGGGTACAAAACACTCATGCTTTAGCACCCAGTACAACAGCTCCAGGTGCAACAACAAGCACTAGTTTAACTTGGGGAGGCGGTGAATTAGTTGCAGTAGGTGGCAAAGTAGCTTTGTTACCTATTCCATTATGAACTGCAAACTTTTTGGTACAACACATTCATGCACTTACGATCCATGTGACTGTGTTGATGTTACTGAAAGGTGTCCTATTTTCTCGTAGCTCACGTTTGATACTTGATAAAGAAAATCTTTATTTTTGTTTTCCTTGTGATGGAACTGGAAGAGGAGGAACATAACAAGTATCCACTTGGGATCATGTCTTCTTAGGTCTATTCTAGATGTACAATGCAATTTTGGTAGTAATATTCCATTTCAGTTGGAAAATGCAATCAAATGTTTGGGCCACTGTAAGTGATCAAGGGGTAGTAACTCATATTACAGGAGGAAACTTTGCACAATGTTCCATTACTATTAATGGGTGGCTTTGGGATTTCTTATGGGCACATGCCTTTCAGGTAATTCAGTCTTATGGTTCTTCATTATCTGCGTATGATCTTTTTTTCTTAGGTGCTCATTTTGTTTGGGCTTTCAATTTAATGTTTCTATTCAGCGGGCACGATTATTGGCAAGAACTTATTGAATCCATTATTTGGGCTCATAACAAATTAAAAGTTTCTCCTGCTACTCAGCCTAGGGCCTTGAGCATTGTACAATGACGTGTTGTAGGAGTAGCCCATTACCTTCTGTTAGAATTGCCACAGCATAGGCATTCTTCTTAGCAAGAATTATTATAGTAGGATAATGGCTTGGAGGATTTGAAAAGCATTATGACATTAAGATTTCTAGGGTTTAGCCAATGCTTAGCTCATGACCCCACTACTCATTGTATTTGGTTTGGTATTGCTACCATACATGACTTCAAAAGTCATGATGATATTACTGAGGAACAATTTTATCAGAACATTTTTGCTTCTCACTTTGGGCAGTTAGCAATCATTTTTCTGTGGATGTCTGGAAACCTCTTCCATGTAGCTTGGTAAGGAAATTTTGAGTCATGGGTACATGACCCCTTACATGTAAGACCTATTTCTCATGCAATTTGGGATACTCATTTTGGTCAACCCGTTGTAGAAGCCTTTACTCGAGGGGGTGCTCTTGGACTTGTGAATATCACTTATTTTGATGTTTATCAGTGGTGGTATACAATCAGATTACGCACCAATGAAGATCTTTATACTGGATCTCTTTTTCTATTATTTCTTTCTTCTATATCTTTAGTAGCAAGTTGGTTACACCTACAACCAAAATGGAAACCAATCATTTTGTGGTTCAAAAATGTGGAATCTCGTATGAATAACCATTTGTCAAGACTTTTCAGAGTAAGTTATTTAGCTTGGATAAGACATTTGGTTCATGTTGCTATTCCCGCATCTAGGGGGGAGTACGTTAGATGGAATAATTTATTAGATGTATTACTGTATCCTCAAGTCCACTTTTTACAGGTCGGTGGAATCTTTATGCACAAAACCCAAATTCTAGGAGTCATTTATTTGGCACCTCTCAAGGGGCGGGAACTGCTATTTAAACCCTTCTGGGGGGGGGTTCCATCCACAAATGCAAAGTTTATGGCTAACTGATATGGCTCATCATCATTTAGCTATTGCATTTATTTTCCTGATTGCCAATCATATGTATAGAACTAACTTTGGGATTGGGCATAGTATGAAGGATCTTTTAGAAGCACAAACTCCTTCGGGGGGTCGATTAGGATGTGGGCATAAGGGTCTTTATGACACAAAAAATATTTTGATTCATTTTCAATTAGGTCTTGCATTAGCTTCTTTAGGAGTTATTACTTCTTTAGTGGCTCAACATATGTAGTCTTTACTTGTTTATGCATTCATAGCACAAGATTTTACTACCCAAGCTACGTTATATACTCATCACCAATACATTGTAGGGTTCATGATAATAGGAGTATTTTTGCTCATGGAGCTATATTTTTCATTAGAGATTACAATCCAAAACAGAATGAAGATAATGTATTGGTAAGAATGTTAGAACATAAAGAAGCTATCATATCTCATTTAAGTTGGGTCAGCCTTTTCGTGGGGTTCCATACCTTAGGACTTTACGTTCATAACGATGTTATGCTCGCATTTGATACTCCTGAAAAACAAATCTTGATCGAACCAATCTTTGCACAATGGATACAATTCACACATGGTAAGGCTTCATATGGATTTGATGTACTCTTATCTTCAATGAGTGGACCAACATTCAATGCAGGTCGAAACATCTGGTTACCTGGGTAGTTGAGTGCTGTTAATGAGAATAGTAATTCACTCTTCTTAACAATACGTCCTACAGATTTCTTGATTCATCATGCTATTTCCCTAGGGTTACATACAACTACATTAATTTTAGTAAAAGGTTCTTTAGATGCACGTGGTTCTAAGCTAATGCCAGATAAAAAGGATTTTGGTTATAGTTTTCCTTGTGACAGTCCATGGTGGGGTGGTATTTGTGATATTTCAGATTGGGGCACATTTTATTTGGCAGTTTTCTTGATGTTAAATATATTGGATGGCTTACTTTTTATTGGCATTGGAAACACATCACATTATGGCAGGGTAACACTTCACAATTTAATGAATCCTCCACTTATTTGATGGGATGGTTAAGATATTATCTATGGTTTAACTCTTCACAACTTATCAATGGCTATAATCCTTTTGGTATGAATAGCTTATCGATCTGGGCATGGATGTTCTTATTTGGACATCTTGTTTAGGCTACTGGATTTATGTTTTTAATTTCCTAGTGTGGGTATTGGCAGGAATTGATTGAAACTTTAGCATGGGCTCATGAACGCACACCTTTGGCTAATTTAATTCAATGGAGAGATAATTCAGTGGCTCTTTCTATTGTGCGTGCAAGATTGGTTGGGCTAGCCCACTTTTCTATAAGTTATATATTCACTTATGCAGCTTTCTTGATTGCCTCTACATCAGGAAAATTTGCTTAATTTAGCTATTTATTTGTTTTTTTATGTACTGTATTAGAAAAAAATACATTTGTTTCGATGAAGAAAAGAAGGCGAGTCTCCCTTCTTTCTCATATTTCTACATCTAGGATCTGAAGTATATCATTGATAATAATAGGAACTGAACATTATGGCAAGAAAAAGTTTAATTCAAAGGGAGAGGAAGAGATAGAAATTAGAATAGAAATATCATTTGATTCGCCAATCCTCAAAAAAAGAAATAGGCAAAGTTTCATCCTTGAGTGAAAAATGGGAAATTCATGACAAATTGCAATCCTCACTACGTAACAGTGCACCCATACGTCTCCATCTACGTTTTTTTTATCGGAAGGCCCCGAGCTAACTATTGAGACTTTGGACTATATGGACACATACTTTAAGAAATGGTTCATGCATGTTTGTTACTGGGCACAACAAGATCAAGTTGGTAAGGATAAAAATACCATTTAGGCTTTGTATGGATCTCTATGATTTATGATCATAGAAGGGGCCCCTTTACCATTTTGTATAAATGGACTATACTATTTGTGTGGATATGGTAGAGGGGCATATCCAATATTTCTTTGCCCATTAGTTATTAGTTCCTATTTCTTTAATGTGGAGTAGAGCAGTTTGGTAGCTCGCAAGACTCATAACCTTGGGGTCCCAAGTTCAAATCCTGTCTCTGCAATATTTTTTTGACAAAATAGATTTGTCTTATTATCTTACCTAGTTTTTAATGACTACTTCGGTGTGGGAAAGTGGAAAGCTCAAACTATGATCATAATCAACTATACTAAATTACCTATCATATTCTATTTTTTCAACATAGGCGAATAGCGGGAATCAAACCCGCATCTTCTCCTTGGCAAGGAGAAATTTTACCATTTGACCATATCCTCATTTTCTTCGTTCGTGATACATACGTATATGTCCACACATATATGACATTTATGATATATCATATACATGTCTAGATCATATTTGTGCAGGGTCGGGAACTTTCTTCACTTTTAATGGAATCCCAATAATAATAGCCTTATTATATCCATTTAATAAAAAAATACAAAATGATAATTTTGACTTAATCTTAATAAAAATTGATTATCTATGATTTATTTTGATTTTATATATCTATTTTAATGAAATCGATTATATATATATATATTGGGGATAACTAGAGATCAAATCTTATTCCTTCCACTCTCTAGTGAGGATAACATATCATTTACATCTACCGTCCTGAAGGCTGTGAGCCAATCAGGCATAACAGAATAAAAACTACAGGGAATTCCAAAATCTAAGGCTCTTTTCACAATCAGGTTTGCAGAGGTGTTCCATGTGTGTGGAACATGATGCATCACGATCAACGTATCTCCCTCCTGCATGATGCTCGCCAGATAGACATGTGGTTTGAATTTATTTGGGGCATTCCGACTGTTGTTGAGGAAGGATATAGCTTGCTTTGAGTATAAGAGGATGTACACCGAGGTCCACTCCATCTCATTATAGGTTTTCATCCCAAAGAGGCATGCCTGTAACTCCACCTCCAGTGCGGAGGAGGCCATAGGTCGATGGCCTTTGCCTAACAAAGATGCACCATCAGCACTGAAGGCATGGATCCCTACCGCTGCGTTAGCAGTCTAGTTGTTGAAAGTAGCATCCACAAAGATGTAATAACTTTGTTTTGATAACGCTCGTACTGAGGAAATGGTGGGCACCCTCCTACGTGTGGGCTCTGTTGGGATGCTGAGAATAGTTTTAGTGCAGTTCTTGATAAATGAGTACTGGTTGGTTGCACACATGGGTTTGCACTTGTGGATGAACTCGCATCTGGAGTTCCAAATGTGCCAGCAAGAAATAGCTATTAGAGTGCTTGTGGCCTGGAGGTTGTCACTGGGCCTGATACAATGCACAATCCATGCGTCTTCATTCCGAGAAAGGTGGTGTTTGTCAATAGGAACAAGATCCTAGACTTCTCTACTGTGCAGGTAGTCATGGAGTGCATTTAATGGAGAGTCACTAGCATTGTTGCAGATGCTATAGATATCATCTACTTCAATGTGGCAACGTCATTTTTCTATATTTGTCAATATAGCTTTGTGCTAAAGCAACCATAGGAAGATACACACACGCTCCAGAAATTTGGAGGACCAAATTGATTTCGAATCCCCCAATGTCACCTCTTCTTTATTTTGTCTAATCCATCTGTATGCCAATCTAGAAAAGAACTGGCCCATGACTTCTAGAGACCATGCCCAGGAATCAGCAACTGAAGACTCTACTGGGGCTGGGGTAGCAGCGATACCTTTCCAACATTCCTCCAATATGTAGGCTGTTGGTATGTATGCCCATAGAGCAAGTCATATGATGATTGTAATGGGATACTTTGTAAATGATTTGAATAATAATCAAGGCAATTTCCGATCTATATGTTTAAACTGTTTCTGAGATGATGGTGTAACATGATACATGTCTAAATAATGGTTTTACTCAATGACGTATGCTTTTAGGTTCATGACCTAAATGATGAGATCATACAGATGTTAAGAGTATATATTCTTGTTTGGTCCCTAGTCGGTTGTTATTGTGGAAATAACCATAGACATCAATAACACTAAAGACTAGATTGTGTGTTGGTTGATGACAAAATCTCATTAGTCATGATATAGAGATATCAAACCAAGCACATATGTACTTGTTAGAGAACAAGGTGCCAGACAGACCCACCGTGAGAGTGACACATGGAACCATGACTTGGTAGTTACATTCGACTCTCACAGTGATGGTGGTGAGTGTGATTCTTAGACCTGAAATCACTACACTCAACACATATCGTTGGGTACACTTTGACATCATCAAACGTAGTCCTGAAACATGGGTTGTTATAAAGGTGATGATTGGGTGGCTTTGACACATGGGGCTTTTGAGGGGTGAGTGATAGATATGGGATTTGTCCCTCCTGAGGGAGTTTGATATCCTTGGCCACTTGATGAGTAGGATTGAGAAAGGCATGCGCATGCACGTGTGAATCAATATGTGATATTGATGTCATACACATCTCACTCGGTCTGCTCTGAGATCAAGGAAATGAATGAATGTTGACAGGATGACTGTTCCATGCGTTGAGTTCATTCAGGATATCAATGACAACAGAATTATACATTCACTATAACACCATTCATGGATTTTAGGATTGAAAGTTGTTCTCCAACTTTCTATTTCACTTGGGTAGCACTGATGTGTAACTAGGCACCACTCTTTACTTGTGAAGTCATAAGTGTTATGGACTTTCACTGCCAATGTGAAATGGACCTGCAGGGTCACACACATAGGATTTTAACCTGGAAAAGGAGTTTTGTCCACAAACAATGTTTAGATTGATTACTAAAGGAGTTTAGTAGTTCAATTAAACACTCAATTAATCGATAGCTCAATATCATAATGTTCAAGGTGTTGGACACATTGATTGGAGTATCAGATTGATTGAAATCACAATTGAATGATTCTGCACAATCTGCACTCCCAACCGATCGGCTCATGTGATGAACTGATCGACTGAGCTTGGTGAGCCGATCGGCTCAAGGTCAGGGTGAAATGATTACTTAAAGTGTTGAAACGATCAGTTCAACTGATGCAACCGAGCAAGTTGGGAAAGTAGGATTGGTGAGAATTTTCCTTTCGTTTCACTTGCCCAATTTGATTGGAACAAGGATTGGTATTTGATACCAATTAGAAACAAAAGTTGGAAAGTCAATCGGGAACTGACCAGGACCATGAACCGACCAGTTTAGATGTAAACCGACCGGCTCATGGGTCCCAACCGATCAGTTGAGATGTCAACCGACCGGTTCAGGTCCCCAACCGACCGTTTCAGTTATGAAACGATCAGTTCAGGTTGCGAGTTGGTTGTTTTGTGGAGAATCTCGAACCCTTCTACTCCTGCTTTTAGTCCCATATTGCCGGGGACAGAGAACCCTGTCCCATGACCCGCCTATATATATAGGGGTATTGGGGGCTTCTCAGAGTACAACTCAGTGCAAGCCAGTTGCTCTGCAAAGTTGTCGTTCTCTCTGGTTTTGGTAACTTAGAGAGCCCGAGAAAGTGCTACCCGAAAAGGGAGGCATAACAAGGGAAAGACAACTGCAGTTGCAACTGGTAGCAGGAGAGTGTGTTGGCGACTAGTATGCTGACATGAGGGTGCGACTCCTTCCGGTTCCTTGTGCGACAAGGAGACCAGAGTTCCAGGAAGTCCGTGTGGACAAATGTAGAGGCGGGAGACCTCTATTGCTCGGAGGACAACTATCAATCCTGACAGTCCCGGTGAGACCAGGAGTCTTCAGTCCCATTGCGACCAGGAGCTGCATAGACACCGTCCAAGACCGGAGGTGAAGACCACACAAGGCACGAGGTACTGTCACCGAGCAAGACTCGGGACAAGGTATGAATTCACAAACCATCTTTCCTATTATATAGACGTTGACGCGATTACTTTTGTTCTGGGTTTGAGGGAGAAAATTTATGTTTCCACTACCTCTCTGCTTCCTCTAAAACCCAACAGTGGTATCAGAGCCACGTCAACTGTTCTATATTTTAGGATTATCAATATGATCGATTTTGGTTTGTCGACTTTATTTATTGCATATGATGCGAATAAGATTGGCTTTATGCATGTCCAATCCACAAATCCCAAATATACATATATGATATATAATATTAATGCACTCGATACGCGTCGCCCTTAAACGAGTTTTGTGGTGGACGTGTAGCATGGTTATGGCCTATAAACCCTATATCTGTGTATGGTTGTATGAGGTTGCTTGCATCTCGGTCTGCGCACCGATTCTCCTTCTCCTATTACTGATGTAACTCGAAATAATTTGAGAATTCATTTTCTACCTTTGCTCCCCCTGAATGTAACTCGGGGTTTCACAATTCAATTGTAAATAGGATAGATTTTATTTCCTGTTATGTCAAAGAACGGCAGACGACCTAAGACGATCGGTTCAAGGCGTGAACCGATCGGTTGGTGATCCAGACTGCCGGTTCGAGGAGCGAGACGAGCGGGTGGCGACATGAGGAGATGCACGACGATCGGTTAACCGATCGGCTGGAGGCGCCAGTCGATCGACTGGTGGCACCCAAGCAACCAACTTGATGGCGAGCTGATCAATCATGGAGATGAGATGATCAAACCCAGAAAGGCAGGCACAAATTTCATCTTGTACAGGTTGCATGTGATGTAGACCTAGATGACCGTGATTCCTCTTGGCTCGAGGAATCACAATAGGATGGCCATAATCATTGCTTTTTTATCGTTTTGCATGTTTTCTGTGGGATATAGCATGTATATGATACATACTATATATTGTGGTTATTGGATATGTATATGTATATAAAAACTAAATCCCTCATCAAATATTAAGTTTTAGATGCCTTCCAAATGCGACACACGTGAAAAGCTTGATCGACCAAGTGTGGGCACGCCCTAGCGTGGTGCACCATCTATCTCGTGGAAGCATGAGGATGAATGTGTGGGTCTGCCCTAGCAGGGTGCATATTCATCGTGTTGGCTTTGAGTTGGACTTAACAAGGTGACCTAGATAGGATCTAGCACCTTGAGGCATGGAGATGATCATGGCAAGGAGTTGCATATGACATCTTTCAAGAGTTGCATATGATGCAATTGGTAAGAGTTGCCTACCTGGGAGATCTGAGTTGTGGGTGACAGCCCTAGCTGGTCCATGGCTCAGAGGATTTCAGGATCTTGACCCACTAGAAGATTGTACATTGCAATCTTCTGAATTGATGGTGAGGGCTATCAATTTGAGTCAAAATAGTGGGAGCGGTAATTAATTAAAGGCCTAATTAACTATCATCAAATTTATTCAAATCAAATCAAAAGGAGTTTTGACAAATGCAAAATTTCTCTTGTAGAATGGAAAAAGAATCATCTTTTAAAATGGGCAAATTAATTGAGAATAAATTCCATAACTGGTTGAGGACTGTGAGAAGTGTTCTGCACAATCCAGATATACCAGGAGCCTTCGCATCCACTCTATGTACGCTTAATGCGTTAGTGAAGAAGAAAGAAGGTAAGGGAGAGAAGTGTTCTCTCGCCAAACCAATTTCTTCTACATGGAGAGGATGGAAGGAACAATGGAAGAAGAAGTCAGAGATAGAGATCTCTACTTCTGGTGTATACATGATAGAGATTAACTTTACTACTTCTTCGTCATGGGTACTTGATACCGGATGCGGATCTCACATTTGTTCAAATGTGAAGGATCTTAAGAGAAGTAGGCCTTTAGGGAAAGGCGAGGTTGAACTACGTGTTGCCAATGGGGCAAGAGTTCCCTCCAGTGCCGTAGGAACCTATGAGTTAACTCTACCAAGTGGGCTAATAATAGAGTTGAAGAACTGCTATTATGTACCTACCATAAATAGGAATATCATTTCCGTCTCTTGTTTGGACAAAGATGGATTTGAATTTCTTATTAAGAATGGAAAATGTTCCATTTCTAAAGATGGGATCTTTTATGGAAGTGCCCATATGTCTTATGGTCTATACTTGATAGACTTGGAGACAAGTGTATATAACGTAAACACCAAAAAGCAAAAACTCAACGACTCAAACAAGACATATCTCTGGCATTGTCGTCTAGGGCACATAAATGAGAAGCGCATTTCTAGACTCTATAAAGATGGTTATCTAGACTCTTTTGATTATGAATCAATAGAGACATGTGAATCTTATTTGTTGGGCAAGATGACAAAGACTCCCTTTTTAGGTAAAGGTGAGAGAGCTAGTGATCTATTAGGACTCATACATACTGATGTATGTGGGCCTTTTAGATCTAATGCCAGAAATGGGTGTCAGTACTTCATTACCTTCACTGATGATTTCAGTAGGTATGGCTATGTGTACCTGATGAAGCATAAGTCAGAAGCCCTTGAAAAGTTCAAGGATTTCATGAATGAAGTACATAACCAACTTGGTAAAAGTATTAAGGCACTTCGATCCGATCGAGGTGGAGAATACTTTAGCTAGGAGTTTGAGGACCTTCTGTGAGCCCGTGGTATTGTATCACAATGGACTCCGCCTGGAACACCACAACATAATGGTGTGTCTGAAAGAAGGAATCACACATTGTTGGATATGGTGCGATCAATGATGAGTTTTGCTGATCTTCCAATTTCTTTCTGGGGTCATGCTCTTGAAACCGCCGCGTTTACACTTAACCGTGTACCATCTAAATCGGTTCAAAAGACACCCTATGAGATATGGTACGGGAAGCATCCCGATTTGTCTTTTCTGAAGATTTGGCGTTGTGAGGCTTATGTCAAGAAAATGTTTCCTGATAAGCTTGGACCCAAATCCGATAAATGTTATTTTGTTGGATACCCCAAGGAAACGAGGGGATAATATTTATACCACCCTACTGACAACAAAGTGTTTGTTGCCAGGATAGCTGTGTTCCTAGAGAAGGAATTTATTTCCAAAGGAAGCAGTGGGAGGAATATAGAGCTTGAAGAGTTTCAAGCCCAACAAGAAAAAATTGAACCGGCAGATGTACCCGTGGAAAATGCAGATTCACAAGGTGTTGTGGAATCTCAGTTTCCTCAGGTAACACAAGGACCTCGTAGATCTAGTAGGACCCGCCTTGAACCTGAGAGGTTTGGATACCTTGTAACTTAGGAAGGTGGTGATTTGATCATAGATGATGATCCAACTACCTACGTAGAGGCTATGGAGGGGCTAGATTCTGAGAAATGGCTTGAATCCATGAGATCCGAGATGGAATCCATGTACTCTAACAAAATATAGACTTTGGTGGAACCACCCGAAGGGGTAAAACCCATAGGGTGCAAGTGGGTCTTCAAGAAGAAGACCGACATGGATGGAAATGTGCAAACTTATAAAGGCAGATTGGTTGCAAAGGGATTTCGACAAGTTCAAGTTGTTGACTATGACGAAACTTTTTTCTCCAGTTGCCATGATTAAGTCCATCAGGATCATGCTTGCTATTGCAGCTTATTATGACTATGAGATTTGGTAGATGGATGTTAAAACTACATTCCTTAACGAGAATATAAATGAGGATGTGTATATGACACAACGTGAAGGTTTTGTAGATCCAAAGAATGCCAATAAAGTCTGTAGGCTGCAAAGGTCAATCTATGGATTGAAGCAAGCATCTCAGACTTGGAATCTTTGATTTGATGAGGAAGTCAAAGTGTTTGGCTTTATTCAAAATGAAGATGAACCTTGTGTGTACAAGAAGGTTAGTGGGAGCTCGACCACATTCCTCATATTGTATGTGGATGATATACTTTTGATGGGGAATGATGTCTTAGCCTTAGAGAAGGTAAAGACTTGGCTTGGGAATACTTTTTCAATGAAGGACTTAGGAGAAGCATCCTACATTCTAGGAATTAAGATATATATAGATAGATCTAGAAGGATTCTCAGACTAAGTCAGAGCACGTACATTGACAAAGTGCTGAAGCAGTTCAGCATGGAGAACTCAAAGAGAGGCAACATCCCCATGCTACATGGAGTCACCGTCTCTAGAGCTCAATGTCCCCAATCTTGTGAAGAGAGGGAGCATATGAGTGGGATCCCATATGCATCAGCCATCAGATCCATCATGTACACTATGTTGTGCACACACCCAGATGTCTCGTATGCTCTCAGCATGACGAGCAGGTACCAGTCAGATCCCAGGGATGCTCACTGGACAGCCGTGAAGAACATCCTCAAGTACTTGCGAAGGACTAAGGATCAATTTCTTGTTTACGGCGGCGAGGAAGAGCTGGTTGTAAAGGGTTACACCGATGCAAGCTTCCAAACCGATAAAGATGATTACAGATCGCAGTCAGGATTTGTGTTTTGCCTTAATAATGGAGCTGTGAGCTGGAAGAGTTCCAAGCAAGAAACAGTTGTCGATTCTACTACAGAGGCCGAGTATATTGCTGCTTCACATGCAACAAAGGAGGCTGTGTGGATCAAGAAGTTCATTTCTAAACTTGGTGTAGTTCCCAGTAGCTGTGATGCAATTGAGCTTTATTGTGACAATAATGGAGCTATTGCACAAGCTAAGGATCCCAGATCACATCAGCGGTCCAAGCACATACTGCGGCGCTTCCATCTCATACGAGAGATCGTACAGCGAGGAGATGTGAAGATTTGCAAAGTACCAACTGAAGACAACATAGCTGATCCACTGACTAAGGCCCTTTCTCAGCAGAAGCATGATGGTCATGCTAGGTCACAAGGATTAAGGTTCCTTGGTGACTGGCTCTAAGTGCAAGTGGGAGTCTGTTGGTATGTATGCCCATAGAGCAAGTCATATGATGATTGTAATGGGATACTTTGTAAATGATTTGAATAATAATCAAGGCAATTTCCGATCTATATGTTTAAACTGTTTCTGAGATGATGGTGTAACATGATAGATGTCTAAAGAATGGTTTTACTCAATGACGTATGCTTTTAGGTTCATGACCTAAATGATGAGATCATACGGATGTTAAGAGTATACATTCTTGTTTGGTCCCTAGTTGGTTGTTATAGTGGAAATAACCATAGACATCAATAACACTAAAGGCTAGATTGTGTGTTGGTTGATGACAGAATCTCATTAGTCATGATATAGAGATATCAAACCAAGCACATAGGTACTTGTTAGAGAACAAGGTGCCAGACAGACCCACCGTGAGAGTGACACATGGAACCATGACTTGGTAGTTACATTCGACTCTCACAGTGATGGTGGTGAGTGTGATTCTTAGACCTGAAATCACTACACTCAACACATGTTGTTGGGTACACTTTGACATCATCAAATGCAGTCCTGAAACATGGGTTGTTATAAAGGTGATGATTGGGTGGCTTTGACACATGGGGATTTTAAGGGGTGAGTGATAGATATGGGATTTGTCCCTCCTGAGGGAGTTTGATATTCTTGGCCACTTGATGAGTAGGATTGAGAAAGGCATGCACATGCACATGTGAATCAATATGTGATATTGATGTCATACACATCTCACTCGGTCTGCTCTGAGATCAAGGAAATGAATGAATGTTGACAGGATGACTGTTCCATGCCTCGAGTTCATTCAGGATATCAGTGACAAAGGAATTATACATTCACTGTAACACCATTCACGGATTGTAGGATTGAAAGTTGTTCTCCAACTTTCTATTTCACTTGGGTAGAACTGATGTGTGACTAGGCACTGCTCTTTGCTTGTGAAGTCATAAGTGTTATGGACTTTCACTGCCAACGTGAAATGGACCTACAGGGTCACACACATAGGATTTTAACCTGGAAGAGGAGTTTTGTCCACAAACAATGTTTAGATTGATAACTAAAGGAGTTTAGTAGTTCAATTAAACACTTAATTAATCGATAGCTCAATATCACAATGTTCAAGGTGTTGGACGCATTGATTGGAGTATCAGATTGATTGAAATCACAATTGACTGATTCTGCACAATCTGCACTCCCAACCGATTGGCTCATGTGATGAACCGATCAGCTGAGCTTGGTGAGCCAATCGGCTCAAGGTTAGGGTGAAATGATTACTTCAAGTGTTGAAACGATCGGTTCAACTGATGCAACTGAGCACGTTGAGAAAGTAGGATTGGTGAGAATTTTCCTTTCGTTTCACTTGCCCAATTTGATTGGAACAAGGATTGATATTTGATACCAATTAGAAACAAAAGTTGGAAAGTCAATCGGGAACTGACCAGGACCACGAACCGACCGGTTCATATGTGAATCGACCGGCTCATGGGTCCCAACCGATCGGTTGAGATGTCAACCGACCGGTTCAGGTCCCGAACCGACCGTTTCAGTTATGAAACGATTGGTTCAGGTTGCGAGTTAATTGTTTTGTGGAGAATCTCAAACCCTTCTACTCCTGCTTTTAGTCCCATATTTCTGGGGACAGAGAACCCTGTCCCATGACCCACCTATATATATAGGGGTATTGGGGGCTTCTCAGAGTACAACTCAGTGCAAGCCGGTTGCTCTGCAAAGTTGTCATTCTCTCTGGTTTTGGTAACCGAGAGATCCCTAGCAAGTGCTACCCGAAAAGGGAGGCACATCAAGGGAAATACAACTACAGTTGCAATTGGTAGCAGGAGAGTGTGTTGGTGACTAGTACGCCGATAGGAGGGTGCGACTGCTTCCGGTTCCTTGTGCGACAAGGAGACCGGAGTTCCAGGCAGTCCGTGTGGACGACTGTAGAGGCGGGAGACCTCTGTCGCTCGAAGGACAACTGTCAATCTTGATAGTCCCGGTGAGACCAGGAGTTTTCAGTCTCGGTGCGACCAGGAGCTGCACAGACACCGTACAAGACTGGAGGTGAAGACCACGCAAGGCGCGAGGTACTGTCGCCGAGCAAGCCTCAGGACAAGGTATGAATTCACAAACCATCTTTCCTATTATATAGACGTTGACGCGATTCCTTTTGTTCTGGGTTGGAGGGAGAAATTTTTTTTTCCGCTGCCTCTCTGCCTCCTCTAAAACCCAACATAGGCGTGAATGAAGTCCCAGTCCCAAGCACCCCTGCCAATGGCCATGGAACTAACTGTGAGGTCTTGGAGATCAGTTTGAATGGTCCAATCAGGAAATAATTCCCTGATAGATTTGTTCCCACACCATCGATCGCTCCATACATTGGTGGTATTACCATCATTTATAACTTTAGTGCTGAGTTGCTTGATGACCCCAATGTGTTTCCGTATGAAACTCCATGCCGATGATGAAGGGTGATTAGCAAAGGAATTCCCATAGACATACTTATCACTCATCACCTTAACCCATAACTTTGTAGGTTCATTCATGAAGGACCAGATGTTCTTCAACATAAGGGCATGATTTTGGTCTCGAGCATCTTTAATTCTGAGGCCTCCAAAATCCTTGTGAGTGGAAACCTTCCTCCAAGCCATAAGAGACATACTCCTTTTATCTCTACAACCAGACCATATAAAGTTTTGTTTATGTCTGTTAATATCATCACATAACTGAGGCGATAGCTTGAAAGTCTGCATTGTATATGTAGGGATAACTTGAATCATGGACTTAGCTAAGGTTATGCGGCCTGCTAAGGATATATATTTCATGCTCCAGCTATTGAGACATTTTTGGATTGAGGCAATTAGATGGCCATGGGTTGCCTTGTTCACTCTATGGTGTAGGATAGGGACACCCAGATATTTACTGAGATCCCCCGTCCATCTGAATCCAAGTTTTCTACTTATGGCGTGATGTCCGAACGAGAAGTACTGGTCGAGAAAAAACACCTCGACTTCTCATTAGAGGCTAATTGGCCCAAAGCTTTGGTAAAATTGTCCAAAGCTTAATTTATTCAACCATAATCTTGGAAATCAGTTTGAAGCAACCGTTATTAAGTGAAATGGGTCTGAAGTCTCTACATGATTGAGGAGTGTACACCTTGGGTATTAGAACCATGTTAGAATCAATAATAGCATGTGGGATCCCACCTACTTCGAAAATTGCCCGGATCATACGTATTAGAGAAGGTCCCACCTTGCTCCAGTTCTTCTGAATAAAATCTGTGTAAATACCATCAGACCTCGATGCCTTCAAAGGTCCATCTTGAAAGCAATGCTACAGATCTCATCTGCAGTTGAAATGGCTGACATATTCTATTGAGTGGCTATGCAAACTCCCATGAATGAGCCAATGTAACCACAGATGCATGCATGGTTAGTTTCCTCATTTTGCGTCATGAGCTTATGGAAATAATCTCGAATGAGCTGTTGTATATCCTCCGTTCTGGTGATCCAAATGCCCGCCTCGTTCTTCAGGGTGGTAATTTTATTGAAGTGATGTCTTGCTTTCACATAAGATTGGCAAAACTTGGTATTAGCGTCGCCAAGTCTTAACCAGTCTATATGACATTACTGCTGCCAGTCTGCCTCCTCCTTTAATAGGATTTGGTGAATTTCCTCCTGGAGCGGTATATAAGGGTCAACAGAAATAGTTGAGTTTTGAAGTTGGGAACTTACCTGGCATCTACCAATGCATTCTAGAAGTTTATTTTTCTACTTGTGAAGGTTGGCTAGTCATTTCGCCTCCCACTTCACCACAATTTGTGAAAAGGCTGTAGAGGCATCATGGAAACTCATGTTCTCTGGCCACTGGGGTAGGAGCTCTGTGTGGAACTCAGGCGTGGTATGCCAACTCACCTTAATTCTAAATCAGACCTTGCACATGACACGCCTGCCGCAGGACAGAAGGAGCGGGATATGGTCAGAATAGATTCTCAGAAGGGCAGTCAGAGAGGCAATATCAAATTTATTAACCCAGTCAGCATTGGCAATGGCTCGATCGAGCTTCTCTAGTGTATTCAGCCTTTTGAAAGTGAAAGGTAGCCCATTCATCTTCATAAGTGCCAGGCCAGTATTTAACATGGTTTCATTGAATCTGTTACATGCTTGCTTGTCAAAGTATTTACTCCCTTTCTTCTCATTAATGTTTAGCATTGTATTGAAGTCCCCCATGACCACCCAAGCCTCGTTGAGGCTGAGCGAGATTCTCTCAAGACATTCCCAGAGGAATATGTTTTTCATAGGGTTTGAGCTGACATAGACAAAAGTGAGATACCAGTCATTGTTAATTCTGCAATGAATGAACTGCCGATGACTGAGGACAATTTCTACATTACAATAACGATTATCCCAGGCGATCCAGATGCCTCTTGAGAACCCGATGGCTTCAACACAATGAGATGAGGTGAAACCCATCTTGTTAATAATACCATCCGTAGTGTTCCCACTGTAGCGAGGTTCCACGATGAACATAATATTTAGTTTCTAGGAAGCCTTGAGCTCCTTAATCAAACTCAGCTTCTTCCCAAGGCACACACCCTGGATATTCCAACAACATATGTTCATTAAATAAAAGAAATGGTTGGCACTTATTGTAGTGCCACACAGTCCCAAGGACTGGTCTTCAGAGTCTGTGTTCATACTCCCCCCTGTGTTCAATGCCTCGGGGGGGGGGGCAGAGAAATTGAGTGCCTTCTTTATTGCTGCACTGAGCTCATCGTTGCCATCATGGTCTTCTTCATGACCCTCCTTCCTGCCCTTCTTATGAATCTTGTCCGGGCTCCGAACAATTTGAAGGACTATTTTCCAATTACGTAGAATGACGTAGCTACTATCACCCTTGCCCAGACGCGACACAACATGTCTACCTTGGCTAGGAGGAATCATATCCTTGCTAGCATGGAAATGGTAATTGTTACCAATAGTGTTCTTACTAACACAAACAATGACATTGTTCTCTGTAAGAGTAACAACCATGTTGGACGCCTGTGTAGTAGAAGTGGCCTTTCCTCCTTGCGATGGCTTACTACTGTTAGGCACCACCGTGTCATCCCTGGCCTTCTGCTTCCTTTGCTTTAGCTTGGTTTTTTTGCTTACGACTGTCTCCCAGTCATCCTCATCGGTTGTCGAGCGCTCTTCCTCTAGGATTCCCACCACTGGTAATTCCTTGCCAGTTTAGGTCTTTGATGTTTCACCCTTGGGTACAGATTTCCCAGAGTCAGACACCTTTGTTTGGGAGCATTTCCTCTGTGGTTTCTTTGCACGTATAGCTTCTGTATATGTGATTCCCGGCATGGGAATTGGAACAGAGGTGGATGCCAGTTCCTTGTTTGGTGACGTAGTATGCTTACATTTGGACTCAGTGTGTCCCAAACGTCCACACTGTGGGAAGATCTATGATAGGTTCTCATACTCTAGGCAAAAGTGTTCACCATTAATGAAAATCACCGGAAACAAAGGCTTCCCTATATCAACCTCCACAGTGATCTAGGCGAATTTCCCTCTATTCCCTAGGAGGGTGTTTTCATCAACCTTAATCATTTTCCCAATTACATTTCCTATATGATTTAGTAGCTGGTTTTAGTACAGAAACACTGGCAGGTTGACGACTTAGCTCCACACCACCAGTTTCCTAGGAATTTCCTCTGATGGTCGGAAATTTGGGGTCCATGATTGAATGGACAGGTAGTTTCCAAACACCTTCCATGGTCCTCCAGTCATGTCTTTCTCATAATCAACTCTATTACCCAATTGGATGATATAGTATCAATTGTCCAAGTCGATAACCCTGATCTGTGCCGTCGGCTGCCAGCGTATACTGATCTTGTTGACTAAGGTCTGGAATCTGATGTTGATTCCTAGGGCCTTCACGATAACGCAGGATAGTACCCCACTCAAATCTACTTGCACGTCTGTCTCCGCAAGGATGTCTGGCGAAAGTGGGTTAATGTAGGATAAGAGCCCAGAGTTGTTCTCTACAGTGGCTTGTTTGTAACTCTTTCTCAATACTGTAGTGCCATTGACGTCACCGCCCAGGTCGACATCCCCCTGCGGTGGTACCTCTGCATGCTCCATTGAAGATTCTGATGTCGGAACCTCATCTCAAAGATGGATATCCACTTGTTGTGAATCTGGTGGATGGTCAGACTGGCCTAGTCCACGTCCTCCCCGACCGCCATGACCTCCTCCGCCTCCACTCCATGAATCGCCTCTGCGGCCTCCCCGACCGCCAAACCCTAACATGACTTTGGTGATTTTATATATTTCTTTTATCTTAATTAAAACATATTATTATATATTTCTATTTCTTTTATTAATTTTCTTAAATTAAATAAACTAATTTCTTTATTATTATTAATATTTATTTCTTAATGTAATGAATAATTAATATATGATATTAAGAAATCCAAATTTAAATATTAAGTCATTTTTATATATTGACTAATTAATAAAGAAATTAAAAAATAAAGGAATTCCAAAATTCAATAGAAAGAATCCTAATTAATAAATATTAATTAGAATTTAATTGAATATGTCTTTAATTTCTTATCGATTCTATATCAATGTATAGTCTATATATATCGTATATACATATATAAATATATAAATGTTATATCTATATAATTTTTTTTCCAAAATTAAGTCGGATTGAATTGCAATGTGTTTCACAATCTGAATGAATTCTTTATAAGATAAGGGTAAGAAAGATAAGAATAAGTAGGGCATATTTTTTTCTAGTACCGAAGAGGTTCAAGAAATAAGAGAATTTAGGATAGCTACTAGAAAGACTAATGCAATCCATAATGATGTACCAAAAAATACAATATTTTTGTTAGTTGTCCAACCATCAAAAGAAGCAAATACAACAGGTACACTAATCAATATGATTGATGAGGTTGCAATTAATGCAAAAACAACCATTTGGAAAGCAATAGTCATGCTTGTAATCCTCCAAACTACCAACAAATGAACTATACTATTTGATCCCTCACTTAGTCAAAATTTTGATAAAATAAATGCATTATGGAGGGATTTAATAATGAATCAATTTATTTATTCTTTAGAACTTATTACTACTTTATTTTGATTTAGGTAGAAAATGGAGTTGTTGGAATTTCATATTTACTTTATAAATAAAATAAAGTGGTATACTGTAATCCATATACAACTTACAATATACAGATTGATATATTAAAATATGAATTCACATATACATATATATATATATATATATATATATATATGTGTGTGTGTGTGTGTGTGTGTGTGTGGATATAGTATATGGATTCATATAGCCATGTACTATTTGTAGGAATAAAATAGAGATTGTCTCTCGGAGAGATGGCTGAGTGGTTGATAGCTCCGATCTTGAAAACTGATATAGTTTGAAACAAAGAACTATTGAGGGTTCAAATCCCTCTCTCTTTGTTTACTTGTTGAATGTTTCTTTATTTATTTGGCTTAGCCAGTTTTCATAAAAATGAACGGCTCAGCTAGGTAGGATAGGGTAGCCAATCCATAACAAAAAAATAATAGATAATAGATAAATAAATCTTAGCTAAGAGGGGTCATGGAAAGAAGGGGTTCCAAATCACGATCGATTCCTTTTTCAAATCTTTCTGCATGAGCCCTTCCCACGTGCCATAAATGACCCACAAATAAGAAGAATCCTAGAACAAAATTAGAAGTAGATAATCAACTTCTAGGATAAACATAATTGACTACATTGATCTCGTAGCTACACCACCCACTGAATTTAAAGAACCTAAATGATCATGAGTCATATATTTTATCGAACGTCATTCTTTCCAAGGTTGTATGTCTTTTTTCAGCCTACTTAAGTTCAAACCATTCAGAACCCTTAGCGGTTCCAACCAAGGAGCACAGAGATCCCAAAAATGCATACGAGGTCACCATTTTAGGAAATGATGCAGAGATTATACTGACATTGATCCACAAGAAGCTCAACAAACTCTTGAAATAGTTGAAGCTAACTTGAGTAAAGTGGAAGGTAAGAGACAAAGAATTGAGGCGAATTGAAATGTCAGACGAGCTAAGATGCGAGTAGAGGCTGTTAATGCTATTTCTTACTAGTCAATCTACCCAAAAGTTCTTTTGATTTCTATACTCTTTTTTGATTCCACTAATTGAATACAATTAAGTCTAATAAAAAAAGAAAGAGGATGCACAAAAAACTTATTAGATACCAAAATCGATGGTATCTAATAAGTTATACCTACTATTGGATTTGAACCAATGACTCCTGCCGTATGAAAGCAATACTCTAACCACTGAGTTAAGTAGGTCATTTATCACTACAAATAAAAAAGAGACCCATCAGTTCATGAGTTGTAGATACAATATTACTTCTAGGCAATAATGATCCTTAATAAGAAATAGAGTAGAGAATGATTCCATGGATCATAAAATATTCATTTTCACAAGAAATTTATATCAATCTTGACAAGAAATTATCTATATATTAAGATATCAATGACAAGGGCTATAGCTTAGTTAGGTAGAGCAACTCGTTTACTTGTGCGCCAATGCTTTTCAAGGAAGTCCATTATGAAATGAATATATCTTATTGAGAAATTGATGTCTTACTCCATGGATTTGATAGAACATGAGAACAATAGCCTGACAAATATTTATTTGGTTCAATTTGATTCCAAAGTGAATATGTGAATTCTGGTGCCAAATCAAATAAAATTCATCACTGATTTGAGAATTGATAAGGTAAATACCCAGTTTGTTCAATGCTAGGCATAATGAGTATAAGGGCCTCAAAATAACCTCTTTTTGTCCGATGAACTTTAAGGTGTATGAAGTATCATATTTGACTCTTGTAGTGGAGGGATAGAGACTATATTTAATTTATTAACTTAGTTTAATCTAGGCCGAAAGCAGACCTACATCAAGGTAAATCCCTTCTTTAAAACACTTTGGTATTTCTCTTGGATCAGAATCAAAATAATGAACCAGAGCACATGGAACCATCTCATTATCTTATTGCTTTTTCTTGAACAGAAGAAAAAATATGGTGGACTAACTGATCTTTTCATCAGTTTATGAAAGAGCCCAATGCAAAAAAATGCATGCTGGGTCTTTGAAACAGTTTGAATCATTTCGATACTAATAAGTTTGATCTGTTTTACCGAGAAGGTCTACGGTTCAAATCTACATAGCCCTATAGATTCTATTTACATTCTATATTTGTACCTTTTTTTATAGTACTTGTTTATGACAGTTGGGTTGGTTTTGGTTCATTTAGTTGGTACGTGGAAATGAACATATTACCACTGTAAGGCCCTAAACTTACTTAATGAGTTGAATGAGCTTAATTATCATAATTGAATGTTTAAAACCCTAATCTAACCTTTATTAGTGCTAAGTATCTTGTTAAACATCATGGATAATCAAGATAAGCTAAGATGTGAATCAATAGTTGAGATTGAATCACCTGAGGTAATTAATGATAATTGTAGTGTTAATCATTAAGTTAAATAAGTGCTTATGATGCGATTAGAGTTTTGATTAGCTGAGACAAGCTAATTGGCATCTTTTTATGCCTTGAGGTTGTAGTGGGCCTCGTTCTTGAAGTTTTGCAAAAGAAATCATGCTATTTGGACCTCCGAAGAAAAAGTTATGATGATTTTCAATTTCTGGGTTCAAATTAGCAATTTTTCCAAGATTTTTACTTATAAGAGATTCTTTTATTTCTTTCCTTTACGCTTATCCTTTTCCCAGCGGTCAGAGTTGGTGCACAGTAGCCGAGTGGGCGATCGCTTAGTTGAGGAGCAGTTGGCTCCATTTTCCCCAGCAACCCACCTTTCTTCTTCTTCTTCCCTTCTTCTCTTCTCCTTCCTCTTCCCCTTCCTCTTCCTTCCTTGGCTAGCAGCCACCTGCTGCTTGGCCAAGCGGCCATCCTGTAGCAGCCGTAGCTGCGTGCAGCAATAGGCCACCTTGGGCGCCCAGCAGTAGGGGAAGAGTTAGCTTGAGCTCTGTTATGGAGGTCCAAGTGAGAAGTTGTAGATTCTATCCAATTTCGACCGTCGTTTGAGATCCTACCTGAGCCTCTCCGCCAACCTGCTGTGTATGCGTGAAGCAGCTTGCAACATGATCATGAATAGGAAATACCAAAGGTTGAAGATAACCAAATTCCGCCCGGAAATAGGCCCTTTTCCGGATGAATCCAGACATCCCAAATCGATGTGAGTAGAGTTTCTCTCACTTATCATGAATTAACTCTGGCATTTGAAAAGTTTTGGTTAATTGCGCGATTTTCACTGATAACAGTTATCAGGCGTTGGACAGTATTTGGCGTTGCCCGACTTTTTTATTTCATAAATAGCTTCTTTACGCTTTTATATGATCTAGTTTATCATTTGATCAGTGTGGATTGGACCAGTAAATTTGCATGGTTCATTGGAACCTAAATTGCTCATTTAATGAAGAAAGGTGCTAGATGGACGCCTAGCTTACTCTTGGATTTTCTACCCTACCAGCTCGAGATTTCTTCTGTGTGGGGTTTCATCTTCACATTAGAGGAAAGTTTTATAACTTGCTCCACGTTTATTGCTTACCATAAACTTTCTAGATCATGTTCTTGCTTGAAAATGATGATTCATGCACTAAAAAGTTGTGCTTGACTTAGATTTCGATTCTTATAATGTTCCATGTTCTGATTTCAATTATACATGAACCTGTGATCATGTGTGGGTTAGCACTAAGGTAAAATGTGACTTGGATCAGGTTGTTTTGAAAACCTATGGTCACCCCCTTAGGTCAGGTTTTGGACCAATTAGAAGTTTAATGATCAACCATTAAATACCCTACTGATGTTATCAATCAATGTTGATATTAGCTTGATATTTGATGCTGATTAAGGAATATGGTGTTGATCTAACAACTTATAGTGATTTAATGATCACTAATGAGGGTGGATCAGGTCTCTACAATTTACGGTGAGTTAATTATATAGTTTTAGCATCAGTTAATTCTTAGACCAATGGTTTCTCAGGTCTTGATGCAATGGTCGAACATATACTGTAATTGATGATTTTAATATATGAACTTGATCCAATGGTCAAGATATAATGTTTATTCCTCCAATAAAGTGGAATTATGGATAATGTAATATGTTGGTCCTAATAATGAGATTTAGATGATTTTCATTGTATGATCAACTTAAGGATTTTACTTGTTGGCAATGGATGGCTTGTTCGAAATGAACAACTAATTGTGGGTTTTACCCTACTTTCAATAGAACTTTTTGTGTTGTTAATCAAGGGATGTCTAGGGTTAGATGGTGACTCTTTCTAGAGCACAAATCAAGGACTTCGTAGGTGGTTTATCCAAGATGTTTACTTATGTAAACAACCAATAGTCTTGCCTTTTAATCATCCAATGGTTCTGGATGGCATTGTGGTATAGTGATATGGGTTGAATGATGATAGAACAAATGGAGGGTTACCCTTAATAAGTTAGTCTTAGCTATTCATTCATATGAATAGAAGGGTTGATAAACATATTGTGTTGATATGTAACCCTAATGAGGTATAAATTGTTATACCTAGCTTTAATATAAGTAAATGATGGTAATTGGGTATGAATAGTCCTTGAATAACTAATACAACCATGGAGTACTCTATTATTGTTGAAACCCTAGTATGTTATAACCTGATGGTTACACCTTGATTTAGGTGTAGGCTCATACTTGAGAATAGTATGAAATGTGATGGTGATGCTTCACCTTATGCATCCATGATCCAATGGGGATGCCGTGAGTTAGGGTTTAGGTATAAGTGATGATTAGTAGCATTGATATAATTTATCATGTTGAACATAACTCTAATGCAATTAGATAAAGATGAGTATTCATGTTTAACATTCTTATATGATAGAATGATGGTAGAATAACCTCCTTACTATGATCATAATCTTGATATGTTAATTGGTGGTTATTATATTTACATGGTTGATACTTTCTTAAGTTAAACATGTGCATAATGAATATGATGAGAGTTAATCATATCTAGATACATTGCATGTTGATGTAATAAAGGAATGTTCTTAATGTTAATAAAACCCTGCTATGATTGTTTATGAATATCTCCTAGCTCATTAATGCAATATTGTGTTGATCTGGTGTATTAAATGTAAGTAATGTTGTTGAGCCTTGTTATAAGGCATGCAAAGATAATGATGATCTTGCAGGGAATAATATGATGGTCTTAATGACCCTTTAGGCATGGTTGAGCCCTGAATGAGATGTGATCCTCTTATGTTGATAAGGGTTGATACCTTGTGATATTGTGAAAAGGATTTATATCTTGTGATAATATGATGGCTAGTGTAGTCCTGGGAATGGAAAGTGAATAGTACCATCTGATGATGAGATGAGAAATTATGTTACATACATTTTCTATCTTTTCAAGTTTTGATATTTATATGCTTGCTAGAAGTGAATTAGCGTTTGTATGTCAACTTATTTGATGCAGCCTTAATTAACCCAATTGGCATAACTAATCAAGTGCACCTCTAATCATGTAGTGCCCTGTGCCATAGATCAATCTGAGTGTTAGAACTTGCCAGATGGTGAAATGAGTATTCCTAAGGGAAACGCGGAGCGCATACTGATGAGTATGCGGGGTGCTTGTCATCCTGAATTCAAGTGTTTAGAGAGGATGACTGCGGTCATACCTAGCCCTTAGTTTGAGAACGGATGCGGTTGTGTCTCGGTGATTATATATGTGATGATATTTGAGGACAACTGCGGTTGTACCTTAGATGGTAGGGTATGCGTACCCACCTCTTTCACTATTGCCGTGACGTGCACCAAGGATGGACTAGGCTGTTAGCAGCTTGACCTTTTGTGTCGCTGTGGCGGATCTGTACTGACTGGGGGCGGAGAAGATATTAGGAGTCCGACTCTTCCTAGATCTTGTATGGCACTGATTTCGACTTAGCAGTGTTCAGTTGGATTTTGAGTGGTATCCTCAATTTCCTCAGGGCATAATAAAAGATGTAATACAGCCGTATAGCATATCTGTTTAGGGTTATACATGACGCTTCACATTGGATGATAACCCTTGTTTGTTCTCTTTACATAAAGATGATGCTTAGTGCAATTAAGAGATAGTAATTATACTTATGTTGTGGATATGCGTAAGACTGTAAATATGTACATACAGTAGTCATGCTTATGTTGATATCTATAATGCTACTGTTGATTATAATAACGATGCTAGCTATCTCATGTTGTTAGTTATGTTTAGCATGCTAGCCATGCCTCTATAATTAGAAATGCATATACTGCTAATCATGCTTATGCAATTACTCATGTTTATGTCAATAGCTTTGCTTATGATATTGATCTGTTCAAATTGTTAGACATGCTAATGTTGTTAGATATGCTTATGATGCTAGACTTATTCATGTTAATAGAGATAACATGCTATTAGACTTGCTTATGCTAGTTATGCATATGCTATTGAATCTCTTATACGGTTAATAAGGAAAATGATGATAGTCAGCTTGATAATGATAGTTATTATCTGCTCCTTTATGTATTTTGTTAATCATCTGTACTATTAATCTTATTTGTTATATCTGATTAAACTCCTTAACTATTTAATTACATAAAAATGTTGTAATCAATAAACGATGTTGATGATTATATCTCTTGCTGGGACAGGGTCTCACTCCTGTGGTTCGCCACATTTTTTTTAGGTAATCGGAAGTGATGAAAACAAATATGTGGCAGCAAAGAGGAGCTATAGTAATGAATATTTGAGAAAGTTGATTATATGTCTAGTGTGTCCTAGAGTCGTCCCTGTACTCTCAGGTCCTGGTGAGATAAAGTTTGTATATAATGTTTCAAATGAATCAGACTTTTGTTAGCATATTAATGCTTGTTTGTGTGTCATAACATGGATACAAGAAAGATGTCGGGATCCTTCAAACATTTCTGAGCGGGTGTTGATGTTGAAATCGGTTTTAATTTACCCATATTTTTGGGTATGTGATTAATTAGCGATTGATTGTGTTTTACGTTTTGAGTAATTTCGTTTCGCGTGACGGGTCTCCACAATTTGGTATCAGAGCTTTAGGTTCACTGAGTCTACAGGGACACTAGGACATAAGACTAGGATTATGTCTAAGTCAGGAACATGACACAAAAATATGGTGCATACTGCCTAATCTCAGTATTTGGGTGCCCTGGCCAGGTATTCAATTATTGAAGAAAGGTAAGTATGGAACTCTTAGATTGTTATCTTTTTGATTACTCTGATCAAGTAGTCATTTTGAGACAATCTAAAGAGCATAATGAATAAGAAATCATGCTGTGAATATCTCAATACTACCTTAAAGAAGATGAGAATCGTACATAACCTATCAAAACTTGAATGTTTAGTAAATATAAGAGAGAGATACAACACCATGAAATCTAAATCTGAATACAAATAAGAAAAGAGGAGTTCTTGATGATGTGATTCAAGAAGATAGTAAAGTAAAAGACAGACAAGTCTATGCTTATAAAATAAATCAAGGGATGAAATCCACATAAGATAGAGAGAACTCCTATGACAAGTACAAAATGAGAAGATGAATGAGAACAATGGCAACGAAATAAGGTGGAACCTGAGTTAATTTCAGGCCAACCTATATGTGTAAGAAAGTGTTAATGTAAAATCAGCATGGCATGTGAAAGAAATTAAGGGATATGATCCCTATTTAATGAAGAAAACTTGGATTATGAATATTTACCAGGTTATAAGTGGTTGAGAAATATAATAAAATAAGAGAACATACCCAAGTGGAATAAATGGTCGTCAAGGAAGAAGTAACGAGATATGATAATCATGATGATTCCTATGCTGATGGAAAGGAACCCAAAATGAAAAGGGTAAAATGATACATAAGAAGTTGTACTATGCATAATGAAAATAGAATTGGTTACTTTTTTGTTAGTGACCCTGAACAATGCTGCTATGATGTGGGAAGTATGTTTCCCTCTGTGTCTTTCCTTTCCAGGGAACAACTTTCAAGTGGACCATTGCCACTTGGTATGTGTGGATTCATTCTAAACATGAGGATGGATATCTTATTATAGAATAAGGTTGCTTGCACTATGGTTCCAAGATCATAACGTTTGTAATGAGTTTGCTTTTGTGCCTTCCAATAATTAGGAAGACTCCTTTTATATGTCTTGATATTTGTTATGTTGGTAAAAGTAGATGAGATAAGGATGTGAGTTCCTTATAACACATGAGGTGGATACCAAGGTAATGAATCCTAGTATCCAAGATGTATCAAAAATATGAGAAATATGTGAAGGTTGGAGATGTTTATTAAATAAACATTCCAAGTATTCCTCTCCCTTATAGAGAGAGAGAGAGAGTTGATGATGATGCTATAAATGTTGTTTAAAAAAAAGTGATTCTATAATGTTGTGTATGGTTCGTTGATAGTTGGAAAAGACCACTATCAAGGATAGATGGTTTGTTGGTCAATAGATATGTGATACTGTGTTCCTTTAAGATAAACTATGATCAAATATCAATGTATAAGATTTAGATTGGATGACATAATTCACATGACCATGATGAGTTTAGAATTATGTCCTTTAGACTAGCCAATGTACAAATAGAATTTATGAATAGGAGGAACAGAGTGTTCCAGTCATGTCATACAAGTTTTATCAAGCTTTGAATGATGACATGTCAAAATATTTTAAATATGGTCAAAAATATGATCAATATTTCTTCAAAAACCTTAGGGTTGCCAAAGCAGCAATAGCTATAAGACAAGTCAAACAAGAGTGAGATGGGGTTGATTAAATTTCTTTATGGGTCATGATATGTCTTCTAAGTAGGTTGTGTAAATCATAGTAAGCCAAAGATGGTGTTGTTGTTTCACCCCTAACAAGGTTGAATAGGAATGATGTTTCCTTGTATGGAATGACAGCTTCCAGCGTCAGCATTTCTTTTGATGTTGAAAAAGAACTGACAAGAGTTCTAGTGTCAATGTATATATAAAAAAAGGATGGATACATTGCCTTTTTATGCTTCAAGGAATGGTATGAGACATATGGCATGATTGGTAAAAAGCTAGCAAGTATGAATTTTGAGTAATGTGTTGATACAATAAATATAATTTTTGGATGAATGCTATAATTTAATTTTGAACATTACTACTAGAGTAGTACAGATGACACAACAAGGTTTTATGTACCATATTTGCAAATATTTTCTTAGGTGGGGGTTTTTGTGCTGACCTAAGATGAGATATGTATGAATGATGTGACATCACCATGATATGCAAGTAACCATGTGAAGGTAATAGGATGATGCTCAAAGGAAGTACCCTTCTTTGTTTACCTTGGATTTCGGGGGCGAAATTCCTGTTAGGGGTTTATAGTTGTAAGGCCCTAAACTTACTTAATGAGTTTAATGAGCTTAATTATCATAATTGAATGTTTAAAACCCTAATCTAACCTTTATTAGTGCTAAGTATCTTGTTAAACATCATGGATAATCAAGATAAGCTAAGATGTGAATCAATAGTTGAGATTCAATCACCTGAGGTAATTAATGATAATTGTAGTGTTAATCATTGAGTTAAATAAGTGTTTATGATGCGATTATAGTTTTGATTAGTTGAGACAAGATAATTGGCATGTTTTTATGTCTTGATGTTGTAGTGGGCCTCGTTCTTGAAGTTTTACAAAAGCAATCATTCTATTTGGACCTCCGAGGAAAAAGTTATGATGATTTTCAGTTTCAGGGGTCAAATTAGCAAATTTTCCAAGATTTTTACTTATAGGCGATTCTTTTCTTTCTTTCCTTTACGCTTATCCTTTTCCCAGCGGTCATCTTCCTAGAGTCGACGCACAGTAGCCGAGTGGGCGATCGATTAGTTGAGGAGCAGTTGGCTCCGTTTTCCCCAGCAACCCACCTTTCTTCTTCTTCTTCTTCCCTTCTTCTCTTCTCCTTCCTCTTCCCCTTCCTCTTCCTTCCTTGGCTAGCAGCCACCTTCTGCTTGGCCAAGCGGCCATCCTACAGCAGCCGTAGCTGCGTGCATCAATAGGCCACCTTGGGCGCCCAGCAGTAGGGGAAGAGTTAGCTTGAGCTCCGTTATGGAGGTCCAAGTGAGAAGCTGTAGCTTCTATCCAAGTTCGACCGTCGTTTGAGATCCTAGCCGAGCCTCTCCACCAACCTACTGTGTGTGTGTGCGCGCGCGTGAAGCAGCTTGCAACAGGATCGTGTGAATAGGAAATACCAAAAGTTGAAGACAACCAAATTCCGCATTCCAGATGAATCCGGACATCCCAAATCGCTGTGAGTAGAGTTTCTCTCACTTATCATGAATTAACTCTGGCATTTGAAAAGTTTTGGTTAATTGTGCAATTTTCGCTGATAGCAACAGTAATCAGGCGTTGGGCAGTATTTGGCGTCGCCCAACTTAATATTTCATAAATCGCGTCTTTACACTTTTATATGATCTAGTTTATCATTTGATCAGTGTGGATTGGACCAGTAAATTTACATGGTTCATCGGAACCTAAATTGCTCATTTAATGAAGAAAGGTGCTAGATGGACGAATTCCTAGCTTACTCTTGGATTTTCTACCCTACCTGCTCGAGATTTCTTCTGTGCGGGGTTTCATTTTCACATTAGAAGCAAGTTTTATAACTTGCTCCACGTTTATTGCTTACCATAAACTTTCTAGATCATGTTCTTGCTTGAAAATGATGATTCATGCACTAAAAAGATGTGCTTGACTTAGATTTCGATTTTTATAATGTTCCCTGTTCTGATTTCAATTATGCATGAACCTGTGATCATGTGTGGGTTAGAACTAAGGTAAAATGTGACTTGGATCATGTTGTTTTGAAAACCTATGTTCACCCCCTTAGGTCAGGTTTTGGACCAATTAGAAGTTTAATGATCAACCATTAAATACCCTACTGATGTTATCAATCAATGTTGATATTAGCTTGATATTTGATGCTGATTAAGGAATATAATGTTGATCTAACAACTTATAGTGATTTAATGATCACTAATGAGGGTGGATCAGGTCTCTACAATTTACGGTGAGTTAATTATATAGTTTTAGCATCAGTTAATTCTTAGACCAATGGTTTCTCAGGTCTTGATGCAATTGTCGAACATATACTGTAATTGATGGTTTTAATATATGAACTTGATCCAATGGTCAAGATATAATGTTTATTCCTCCAATAAAGTAGAATTATGGATAATGTAATATGTTGGTCCTAATAATGAGATTTAGATGATTTTCTTTGTATGATCAACTTAAGGATTTTACTTGTTGGCAATGGATGGCTTGTTCGAAATGAACAATTGATTGTGGGTTTTACCCTACTTTCAATAGAACTTTTTGTGTTGTTAATCAAGGGAAGTCTAGGGTTAGATGGTGACTCTTTCTAGAGCAAAAATCAAGGACTTCGTAAGTGGTTTATCCAAGATGTTTACTTATGTAAACAACCAATAGTCTTGCCTTTTAATCATCCAATGGTTCTGGATGGCATTGTGGTATAGTGATATAGGTTGAATGATGATAGAACAAATGGAGGGTTACCCTTAATAAGTTAGTCTTAGCTATTCATTCATATGAATAGAAGGGTTGATAAACATATTGTGTTGATATGTAACCCTAATGAGGTATATCTTGTTATACCTAGCTTTAATATAAATAAATGATGGTAATTGTGTATGAATAGTCCTTGAATAACTAATACAACCATGGAGTACTCTATTATTGTTGAAACCCTAGTATGTTATAACCTGATGGTTACACCTTGATTTAGGTGTAGGCTCATACTTGAGAATAGTATGAAATGTGATGGTGATGCTTCACCTTATGCATCCATGATCCAATGGGGATGCCGTGAGTTAGGGTTTAGGTATAAGTGATGATTAGTAGCATTGATATAATTTATAATGTTGAACCTAACTCTAATGCAATTAGATAAAGATGAGTTTTCATGTTTAACATTCTTATATGATAGAATGATGGTAGCATAACCTCCTTACTGTGATCATAACCTTGATATGTTAATTGGTGGTTATTATATTTACATGGTTGATACTTTCTTAAGTTAAACATGTGCATAATGAATATGATAAGAGTTAATCATATCTAGATACATTGCATGTTGATGTAATAAAGGAATGTTCTTAATGTTAATATAACCCTGCTATGATTGTTTATGAATATCTCCTAGCTCATTAATGCAATATTGTGCTGATCTGGTGTATTAAATGTAAGTAATGTTGTTGAGCCTTGTTATAAGGCATGCAAAGATAATGATGATCTTGTAGGGAATAATATGATTTCCTTAATGACCGTTTAGGCATGGTTGAGCCCTGAATGAGGTGTGATCCTCTTATGTTGATAAGGGTTGATACCTTGTGATATTGTGAAAAGGATTTATATCTTGTGATAATATGATGACTAGTGTAGTCCTGGGAATGGCAAGTGAATAGTACCATGTGATGATGAGATGAGAAATTATGTTTCATACATTTTATATCTTTTCAAGTTTTGATATTTATATGCTTGATAGAAGTGAATTAGGGTTTGTATGTCCACTTGTTTGATGCATCCTTAATTCACCCAATTGTCATAACTATTCAAATGCAACTCTAATCATGTAGTACCCTATGCCATAGATCCATCTGAGTGTCAGAACTTGCCAGATGGTGAAATGCGTATTCCTAAGGGAAACTCGTAGCGCATACTGATGAGTATGCAGGGTGCTTGTCATCCTGAATTCAAGTGTTTAGAGAGGATGACTGCGGTCATACCTAGCCCTTAGTTTGAGAACGGTTGTGGTCGTGTCTCAGTGATTATATATGTGATGATATTGGAGGACAACTGCGGTTGTACCTCAGATGGTAGGGTATGCGTACCCACATCTTTCACTAGTGCTGTGACCTGTACCAAGGACGGACTAGGCTGTTAGCAGCTTGACCTTTTGTGTCGTTGTGGCGGACCCGTACTGACCGGGGGCAGAGAAGATCTTAGGAGTCTGACTCTTCCTAGATCTTGTATGGCACTGATTTCGACTTAGTAGTGGTCAGTTGGATTTTGAGTGGTATCCTCAATTTCCTCAGGGCATAATAAAAGATGTAATACAACCATATAGCATATCTGTTTAGGGTTATACATGACGCTTCGCATTGGATGATAACCCTTGTTTGTTCTCTTTACATAAAGATGATGCTTAGTGCAATTAAGAGATAGTAATTATACTTATGTTGTGGATATGCATAAGATTGTAAATATGTACATACAGTAGTCATGCTTATGTTGATATCTATAATGCTACTATTGATTATAATAATGATGCTAGATATCTCATGTTGTTAGTTATGTTTAGCATGCTGGCCATGCCTCTATAATTAGAAATGGATATACTGCTAATCATGCTTATGCAATTACTCATGTTTATGTCAATAGCTTTGCTTATGATATTGATCTGTTCAAACTGTTAGACATGCTAATGTTGTTAGATATGCTTATGATGCTAGACTTATTCATGTTAATAGAGATAACATGCTATTAGACTTGCTTATGCTAGTTATGCACATGCTATTGAATCTCTTATACGGTTAATAAGGAAAATGATGATAGTCATCTTGATAATGATAGTTATTATCTGCTCCTTTATGTATTTTGTTAATCATCTGTACTATTAATCTTATTTGTAATATCTGATTAAACTCCTTAACTGTTTAATTACATAAAAATGTTGTAATCAATAAACGATGTTGATGGTTATATCTCTTGCTGGGACTGGGTCTCACTCCTGTGGTTCGCCACATTTTTTTTAGGTAATCGGAAGTGACGAAAACAAATATGTGGCAGCAAAGAGGAGCTATAGTAATGAATATTTGAGAAAGTTGATTATATGTCTAGTGTGTCCTAGAGTCGTCCCTATACTCTCAGGTCCTGGTGAGATAAAGTTTGTATATAATGTTTCAAATGAATCAGACTTTTGTTAGCATATTAATGCTTGTTTGTGTGGCATAACATGGATACAAGAAAGATGTCGGGATCCTTCAAACGTTTCTGAGCGGGTGTTGATGTTGAAATCGGTTTTAATTTACCCATATTTTTGGGTATGTGATTAATTAGCGATTGATTGTGTTTTACGTTTTGAGTAATCTCGTTTCACGTGACGGGTCCCCACAACCACATACTTGTATACATTCATAGATATATTTAAATAAAACCAAAATTCCATTTCATTAGATCCAAATAGAATTCAATCAATATTGATCAAATCTAGTATTTATCAAATCTCGGACAAAGAAATTCATTCCTTTTGATTAATCCTCATGAGTGAATTCCATACAAGTTTTTTTGTCCCCAATCAAAGAAAATAAATGTTGATAAACTTTTAATTATACAACATATGATTTTCAATATCAAAATATAAATAATAACTATCGCCATTACAATCTCTAACTAAAAAAGTCCCATCAGAGATCAGACTCCAAATACCCTTAATATCAAATAAATGTTAAACATTACTGGAATGGCAACTCCCACTACCATTCCAACAAGAAATTTTTTTATCTATATCATCTATAATGGGGTTCTCGTTTTCACTAGTATGTCCAATAGGATCAAGACTAGACATTGATTTATTTAACTCACATCTGCATTCTAACTCCTTGTTAGAAGACATTGAATTGAACCACCATTTTTCCAAAAAATTCTGACTACCCCTTAAAAATACAATAGATGAATAGTCATTCGATCAATAATTATTTTACTATTCGATTTCCTATCCTCATTAAGCATATCAATCCAATTATTAGGACTGTTAACTAAAAATAGGACTGTTAACTAAAAAAGGGAATAAAAAAAGAATCCATATTGAAATAAAAGATTATCCTCATAGGAATTCTGGCTATTGCTTCAAGATTTGAATAGAGATTTCTTTAATTGATAGATTTTTTTTCTCAATATATTTGTTAATATAAGATTAATATAAGGAAAGGTTTCTCTCATGTCGTGAATAAATTCTCATGGAAAAGAAAAATATTCCTTTCTCACTATGAAGAATTCAGCCTCATACAATCGAACAAAATAAGAAGTTTTTATTACAACACAAAAAGACAATATATAGGATGGATAAGAGACACCTTTCCCCTGGCTTGATCTATGGTCTGAAACCATGGCATGGGATATAAAGGAATTCGCCAATCACAAAGACCCATAGGATTAATTATGGGTCCAATAATAAACAATAAAATTATTGAATTCTTTAGTCTTAGATCTTCTTTTTTGGATCTTGTATATATACACATGGGTTGGGTTATAGGTAAAGTATGTATATTCTGTACATGTTGAGTGATATAGTTTATTGTTATGAAACAAAAAATATATATAAATACTAATGAATGCTAAGAAAGATAGATATTTGCTCATTATATTTGGTTTGGCCCAATCTTTAAAAAAGGATTGGGCTGAGTTTTTAATTACACTTAGGAGAACAAACAAGAATTATCAAGCAAGTTGATCTGGCTTATCCATGTCTTCAAACTCGAACTTGATTTCCTTCTGCACTTCACAAGCAGCGGCAAGCTCATGGCTCCATTTGCAAGATTCACGGATAATGTCATTACCTTGATAAGCTAAATCACGCCCTTCATTACGAGCTTGTACGCATGCTTCTAAAGCCACTCGGTTGGCTACTGCACCAGGTGCATTTCCCCAAAGGTGTCCTAAAGTTCCTCTGTTGAATTGTAATATCAAATCATCTCCAAATATCTCAGTCAAGGCAGGCATATGCCAAACATGAATACCCCTGAAGCCACAGGCAGAACACCTGACATAGATACCCAATCTTGAGTGAAAACGATATCGCGGCTTCGGTCTTTTTCAATATAATCATCGCATAGTAAATCAACAAAACCTAAATTAAACTGACGATCACCTTCCAGTTTACCAACTACTGTACTAGAGTGAATATGATCTCTACTAGACATACATAATGCTTTAGCTAGTACACAGAAATGCATACCATGATTCTTCTGTCTATCGATACGTGCATGCATTGCGCGGTGAATATGAAGAAGTAAACTGTTGTCATGAAAATACACTTCCAAGGTAGTATTTGCAGTGAATCCCACTGTTAAGTAGTCATGCATTACAATAGTAACTCCCAATTCTCTAGCAGATATAACTCTTTTGATCATTTCTTCACACGTACCTGCAGTAGCATTCAAGTAATGCCCTTTGATTTCACCTGTTTCAGCTTGTGATTTATAAATTGCTTCAGCACAAAATAGGAAACGGTCTCTCCAATGCATAAATGGTTGTGAGTTCACATTTTCATCATTTTGGTAAAATCAAGTCCACCACGAAGACATTCATAAATCGCTCTACTGTAGTTTTTTTACAGAGAATCCCAATTTTGGTTTAATAGTACATCCCAATAGGGGACGACCATATTTGTTCAATTTATCTCTTTCAACTTGGATACCATGAGGTGGACCTTGGAAAGTTTTGGAATAAGTAGGAGGAATTTGAAAATCCTCCAAATGTAGAGATCGTAGAGCTTTAAACCCAAATACATTACCTACAATGGAATTAAACGTGTTGGTAACATAACCTTCTTTAAAAAGGTCTAAAGGATAATCTACATAACAAAAATATTGATTTTCCTCTCCAATAACAGGTTTGATGTGGTAGCATCATCCTTTGTAACGATCCAGACTAGTAAGTCCATTAGTCCACACAGTTTTCCATGTACCAATAGAAGATTCAACAACTACTGCGGCACCTACTTCCTCAGGTGGAACTCTCAATTGTAGAGTTAATCAGAATGCTACCAAGATTTCAGCATCTTTGGTTTGATATTCAGGAGTATAATAAGTCAATTTGTAATCTTTAACACCAGCTTTGAATCCAACACATGTTTTAATCTCTATTTGTGGTGACATAAGTCCCTGCCTACAACTCTTGAATTAGAAATTCACACAATGACAAGGTCTACTTGACATGAAATACACATGAATGAAACCTTTGCAAAAATAAGAATATTTCAAAAAAATTTAACGAAACTAATCTTATTCACTAATTTAATTAATAAGACAATGTATTTGATTTGCCAAATACATTATTATTGTATACTCTTTAATATGTATGGCGCAACCTAATACTTATTTTTGATAATTTATTAAATCAAACAAACCCTCTTTTTCTTTGAATTTATATATCTAATATACTAAGAAACCCCCCCCCCCCTTGACAATTGTATATGTTGTATATGTAAATCCTAGATTTGAAAATAAGCATAATTCATCCAAGGTATAAAACACGAATGGACTCAAATCCATATACAAAAAAAAACAAGGACCTATGAGAATAATGAATGAATCATAAATCAAATTTAGGTTTGAATTCTATAAATATAAATATCGAATTCATATATATATATGTGTGTATATATGTATATATATGGATCAAATTATATATAATGAGAGATAAATAATATAATAATGAGATGAGAGATAAATAAGATATATTTCCTCGTTTATTATTCTAATACTTGTTTTCTTGCTTGTTTTCTTATTGAGAAGAATATTTTGAAAAGGGGTTAGTTGAACTTGAAAAGTGACTCATTGAATGAGTAAATGATTGAATTGGATTCATTTGGAGGATTGAGACTAAATCAAGTGCTAACTTTCTTATTGATTACTTTCCTTATTTAATTAATCGATCAACTTGCTATCAAATAGTTTTGATTCAGAAATATTTCCAATCAATTTTGACATATTTCCCTTTATCATAGTTATGATAATGAATCCTAAAAGTTCTGGCCCTACGGTTTCCACACGTGAAGAAAAAAACCTAGGACGGATCGCTCAAATTATTGGTGCGGTACTGGATGTTGTTTTTTCTTCGGGGAAGATGCCTAATATTTATAATGCTTTGATAGTTAATGGTCGAGATACTGCTAGTCAGCAAATTAATGTGACTTGTGAAGTACATCAATTGTTAGGAAATAATCAAGTCAGGGATGTAGCTATGAGTGCTACAGATGGTCTGACGAGAGGAATGGAAGTGGTTGATATGGGAGCTCCTCTAAGTGTTCCTGTTGGTGGGGATACTCTCAGACAAATTTTCAACGCTCTTGGTGAACCTGTTGATAATTTGGGTCCTGTAGATACTAGCACAACATCCCCTATTCATAGATCTGCACCCGCTTTTATCCAGTTAGATACAAAATTATCAATCTTTGAAACATGGATTAAAGTAGTATATCTTTTAGCTCCTTATCATCGTGGAGGAAAAATTGAACAGTTTAGGGGAGCTAGAGTGGGTAAAATAGTACTCATCATGGATTTAATCAACAATTGCTAAATCTCATGGGGGCGTATCCGTATTTGGTGGAGTAGGCCAACATGCTCATGAAGAAAATGCCCTTTACATGGAAATGAAATAATCCGGGGTGATTAATGAACAAAATATTGCTGAATCCAAAGTAGTTCTAGTCTATGGTCAGAAGAACTAGCCATCAGGAGCTCGTATGAGAGTTGGTTTGACTTCCCTAACCATGGCAGAGTATTTTTGGGATGTTAATGAGCAAGACATACTTCTATTCATCAACAATATCTTTCGATTCGTTCAAGCAGGATCAAATGTATCTGCCTTATTAGGTAGAATGCCTTATGTGGTGGATTATCAACCTACCCTTAGTATATAAATGGGGCCTTTACAAGAAAGAATTACTTCTACCAAATAAGGATCCATAACCTCCATTCAAGCAGGTTATGTACCTACAGACGATTTAATCGACCCTGCCCCTGCCACAACATTTGCACATTAGATGCTACTACTGCACTATTAAGAGGATTAACTGACAAAGGGATTTATCCAGCAGTGGACCCTTTAGATTCAACATCCACAATGCTCCAACCTTGTATCATTGGTGAGGAACATTATGAAACTGCACAAAGAGTCAAGAAAACTTCATAGCATTACAAGGAACTTCAGGGCATTATAGCTATCCTTGGATTAGACAAATTATCCGAAGAGGATCGTTTAATCATGGCAAGAGTATGAAAAATTGAATGTTTCTTATCAAAACCCTTTTTCATAGTAGAAGTATTTACGGGTTCTCTAGGAAAATATGTTGGACTCGCAGAAACAATTAGGGGGTTTTAACTTATCCTTTCTGAAGAATTAGTTAGTCTTCCCGAGCAGGCCTTTTATGTGGTGGGTAACATCGATGAAGCTACCGCGAAAGCTATTAACTTAGAAGTGGAGAGAAAATTAATGAAATGACCTTAAATCTTTGTGTACTGACTCCTAATCAAACTATTTGGAATTCAAAAGTAGACAAAATTATTTTATGTACTAATAGTGGCCAAATTGGTATATTAGTAAACCACACTCCCGCTGCTATAGATGTAGATATAGGTCTTTTGAGAATGCACCACATTGTATTTGATTATTTTGTTTTATTAAAAAAAGTAAATAAAATAGGTAAATAATAAATATATAAATAAAATACTCAAAAATCATATGAAATTCCAATTTTAATAAAGAAAAATTTGGCTAAAGAAAATATTTTCATAATAAGTCAAATGTGTAAGAAATAGATAGAAATGGTTTTTTATATGGACAAGTGTGCGTTAATAGTTTCATTTCACTCCCAAAATGGGATATTTTTTCATTTTTAATATTTTCAATATTAAAATATATATAAATATTGAAATATATAAATAAGTATATATATATATTCATACATATGTATTACTCCTATTTCTATTTGAGTTAGTTACTTAGGGACACTTTATGTTTCATATCTATCATACAAAATATTTGAATTATTAATTAATCATGATCATGATGCATTTTGAGTCAAAATACAAATAAAAGGCAAACCGCCATAACACCTAAAACACCTAAAGAAACTAAAGGGAATATGAAAAATTCCACAGTCTATGTAGAGACTAACTGAGTAATCTAATTTAGTACTAATTTCATCATGGGTCTTGTATTAAAGTTACAAAAACAAAAAAGTTAGGGTCAAAAATGGGAAAAACAAATGGGTTTGGACCCATTTGTTTTTGTAACTCACTAGTACAGGAATGGTCTGCAGCGTCAGTTTTTTAAGCCTACAACGTCACTTTTTAACCGACGCCTAAGTGGCCGTCGCTATAAAATTTGCTCTATAGCGTGGGTTATTTAACCAAATAAAACTAACCTTACAGAGTAAACACCGACGCAAAAGGTTGTAAAAATTCTGACCTAGGCGAGAAAAAAGGAGCCTGTAAGGTCGGTTATTCGAAAAAAACCGACCTTGTAAACGGTTTCGATTGAGAAAATTGTCGATCGAACACATTTTCGATCGAAAATTTTCTCGACCGAGACCGTTTATAGGGTCGATTTTTTTTAGAATAACCGACCCTAAAGATTGAATAAACATTTCAAGGTACCCTTCGGTCGAGAAAATTGTCGACTGAGAGAGTTTACATGGTCAGTTTTTTTGGAATAACCGACCCTAAAGATTGAATAAAATTTTTAGTATACCCCTCGGTCGAGAAAATTTTTGACCGAAAGAGTTTACAGGGTCGGTTTTTTTTGAATAACCGGCCCTAAAGATTGAATAAATATTTTCAATGTACCCCTCGGTCGAGAAAATTGTTGACCAAAAATATTTCGGTCGACAAACTTGTCGACCGAAGAGTACACTGAAAATGTTTATTCAATCTTTAAGGTCGGTTTTTGTAAATAACCGACCTTATAGAGGACATTTAGAGTCGGTTTTGTACAACAACCGACGCTAGAAGTTATATTTCGGTCGAAAATTTTCTCGTCCAAAGCGTGTACACTGAATTCAATCTTTAGGGTTGGTTATTTAAAAAATCGACGCTAGAAGTTATGATTTTTTTTAAAAAATTTCTGCAGAAATTGATATAGAACAGAAGAACAAGAAGATTCAAATATTCTGGGAGAGGGGAGCATTGATGCTCAACCGTCACCATTCAAAACCACACATTCATAACAAAAATGATTCATAATCACATCATAATTTACAAAATGATAGAGTGCAAGTCTGAGATGACAGATACAAAAAGTAAAATATATGAAAGAATACTCAAACCACATACATAAATGGAGCCGACATATTTAATCCAATGCTATATCGACTTCATTTATAAAAGACTCTGACCACTCTTCTCAGAATTCATCCAAGTCCACATGTGTGTAAGGCTGAGTTGTAAAGATCTGTAACAGAAAATGCACATGCTAATATTTTATAAAATGACTACAATCACTTGTAAATTTTATGATGTTATTCTTTATTACTTGACTTATAGTCTGAATGTCATGTGATGCTTGTTTGACAATAGCTTGCATATATTTCATTACATTGTAGCCACAAGCCCAGTCATTGTTTTGCATAGGACACTACAAATAACAAATTATACTTAATGTTAGTAAACTACTATAAACAACAATTGAGATAAGAGTATAAGAGTTGACATATTACAGTTGAAAATTAATACATATAAGAGTAAGCAGTTGTCAAAGTAGCTACCTTGACATTTTTCAAAGTCAATGTATTTAATTTTGTGGGTATTTGTCCTCCAACTTCACGAAAAGCTTTTATACCCCTATCAATTAAATGATAGTTGGTAAAATAGAAATTCTATATTGAAATATCATGTTGAAGCATTGATTAAATTTATTCTTACTCCATAGCTGGCAATTTCAGTTTGTGACTCCTTGTTGTTTTACCCATTGGGTCAAGATAATAAAGAGTCATCAATTTTGGGGCAATCACCACTAATTCCCAATGTCTAGCTCTGAGTAAGAATAAAACAAACATTAAAATAAATAATTTTATTCATTATTAAAATTATATTGAATAATAATACTTACTGGACGTTAAAAGAAATTAGGATAATTTCCTTCCCCTCACTAGCAAAATATTTGAATGCATCAGAGAAGTAATCATTCACATCCTCAATCTGTGTCTCCACCTGACTAGTGACCAAAGGAACTAAGAATCCAACATTCTTTATATCAAAGTTTGTTACCTCGGTATATAAATGGCTGTTAAACATTTGTAATTATTTTCATATGTAGAAATAAGCTAAAAATGTGTATTGGAATTTTCTATATATATTGATAGATCCTTACGTTATCCATACTTCTATTATCGAAGTGTTCAGCCAATCATATCAGAACAACTCTATATTATCATCAAGAAAAATAAAATTCTCAAAGTCCCTCCCAACTGCATCTTGTATTAAATTGACCAACATATGTGATCCCGATCTTTGGTTGGCTAAGTATAGACACAAACATTTAGATTTGCTTCCCAATTCGTCGAATGTAGTTTCGGGAATGAAAGATGGCTTGGGCATAGGAAGACGAGTAGTAGAAGTTTTACTTTTTGGTTTACAAACCTGTTAATTAAATTACATACTTATATTACAGGAATTCATATATGCAGTCAAATATGAAAAATATGGTAGAAATAAGGTATACTTTGTCATTGATAACCAAGTGTCTAGGCCAACCCACCATAGCACCCTCAACTTCTTCAACTGTACTATATTCAGGATTAGGTATGGGTAGTGGTTTGTCCCCCATTCCTTCATACACAAGATGGATGGACACACGGCAAATGTCATCAGTAATTTGTTAGCAATGCAATGTACCACCAAGGTTGTACACCTTGCTCGCTGCCACAACATTATATTCTGGAACCTCCACTGCAAGTTTACAGTTCATACCAACCTAGATTGAAATAATATAAGTTATATAAGAAACAATAGAATAGATACATGTTACAACTATATATATTATCATATATTTATCATACTAATAACACAACATATAGAACAAAAACTTACTGCAGATTGTTGTGGTGGGTCATCAGGAGTGCTCCCATGACCTTCGACAACTGTAGCATGGGCTCGTACCTCATCACTTGAGAGATGCACAATATGAATAGGTTGAGAAGGTTGAGTATGCTGAAATGAAGACATTATTTCTTTTAGTTTCTGCGCTACTAATTCTTCAACATACTTGTGTGTAAGACCTCCTGCACGACCTCTTTTAGATTGCAAAGGGCCAAAATAAGACTTGAATCCTATGCCAGCTCCTAAACCCCTAACACGGCCAGGTTGCTCCTTCGTACCAAGAGAAACTGCTAGTTCATCCATGTAGCCAGTTGGGATGAACTTTCCTTCCTTCCTTTTATCATGGAGATCAATCTATTCATAGTTAATAAAAATATTAAATCACAATATCAATTAGATATAAATAAATCTAAGTTTGTGGGAGTTACTCTTTACTTAGTTGGGATAAACCTACCATCTTTTGTGCCACCTCCTTAGTTGCAGGGTTGATAATTTCACCGGCTCGATTCTTTCTAGCATCAATCCATGTCAAGTGTCGGGGTGGTCGCTCAACTTGAGTTTTACTAGATTCTTCTCCAGAAGATGATTGCTTCTCTTGTAGTTGGCGGCGGAAGGCATAACCACCGGGCCCCAAGTGATTGTCATGCACATTTTTAGTCCGTATTTCCTTTTGAGCCTGGTGAATAGCCTGATCATTTAAAATGAGGTATTGCAATTTAGACTTGGCAAACATGTATAAAAAGATTCACCTACTTAATTGTATAAAATTAAATATTCATACAATACATCACAATCTTTATTACCTGAAACTCTTCCGATCTCCTAGCTGCAAAAAATCTTTCCCACACCTCAGGATCTATAAAAATATATAAATTTGTAGCTTTCTTGTTTTGTTTAGGATTATTTATAAATTCCCTTAAAAGATATGTCTTAAAACCCCTCCATCGTACACCACAACGTTGTAGCACTCTTTTCTTGTGATCTTTTTCATTTAGATGAAAAACAACCTATACATATAAAAGAAGCAATTAATAATGTTATTTTGAAAAGGAATTAATTCCAAGCAAACTAAATTAGAATCAATAGATAAAAAACATATTAAAATAATATCACTTCCACTCACAGATATATCTTTCCATAAGAGGTCTTTTTTGGCATTAGGAACATCATGCCAATTTTCTATATCTATTGGCACCTTACTGCGTGCGGTCGCCCCTACGTAATGCTTGAAAGCACTAGCATGTTCCCCAACAGGTGCTCCTGTCATATCAAACTGGACTGGCAATTTATCCCCTTTAGCCCTGAGCTCCTGCAGCCTACGCATCAATGTAGGACCTCTAATTTTCTTAGCATCACCACTACCATCCTCATGGTGCTCATGCTCAGAATGTTCATCTTCACTCGCCATTTTAGAACCTGCAATATACATGATAAAAAAATAAGTGATAATAAAGAACAAGTGATAAGGTATACATGATAATAAAATAAATAATTCAAAGAATACATGCCTTTAGTATTGGTTGAGTTGTTAGTCAAGGAAAATTCCTTCAACATGGTCTTGACATTTATAATATTCATCAGTGTTATCTTCAACATTTACACTTGGCAAACCAACTGAGAATGGACTGGAATCATCATACTTTTCATAGTATTCTTCATTTATAGGATCTACAGTAAATTGTCTTTTTCCATTAAGAACGACAAACCAATTTTTATTTGTCGAGTCATCAATATAGAATACTTGTTTTGCTTAGTTTTCCATGACGAATGGCTCATCTTTAAAACCAATCTTTTCAAAATTCACCAATTTGAAACCCAACTCATCCACTAAAACTCCTTTGTTGTTGTCAACCCAATTACAACTAAATATAGGAACTAAAAAATTTGTATAGTCCATTTCCCATATGTCCTCAATGACGCCGTAATATGACATCTCAGCTTCGTGTGGTCTTTTATCTTTGGCACTAGCAAAATACAATGAACGAGCTTTAACAGTGACCCCACTATTTTGAACTACACTACTTTCATCTTGACGCTTTGTGTAGTATGAAAATCCGTTAATGTCATAACCTTAATATGACATGACATCCATTTTTGGCTTAAAGGCGAGCCATTTTATGTTCTCAACAACATTATTTGGTGATTCAGATAGTTGATTAAATACTTTCTCTTCAAACCACCTAATAAATGTTCGATTATGCTCTCTTGCAAGCCACATTGAACTCGATCGCAGATGATTTCTCTTGATAAGATCATTGTGTTATGTGATGTAGCTACTAACTTCATCGATGTTGTGTAAAATACACAAATGCGCTTGTTCCCACAACTCACGACTGATTCCTTTCACTCGTCCTCCCAGAGTTCCTTTGCCACAATAAGATCCAGTGTGATGGGAATTTTTTTGATCGCTACAAGTTTCATTGCAATTCAAAAAATCATTACAAAAGTCCATCACCTCCCTAGCCACGTAACCCTCAACAATACTCCCTTCAGGACGATAACGATTCCGAACATCACCTTTAAAAACACTCATGTAGCGTTCAAATGGATACATCCAGTGTAAGAAAATTGGACCCAACATCTTCACCTCCCTTGTAATATGTACTACAAGATGAACCATGATATAATAAAATGAAGGAGGAAAGTACATTTCAAGCTGACACATGGTAACAATTACATCTTTCTGTAATTTATCGAGAGTATCAGGATGTATCACTTTGTTGCATATTTCATTGAAGAAGAAACAGAGTCTTGTGATTTCAAATCTTACATGCTTCGGCAATATAGAATAGCCACAGGTAAAATTTGTTGCATTAAGGTGTGACAATCGTGAGATTTGAGACCTATCAATTTCAGATCCTTCATTGATACCAATCTATGAATATTAGAAGAGTATCCTTGTGGAACCTTAATATTATACAAGCACTCACAGAAAGTCTTTTTCTCTTTCTTTGACAAAGTGTAACAAGCCAGTGGCAAATATGTGCGGCGACCCCTGATCTCCACTGATAATTCTTTTCTAATACCCATTAGTTCTAAATCTTTTCTAGATTTGATGCCATCTTTAGTCTTTCCTGGTATGTTCAATAGCGTACCGATGATGCTATCTCAAATATTTTTTTCAACATGCATGACGTCAATGCAGTGTCTAATTTCCAAAGATCTCCAATAAGGAAGATCCCAAAATATTGACCTCTTCTTGTATAGAGATTTGTCACATGCGAGTGTATGACTTTCTTGAACTCTTTCCAAATTCATTAACAATATGTTTCACCCTATCATATACAACATTTCCTGGTATAGGTTTAGGAGCACTTCGTTCCTCAGTTGACCCATTAAAGGTTTTGCGTTGCCTTCAATAAGGATGCACTGGTGGGAGAAATCTCTGATGACCAAGATATATGATTTTACCACCATGTTTCAGTCTGATTGAATCAATATTTTCCTCACAAACAGGACATGCTTTGTATCCTTTTATGCTATATCCAGACAAATTTCCATAAGCTGGAAAGTCATTAATCGTGCAAAATAACATAGCACACAAACTGAAGATCTCTTTACGTGAAGCATCATATGTCATAATACCTTCTTCCCATAGTTTCATTAGGTCATCAATTAGAGGTTGAAGGAAACATCAATATCATTTCTAGGTTGCTTGGGCCCTCATATCAATATTGACAACATCACATACTTATTTTTCATACACAACCAAGGAGGAAGATTGTATATAACAATCATAACAGGCCACGTGCTATGTTGGCTGCTTAATGTACCGTAGGGATTCATTCCATCTATACAGAGTCCAAGTCTTAGGTTTCTTGGTTCTTTACCAAATTGAGGGTATAATAAATCAATTTTCTTCCATTGTGGTGAATCAGATGCATTTCGTAGGACACCATCATCATTGACCTTTAACTCCCCATGCCAAGACAAATTTTGCGCATCTTCTGTATTAGCAAATAAGCGTTGAAATTGTGGTATTATTGGTAGATACCACATCACTTTGGCAGGAGAGCCATTTTTAGCCTTAGCTGAATTTGTAGTCTTATACCTTGAAGCACCACATTTTGGACAATTTATCAAATTACTATAGTCCTTCTGAAATAACACACAATCATTTGGACATGCATGAATCTTCTTATCCTCCATTCCCATTGGGCACATTATTTTCTTTGCTTGATATGTTGAAATTGGAAGCTCGTTGCCTTCAGGAAGAATTTCCTTTAACAAAGACAACATTGAAGTGAAACTCTCATCGCTCCACCAGTTTTGAGCTTTAAGAGTATATAATCACATCACAACACTCAACCTCGTGAACTTAGTACAACCCTTATATAATGGTTTTTCAGCATCATGGACAATGTTTGCAAATAAAGAAGGTGGATCAATGACATTGTCCCGACAGCTACGTAGCATCTCAGCAAACATATCATCCTGAATCTGGTCATCTTGAATCGGTTCATCATTAACATTATCATCATTATCTATATCTTCTATGCCACAACTATTAGTATCGACATTTTCTGATCCATAATTCAATTTCTCTCCATGCCAATACCATTCATTATAACCTTGTATGATCCCATTGTATATGACATGATTCTTAATTTCCTCACCAGTATCAACTTTCAAATTGTTACAACAATTTCTACATGGACAATATAGCCTATCTGTAGGTAGTTTCCTATGTTCCTCAGAAAATCTGATAAATTCATCAAGACCTTTGGCAAACTCTGGACCGCAACAGTTCTTGATAGACATCCAACTTCGATCCATTTTCTATATCACATTAAAATTAATTATAAAACTAACAGTTTAATATTGATACTATAATAATCTGTAAGTTTTTATTGATAGGAAGTTAATTTTATATACTAAAGTGTACCACCTATCCCATTTTTGAATATTTAATCTCACTAGTAACTGTATAATGTATGTTTAGTTTTGAAGAAAATTTCAGCAGCATTTCCCCTAAGTTCTCCAAGTACACCGATGTAAATGGTAAATAACCACTCACATATGTACCTAGAGAACAAATGAAGAAATCCTACTGAAATAATCTACAAAACTAAACATACATTATACAGGTACATCCTAAGTGAGATTAAAATATCCAAAAACAGTGCCAAATCGGGGACTATCCAAAGTTTACTCCTAATGAGTAAATTTTGAACGGGTTTCTAAGTTAATATATAAATGCATCAACCCTAAAGTGTCAATCTAAGAGTACACACATGTCTAATATCGTATTAATTTCTAGAATTTATATAATTATTACATATGAAAAAAGACATGTTTTTATTATTGGGTTATCAAATCATATAAAATGAAAAATACTTGTACAAATTAGCAAAGGCCGTTTCCAACAGTCCAAAGATTGAAATCATTATAATATTCAGAACTATATGTGAACATTACAACAAATATGATTAAAACATTTATAGCTCACACATAAATAAGTAGCAGGTCCACTCTCGGTCGACAATTAGTCGACCAAGTGCCCACCTGCGCGCAGCGTCCAGGTGGGCACTCGGTCGACTAATTGTCGACTGAGAGTGGACCTGGACGCAACCATGGCGTCGGGAGGGAACGAAGGAAGGCGGGAACGAAGGAACAGAAGCGGAAAACTTACTTGGAAATGGCGGCGACCTTCGTGGAGGATGAGACGACCTTCACGGAGAGGCAGCGACCTTCGTGGAAGAGTGGAGATGCGATGACGATGAGCTCTATTTGGCGGCGACGACGAGCTCTATTTTCCGGAGACGACAAGCTCTATTTTGCGGCGCGGAGAGTGGCAACGGCCCAGACACCACGATCCTTTGGCGGCGTGGAGAGGTGGCACGACTTCACGAAGAGGAGGCAAGGGCTTCACGGTGGGAATGACACAAGAAAGCAAGGGTTTCGCGGCGCCGCGTGAGAGAAAACTAGAACAAAAAGGTTTTCGCGTGAGTAAGAAAGGGTTTCGGCTTTTTCAATTAGAGAAAGACATGTAGTGTCAGTTAAACAAATCAAACTGAAGCTACAGATAAATGGTGCCCATGTCGTGTTATTTAAAAACACTCAAACTCATTCTCAGTCGACGAATTTGTCGACCGAAATTCTATCGGTCGACAATATTGTCGACCGAAACGTCCTCTAGGGTCGGTTTTAAGGAAATACCTGACACTACAGGTGCTAATACGAAGGATCTGGCTTCATCTCGGTCGACGATTTTATCGACCGAGCTGGTATCGGTCGACAATATTGTTGACCGAAGAGCCCTCTAGGGTCATTTTTAAGCAAATATCTGACGCTACAAGTACTTATACGAAGGAAATCTGGATCCTTTCGGTCGACGATTTTATCGACCGATATCTGTCGAGGATGCGTGAACTAAACTGGATCGAAAATTCATGTCGGTCGACAATAATTGTCGACCGAGGAGCATTTTAGGGTCAGTTTTTTTCCTTATAACCGACCCTATATGTGCTTATACATGTGTGAAAAACTAAACTGGATCCTAAGTTTATCTCGGTCGACAATATTGTCGACCGAAGAAGACTTTAGGGTCGATTATAAAGAAAAAACCAACCTTAGAGGTGCTTCTAAGAAGGAAATCTGGCTCCTTTCGGTCGACGAATTTGTCGACCGATATCTGTCGAGGATTCGTGAACTAAACTGGATCGAAAATTCATGTCGGTCGACAATAATTGTCGACCGAGGAGCGTTTTATGGTCGGTTATAAAGAAAAAACCGACCCTAGAGGTGCTTATACACGTGAAATCAGGCTCCTCCTCGGTCGACGATTTGTCGACTGAGACACTTTCGATCGACAAATTTGTCGACCGAGAAGAGCTCTAGGATTGTCTATAAGGAAAAAACCGACCCTAAAGTCCTCCTCGGTCGATAATATTGTCGATCGAAAGTGTCTCGGTCGACAATAGTTTCGACCGAGATTAACCCTATTTCAATGTTTTAAATTAAGTACCAAGTGTTTGTATGAGTGTGCGGTTGTGACAATTTATTTTAAAGAGATATTTAATTTTAAAACCAAGTGATGCTTTGTCAAATTTAGCCATAATTTATTTTTCAATCATTTGAAATAACAATATTCTTATATAACATGTATATGTCCAAATGAAGCCATGGAAAACACTTTTATTCATGACAATTTAATGCCCATACACTTTATAATTAAGATGAAGCATGACATACTTGCATTATAAAAAGATATTCATTACAATCATTACAAAGATATCTCATAATCTCACTGAAAAGACTAAAGGATTACATCAATGTCTGGGTCTTTTCCAAGAAAGGGCTCAGCTCCATAATATTTGACCAATGTCTGCCACTCCAAGGCACCTGTCATGGTTAAGGCATAAGCCTCCAAGAAGGTGGGAACACGATCAAAGCGAAAGTGGGCAGCAATGTCTTGAAGTTGAATTAGGGAAAACTGAGTATGTGTGAGATCAGGAGGTGGTGGAGGTGGAATTTGATAGTAGTTGTAGGAAAGATTGTATGGATTTATCATGCTAGGATTAAGGGAATAGGGATATTCATTAGGTTGGTTAGGAGAGAGAGTTTGCATCCTTTGGTTTAAATAAGTCATGGCATGGTGATTATAATCCAATTGCCTACTTAGGTGATATTGGGATCCAACAATGTATGTCAAGGTGTTTGTAATAGGATCATGGGGTAGGTTGGTAGGAGGAGGTGGTGGAGGTATGTCTTGGGTGGATGTCTCCCCTTCAGTCCTAGCCCTTTTGCGGCCAAAGTTGATTCCCATCTTTTCCACCGTATTTTTACTTATCTTTTGGGGTTTTCTATCCCATGTGTAACCTAAGTCATCCACAATATTCTTCTTAAGAAAATGTTGAGTGGTTTGGCATACAAAGTCAGCATAAGGTGGATTTCCAGAAAACTCAAGCATATTCTTAAGGATGATACGAATAAAGTTTATGGGAATACCTTTGGGAATGGCATATATAAGGTACATCCGAAAGGTGGGTACTTCATATTTGTTTGCTCTAGGATGGATATTGGTGGCAACAATGAGATTTATGATCCTAGCTTCAGGTTTTAAATTTATGGCATAATAGGTACCCCTATCTTCATAACAAGTCGTATTTGATTGAAAGATGGCTCTTTTGACATCACTAAGGCTAGTTGTAGTGTCATCTTGGGAGAGTTTGTTGAGTGGATTTCCTGTGGTGAGATCAACAAAGTCTTTATATTCTTCTATGTCTATGTCAAGCATATCAAGAACACCCTCCTCAGTAAAATGGAATCCATACCCACCAACCATAGAGGAGAAGGTATCATGGTCAGGATGTGGGGTTAAATTGGCATAGAATTCATTAACTACTTTGGAGGAGTAGGAATGGAAGGAGGGATTTAGAAAATCAGTCAAATGTTGCACCTCAAACAGTTCCTCCAAATCGAAAATGCTGTGGAAGTCCATGACGTCGACTGGCCGTCGTGGAAGAGGAGTTTTTGAGGAGAGCCTGAGGTAGCGGTCGCCTGCAGCTGCGTCGTTGAAGGGAACGTCGTTGATGAATGACAGTTGATCAGAGACTGTCCTTCCTTTCCTACATGCAACTTGCTTCTTTCCACGTGTAGATGATGAATCCATTTCGTTGCTTTGAAGTAGAGAAGTAGCAAGCAAGACTTGGATGTAGAGAAGCTAAATATTTTCACAAGAATACACTAGAGAGGAGCTAGAGAAGTGAGAATATGAAGGTGTGAAGAAATGGATCGTTTTGGGTGCTATTTATAGCAAAACAGAGACCATTTCGGTCGACAATTTGTCGACTGACGTCTGCAACGGTCGTCTCTCGGTCGGCCAACGGTCGATCGAAAAACTTGCCATTACGACGTTTCTAGTCGTTACGACGGTCGATATTCTAGCCGTTACGATTTTTTTAATTTATATTTTAATCAGAATACTGCCTTTTTAATTCAAGCAAATGGAGGTTCACAGGGTTGGCCTCGGTCGAACAATTCGTCCACCGATGTTGTCTCGGTCGACAAATTCATCGAGCGAAAAAGAGCCAGATTTCCTTCCTTTTAAGTACCTTTAGGGTCGGTTTTTTCCTTAAAATCGACCCTAGAGGTACTTATTCATGTGTGAAAGTCCTATTCGGTCGACAATATTGTCGACCGAAATAAACTTAGGATCCAGTTTAGTTTTTCACAAGCGTGAACTAAATTGGAACCAAAATTCATCTCGGTTGACAATATTGTCGACCGAATGGAATTCTAAGGTCGGTGATAAGCAAAAAACCGACCTTAAAAGTTGCATATACGCTTGAAATCTGACTCCTTTTCGGTCGACGAATTTGTTGACCGAGATTATCGATCGAAGTATTCGTCGACCGAAGAAAGCTCTAGGGTCGTTTTTTTCCTTAAAACCGACCCTAGAGGTACTTATTCATGTGTGAAAGTCCTATTCGGTCGACAATATTGTCGACCAAAATAAACTTAGGATCCAGTTTAGTTTTTCACAAGCGTGAACTAAATTGGAACCAAAATTCATCTCGGTCGACAATATTGTCGACCGAATGGAATTTTAAGGTCGGTAATAAGAAAAAAACCGACCTTAAAAGTTGCTTATACACTTGAAATCTGACTCCTTTTTGGTCGACGAATTTGTCGACCGAGATTATCGGTCGAAGTATTCGTCGACCGAAGAAAGCTCTAAGGTTGGTTATAAGTAAAAATCCGACGCTAGAGGTGCTTATACATGCGCGAACTAAACTGGATCCAGAATCGATATCGGTTGACAAATTTGTCGACCGAGGAGCCTTTAGGGTCGGTTTTAAAGGAAAAACTGACCTTAGAGGTGCTGAACCGAGGAGGACTTTAGGGTCAGTTATAAGAAAAAACCAACCTTTAAGGTGCTCGTATACGTAAAATCTAGCTCTTATTCGGTCGACGAATTTGTCGACCGAGGAGCCCTTTAGGGTCGGTTATAAGGGAAAACCGAACCTATAGATCGAGGCGCGAAGCCAAAATCAAGCAAATTTTTGCCGCGGGAAACTTGTAATTGACTTTCTAAACCAATTGTCTATAAGGTCGCTTATTTTATAAAAACCAACCCTATAGAGATGCACTACAAGGTCATTTATTTTAAGAAAAGCGACCCAAGAGGTCTTAAGTGGTGCCCGCATTTTTTATAGACATATAAGATCGGTTATTTGGAAAACCGACCCTATAGAGATACACTACAAGGTCGGTTATTTTAAGAAAAGCGACCCAAGAGGTCTTAAGTGGTGCCCGCATTTTTTATAGACATATAATGTCAGTTATTTGGAAAACCGACCCTATAGAGTTACACTACAAGGTCGATTTTTTTTAAGAAAACGGACCCAAGAGGTCTTAAGTGGTGCCCGCGTTTTTTTTAGACATATAAGGTCGGTTATTTGGAAAAACCGACCCTATAGGTAGTGACGTTATAACCCATTTCTGTACTAGTGACTATACACTATTTATAGTATATAATCCCATAATAAGACAGGATCCCGTAATTTATTTTGTTTTTATTTAATTTAATTAGGTTTTACTATGATTCACGATATCAGTATAACTTTTATGGGTATGAATTAATCATCAAAGCAAGGTAAGCTATCAATTGAAATACTAGTTTATGTATGGATCTTATTAATAAAGAAAGTTCAATGGATATTATATGGTTTTTTGACCAAATTTTTTATTTTGTATCTGGTTCAAATGAATAATATGAAAATAATCTTAGAATTAATTTAGGATTGATGTAGAAGGAATTTCTATATTCCATTTCTTTTATCATTTTAATGGAATAGAATTGATTCATGAAAAGAAAATTCTTGACTTGAATCTTATAAGGATCAAATTTGAGATAGCTCATCTCAAATTCATCATTTTTGGGACTTCTCCACGATTTGCAGACGTTCAAAGTTGTAATTCTACTCAAATAGCAAAGCACACGACGTGTCTTATTTAAGACACAACATGCGCATTTCCATTTGGCCTAATACTTCATACGTACGGGAAAAGTACACGGTGTATCCCCCATAAACACGACTTGTACCTGGCAATTCATAATTGAGTCTTTCCTTTCTGGTAACGTATACAGTGTGTATTAATTCAGACATGTCGTGTTCTTTACACTCAAAACAACTGTCAGAGACAAGACACAACATGTCCAAAGGAAGACACACCGTGCCCCTGTCATTTTCAGTAACTTTGAAATACGACTCCTCTCATTTTTAAAGATGAAACCACTATATGGAGTAGTTATCTTTAGTCATAATTAAAAACTCTTTCATCCAAGAGCAAGGCTAGAGTGAAGGAGAGTGATTTTGGAGTGGAAGAAGGTGGTTTCTTGCCAAAGGACCCCATTCTTCTTCTCTTCTTCACCATTTTCTTCTCTGGAGGTGCAGTAGAGCTTCATCACTCCATAAAGCTTCTCGGGAGGGAAGTTTGTCCTGTTTGGAGCAGATGTAGGAGTAAAATTTTGTCCCCAAGCTGGAATTCTACTCTTCTTGGGTTACACCTTCGGTTCTCGTAGCTTTTCCTTTTCTAAACCATGTTGAACTCTAAAATTTCTGCATATTTTCTTTTATACTTCATCATGGACGAGTAGTTTCCTTTTCTTGGACATGGGAGAGTAGCTCCCATGTCATAGAATGTATGGAATAAGATAATTTCATACTAAATGCTAATTTGCTTATTTTTCCACCTTGTGAGTATATGTTTCTTTCTTCCTGCATGTATGGCTGGCCACCTTATGTGTATGTTTTATGCTTTCTTGCTTGATCTGAGAAGATAGGTAGGAGAGTAAGGAGGTACTCTCTTGGAAACTCCTTCTTTACCATGAGAGTGGAAATTATGGAGTTGAGGAGTAGGTTTGTGATCCAAAATCAAATTCATATATGAGAATGTTGAATTGAGTTAGGATCGTTGTACTTGCACCGAGAGGTGAAGTGCAACATACAATTCTCCTTTAAAACAAGTGCTTAGTATGTTTAAATTTTGTGCTCCTATTATATTCTATGATATGTGGGTGAAATCCTAAGTCCAAGATACTTCCATATCTAAAATCTAACCTCTTTTAGTAATCCTTTTACTATTTTATTTAATTCTAAAATTTTAGCTTAACTAACCAAATCACACCTTTAAAATGGTCTAGATTGTTGAGCCTTAGCACTATTTCTTTTAATTGATTGCTAAATATCCTTGTGTTCTATCTCGACTATGACTACTTCTGTATACTTGCGGGAATTGGTTAGTTGAGTAAATGATCTTTCTTAAGATTAAAACTCATTTGTGTAATAAACCAACAAGTTTTTGGCACCATTGTCGGGGAGGTACAATTAATCTAATTAGAGTAGCAAGTGCTAACAAGTATTTGAGACTAGATCATCATTTCTATTTTCAAAATTTCATATACCTTTTATTTGTGTTCTCAATACCTCTTGCTATTTTTCAGGTTGTATGCGTCGCTCACAAAGAGGTCTTCAAACATCGACGTTGCTAGACCTTGAGATTGAGCACACTCTTTCAAGCTTAAGAAGAGCAAGAAGAGTAGAGCAACCATTTCTTGGAGGTGTTCCACCAACATCACCATCTCCGTATTCTTTGTCTTTTGAAGAAGAAGGAAAAGAAGATCCAACCATGGAGGACGACCGTCCTTTGAAGGATTTCACCATGCCGGTTGCCATAAACATTTGTGGATCCATTTATTTACCTGCAATGGAAGTGAACAATTTCTCTATTTCTCCCTCTATGATGTAGATGATCCAGTAGAACCGTTTCAGGGGTATCGTCAATGAAGATCTGAATCTTCATGTGGCTGAATTCTTGGAGTACATGAATACTTACAAAATCAATGGTGTATCTACTGATGGAGTAAGGTTACTACTGTTCCCTTTCATCTTGAGAGATAGAGCCAAGGCGTGTCTCTTATCTCTTATCCGTTGTCTTATCCATCAAAAGTTGGGATCAACTTTTAAATGCTTTCCTTGCAAAGTATTTTCCACTGAGAAAAACAACCCAACTAAGGAACCAACTCACAAACATTTCTCAATCTGATGGAGAAACTTTGTATGATACATGGGAGTGGTTTAAGGACCTGCAACACCTTTGCCCTCACCATGGATTGACCAACTAGTTGCTACTCCAAACATTCTATAATGGACTATTTTATAATACCCACATGACACTGGATGCCACAGTAAATGGAGCATTGATGAATAAGTCTTATAGGGAGGCTTATGATATTGTTGAAGACATAACACTCAACCATTACCAATGGGAGTCGGATAGGAAGGCACAATTATCCTCTATTGCTAGTTCTTCAACCGGGAAGCAAGGAGGGTAGCATACTATTGATGTTGTCGATCTAATTGCTGCTAAACTTGATGTTCTTACACAAAAGTTCGAGAAGATGATTACATTGCAAATCCAACCAGCTGAAGTAATATGTGAAGCTTGTGGAAATTCTGGACATACTTCTTCTTCATGCTTTACTCCTAATGAGAATGAAGGGATCCTAGAATAAGTCAATGTTGTTGGGATGTAGGGGAACACACAATACAATCCCTATTCCAACACCGACAATCTGGGATGGAGAGATCATCCTAATTTATCCTATCGAAACATAAGCAATGCTTAGAACTTCCAACATGGACAACAACAACCACAGTAACAACAACACTTCAACCGGAAAAACAATGAGAATCCACCGGGTTACAATAACAATAGGGGTTACCAACAACAACAACAACAACAACAACTCCAAAGGTCTTCCTTGGAGGACATGATGGAGAAATTTATCTCCACACAAATACAACAAAATGAAGAGTTTAGGGGCACTGATAAGCTCTTGAAGGATTCAATTGCCCAACTCTCTGCAAAGGTGGATGGAAGTTCCACTCATACAAGGATGTTGGAAAATCAAATTGGCCAACAAGCCTTGACGCAGAAAAAGAACACCCAATTCGGTTCTCTTCCAAGCCAACCAGAGGTGAATCCAAGGCAGCAGGCAAATTCTATCACCTTGAGGAGTGGAGCTAGAATCCAAAGACGTTCTCCACCCAAGGAGAAGAGTGTTGAGATCACTGATGAAGAGAAGCTTAACACCCCTATGGGTGATAATGGTAAAGGTACAACTGAGGTACCACCTTCTATTAAAGTAAATGCACCATTTTCATAAAGATTTGCAAACAAGAAGGAGGATTCAAAGTTTAGGAAGTTTATGGACATCCTAAATAAACTCCATGTCAACCTTCCACTAGATAAAGTTATAATAGAGATGCTCTCATATGCTAAGTTTCTTAAAGACAACCTCACCAAGAGGAGGAAAGTGGACTAAGTGGAAATCGTGATGCTTTCTGAAAGAATCAGTTCTATCATTCAAAACCAACTTCTTGAAAAGCTAGATGATTTGGGAGCCTTTACTCTACCATGCAAGATTAGCTACACCACATTTGAAAAAGGTCTTGTAGACCTTGGGGCCAGTATTAGTCTCATCCTGTCTACTTTGTGGCAGGAGATAGATCTTGAAGATCTGAAGCCTACACAGATGTTCATTGAACTAGCTAATCATTCCATCAAATATCCCAAAGGTATCGTGGAAGATCATATAGTGCAAATTGGTAAACTCTATATTCCTTGTGATTTTATTGTGTTAGATATGGTAAAAGTTCCTTCCAACCCCATTCTCTTTTGGAGGCCCTTTTTGAGAACTGTTGGATTCCTTGTTGATGTTCGAGAAGGCAAACTCACACTTTGAGTTGGTGAGGAAGCCATGGAGTTTTCTATATATGATGCCATGAAAGAACCTTCATGTGTAGAAGAAATATGCTTTATGGACTCTGTTGATTCTGTTGTAGAACAAGATCATGATGTTTCCAATTTGATACCAAACTACTGTGATGATGATGAAGGTATAAACAATGAATATGAAAATTTTGGGGTATTTTCTATTGCTCAATCAGATGCTATTAAAGAAGACTGTAATGACCCCGTCTCCCGGTAACCCCCACTTAAGGGAGACAACCTGGATCAAAGGTTCAACAAATAATCAATAATAATTATGAAATTATACTACTAAACTGAAAACTGGTATAAAATAAAAACTTTATTTACCTTTTAAAATCTAGGATTTCTAAACTTCTATCCATGAAGATACTAATCTAACTAATCCTCCTGTTTAAGCTATTTCTCATTTAGTTCCACATATGCAACTTTATTGTTTGTTCTTTTCATTTGTACCTAAAACACCGACAAACAAAATGTCGGTCAGCAAGAAGCTGGTATGTGGGGGAAACAATAATTGTGCAACTATGTTAACAATGTAGTCAACCAAATATCCTTTAACATCCAAGATTACGTTTTAAGCGATACTACTCAATCCTTTCCTATCCCCTATCTCTGTGCTGTCCCTGCAGTAGACATGGATACTACCTCTCTCATGTGGTAGATCCTTACCCCCATGGCCCTACCACACAGGTAGCCAATTCTTAGGGTTATGGAGTCGCATGGTCCTACCCAAGGGTAGCCCAATCCATGAATCATGATGAATTGATGGTCTGACCCCATTGGTAGCCATTTACTAAGTCATTTAATGACCTGATGGACCTACCCCATGGGTAGCCATTTAATAGGTCAATCTATAAAGCTACAGAGGGGACTAGGATCTGAGCTAGTAGGCACATATATTAGGTGATAGTCATATTCAAATTATAAATTGCAAGAATTAAATGCATCCAACAGTTTAATTCACGTCATCGATAAAACCTCAAAAATCCTCGAGAAACTAATTTGGCATATTCATAGGCGTAACCACATACCTGTCAATTGGACGTGAGACAGAAATAATCCAATCAACCAATAGGCAAGCAAGCATTCAATAAGATCCTGAAACAATTATACAACTTCCTTTTATTACTCGTGTCATTAAGATCTATCAAATCTAGTTCGCTTCCTAGGGTTTCTAGTCCACTTTTAGGGTTTCCATTACAATTAGGGTTTCCCTTCATCTTTCACTATTTTAAACCCTAATTTAACGCAATTGATCACAAACCCTAATTATCTCAGCATCTATTCCTCAGTTTCAGATTTAAGGCATAATTAACCATTAAATAAGTCCATTAAGCCTATTTTACATTAAATCTACAATTTTCATCCTTTTAATATATAACAAAATCATTATGCTCATTTATCGTCAATTCATAGTTCATTATGATTGAATTCACATGTGAACTCTATTTGTCATTAATTCCATCTTGATTCATTCAAAAACCCTAATTTATATATTAAGTTTATTTATCCACCATTTAGGAACTTTAATGCTCGAAATAGCCTAGGATCATTATGTCTCATCTTTATTCACCACTTTGAATAATTAAATCTATTAAGAGTCGAATTTACCAACATTAGGGTTTCAAGGCCCATTAAAGTATATTCATGCACATAAAACTCTAAATTAGGCCAATTAACCACAAATATCATCTTTTTAGATTTTAATCTCTCTTTTACCAACAACAGGTTATTATCAACTTAACTTGTTCATTGAACTTTACTAAATCTCATTAACATCAAAATCTAGGGTTTTTCATTAGTAAAACCATTAAAGATAACATCTTTACATACTTTTTAAATTGTAAGTAGAATTAGGAGCCAATTACATTTTCATTGCATTCCCTGCATTTTTCTGATAAAAAAGCACTACTTATTTGTAATTTTCGGCCAAAGAACCTATTTTTAGTGAATTATGCAAGATTCATCAGTTTTCTTGAATATTCGATAGAGAAGGGTTATTTACTAAATATACTGGGCCGTTCGATGCGTGGTACAACAGACTACGCGGGAGCCAATGATCCATAAAAACCCGCCTGACTTGCGATTGAAAAAGAGGAAAAAGGCGGTTATGCCCTTACCTAAACTACAGGAAGAGGGAGGGCAAAAGGGGTCTTTTCCCCCAATATTCTTCTTCCTTGGGACGACGTGCAAGCAGCTCAGCCGAGTCAACTCAAGGGTTGACTCCGGCCATCTGTTCATCTGCGGGTGACCTGATCAGTCCAGGAGCTCCGTCGCCCCCTCCCGAACTTGTCTGGGAGGCCAATTCCTCCATTGCATCACTCCTTCATCACCGACGAGGCGCGATTCTCCTCCGCTAATAACGACTTCTCGACAGGGTCTCAAGTCAGGTTGAAACCTCGAATTGGCGGCATCAAAATGATCGTCTCGGCACCACGGTTGTGAGAGGATAAGGTGTAGGGTTGCTTGCCTTATCGTGTGCACTCCCCTATATATAGGGTGGCCACATGTGTCCGACGAGTTTGGGGTTTCCCTCAAATGTTAAAGAAACCACCGCAAACCCAGGTTGGTTAGGAGCAGAACACCTTCCCGAAGACAAAGAACTCGTTTAAAGCTCCGTAGATGTTCCCAATCTTGAGAAATCTTCGATCCAAGATTGCAACCTGGACTCTGCAATCCCAGATCCCTGTGAGACCAAGAGTCATCCCAGGCCATGGATCATAGATCAAATGATCGCAGATGATCACCCAAAAACAAAAATCGGGATTTAATCCCAGATAAATCGTGACACATTATTACTATGCAATTGATGCCCAAACTTTAGGATAAATTGCATAACTTGGAAACTGTGCATTGTTTTTCAACCAAATTTTAGGGAGATCTTTAGATTTGCATTATCTTCTTTTATTACAAATTTGAACCTTAAACTCGAAAGGAAAGATATGGTTTCTTCACATGCAAGTCAAGGACTTATAGCGCATATTTTATGCATATTTCATCTCTCTTAATCTTTATTTTCTTTATTTTGCTTCCTTTTAACATTAGGAATCTTATGGATACAAAAATCTATCAAGGATAACTCAATTTTACCTCTTTCCGCTTATTTTCCACATTTTATCATTATTCTTCAATTTCTTTCTAAATAAAGCAATACTTAATTGTTCTTTTCTTTTCTCATTGCTTTTTCCCTGCAATTTTGGACTCCTCGGGACCCAAGGAACCCAAGAGCTGCAAAATCCCCCTTTGGATTACACTCTTGTGCCTTCTAGAGGTTTCTACATTTTTCTTTTCTCCATTTCTCATTAATAATAGAGTTTTTTTTGTCTTTTCCTTGTCATTGGGCCCAATAGTCAATAAAGCCCACAAATAAATCAACAAGGCTATTTTAAACGAAATTCATGCATTCAGTCGAAAGACATCATTATTTGTTCATTTACCTTTATTATGAGAAATTACATTTCTCACCAAATGAACCCAAAAATTGGGGTTGTAACAAAGACACTCCACTTGTTGATGATAAATCCAAAGAAAATGTAGTTGGGAGAAAGGTAGAACTCAAAGCCCTTCCACCAGGAGTGAGGTATGCATTTCTTGATTCTGACTCTACTTCTCCTATCATAATCAATAATGAGTTAACTAATGAATAAGAAAATAAATTTCTTTCCGAATTGCATTTGTATAAAGATGTCATTGGTTACTCTATCGATGATTTGAAGGGCATTCATCCCTCCATTTGTATGCATAGAATAAACATGGAGGATGATGCTAAACCCACCATTGAACCACCTAGACGTTTAAATCAAAATATGCTTGAGGTGCTTGAAAAGGAAATCTTTAAGTTGGTTAATTCCGGTATCATTTATCCTATAAGTGACAACCCTTGGGTTAGTGCCATTCATGTGGTACCTAAGAAGGGGGGTGCAATTGTCATCAAGGGAGATAATGATGAGTTGATACAAACATGTATAGTCATGGGTTGGCGTATGTTATTGATTACTAACATTTGAACAAGTGAATCAAAAGGATCATTTTCTATTGTCATTAATTGACTTGATGCTTGAACGTCTTGCAAAATATTCTTATTTTTGTTACTTGGACGAGTATTCTGGGGTTTTCTAGATTCCTATCTACCCTCCCGACCAAGAGAAAACCACTTTCACATGGATATATAGAACTTATGCTTATCGTCGCATACCCTTTAGTCTTTGCAATGCTCCTATGACATTCCAACGATGCATGATGGCTATTTTTTCTGATTTCATTGAAAACATAATGGAAATTTTCATAGATGATTTTAATGTTTATGGAGATTCATTGATCAATGCCTAAGCAACTTTTCTTTAGTCTTAGCCCATTGGAAAGAGTTTAACCTAGTACTAAACTGGGAGAAGTGCCGTTTCATGGTACAATCCAGTGTAGTATTATGCAATGTTGTATCTAACAAGGGTATTGTAGTTGACATGGCTAAGGTAGAAGCTATTGAGAAGATGTGTACTCCCTCATCAGTTAAAGACATCCATATTTTCCTTGGTCATGTAGGGTTCTATAGAAGATTCATTAAAGACTTCTCCAAAATTGCAAAGCCATTATGGTCTTTACTAGCAAAGGATGCTGAATTCATATTCAATGATGATTGCTGTACAACTTTCACCAAGCTCAAGGAAGCTCTTATTTATGCACCGATCATTCAACCACCAGACTGGAACACTCCTTTTGAATTGAAGTGTGATGCAAACAACTATGCAGTGGGGGTAATTCTAGGAAAATGAAAATATAAGAAGCTTCATGCCATATACTATGCAAGCAAGACCCTAGATGAAGCACAAATCAATTACACAAACACCGAGAAGGAGATTCTTTCTATAGTATACGCCTTTGACAAATTCCGACAATACTTGGTAGGATCTAAAGTAATTATGTATATAGATCATGTTGACATAAAGTCTATTCTCAACAAGAAAGATGCCAAACCTCATCTCATCCACTGGATACTACTTCTATAAGAGTTTCATCTTGTAATCTGGGATAAGAAGGGGACAGTGAATAATGTCGTTGATCATCTTTCTAGATTGACTACAGATGTTGGAGACATTTTGCCTATTGAGGACCATTTTCCTATTGAGAAGCTTTATGCACTATCATCCACACAAGCACCATGGTTTGTAGACATTGCGAACTTTCTTGCTATAGGACAGTTGCCACCGGATTTGACATACCCGCAAAAGAAGAAATTCTTCCCTCATGTAAAGTTCTACTATTGGGATGACCCCTTGTTGTTCAAACATGGGAGTGATGGACTCATTTGAAGGTGTGTTTCTGAAGAAGAGATTGTCACTAAATAGCTTGCCTCTCCTTACAGAGGTCACTTTAGAGGAGAGAAGACTGCAACAAAGATTCTCCAGGTCAGTTTCGATTGGCCAACATTGTTTAAAGATGTAAATTTTTTTTGTCAAAGCTTGTGATAAATGCCAAAGGACCGAAGGAATATCTAGACACGATGACATACCTCTTAACTCTATCTTGGAGATTGAGGTATTTGATGTATGGGGAGTTGATTACATGATACCATTCCCATCTTCTTGTGGCTATCAATATATTCTAGTTTCTTGTAAGTATGTCTCTAAATGGGTTGAGGCCATCCCAACCCAAGCATCGGATGCAAAATTTGTAGTCAAGCTATTTCAGAAAATCACTTTCCCTCGGTTTGGAGTTCCTAGAGATGTAATCTCTTATGGAGGCATGCATTTTGTTGAGAAGCAATTCAATAACCTTCTATCTAAATATGGAGTCACTCATAAAATCTCTACACCCTACCATCCTCAAACTTTCGGGTAAGTAGAGGTCTCCAAATGGTAGGTTAAAAGTATTCTAGAAAAGCAGTGTCTAGCTCAAGGAAGAATTGGGCATTGAAGATAGACAATGCATTATGGGCATACCGGACAACTTATAAAACCATCATAGGTACAACTCCATTCAAGCTGATATATCATAAGTCTTGTCATCTTTCGCTGGAGCTAGAATACCATGCTCTTTGGGCTATCAAGTTCTTAAATTTTGACATGAAGAAGGCTGATGAAAAGCGTCTATTGTAGCTGCAAGAACTAGAAGAACTCCGACTAGATGCATATGAAAATGCAAGGCTCTACAAAGAAAGAACTAAGGTTTGGCACGACAAAAGAATCCAGAGAAAAGACTTCAAAGAAGGAGACAAAGTGTTGCTTTTCAACTCAAGACTCAAGCTATTCCCTGGAAAACTAAAGTCAAAGTGGTCTGACCCTTTTTTTGTATTGAAGATTTTTCCATATGGAGCTGTTGAGTTACAAGGCAAGGATGGAGCTTTCAAAGTAAATGGGCAACGTTGCAAGCTATACACCTCAGGAGATGAGGTTCACAAGGGAGGCTCTTGCTCCCTTCAAGATGCATGATGGACAAGTTGAAGAGTCTCACTCCAGACTCTAAATAGAGGACCTTGTGGGAGTTGAACCCACATTAGGATAGATTTCTTTTCAAGTTATGGAGTCAAGAACACTCTTTAGTTTCATAAATAAGCTTGTCATGGATGAATGTAATAATGTAGACAATTCTATTACCATATCTGTTATCAGTTATGTGCTGATGAGAAGCTATTTTCTGTAGAAACTACATAAGACATGGTGTGTCTTTATTTAACACAGTGTGCAATTACTTCCAGAATTACAATAGCCGAGCTATATCTCCGGGTACATGATGTGTCAGAAAAACACACATCGTGTCACGGTCCAACAGATACAAAGCACTACTCGATTTGGAAAGACACACGACGTGTCCTAATATAGACACGACATGTACCACAATAGCGAAGGGAAGAATAAGTAATCTGGAAAAAGAACACGACGTGTTTTTATTTGAACACGCCATGTCTTTATCAGTGAAAATGGGTATTTTGAATTTTTGAATTGATACATGACGTGTACTTTCTGAAACACAACATGTCTTTTGTCACAAAAAGGGGATTCTAACGAGACACATGATGTGTCTTTATTTGAACACGCCGTGTATTTTGTCAAAAATGTGGGTTCTTAACCTAGCACACAGTCGCCCCTATCACTCACGCCTTCATTCAAGCCGTGTAAGATCTGAGCAGCTATCATGTGCCCTATACTTTTGCTCTCTTGCTCCCTTGCTACCGTGTGCCCTAGCACACCTAGCCGCCGCTGTGTCCATCGGGCGTGTCTTCCTTAAGCTCTAGCTGCCGCCTCTGTGTTCTTCTCCCTCCGTCCTCCCTTATTCATGACATATCTTCTTTGAGTTCAAGAGGATCCTTTTAAAATGCGGTCGTGTGCCCTAGCACAACTTGCGGCCTCCATCATCTTCTTCAAGTCCACATCATTGCTCACCGGATCGACACCATCGTCTACTTCTAGCTCACGCCGCTGCTTCCAATACCAATGTGAGCAAAGGCCTCACCGTCCTCCTCTGCAAGCACCAACATTGATGCTAAGAAGAAGTGCCATAGATATCCTCAACCACGCAAGGTCAGATACCAAGTGCCGCCGTCGATTTCCTCCATCTTCTTCCCCAAAACAGCAGTCGTTCACACCTACAGATTGCAGAACTACTCTAGACACACGATGTGTACATTTCTGCACACACTGTGTGCATCACTACTTCAGTCAAAGTTCTGCCTCAGCCACATGCCGTGTTCATCCCAACACATGACATGTCTCAGTCAGTCAGCAACATAATGGCACCAGTTAAGCAAACCTCCAACCGCAAAGATGGTGCCAACTCCTCCCAAGCATCAACGTATATCTCAACTACTCAGTTTCAGGTCCCCCCTAAAGAAGACACGATGTATCAATTCCTTATTGCAAGGAGGGTACTTCCATCTTGGTTGCTTTTCCAGAGGACACTGATGACTCTAGGCTTTAAGGATGAAGTTCTCATGCACTTGCAAGATTTGGGGTTAAGCTACATCTGCCTTACGGTATCAAATACTTACCCCCGCCTAGTGTATGAATTTCTGATGACGCTCACCACTAAGAAAGACCCACAGAAGAAGCTAGAGCCCTTTGATATTATTTGTTTTTGGCTTTTGGGACATGTTTTTAAGCTCACATTTAGGTGTTTCTGTGAGTTGCTGGAGTGCCATTATGACGGGGAGATTAGTTACTCGCCTATTTTTCACAGCGACGAGTTTTGGTTTGAGATTTCAGATGAGGAAAACCATGAATCCAAGCAATCTAGAGCATCTACTATCCACAACCCTACCTTTTGGTACATTCACCGCCTTCTTAGTATCAGAGTGTTTTCCAAGAAGGAAACCCAAGGGGTTGTTGGGAAGAAAGATCTTTTCTTTCTATGGGGAGTGATGTTTGAGCATCTGATTAATGTTGCTTTCTATATTCTTGCACATTTCTTGGACATTAAAAAGGTGAAGAAGAGGGACGTTGACGACAACATGTGTGAAGGTTTAATTACTCTGATAGCATAGAAGTTTGACTTTGATTTGATAGGGCTTGAGGCTACACCAGGTAGAAACCTAGTAGATATTCAATACCTTCTCTTTGCAGGGTTGATCACAAGAATTCCCAACAACAACGCCAAGTTTTGGCAATTCTTCAATGATGATTAGTACATCAACATTCCAGATCATGAGCGAATGACATTAGAGAACAAAGACAACTAGAAAGTCATACTGAACACTGGCGAGGAAGTAGAGGCAGCTAGAACTGTCAATGATGCTGAGGTGCCCCCTTCTGCTCCACCACCTCCCTCCAACAACACATAGACAAAGTACTCTTGGGCGATGCCTGATGTCAGGCATCTATATGGATATGTGTAGCAGTGGTTTGATCACATTGATGGCCGCCTGGACCAGCTGGGTACGCAGTATACTGCGATGCACGACATGGTCCATCGCATGGATTCATAGTACATTTCACAGGGCCACTACTCCATCCTACAACCGTATCAGTCGCCGCCACCGCAGCAACCTGAGTCCGTCCCGTAACCCCCGTCGATGGATGTTTTGGAAGATGATCTTGTCAGCCAGTTCTTTCCACATGACCACGGGGGAAATGGCCCCTCTATTTGATTTCATCCATGACATGTATCCGGTTGTTACCTCCATGAGTTCGATTGATGCAGTGAGGACACTACAGATTTCAAGCTTGGGGGGGGGGTGAAACCGGCCCGTAATGTAGTTTCTTTTGTTTTCATTTGCTTTTGTTAGTCATGTCAATCTTTTATTTCATCTTATTTTATTTTTTGTATTTCCCTTCATGGCAAATTTAATATGAAATGAGGCTATTGTGATAGAATGAACTCTTGTACCTTGTATGCTTGAGCCATCTCATCCCTTATATTTCTTTTGGCCATATGAAAGAATTAGTAAAGAACATGCATGAATCAAATGGAAAATGAAATTCCTCTTATACACGATCTTGATTTGTAATTGTAGCCTAAACTCTCAACTTTCACATCTTTGATTGCGAAATATATGTAATGGTCTAAAATTTTAGCGAACGAACCAACTCTACAATACTATTTAGAATACAGGATACTCTTGACAAACCCTTAGTGCATATACAATCGATTTTTCAATGAAATATTTGCAAAATAAAGAATGTAATCTTGTTAACTTAACTTTCTAGTTGATTCTCTTATGTTGTGCAAAAATCTCTTTTATCCTTTTCTCTCTTAAACTAATAAAAGATGGCTTACAACCCACATATCATGCTAGCCTAGTCTGAGTCCGATCCGACAATGATGGTTAGGTGATATGAAATCAAAAGAGGGTAAAAATAACATCCCAATCAGCACTCCATGTGCGTGTAAGTCTAAATTAGCAGCTGAGTGCGGGAATCCAAAAAAAAATCAATTGTTATATATTTTTGAGAAGAGAGCACAACAGAGATTGTTAAAGTTAGCTAAGATTTCATCATTTACATCCATAATAGCTAAAAATTTTGTATTGTACATCCACTAGTTGTTAGGCTTGATTATCCAAATCCTGTTTAGTGTTGTTTAGTTGATTGTTCCACTTAATTTGTGATCACCATTGCTGAACTAAAACTTCTCTATCTTGGATGTTTAAATTGAGATGATGGCTATAAAAATAAACCTAATATACATAGTTGAGTTTATTGCATATCTTCATTTCATTTAATCCATGCATGAGCTTGAATATTCCTTCATTTATGTGGCCGTGCTCTTTTTGCTTGAGGACAAGCAATGGTTCAAGCTTAGGGGGATTTGTTGTGCACTTTTCACATCAACTTTTCACATAATTTCATACACAAATTCAGTTCATTTTGTTCTCATTTAGCCTCTATTCATATTATTCTCACCACCTTTTTGTTATTTTGCTTATCACATGATGTGTATTGCAGATATACTTCAAAAGATCAAATTAGAGATAGTCCAACTCAAATTCATCATCATTGTGACTTCTCCACGCCTTGCAAACGTTTAGAGTTGTAATTCTATTAAAACAGCAAAGCACACGATGTGTCTTATTTAAGACACGATGTGTGCAATTCTAGTTGGCCTAATACTTCAGACGCAGGGGAAAAGTACATAGTGTATCCCCCATAGACACGATGTGTACTTGGGAATTCAAAACCGAGTCTTGTCTTTCTGGTAACGTACACAACGTGTATTAATCCAAACAGGCCGTGTGCTTTACACTCAAAACAACTGCCAGGGATAGGACACGATGTGTCCAAAGGAAGACACGTCATGTCCCTGTCAGTTTTAACTATTTTAAAATAGGACTCCTCTCGTTTTTAAAGATGAAACCACTCAATGGAGCAGTTATCTTTGGTCATAATTCGAAAATCTTTCATCCAACAGCAAGGATAGAGTAAAGGAGGGAAATTTTGGGGTGGAAGAAGGTAGTTTCTTGCCAAAGAATCCTCATTTTTCTTCTCTTCTTCTCCATTTTCTTCTCCAGAGGTGCAACAGAGCTTCTTCACTCCACAAAGCTTCTTAGGAGGGAAGTTTGTCCGGTTTGGAGTAGCTGTAGGAGTGGAATTTTGTCCCCAAGCTAGAATATACTCTTCTTGGGTTACACCTTCAATTCTCTTTGCTTTTCCTTCTCTAAACCATGTTGAACTCTGAAATTTCTGCATATTTTCTGCTATACTTCATTGTGGACGAGTAACTTCCTTTTCTTACAGATGGGAGAGTAGCTCCCATGTCATATCATGTATGGAATATGATAATTTTATACTAAATACTAAGTTGCTTATTTTTCCACCTTGTGAGTACTTATTTCTTTCTTCCTGCATGTATGGCTGACCACCTTATGCGTATGTTTTATGTTTTTTTGTTTGATCTGAGAAGATAGGTAGGAGAGTAAGGATGTATTCTCTTGGAAACTCCTTTACCATGAGAGTGGAAATTATGAATTTGAGGAGTAGGTTTATGATCCAAAATGAAATTCATACATGAGAATGTTGAATTGAGTTAGGATCATTGTACTTGCATTGAGAGGTGAAGTACAACATACAACTCTCCTTTAAAATATATGCTTAGTATGTTTAAATTTTTTAAAATATATGCTTAGTATGTTTAAATTTCGTGCTCCTGTTTTATGCCATGATATGTTGGTAAAATCCTAAGTCCAAGATACTTTCATATATAAAATCTAACATCTTTTAGTAATCCTTTTACTATTTTATTTAATTCTGAAATTTTAGCTTAACCAACCAAATCACACCTTTAAAACAGTCTAGATTGTTGAACCTTAGCACTATTGCGTTTAATTGATTGCTAAAGCTCCCTGTGTTCGATCTCGACTACGACTACTTCTATATACTTGTGGGAATTGGTTAGTTGTATAAAAGATCTTTTTTAAGATTAAAACTCGTTAGTTTAATAAACCAATAAGAGGAAATCTTTACTGATAAGACTGAGGTTACAGTTTCTGTACTTGTTCTCCGAGGGGCATTTGCAGAAGTGGAGAATGTCAAGATGCGGCCATGCAAACAGAAGTTTGCGCTTCTTATGTATAAAGGATGATCATTTAGCCATTCTTTATACAATACATTTTAATAAAGAAAAAGAAGTATACATATGCGAACCTATTCTCCTTGGAACAATTCTCATAATAAGGAGAGTTCAAGACGTGAGTTAAATAAAACTTATCACTGTCTTAGAAAACATGAACCACGTGTTCCAATTTCGTATTATATTGTACCATTTTGGCAAAGATGACTATGTTGCTCTGTCTATATGTTTCTATGCTGATAATTCTTCTGTATTTGGATGTAGATCACGTGATCTTGCTAATGAAAATACTGCACTTGTCAGATATGTCTGCATCAAATAAAGGTATGAAAGATTTTCTTCTGATTTAATGCAAACGATGAAGAGCCATGTTAATTGCAAATCTATGTGAATTTTGATCCTACTGCAAACAAGATTTTTATGTTATCATCGTTGAAAATATGCTGCAGAATAATATATAGCCAGAATATTGTTGACATTAAAAGAACGAAATGATTTTATTAGTGTACATTATACAAAGAGAATGATTTTTGTTAGTACACACACGAGCGATTTGACAAATAGTGGTGTTTTCTGTTGTATTTCAAACCAACATACACAATTTTCGTCCCATACTCCTTGTCTTGGAGACTTACCTCTCCCTATATATGTATTTTTATCCATAGAATGATTGAGGAGAAAAAAGAGACATGTGCTATGCATGCGCATGGTGAGGCTTACTAAGGGCCTTTGAGCCGACCTGGTTTGAAAACCTTTTAATCGGGCGTTTCGGCACACGTCGCATCCCACGCGTGGGGGGGTGCAAATCCGGCCTCCCGGAGCCCCTTTGCGTGACCCGACTTGATTTTGCCCTTCGGTTCACTGAACCAATTTTACACGTGTCGCATCTTTTACGATGTAGAACCTGTTCATTTAGGCCGTTCCAATCCGTAGTCTGGTTTGCAATCGCAACACAACCTTTCAAACACCTTTCTTATTATTTAACAAAGTCTCTGCCGTCGTTCGAAATAGACGAAGAACTCTCCTGTTTTCCTTTCTTCTCTTTTCCACCGGTTGTCAGTCACTGGAAGAACGGTCAATTCCTTTCGCTCGTCATCGTGATTGTGTATGCACACTTCACGTCGACAATCACGGTTGGATCCTAGGAGAGTAGCCACTATCAGAGACTACTGCACTAATGTTCTCCGTCAAGTAGCACGAAAATATTCGTAAGGACAGTCATGCATCCCTCAACGTAACTCTTGTATAATCTTTTATGTTTATTGTTTGAATTACAGTTTGTACTCCTACAAATAACAATCTTAAGAGTATTTCATTTTCTGATAGGTACTAACATGGAAGGTTTTGAAATCTCCTTTATGCCTGTAACACCGTGAAATAATAACAATCAAATTGTCATGTTTATATTATTTTGCAAACATCACTTCCTGATGTTACGAAAATTGAACAGTTTAATTGACAATATTGTAGGCGTTGGCAAGAAAAAATTATGAATTTTTTAGAAGTTTCTAATGTATCGTTTGCTTTGACTGAACCCAAACCTGAGAATGATTTTGTTGATTGGGAAAAAGTAAATCATAAATGTCGACATGTTATTCTAAGTACATTATGTAACCACTGTTTGATGCATACTTTCCAATTAAAATTACATCTAAAATTTGAAAAAGTCTAAATAAATAATACATTCTGGAAGAAGCTTCTACCCAAAAATTTACTATTGTAAATTTTCTAAATTTCTGTATGACTGAAGATAAAGAAATAACTAATCTTACTAGTCGACTTGAAAAATGAAAAAAATGATCTTCTAGAGTCTTTCATTGTGGGGTCGTTAATAGAAAACTGGCTGGTTCTTGGAAGCATTATAAGAAAAACTTAAAGCATAAAAGAAAGACTACGCTGTTGGTTGATGTAACAATATACATGCGAGTTGAAGATCAAAATTGTACTAGAGAAAAATCTAATTTGAATAAAGATTTATCATGTTCTGCAATCTTCGTTAACATGAAGTTAAAAATAATTCTTCTGATCAGTCTAAAAATAATTGTAAAAATAAGAAAGGGAAAGGAAATAAAATAAAAATAAAGACAATAAGAAAAAGAATTTTTTTGTTATATTTGTGGCAAACCTGGTCATACTTCTCCTAAATACAGACACATGAAGAAGAAAGCAATTCATGATTCTAAGAAAACACACACCAACCAACCTTGTCACTGAGGACATGTTTATGACATTCATCAGCCTGGTCAGCATGTGATCATTCCAGCAGCATGATTGGATCATCGACTCCGGGGCTAGTCGCCACATTAGTGGAAACAAAGATACCTTCGTGATATACTCAGAAGTAGGACAGGTTGAGCATCAGGTTGTCATGGGAAACTCCAGTCATCCTTTTGTAATTAGAAAGGAAAATATCATGATCAAGATGACTTCTGGGAAAATTCTACTGATCAAAGATGTGTTGTATGTTCCTGGCATTAGGATTAATTTGATTTCTATCTCTGAACTTGTTAAGTTTGGGGTCAAGGCGTCCTTCGAATCAAACAAGGTCATTCTATCTAAGTTTGGGGACTACCTTTGTATGAGGTACTGTTGAAATAGTCTCTTTCTTTTGAATGTACCAAACTCTAATGCTAATGAAATTTCTTCTTCTTCTTCTTCTTCTTATATCATTGACTCTTTTGATATGTGGCACAATAGACTTGGACATATTAATTTTAATTATGTACAACACATGAAATTTTTAGGTTTTATAAAAGATATACATGGCGTTGTTGATTTAAAAAATAAGTGTCAAGTATGTGCTAAAAATAAATCTATAAAGAAATAATGTCCTCAAATTTCACACAAAAATTCCGAATTACTAGATTTAGTACACACTGCTCTTTGAGATTTAAAAGGAAATCTATCTAGAGGAGGGAAATGTTTCTATATTATTTGTATAGATGATTTTTCATGATATACAAAACTATATTTACTACATTCAAAGGATGAAGCTTTTGAAATATTTGTTAAATGTAAACAGAAGTACATAATCAACTCAATAACAAAATAAAATGTATTCGCTCAGATAGGGGTGGTGAATATGATTGTTCTCCTTTTTTTTATTTTTGTGTTAACCTTGGTATTATACATGAATACACACCTCCATATCCACTTCAATCAAATGGGATTGCACAACGTAAAAATAGAACTCTAAAGGAGATGATGAATTCTATTTTAATCAATTCAGGAGCACCCAACAACTTGTGGGGGGAAGCAATTTTGTCATGTTGTTTCCTTCAAAATCACATCCCTAGTAGGAAGACAAATAAGACACCTTATGAATTATGAAAAGGGTATCCTCCTAATTTGAAATATATCAAAGTGTGGGGTTGTTTAGCTAAAGTATTATTAATTGAGCCTAAGAAACAAAAATTGGGATCTAGAACTCTAGATGGTGTCTTTATAGGTTATGCTCAAAATAGTGTCACATATAGATTCTTGGTTCTTAGAAGTAGCAACAGTATTGTAGAACTTAATACTATATTGAATCTAAAAATGCTGAATTTTTTCCATCATATCTTTCCTATGAAAACTCCATTAGAAAAGTTATCTAATCCTTCAAATGAAATTTTAGAAATTATCCCAAATTCATCCTATTCTAATGATGTTTTAGAGCCTGATGATATAAAACCTAGAAGATCCAGTAGGATGAGGAACGAAAATAATCTAAGTGACGATTTCTATTCTTTTATTGTGGATAATGACCCTCAATCCATTAGGATGCTATTAATTCAACTGATTCCTCCTTATGGAAGGAAACAATTATTAGGGAGATTGAATCTATATTATCTAATCACACAAGGGAATTAGTGGATCTTCCACCAGGCATCAAACCCATAGGATGTAAATGGATATTTAAAAGAAAATTGAAAATAGATGGGACAGTAAATAAATACAAATCTCGATTGGTTGCCAAAGGATATACACCACAAAAGGATATTGACTATTTTGATACTTTTGCTCCTATAACTAGAATCTCTCCAATCAGGATTTTAATTGCTTTGACATCTATTAAGAGATTAATTATACACAAAATGGATGTTAAAACTACTTTCTTGATTGGAGATTTAGCTGAAGAAATTTATATCGATCAACCTAAAGGTTATGTAGTTCCAGGAAAATAACATATTGTATGCAAACTAATCAAATCTCTCTATGGCTTGAAACAAACACCTAAACAATGGCATGAGAAATATGATAAGGTTATTGTATCATAATGATTCCATATAAATGAAGGAGACAAATGTACGTATTCAAAAGTTGATAACTAAGGTTGGGTTATTAAATGTCTTTATGTAGATGACATTTTATTTTTGGTACTAATATTGATATAATAAATAGTACAGAAGGATTCTTGGATTCTAATTTTGATATGAAAGATATGGGTGAAGCATATGTAATTTTGAGAATTAAACTCCTTAAAATTGATGGTTGCATCATGCTATCCCAAGAACATTATGTTGAGAAAATACATAAAAGGTTTTCAATGTTTGATTGTAAGCCAATAAGTACACCTTTTAATTCTAATTGTAATCTTAGGGAAAAAAGTACTAGTATTCAAAAAAGCAAATATGCATAAGTAATAGGAAGTCTAATGTACCTAATGAATTGTACTCATCTGGATCTAGCATATGAAATGGAGAGATTAAGTAGATTTACTCAAAATCCTAACAAGGATCATTGAGATGCTCTACATAGGGTTCTAGTATACCTAAAAGGCACAATTAATCATGGATTGATTTTTTGTGGATCTCCAACTGTTCTAGAAGGATATTGTGATGCCAATTGGATTTCTGATTCAGATGAATCAAAATCTATAAGTGGCTACATCTTCACTATGGATGGAGGTGTTGTGTCTTGGAAATAGTCCAAGCAAATAGGTATAGCTCATTTCACCATGGGATCTGAGTTTATTGCCATTGAAAAGGCTGGAACTGAAGTTGAATGGCCAAGACATGTTCTAATGGATCTGCCCATTTGGGAGAAACCTTCTCCACCAGTGTTAGTACATTGTGATAATCAAGATTCCATAGCAAGAGCTAAAAACAAAGTTTATAATGGGAAGAGTAGACATATTCATCTACGTCACAATATTGTGAGGCATCTTGTATGTGATAGCATAATCTCAAAGGATTATGTAAAGTCAGAATTAAATTTGGTTGATCCTCTGACAAAGACAATAAGTCAAAGACTAGTGGGCAATACATCAAGGAGAATGGGATTATGCCCATACCAGAATTCAAATTGATGGATACCCAACCTTCATGAACTGTGATCCAGGGAAGAAGGTTTAATGGGAAAAACTAAGTCATTGGATGACTCAGTGTGTTGTAATAAATGTATCTCATTCTTATGATGTAAACAACAATGTGCAATGATGAAGTTGAATATATTTCTTAATGAATTTTATAGCCATTAATGATGGTGTATATACTGCAATATATACTTGATGAAAGTCCAACTATATGATGTGGAGTGGGGCCACTCCTGTTGATATTTGGGTAGATCTCTAGAGCATTCATGAATTTTCCCAGTAGGCGCATGGCCTAAAGGTACATCCGTAAGAAAGGTAATTGATTTTATGAATGTCATGTGAGTGATGTACCTCTAATCAGATAAAGGAGGAATTAGTTCAAGAACATAGTTCCACCAATCTTTTACATATTACGTACATCTACTTATTGACTTGAGAGTTATACATTGCCCATATTTTGATAATGACTTAACCATTCCATTCCTATGTATCTAATATGTTTGTTCAAGATTGATTTCACGCTTTAGGTACATGAAAAGGATCAAATTATACAGGCCCTAGCTTGTTCAAGTTCAAGTCAAATGCAATACAAGTGTGCAATTTGGGAAATCACTCCAAATGACCTTAAATGATTTTTGCAATCACTTGTATTGATGATACGACTTGTAACTAAGATGAGAAAAAACTAGGAACGCTTAATCCCAAGGTTTAATCAATTATATGTCAATTTAGAAAATTTGTCAAAGGCTATTCATTGGTCGAGTTGGAAACTCCACCGATCCTATGATGGATTTTCTGAAGATGACCCATCGATCGAGTTGCACACTCACATAACTCGACCAACCGACTCACTGAGCAAACCTGATTTTAGCTCATAGGTCAAGTTTCCCAGAACAAACTCGAATGATAGTTTGAAAATTGGCTTTGTCATTTAGTGGATTGGTCAAGTTACCTTTATTGAAATACGATTGAATGTATTGTATGAAAAACACAAAAAAAGTGATTATAACCTTTAGTGAGGTTTTTTTTGGTGAAAATAGATCTATTGCATCTTGGAAAATGGCTATTTTTTGACCCTAAGTGATCCCACACTCAAGGGAACACCTCCAGCTATAACTAGGACCCCTTGAAGTTCATTCTAAGTTTGCTCATTCATGCTATTCTAAGTCCTCACTATATTTGAGTGTGTTGCAACTCCTTGAGCCCCTTTCTCTCTCTAGTTTACTCTTCATTTTGTGATTATGAGTGAGATAGGTCTGTTGTAAGAGAGCTACTTCCTTGTGCTTGTAAAGCTCTCATCCTTTCCATCTTACCTACCCCTTTCCTCCATGAAGAAAAGGTGAAGCAAGCTACTCCAAGTGAAGGTGGAGTTGTTGTTTCTCTTCTTCAAGGTTGAAGAATAGGTAAAGATCTTCTCCAGGGGAAGGAGAAGGCAAAGAATGAAGATCCAAGAAGAGTGGTAAAGTCCTTGAGGGCAGAAGACTTGTGCAAGAGTGGGTAAGACGTTAGAGAAGGCTAAAGACTCTTAGCAAAGTGGGTAAGTCCTTGGTAAGGTGGAAGACTCTTGGTGCTTGGATGGTTATGTCCTTTGGTGGTCTTGTATTGTAACTCTTATTAATGAATATATAGAGAAAAGCACTTGCAAAGTCCTAGAGGTTGAACTCTCTAGGTAGTGGACTAACTATCTCCTAGTTTGGAGAGTTGAACCACTCTACATGACATTTCTATCAATGTTTCTCATCCTTGTTATGCTTGTTAGTTAGGACTTTAAATTGCAGTTAAGCTATTGGTTTTAATTTTATATAATTTGAAGGTCTAATCTATCTTGTGAGAATTTTTGAAGCTCTATTCACCCCCCTCTAGAGCCCTAAATCCAAAAAGTGGCATCAAAACCAAGGATCTTCTCCAACAATCTCCCACAAGACGAGAAGATGGTGACAACCTACTTAGTTCTCTCAACCAAGAGGGAGGCTTCTCAATGTGCCCTCTAGTCTTTGAGTGCCAACTTCCTCTATTAGAAGAGGTGTATGCAATTCTACATTCAAGGAATGAACTTTGACATGTGGAAGGTGGTGATAACACCTTACAAGGAGCCAACCGGAGATATTGCAACATGGAGTGAAGTTGCACTCAAAGAAGCCCAACTCAATGCCAAATCCATAAGCATCCTCTATGCAGCCCTTACCCCAATGGAGTTCAACTAGATTTCATCTTGGGACACCGCCTATGAGATTTGGGACAAATTTTTCATTACCTATGAAGGCACAAAACAAGTCAAGGAGGCCAAGATCTACATGTTGAACAACCTTCTAGAGAACTTCAAGATGGGCAAGAAGGGATTGTGGAGATATACTCAAGACTCAATGCCATCCTCAATGGGATGCCTGCATTGGGCAACACTTTGGATAGAGGTGTGATCAACTCCAAGATCTTGAGGACTCTACCAAAGAGATGGGAGTCAAAGGTCACTTCCATTGAAGAAGTGAGGAGCCTTGGTCACTTCCCAATCGAAGAGCTCATTGGCAACCTCCAAGCCCATGAGACTAGGCTTGACAAACAAGACGAAGAAGCCAAGTAAGAAGAGAAGGAAGCCAAGAAGATCAAAGATAGTGCTTTCAAAGCACAAGTGGAGGCGGTCATCCTTCAACAACAACTTGCTTGTCAGACTTCTCCCTCCTCCTCTAGTGAATATGATGGCCCAAGTGAGCATGAAGCCAACTACATCAAGGGCAAACACTTCAAGGGAAAGAAAGCTTCCTCCTCCTCTACTACTAGATGCTACAAGTGTGGACAAAAGGGGCACTACAAGAGTGAATGTCCCAAGTCAAGAAAGTCACACCACAAGGGAAGTTCAAAGAAGGAAGAGGAGTATAAGAAGGAGAGAAAGTACAAGAGGAAGGACAAGAAGGATAAGAGATACAAGAATGTAGCCCATGCAGCTTGGAAAGCTTCATCTTCAAGCAGCTCAAGCTCTGAAGAAGATGGAGAGTGCCACCTTGCACTCATGGCCTCTACGAGTGAAGAAATTGGTGAGGTAAGCGAGGTAAGTGAGGTAAGCTTGCATGAATTATCTAAGGAAGATATTATTGACATGCTTATTTCTACCCGTTCATCTTTTGCTAAATGTAAATCTAAAAGAAAATGGTTAGGAAAAATAATTGATGATTTATATTCTAAACTTGAAATTCTTGAGCATAATGAGAAAACTCATCTTGAGAGAATTGATAACTTGTAAGGGCAATATCTTGAGCTCCAATACAATGGAGTTGAAGTTGAGAATGGTATCTACCTTAAGAGAATTGAAAATATTAAGGAAGAAAACCAAATTGCCTAAAAGAGCTTGAAATGATTAAAACTAAAAATGTTGAATTTAATCTTCTTATTGATACTCGTAGGGATGAAAGAGATGTCTATCTTAAAGAAATCCAAATGCTTAAATATGAAAATGCTAGGCTTCTTGGTCAAGTTAATTATTTATCTTCTATACCTATATTGCCTAGTCATAATGTTGCTTCCATTTCCCTTGAGAAGGATTCATATCTAACTAAAGCCCTCTATCTTGAGGCCAATCTTGTTCATGCTAGGGATGACATAGCTAGCTTATCTTCTACTATTATTTCTTTAAATGATGATAACCATAGATTAAGAGCATCCTTACAGAAATTCCTCAAAGGGAAGAACTCCATAAATGAAATCCTTGACAACTCTACCAAACAAAGTGGTACTAATAGTTTGGGATTTGTAGGGGGAGCACCAAAGGGTAAGAGAAAAAACAAAGTTTAGAAAAATGACAAGGATACCTCTTTCTTTATAGGGGAGTCTTCTAGCACTAATAATCCTATAATTTGTTCTTATTGCAAATGTGATGATCATTACTCTACTTATTGTCCTTACAAGCCTAAGGGGACCAACCCAAAGATGAAATGGGTCCCCAAGTTAACTCTAGATCCCAAAGTTTGAGTTGGGAACCGACATTCTCCTTTCTTGCAGGAAAAAGGAATATGGATTGTTGATAGTGTTTGCACTAAGAATATGACATGTGATATAAACCATTTTAACAACTTCACCAAAAATAAAGGAGGTTCAATCACTTTTGGGGACAATTAGAAAGGTAAAGTCAAAGGTGAGAGTGATGTAGGTGAATTGTTGTGTATCAAGAATGTTCTTTTCATGGATGACCTACATCACAATTTAATTAGTGTTAGTCAATTATGTGACAATGGTTACCTTGTGTTATTTACTTCCTTTGAATGCTTGATTCTAGATTCCCTCACCTACCAAGTTATATATAAGGGAACTAGAAGTGGTAATCTTTATGTTATTGTTCTTGACTCTATTAAGCCTATTGTTGGTAGATGCCTAGTAGTCAACTCGAATGATATTTCTCTTTGGCATCGTCGGCTTGGTCATGTAAATATACATTAGTTGAAGAAGTTGAGCAAAAAGGACTTGGTCAAGGGACTTCCCAAATTGGAATTTGAAAAGGATAAGGAATGCCAACCTTTTACCCAAGGAAAGCAAACTAAGTCCTTTAAATACAAAGGAGTCCTTAGCACCAAGAGAGTTGTTGAGCTTCTTCACATTGATCTATTTGGACCAATAAGAACTCAATCACTTTGTGGATCCAAGTATTGCCTTATTATTGTGAATGATTTCTCTAGATATACTTGGACTTTCTTTCTCATTTCTAAAAGTGATACACTTGATGTTTGCTCGAGCTTTTGTAAAAGAGTTGAGAATGAAGCTTCTTGTCGCATCGTTTCCATCTGTAGTGATCATGGGGGAGAATTTGAAACTGAGCTTTTTGAGGCTTTTTGTCAAGAATCTGGTTATGCACACAACTTCTCTTCACCTCAAACACCTCAACAAAATGGGGTTATAGAGAGGAAGAATAGGTCTTTATAGGATATAGCTAGGATTATGCTTCTAGAGTATGATACTCCAAAGATGTTTTGGGTTGAAGCTGTTAGTACCTCATTTTTTGTGCAAAACTGAGTTATCACTGATCCTTCTTTGAAGAAAACCCCCTATAATCTATGGCGTGATAGGAAGCCTTCTATCGAGTATTTTCATGTTTTCAGATGTCCTTATTTTTTTTGAATATGAAAGATTCTCTAGACAAGTTTGATCGGAAATCTTACAAGGCTTTCTTTCTTGGCTATCACACTACTAGCAAGACTTATAGAGTATTTAATATTGATCGTGCTAAAGTATAAGAATCTATAAATGTTAGGTTTATTGAGACTAACCCCTCTATTCCCAAAGATGTTATACCAAATGATGATGTTGCAAGTGAAGTAATTCCTATTCTAAAAGAGCTCAAGATCACCCAAAAGGGAAAAGAGGTGGTCACTCAAGAAGAAGAGAAAGATGAAGAGAAGAATGATACAACCCCCCAGTTTGCAAAGAATCATCCAAAGGAGCTGATTTTAGGTGATCCATTTGACAAAGTGAAGATGCGGGCTACATTCAACAAAGAACAAGCCAACAACGCCTTCATCTCACAACTTGAGCCAAAGAACATCAAGGAAGCTCTTGCGGATGATGAGTGGATCCTAGCTATGCAAGAAGAATTGGAGTAATTTGAAAAGAACAAAGTTTGGACCCTAGTGCCAAGACCAAGTGATAGAAAGATCATTGACACCAAATGGATCTACTGCAACAAGCTTGATGAAAGTGGCAAAGTGGTAAGGAACAAAGCAAGGTTAGTGGCTCAAGGCTATAATCAACAAGAAGGTATATATTTTGATGAAACATATGCACATGTAGCTAGACTAGAGTGCAATAGTATGTTGCTTGCCTTTTCTAGTTATAAAAAAATTCTTCTGTATCAAATGGATGTTAAAAGTACATTTTTGAATGATACAATAGAGGAGGAAGTGTATATTGCAGAACCTTTGGGCTTTGAATATGATAATTTACCTAACCATGTTTATTTATTGCAAAAAGCTCTCTATGGACTCAAACAAGCACCTAGAGCTTGGTATGAGAAATTAAAGAACTTTTTGTTAGATCATGGGTATATCATGGGAAAAGTGGATTCTACCTTATTTCTAAAGCACACTTCTAACAATTTTTCTTATCATACAAATATATGTTGATGATATCATTTTTGGTAGAACTAACCTTGATCTTTGCAAATAATTTAGTGATCTTATGTAGAGTGAATTCGAGATGAGTATGATTGGTGAACTCATGTTCTTCCTCGGCTTTCAAATCAAGCAAATAAAAGATGGGAACTTCATCAACCAAGGCAAGTATACAAGTGAACTACTCAAATGGTTTGGGATGGAGAATACCAAGCCGATGGACACACCCATGTCAAATACTGCCAAACTTGACAAAGATGAAGAAGGTGAGAAGGTAGATGAGAAGCTCTATAGAGGTATGATTGGAAGTTTACTTAACTTAACTACCTCTAGACCTGATATAATGTTTAGTGTTGTCTTGTGTGCTCTATTTCAATCAAATCCTAAGAAATCACATCTTATAGTAGGTAAGAGAATTTTAAGGTACTTAGCCAAGACCCAAAATTTTGGACTATGGTATCCCAAGTCAAGGGACTTTACTTTTACTTCTTATAGTGATGCAAATTATGTAGGGTGCTTGATTAATAGAAAGTGCACAAGTGGTACTTATTTTCTCCTAGGACCATGCTTGGTGTCTTGGTTCTCCAAGAAATGGAGCATAGTAGCATTATTAACCACCGATGATGAATACATTACAGTTGGGAGTTGGGCCCAAGTCCTATGGATGAAGCAAATGCTCTAAGACTGTAACATTCATTTTGATGCTTCTCCTATCTATTGCGATAATAATAGTGCAATTAGCTTGTCATATAATCCTATCTTGCATATTAGATCTAAACATATAGAGATTTGCCATCATTTTCTCCATGATCACATTGCCAAGAAAGATATCTATATCACACATGTGGACACTAAAAATTAGTTGGCGGACGTTTTTACTAAACCTTTATCTAGAGATCAATTTAACTTTATTAGATCAAAACTACTCATATCTGCTTTGAATAAATCTGATATGCCTTCTAGCTAGTTTTCATATATCCTATATATTTCGCCTCTATTTTGATCACCATTGCTTGCTAATTTGCCAAAAATCCAATTTTCATGTTCTTTTTGCCTTATTTTTGGGTATTTTTTGCAAATGCATGTTTTACCACAAAATAGTACCCAATGATGAGTAAAATGTGCCTATGTATGTTCAAAATACATAACAGACTTGAAATTTTTTTTAATTAGCACTATAATGGCTAGAAACTAGGTTTGTTAAGTTTGGGTCATGTTGACCATTGGTTGAGTTGCCAACTTGACCGATCAAAGGTCGAGAGCTTTTTTAAAGAGCCTATCGATCGAGTTTTCAAGTTCACAAAACTCGACCGATGGCTGGGCTGGAGCAAATTTAAGATGGGGTCGGACGATTATTCTCCCTCTCAACTAGAGAAAATTTGACCAATCCGACCTTCAACTCCCCTAAGCTCTCAACCCTAGCCCTAACCTTCCTCTCTCTAGCCCTAGTTCAACCTCGCTTGACCTCCCTTGACCTTCTCCTTGCTAACCTAGGTTAGTGGATGAGTTTTAGTGGTGAGTCTTTAGATTTTTCTCTCTCCTTCCTCTCCTTTTCATCTCTATGTCATCCAATAGGAGTAAGTGGGCCGCCCCAAATAATACACATTCATCTTCGTCAAACTTCCACTTGATTCCTTTTGATGGAACCCTCTTTGTCTCAAATGAGGATGTAAATAGGTGCAAGGAGATCCTTCCTAGGAACCCTTTTCCATTTTGTGCCCTATTTGAGCCTAGACCACAAAGACAAGAGGTCATATATCAAGTAGTAGAGTTGATTTATGATCACCATCTCTCTGCCTTGGGTGTTGAATATGTGTGCTATAATAATTCCATCACAAGCACAAAAGTGGTTCATTTATTTTACACTAATTTGCATTGGAATTATGACGACCTTGTACCCCCGCCTGATACTCAAGTAGTCCTCACATTCATGATAGCCGGGAAGAGATTTCAAGACTCTGAGGATACCCTAAACATCTTCTTTTCAGGTACTGAAGTGACTGACACCTAGCATAAGGACTACCCAGAGTACTTTGACTTAGTTGAGCCTAAGGCCTTCTACAAGAAATATGATCTTACTCTCCTGGATATTCATAAGTTCTTAAAGAAGCATCAATTCCCACATAGGAAGAAGTGCACCCTTCCCTCATCTACCTTGGACCTCAAGAGACACATCCTCGCCCTTGTTTTTAACTGCAATATCCACCCAAATAAAAATCAAACTGAGATTGTAGAAAACACGACGATGATCATATATTGTCTCTTGAAGAACATCAGAGTCAAGTGGTAAAGATATGATCTCCATCATATGACCTACTTTGATTCAGGAAAGAGCACACATGGAACCCACCCACCCTACCCAACCCTGATCTGTGGTCTGTTCCAACTTTCCATTGGAAAATATCTTTTCCATGACCTTCATTACAAACCTTCCCGGAAAGGAGTTTGTATAAGTGAGACCACTCTTTAGAAGTCTGTGACTATACTATCCTCCACCGCACCTGGTGCCTCTACCTCTACCTCTACTCGAGAAACTCCACCACCTCATCCTACCCGACCTACCCGTGCCTCATTCCATGTGTCAAATGAAACCCTTATGGGCTACATGCTGCAACAATAGGCATACAACCTTCGGGTTTAGGAGCACCTGCATCAAGACCTATGTTCCATCATGTCCAACATGAACATGTCCTGTGCATATCCCTACCCTGCCTACCAGCCTTTCCCAGGAGGTGACTATGAATCCTATGCATATGATCACTTTTACCCTACCCCTCCACCTGAATCTTCCACTACTACACCCTTTTTTGTTGGAGGATCTACCCCTAGTGTGCTACCTATGTCTGCTGGCCCCTTGGCGACTCTACTTTCCAGTATCGGTAGTTCTACTCCTTCTTCTCAACAAGACAATGAGCGTTATGCTCTTGGTATGTCTTGGGATGAGCATAATGCACGTTGGCCTGGTTGAGGTTTTGGTTCTCTTGCTGATGAGGAGATGCCAGACCAAGATGATGAGGAGGCTGCTGCTGCTGACAAGGAGGCTGATGAGGATGATGGTGATGCTTCTGGTGATGGTTCTGATGGCTTTGCTGGTGATTTTGGTGATGAAGGTGTTGCTGCTGCACCTTCAATGCTGCACCTTCAGACGAAGATGATGACTATGAGCCTAGTGCTGCTGATGATATGGATGATGTAGATATAGATGACCTAGATGTGTAGTTGTTCTAGTTTCTAGTCTAGTTGCTGATCATATATATCTCTCTAGACTATTTTGTATTAGAAACATCTAGGCACATGTTCCGAGCTGTACTATTTTATCATCTAGCTTTCATCAATTTTGCTTGTAGCTGTTTTCTAAGAACTTGCTTTCTAGATTGTAATCTTCATTTTATGCACACTTACTCTTTGATTTACTATATCTCATGAGTTGTTGCCATATTTTACCATATTTTGATTATGACTTAGACTGTTTGTTTTTCTTGTCTCTGTTTGGTGTATATTTTGTGATTGCATGTTATGGATGTATGCTTGGTTTTTCTTGGAGAATACCTATCTCTATGCTCTTCTAAACCCCCTTTCTTTTTGATAAAGTCAAAAGAGGGAGAGAAATTCCAATGTTTTGAAGCTCAACCATATTTCTTTTATTGTCTATGTGATCCTTTTCTTATTCATTATATGCTTTATCTTGTGACTTGCTAAAGGACCATCTAGTATATATGTGTTATATTGCTTTGTGTAGATAGATTAATTGTGCATGTTAAAGTAAGCATAGATTGAGGGGGAGCAATTCACATTGTTCAAATCTTGAATCCCCTTGCAATTCAGAAGACAAAGGTATAACTTCAATATCCTTTTCAATATGATTCAAGAATGGTTTATCATTGTCAAGAAGGGGGAGAATATTGACATGAAAGTTATACATTGCCCATATTTTGATAATGACTCAGCCATTCCATTCCTATGTATATAATATGTTTGTTCAAGATTAATTTTAAGCTTTAGATACATGAAAAGGATCAAATTATACAAGCCCTAGCTTGTTCAAGTTCAAGTCAAATGCAATGCAAGTGTGTAATTTGGGAAATCACTCCAAACGACCTTAGATGATTTTTTTAATCACTTGTATTGATGATACGACTTGTAACTAAGATGATATAAAATCAGGGACACTTAATTCTAAGGTTTAATCACTTATATGTCAATTTAGAAAATTTGTCACATGATGTCCAACTCGACCGATCCTATTATGGATTTTCTAAATATGACCCATCTATCGAGTTGCACACTCACAAAACTCGACAGACCGATCAAATCACGTAGAAAACCTGATTTTAGCTCATCAGTCGAGTTTTCCAGAACAAACTCGACCGATAGTTTGAAAATTGGCTTTGTCATTTAGTGGATGGATCGAGTTACCTTTATTGAAACACGATCGAATGTACTGTATGGAAAATGTAGAAAAAGTGATTATAACCGTTGGTGAGTTGTGTTGGGAAAAAATGGATCCGTTGCATCTTGGAAAATGGCTATTTTTTGACCCTAAGTGGTCCCACACTCAAGGGAACACCCCCAGCTATAAATACGACCCCTTGGAGTTCATTCCATGTTTGCTCATTCATTCTATTCTAAGTCCTTGCTATAGTTGAATGTGTTTCAACTCCTTGAGCCCCTTTGTCTCTCTAGTTTACACTTCATTTCATTATTATGAGTGAGATAGGCCTATTGTAAGAGAGATACTTCCTTGTACTTGTAAATCTCTCATCCTTTCCATCTTCCCTACCCCTTTCATCCATGAAGAAAAGGTGAAGCAAGCCACTCTGAGTGAAGGTGGACCTGTTGCTACTCTTCTTCAAGGTTGAAGAAGAGGTAAAGATCTTATCCAGGTGAAGGAGAAGGAAAAGGCTGAAGATCCAAGAAGAGTGGAAAAGTCCTTGAACGTGGAAGACTTGTACAAGAGTGGGTAATACCTTGGAGAAGGCCGAAGACTCTTGGCAAAGTGGGTAAGTCCTTGGTAAGGCTTAAGACACTTGGTTCTTGGATGGGTAAGTCTTTTGGTGGTCTTGTATAATAACTCTTATTGGTGGATATATAGAGAAAAGCACTTACAAAGTCCTAGAGACTGACCTCTCTAGGTAGTGGACTGACTCTCTCCTAGTTTGGAGAGTAGAACCACTCTAATGACCTTGTCAAGTGCTTGCTATTAATTCATCTCATCCTTGCTATGCTTGTTAGTTAGGACTTCAAATTGCGCTTAAGCTATTAGTTTTAAGATGATATAATTTGAAGACCTAATCTATCTTGTGAGAATTTTTGAAGCTCTATTCACCCCCCTCTAGATCCCTAGATCCAATTCACTGCTATAGAAATGACTTATAACGTCACTTTTAAAGGTGTCAATTGTAATAATACACCGACACCTAAACAATAAAACGACATCAATCTGTGAAGGGCGACCAGACACGGGTATCACTTTTATTCGGTGTCGGTTACTTAATGACACACCGATGCCGAAAATTAACCGCCAAATCCAAAATTTCCAGTGAAAAAAATTACCTCCAAAAATTTAACATATGGCGTCGGTCATTACCTAAAAAACTGACGATGAAAGGTTATTCGTGAAACATAAATTGGGCACATTTTGATCGTTGGTTTTACATCAATGACCGACACTTATGGATTTTCCCGCAGTCTTCGCGGGAAATTTTTCACACCCTTTGAGCATCGGATTTTCAAAACAACCGACGATTATGGTTATCAATCGAGAAACCAATTTTTTAATCGGCGTATGTAGATAAACATCAATTTTTTTCTCATTAAAACCGACGATTATCATTTGGAACAGGTGTCGGTTTGTGTTGCTAACCGACACTGTTAGTTTTATGTGTCAGTTTGTTGAATAACTGACACCGAATGTTAACTTAATATCGTGTGAGCGAGCCCGACTCTTCCCCTTTCTCTCTGTGATTGCAATCGGCTATTAGGGTCTGGAGATTCCAGCATTCTCCTTGCTCGCCACCGCCAATCTCCTTGCTTGCCGACGCCATTCTACTACTACTGCCATCGTCGCCGTTCGTGGAGCTCGCCGTCTCCGTGGAGCTTGCCGCCGCCGTGAAGCGCCGCCGTGGAGCTTGCTGTTTGTGGAGCTCACCGCCGTTCGTGGAGCTCACCGCCGTTCGTGGAGCTCACCGTCTCCGTGGAGCTCGCCGTTCGTGGAGCTGCCACTGTCATTGGTCCTCTCCTCCATCCAGTCCTCCTCTCGCCGGTGCTAGTAGTCCTACTGCCGGAGCCAAAGCCAGTGCCAGTAGCCACCGTGCTAGCAGTCCTACTGCCAAAGCCAAAGCCAGTGCTAGTAGCCAGTGCCAACAACAGTAGCCGGAACCAGAGCTTGCCATTATCGTTGCCACTGCCACTGCTAGAGGTAAAGCCTCCAATTGACTAGGCTTGCCATAATGTGTGTTGTTAATGTGTGTTGACCTTGGCTTAACCTATTTTTTAAACAAGTAGATGTCAATGATAATTTAGTTAACCAATCCCTATGATTGATCCTAATTTAGTTCAGTATTTTTTTGTATTCATACTCGATCGTGCTAAAATTTGTAGTGTGCATTTCCAGTTTTAGGTTTGACTTTTTTTATGTTACAACTTTATTGTGTGGGGCATGACATTTTCAGTACATCCAATGCAATTAGTTCAGGGAAGACCACAATTTGTATGCCTACTTTAGGTTTAGCCAAACAATTTGTATGCCTACTTTAGGTTTAGCCAATACAACTAAACATGTCTCTCTTTCATGTGCCAAGCAAGCTGCATGATAGGCTTTGCAGTCATTGATATGTGCAGTCATTGATACTTTCTGGATGTATATGTTCTAAAGGTTTGTAGAAAGTGAGCTTGTAGAAGATGAGGTTGTAGGTTTGGAAACCATGTTGGTGGTTTTGAGGTTTACGAATTCTCCTTTGATACTAGCGGATAGGACCCAGGCTCCTGTTCATTTTCTAATTCACTTCAAAATGATTAGAATGTGCCTGGGTCCTTATTATAAGTATGTTCTTTTATCCTTTTAAAAAGTATTTCAATGGTAATACTTTGTTACTTACACTTATACAAAATAAGCCAGACACCATTAACCTCTTTGATATTCTAAAATATGAGTGTTGATTAAACAAATAGATAATAAGTGTCACCTCATTTTATGAAATACCAAGATACATCAAATTATAGAAAATATTAGTTACTTCCTTGAAATTCTCAAAGAAGGATTAGTGAACATTGGACCGATTGCAAAGATATAGGACATGATCTCCTCTATTAGATTTCTTTTCAAGCTATCATGTCTACCACAATAAAGTTGGTTATGACAGCAATAAAAGGTTAACTGTTGTTATACAACTTTTTCTGAAAATATATAACATCGTTATATGTACTTACATTTTGTTAATACTAATATTATGCAGTCTATGTCCACCCACAACAGTCACTATGAACTGGGCCTCTATGTTAATGTTAACATTCCCTATTGAAGAACAATTGGACATCATCCTAGATGATCGTTCCTTAAACCAATTGGCCATACCCAAACATTGGCGTTTTCTAAAAGGAAGACACTACAGGCCTGGTGAAGTGACCCTAAATTTTGGCAATTATTCACATGTTATCGATGTTGAGTATGATTTGGCGGGAAATCTTGTATCAAAATCCGATTGGCGTGATTGGATTAGAAAGATGCTAGTGGGCCGTAGAGACAGGCTTTTTCTCCAACCAGCTGGCCATAATACCATCAACGTTTGGATAACCAACGTCAACTATGTGACCCCCAATCATCTACGGCGGTATGAGCGCACGGTGAAGGATATCAACTCGAGTTCGGATGAATCTGATTATGAGACCCCAGTCAGTTCAGATTTGTCTAAATACAGTGAGGAGATCCGTGACACAGAACAATCATCAAAAAGGCCACGGTAGGTCCAATTAACAAATATAATTGTCAAGACAAAAAATTTGTGTTTACACTTTTTGTCTAAAAACAATCAATACTCATAGCTGCTTTCTTTTCTGAACTTCAGGAGAAGATCGCCACAATGATAAGTCCTCGAAGTTACTGATGCGGGACCATGTTGGTGTAGTATTTAGTTGTCTATCTATCTAGACTTGTCTGTATTAATAGTTATTTTAATTATGCACATGTTTAGGGGTACACCAACCCCTTTGTTTAGTTACTGTTTAGGGGTACACCCCTGTGTGTGGATGTAAAAAGAGATTAATGAATGGAACTGAAAGTTGCTACATGAATGCTTGGTTATTAATGAATAATCCCTATAAACATGTATTGTTTATTTAATAGAATTGATGATTGGCTTGGTTATTAATAATATATGACAAAAATAAAATGCTTAATTTTAACATATGATTGTCTAGTATTTTTTCAATGATCACTTCCATTACGGTTCAAGAGCTCGCCAGCCTTCTGCCTGCCCGTCCGGCTTCCACGTGCACCCATCCATCTTGTCTCTCTCCCTGCTCCAGAGCAAGACGCCTGACTGGGCTCAAACAGAGGTAAACATCCCCAAAAACCCTCTGTCTCGCCCTCTGATTTGTATTTACTTAAATATTGATTTGTATTTACTTATCTACTCGTTCATCTAATGATTTTTTATTCATCACATTATTTAAATTTAGGGCTTTATATTTAGATGCATCTAAACATTCATAAGCTATTAATGTTGATTAATTTAGGAAGCATTGATATGTTGTTATGGCTGTCCACAAATGTTTTTATAAGAAATTGTGTGTTGAATGGGGTTGTGAACAAGGAATTGGTGTTGTATTTGTTGGCCTAGAAATCCATACAAGATTTACTCATTAGGAGTAAATCTTGGATAGTCCCCGGTTTGGGACTGTTCTTAAAAACTTAATCTCACTTAGGATGTAAGTGTATAATGTGTATTGGGTTTTCAAGAAAATTTCAGTAGCATTTCCCCGTTTGTTCTCTAAGTACATATGTACATGGAGAACAGCGGGGAAATGCTGCCAAAATTTTCTTGAAAACCCAATACACATTATACACTTACTAGTGAGATGAGGTGTTCAAGAATGGGATAGGTGGTACACATTTAAGAATGACATCACATGTATAAATCCTAAAGTTTTAACCATAAAATGTAATCTGTTTACCCTAGACCCGAAGCTTGTTGTAATATATACTTATTTTCTCTTTGATCATAGAATGGATAGATCATGGATGTCCATTCACAATCGCTGCACCCCAGAGTTTATTTCTGGTCTTGATTAGTTTGTTTGATTTGCCGAGGAACATATGAAATAACCTGGAGATAGGTTCTACTGTCCATGTAGGCATTGCGGTAAAAACTTGAAAGTCAGTACTGGTGACAAAATCAGAAGTCATGTCATGTGCAACGGGATTGTATAAGGCTATACAGAATGACACTGGCATGGAGAGATTTCAAACCTGAAACTAGTGGATGTCGATAGCAGTGCTTGTGTGGAAGAAGAAATTGCCTCTGATGATGTAGATGTGAATGAACCAGTTCCAGTAGACATCGTTGATGCGATTCTAGATAGTTGTGGGGTAGAGCACACCGATCCACCTCCCATGTTTAGAAACATTATGCATGATGATGAGATACCATTATACATAGGTTGTAAGTTTATGAAGCTTAGCGCTGTGTTGAGATTGTATAAACTAAAAGCTAACAATTGATGGAGCGACAAAAGCTTCACGTCATTGTTATCTTTGTTGAAAGAAATTCTTCCTGAAGGAAACGAGCTGCCGATCTCAACATACCAGTTAAAAAAATTGTTGTGCCCAATGGGAATGGAGGCCAAGAAGATTCACGCATGCCCGAATGATTGTGTATTATTTCAAAAGGACTATGTGAATTTGAAAGATTGTCCGAAATGTGGTGCGTCAAGGTATAAATTGACGACTTCGGGGGAGTCTAAAACTGGTTCTCCTGCCAAGGTGATGTGGTATCTACCTATAATACCACGGTTTCAATGCTTGTTTTCCAATCCTATAGATGCAAAGAATTTGAGGTGGCATGCAGATGTTAAGAAAAATAATGATGGGATCCTACGACATGCGTCTGAGTCCCCACAGTGGAAGAAGATTGATCTATTGTACCCTGAATTTGGTGAAGAGGACATAAATCTAAGACTTGGGCTTTGTACAGATGGAATGAATCTATACGGGACATTGAGCAGCCAACATAGCACTTGGCTAGTCATCTTATTATATACAATCTTCCTCCCTGGTTGTGTATGAAAAATAAGTATGTTATGCTATCGTTGTTGATATCGGGCCCTAAACAACCTGGGAATGATATCGATGTTTATCTTGAACCTCTGATTGATGACTTAAAGAAACTCTGGGGTGAAGGTGTGATGACCTATGATGCTTCACGAAGAGAGACATTTTGTTTGCACGCTATGTTGTTTTGCACTGTGAATGACTTTTCAGCATATGGGAATTTGTTTGGATATAGTGTCAAAGGATCTAAAGCGTGTCCTATATGTGAAGAGAACACTGATTCAATACGACTAAAACACGGCGGCAAGACTGTATATCTTACTCATCGAAGGTTTCTTCCAAAATTTCATCCATATCATAGGTTGCGCAAAGCATTCAATGGACGGAATAAGGAACATAGTGCACCTAAACCTATATCAGGGGTGGATGTTTATGAAAGAGTGAAAGACATCGCCAATGAATTTGGTAAGAGATCACAATGTACGATGGCCACAAGGAGTGACAAGTCTATATTCAAGAAGAAGTTGATATTTTGGGATCTTTCTTATTGGAGTTCTTTGACAGTCAGACATTGTATCGATGTCATGCACGTTGAGAAAAATATATGTGATAGCGTCATCGGTACTCTGTTGAATATACCAGGTAAGACTAAAGATGGGATAAAATCCAAAATGGACCTACGTGAAATGGGAATAAGGTCAGAATTAACAGAATTACGTGAAATGGGTAATAAAAGAACATACTTACCTCCCGCTTATTACACATTGTCTAGAAAGGAGAAGAAAGCATTTTGTGAATGCTTGGTAAATGTTAAGGTGCCACAGGGTTACTCATCCATCATCCGTACATTGGTATCAATGAAAGATCTGAAGTTGATAGGTCTTAAATCTCATGTTTGTCACATTCTAATGCAACAAATATTGCCTGTGGCAATTAGATCTATATTGCCGAAGCATGTAAGGTTTGCAATCACCAGACTTTGTTTCTTTTACAACAGTCTGTGCAGCAAAGTTATTGACCCTGATACTCTCGATAATTTGCAAAGAGAAGTGGATGTTACCCTATGTCAGCTTGAAATGTATTTTCCTCCGTCGTTCTTTGATATCATGGTACATCTTGTTGTCCACTTGACTAGGGAAGTAAAAATGTTGGGACCAGTTTTCTTGCATTGGATGTATCCCTTTGAATGATACATGAGCATTTTTAAAGGTGATGTTCAAAACCGTTATCGGCCTGAAGGGAGTATTATTGAGGGTTATGTGGCGAGAGAGGTTATGGATTTTTGCAATGACTTTCTGAGTGGTAATGACGCTCCCGTGAATGACAAGAATATTGAGGAGAATTTTGGCAAAGGAGTTTTGGGAGCACGGGTGAAAGTAATCAGCCGTGAGCAGTTGGAGCAAGGTCACTTGTATATTTTACACAACATCGACGAAGTGAGTGTTTATATCGAGGAACATACCAATTTCATCAAGAGACAATATCCTCGATCCAATTCAATGTGGCTTGCTAGAGAGCATAACAAGACATTTATTAAGTGATTTGAAGATAAAGTCTTACATCAACTATCTCAAACACCAGATAATGTTACTGAAACCATCAAATGCCTCGCCTTTAAACCAATATTGAATTTTATGTCTTATGAAGGGTTTGACATAAATGGTTTCTCATATTACACAAAGCATCAAGATGATAAGAGTGTCGTCCAAAACAGCGGGGTCACCCTTCAAGCGTCTTCATTGTTTTTTGCAAGTGCAAAGGATAAAAGTCCACATGAAGCTAAAATGTCATATTACGGTGTCATTGAAGACATATGGGAGTTTGATTATGTAGATTTCAGAATTCCGCTCTTTAAATGTAATTGGGTTGACAACAACAAAGGAGTTATAATGGATGAATTGAGTTTCACGTTAGTGAACTTTGAAAAGATTGGCGAGAAGGGTGAACCATTCATATTGGCATCACAAGCAAAACAAGAATTTTATATCGATGACCCTGCATATGATAAATGGTCGGTTGTTCTTCATGGTGAAAGACAGTTCATTGAAGATCCTATAGATGAAGAAGAGTACTATGGTAAGTATGATGACTCCAATCCATTCTCAGTTGGGTTGCCAACACCACCAAACGTTGAAGCTGGGGATCACAATGACTTGTATGTTCATAGGGATCATAATGAAGGATTGTTAATTGATAAAAGATCACAATATTAGAGGCATGGATGTTTATATTTTTATTATGTTCCCATGATGACCATGCTGATGATCACTATGAGGGTGAGGATGTGCTTGCACCGCCTGACAATGTAAGTTTTAAGAATATATCCCTGAGGTTTCTATCTATATGTTCATTTATAATTATATTATGTAAGTGTGTTTTTTTCAAAATTTTAGGATACTAGTTAATAGCAATTCTATTTAATTTGCAGGCATTCGCCAAAGACTACAGGTTATGCAGGACGACCATGACATAGCTATGCAGGCCATCGACATTGCTTTGTAAATCCAAAGCGCAACAGTCGGAGAGAAAGCAAGCATCCCATACTAAGGTTATATAAATATATAGTGGGACTAAGGTGATGATCTCACCTGGTAAAACAGGTTACCGACAACTACATGTTACGACTGGGAGGTCGTGATTCAACAACCGTATGCATTAGTAGGAGGACAAACAGATTTCACCACGAGTTAACATTGAAGAAGGTCTACTAACCTACACTGAGCTAAAAATGTTTATCAGTGATAAACGTTTTTAGCTCAGTGTAGGTTAGTAGACCTTCTTCAATGTTAACTCGTGGTGAAATCTGTTTGTCCTCCTGCTAATGCATACGGTTGCTGAATCACGACCTCCCAGTCGTAACATGTAGTTGTCGGTAACCTGTTTTAGCAGGTGGGATCATCACCTTAGTCCCACTATATATATGTACTAAGCTATAGTGTTGTATGTAAATTCGGCACTGCTGTTATTATACACTATATATGTATTAGTCTGTCATGTTGTTATATGAATCTGAAACACTTGTGCATGCTGCACTTTATGTATTGTATCTGTATCATGCTTCCCTTCATTGTGGCTTCTTTTGCTATTTCATGGCTCTTTGAATATATGATTTTATAGACAATGATGACAATAATGACAATGTGAATGAATTTTTATGAATTGTGTGTGAAAATCATCAATACATGAATGTTTCTACATGTGTCTGAATGTGAAAAGAGATGAAATAAATAGAACTGTAGGTTGCTACTGGTTTCTACATGCATGTGATGAAAAAAAATAATATGAATATGTTCTTATACATGAGTGTGAATCACATATATATAATATTGTCCATCATGTTACTTTTGCAGGTTTCTGGCCTGTTGTTGGATGATATCAATGGATGTCGTAAAACCTACAGTTCATAACTGAACTGCAGGTTTTTCATCCTGCGACCAATCACAGTAGGTCTGTAGACTGATAGGAAAAATAAAATAAAAACATCAGTGTTGGTTATTTGAAATGAACCGACGATATATGGTTACAACATCGGTTTCCATACTAGTAACTGACATCGGTTTCCCTAGAGGCCAGACAACACGAAATTTGTATAAAATAGGCATCAGATATTTGTATAAAACCGATGACATAGGATAGCAATGTCGATTGCCCTACTAGTAACCGACGTCGATTTCCCTAGACGCCAGACAATACGGCCGTGGCAGCGATTGAGGTGGCGTCGGTTATCACTAAGAAACCGACGCCGACAGTTCCCCATATGGCACCCTTTCTGTGGCGCGAAGGTATGTGGTGTCGGTTTCGAACCTAATAACCGACGCCTATACCCCTTATGGCGCGTTTTCAGTGCATTTTTGGTGGTGCGCGAAGGGTTTTGGCGTCGGTTTGAGAACCGATGCGTAACTATTGGGCTTTTTGCGGCGCCCACATAGGTGTCACTTAAGAACCGACACTAAAGGCCTTAAAAAACCGACACTAAAGGTTGGTTATGTACTAGTGAACATGACTCTATTCTTCGATTCAAAGAACTTAGTTCTACTAAAGCTTATGTATACCATTTGTTTAATTTCTTTCAGTGGTCAACTCAAATTTTAATATTGTTTTCTTTTGAATAGTGGGGGATTGTTGTATTTTTTATTATATTTCAAACAAAAAGACAAACGTTTAGTCCCATACTCCTTATTTTGGAGACTTCCCTCCTCCCTATAAATGGATTCTTCTCTATAGAATAATTGAGGAGAAAAAGGAGACATGTGCTATGCACACGCATGGTGGGGCTTGCCAAGGGCGTTTGGGCTAGCCCGGTTCAGAAACCCTTTAATTGGGCATGTCGGTGCACGTCACATCTTGTACACAAGGGGGGGTGAAAATCCAACCTCCCAAAGCCCCTTGCGTGGATGCAACCCAGGTTTAGTTTTTCCCTTCAGTTTAGCGAACCAGTTTTAACGTGTGTCGTATCTTTTAGAATGTAGCACCTGTTCATCTGGACAGTTCCACATTGGAGCTCGGTTTGGAACCACAACGCAACCTTTCAAGCATCTTTCTTTTGTTATTTAACAAAGTTTCTACCGTCATTTAAAATAGATGAAGAACTCTCTTATTTTCATTTCTTCTCTTCTCCACTGGTAGTCTGTCACTGGAAGAATGATCGATTCCTTTTACTCGTCATTGTGATTGTGTGTTCACACTTCACGCCGGCAATCCCTATTGAATCCTGGGAGAGTAGCCACTATCAGAGACTACTGCACTGACATTCTCCATCAAGTAGAGTGGAAATACTCATAAGGGAAGTACATCATGCATGCCTCAGTGTAACTCTGGTATAATCTTCCATGTTTATTATTTAAATCGTGGTTTGTACCCTTTCTATGAACAACAATCTTAAGAGTATTTCGTTTACTGATAGATAGTAATATGGAAGGTTTTGACACCCCCTTAGAGCTTGTAACACCGTCAAATAATAACATTCATATTGTCACTGTTTCTACTGTTTCACAAACACCACTTCCTGATGTTATGAAAATTTACAATTTAATGGATAAAATTATAGGCGTTGGCAAGAAAAAATTATTACTTCTTTGAAAGTTTCTAATGTATCACTTGCTTCAACTGAACTCAAACCTAAAAATAATTATGTTTATTGGGAAAAAAATAAATCATATATGTCGACATGTTATTCTAAGTACATTATCTAACTAACTATTTGACACATACTTTCCAATTAAATTGCATCCAAAATTTTTGAAAGCCTACATAAAAAATACATTATGGAAGAGGTTTCTATCCAAAATTTTACTATTGTAAAATTTTTTAAATTTTTGTATGACTGAAGATAAAGAAATAACTATCCAGATTCATGATTTAGATCTTACTGGACAACTTGAAAAATAAAAAAATTGATCTTCCTGAGTCTTTCATTGTGGGGTCGTTAATTGAAAAACTACCTAGTTCTTGGAAACATTATAAGAACAACTTAAAACACAAAAGAAAGACTATGTCACTAGATGATGTAATAATACACATGCAAGTTAAACATCAAAATCATACCAGAGAAAAATATGATTTGAAGAAAGAGTTATCATGTTCGCAAACTTTGTTAACGCTGAGGTTAAAAATAATTCTTCTGATCAGTCTAAAAATAATTGGAAAAATAAGAAAGGGAAAGGAAATAATATAAAAATAAAGGCAATAAAGACATCAAGAAAAGAATGCTTTTTTCTATGTTTGTGGCAAACCTGGTCATACTTCCCCCAAATACAAAAACAGGAAGAAGCAAGCAGTTCAGGATTCTAAGGAAACACCAACCAACCTTGTCACTGAGGATGCCTTTGTGACATTCACCAGCCTAGTCATCATGGGATCATTCTAGCCACATGATTGGATCATTGACTCTAGGGCTAGTTACCACATTAGTGAAAATAGAGAATCCTTCATGACCTACTCAGAAGTAGGACATGGTGAGCATAAGGTTGTGATGGGAAACTCGAATGCTTCTTCTATGACCTGAAATGGAAATGTCATGATCAAGATGACTTTTGGGAAAATTCTACTGATCAAAGATGTGTTGTATGTTACAAACATTATGGTTAACTTGATTTCTATCTCTCAACTTGTAAAGTTTGGGGTGAAGGTGTCCTTTGAATCAAACAAGGACATTATGTCTAATTCTAAGGACTACCTTGGTATGGGTTACTATTGAAATGGTCTCTTTCTTTTGAATGTACCAAACTCTGATGCTAATGAAATTTCTTGTTCTCCTTATATTGTTGACTCTTTTAATATGTGGCATAATGGACTTGGACATATTAGTTTTAAATATTTAAAAAATATGAAATCTTTTGGTTTGCTAAAAGATATATATGGTGTTGTTGATTTAAATAAAAAATGTCAAGTATGTGCTGAAAATAAATCTATAAAGAATCCATGTCCTCAAATTTCACATAGAAATTCCGAATTACTAGATTTAGTACACATCAATCTTGTAGATTTAAAAGGAAATCTATATAGACGTGGAAAACATTTCTATATTATCTTTGTAGATGATTTCTCACGACATAAAAAACTATATTTACTACATTCAAAAAATGAAGATTTTGAAATGTTTGTTAAATATAAAACAAAAGTAGAGAATCATCTCAATAAGAAAATAAAACGTCTTTGATCAGATAGGGGTGGCGAATATGATTGTTCTCCTTTTAATGGTTTTTGTAAACCATGGTATTACACACAAATATACACCTCCATATTTGCCTCAATTAAATGGAATTGCATAACTTAAAATAGAACTCTAAAGGAGATGATGAATTCTATCTTAATCAATTCAGGAGCACCCAACAACTTATGGGGGAAGTGATTTTAACATATTATTTCCTTCAAAATCCCATCCCTAGTAGGAATAAAAATAATACACCTTATGAATTATGGAAAGGATATCTTCCTTATTTGAAATATCTCAAAGTGTGGGTGTGTTTAGCTAAAGTCTTATTAACTGAGACTAAGAAATGAAAATTGGGACCTAGAACTCTGGATGGTGTCTTTATAGGTTATGCTCAAAATAGTGTCGGATATAGAATCCTGGTTCTTAGAAGTAGCAAAAATATTATAGATACTAATACTATTGTTGAATCTATAAATGCTGAATTTTTTGAGCATATCTTTCCTATGAATACTCCCTTAAAAAATTATCTAATCCTTCAAATGAATTTTTTATAGAATATCCCAAATTCATCCAATTCTAAAGATGTTTTAGAGCCTAATGATATAGAACCTAGAAGATCCACTAGGATGAGGAAGAAAAAGAATATTGGTGATGATTTCTATTCCTTTATAGTGGATAATTACCCTCAATCTTACAATGATGCTATTAATTAAATTGATTCCCCCTTATGGAAGGAAGCAATTAATAATGAGATTGAATCTATAGTATCTAATCACACATGAGAATTAGTGTATCTTCCACCAGGCATCAAACCCATAGGATGTAAATGGATATTTAAAAGATAATTCAAAATGGATGGGACTGTAGATAAATATAAAGCTTGATTGGTTGCCAAGGGATATAAACAACAAAAGGATATTCACTATTTTGATACTCTTGCTCCTATAACTAGAATCTCTTCAATCAGGATTTAAGTGCTTTGGGATATATTAAGAGATTAATTATACACCAAATGGATGTTAAAACTACTTTCTTGAATGGAGATATAGATGAAGAAATTTATATGGATCAACTCGAAGGTTATGTAGTTCCAGGAAAAGAACATATGGTATGCAAACTAATCAAATCTCTATATGGATTGAAAAAAGCACCTAAACAATGGCATGAGAAATTTGATAAGGTCATTATATTGTATGGATTCCATATAAATGAAGGAGACAAATGTATATATTCAAAATTCGATAACCAAAGTTGTGTTATTATATGTCTTTATGTAGATGACATGCTTATTTTTGGCTAATATTGATATAATAAATAGTACCAAAGGATTCTTGGCTTCTAATTTTATATGAAAGATATGGGTGAAGAAGATGTAATTTTAGGAATTAAAATCTTTAAAATTGATGGTTGCATCATGCTATCCCAAGAACATTATGTTAAGAAAATCCTCAAAAGGTTTCAATGTTTGATTGTAAGCCAGTAAGTACACTTTTTAATTTGAATTGCTATCTTAGGAAAAATAAAAGTAGTAGTGTTCAACAAGTCAAATATGAATAGGTAATAGGAATCCTGATGTACCTAATGAATTGTACTCATCTAGATCTAGCATATGCAGTGGGGAGATTAAGTAGATATACTAAAAATCCTAACACGGATCATTGGGATGCTCTACATAGGGTTTTAAGATACCTAAAAGGCATAATTAATCATGGATTGATTTTTTGTGGATATCCAACTATGCTAGAAGGATATTGTGTTGCCAATTGGATTTCTAATTTAGATGAATTGTAATCTACAGGTGGCTACATCTTCACAATGGGTGGAGGTGTTGTGTCTTGGAAGTCTTCTAAGCAAATATGTATAGCTCGTTCCACTATGGAATCTGAGTTTATTGCCTTAGAAAAGGTTGGAACTGAAGCTGAATGGCTAAGACATGTTCTAATGGATCTTCCCATTTGAGAGACCTTCTACATCTAGTTTTATACATTGTGATAATCAAGCTGCCATAGAAAGAGCTAAAAACAAAGTATATAATGGGAAGAGTAGACATATTCGTATGCGTCATAATATTGTGAGGCAGCTTGTATGTGATAGCATAATCTTAATGGATTATGTAAAGTCAGAATTAAACTTGGTCGATCCTCTGACAAAGCGATTAAGTCAAATACTAGTGGAGAATACATCGAGGAGAATATGATTATGCCCATACCAGAAGTCAAAGTGATGGATACCCAACCTTCATGAATGGTGATCCCAGGAAGATGGTTCAATGGGAAAAACTAAGTTAGTGGTTGACTCAAATGTTGTAATAAATGTATCTCATTGTTATGATGTAAACAACAATTTGCAATGATTAAGTTGAATATATTTCTTAATGGATTTTATAGCCATTAATGGTGGTGTATATATTGGAATATATACTTGATGAAAGTCCAACTATATGAGTGTGGAGTGGGGCCGCTCCTATTGATATTTGGGTATATCTCTAGAGCATTCATGAATTTTCCCAGTAGGTCCATGGCCTAAAGGTACCAATCCATAAGAAAGGTAATTGATTTTACGAATGTCATGTGAGTAATGTACCTCTAATCAGACAAAGGAGGAATTGATTCATGAACATAGTTCCACCAATGTTGTACATATTACATACATGTACTCTCTAGTTTGGTTCAAAGAACTTAGTTCTACTAAAGCTTATTCATGCCGTTTGTTTAAGTTCTTCTATTAGTCAACTAGAATTTTAATTTTATTTTGTTTTGAAATATTATGGGATTGTTGCATTTTTTATTGTATTTCAAACCAAAAGGCAAAAGTTTAGTCCCATACTCCTTGTTTTGGAGACTTCCCTCCTCCCTATATATGGATTCTTATCCATAAAATAATTGAGGAGAAAAAGGAGACATGTGCTACACACACACATTGTGGGGCTTGCCAAGGGAGTTTGGGCCCGTCCGGTCTGGAAAATCTTTAATTGAGCATGTCGACGCACGTTGCATCCTGCACACAAGGGGGTGTGTGCAAATCTGGCCTCTTGGAGTCCCTTGTGTGGGTGCGACCCCAGCTTGATTTTGCCCGTTGGTTCACTGAACCAATTTTAACATGTGTAACAACTTTTATGATGTAGCACCTGTTCATTTGGATAGTTCTAAATCACAGCCCAGTTTGCAACCGCAACACAATCTTTCAAGTATCTTTCTTTTGTTATTGAACAAAGTCCCTGCGTGCTTTGAAATAGATGAAGAACTCTCATGTTTTCCTTTCTTCTCTTCTCTGCCGATTGTCTGTCACTAGAAGAATGGTCGATTTTCTTAGCTCATCGTCGTGATTGTGTGAGCACACTTCATGCCAAAAATCATTGTTGGATTATGGGAGAGTAGCCGCTGTCAGAGATTACTACACTGATGTTCTCCATCAAGTAGTGTGGAAATACTCTTAAGGACAATGTATCCTACACGCCTCAGCATAACTCTGGTATAATCTTTCATGTTTATTGTTTAAATAGCGGTTTGTACCCCTTATATGAATAATAATCTTAAGAGTATTTCATTTACCAGATGGGTACTAAGATAGAAGGTTTTGAAACCCCCTTTATGCCTGTAATAGCTCCAAATAATAACAATCAGACTGTCAATGTTTATGATGTTCGGAAAATTGAATAGTTTAATGGAAAACATTATAGGTGTTGGCAAGAAAAAATTATTAGTTCTTTGGAATATTTTAATGTATCATTAACTTGAGCTAAACCCAAACCTAAAAATGATTTTGTTGATTGGGAAAAAGCAAATCGTATATGTTGACATGTTATTCTGAGTACATTGTCTAACCAACTGTTTGACACATACTTTTCAATAAAAAATGTATTCAAAATTTTGGAAAGCCTAAATAAGAAATATATTTTGGAAGAGACTTATATCCAAAAATTTACTATTCCAAATTTTCTAAATTTTATATAATTGTAGATAAAGAAATAACTACTCAAAACATGATTTTCGGATCTTACTATACAACTTGAAAAATAAAAAATTGAACTTTCTGAGTCTTTAATTGAGGGGTCGTTAATTGAAAAACTGCTTGGTTCTTGGAAAAATTATAAGAACAACTTAAAGCACAAAAGAAAGACTATGCCACTAGATTATGTAATAATACACATACGAGTTGAAGAATGAATCATATTAGAGAAAAATCTGATTTGAACAAAGAGTTATCATGTTCTACAAACTTTGTTAACAACGAAGTTTAAAATAATTACTCTGATAAGTCTAAAAATAACTGGAAAAATAAGAAATAGAAAGGAAATAAAAATAAAAATAAAGGAAATAAAGACATTAAGAAAAAGAATTTTTTTGCTATGTTTGTGGCAAACCTGGTCATAGGTATCCTAAATGCAAACACATAAAAAAGCAAGCAGTTCAAGATTCAAAGGAAACACCAACCAACCTTGTCACTGAGGATGTGTTTGTGACATTCATCATCCTGGTCAGTATGGGATCATTCCAACAACATGATTGAATCATCGACTCTGGGGCTAGTCACCACATTAGTTGCAATAGAGATGCCTGCATGACCTACTTTGAAGTAGGATAGGATGAGCATCGGGTTGTCATGGGAAACTCCAGTGCTTCTTCTGTGACGGGAAAGGGAATGTCATGATCAAGATGACTTCTGGGAAAATTCTACTGATCAAAGATGTGTTGTATGTTCCAGACATTAGGGTTAATTTGATGTTTGTCTCTCAACTTGTTACGTTTGGGGTCAAGGTGTCATTTGAATCAAACATTGTCATTTTGTCAAAGTCCTGGGGACTACCTTTGTAAGGGGTACCGTTCAAATGGTCTCTTTCTTTTGAATGTACAAAACTCCGATGCTAATGAAGTTTCTTCTTCTACTTATATCGTAGACTCTTTTGATATGTGGCACAATAGACATGGAAATATTAATTTAAAATATGTACAACACATGAAATATTTAGGTTTGCTAAAAGATATATATGGTGTTGTTGATTTATATAATAAATGTCAAGTATGTGCTTAAACAAATTCTACAAAGAAACCATGTCCTCAAATTTCACATAGAAATTCTAAATTACTAGATTTAGTACACACTGATCTTGGAGATTTAAAAGAAAATCTATCTAGGGGTGGGAAATGTTTCTATATTATATTTGTAGATGATTTCTCATGATATACAAACCTATATTTACTACATTTAAAGGATGAAGTTGTTGAAATGTTTATTAAATATAAAATAGAAGTAGAGTATCAACTCAATAAGAAAATAAAACATCTTCACTCAGATAAGGGTGGTGAATATGAATTTTCTCCTTTTAATGATTTTTGCATAAACCATGGTATTATACATGAATACACACCTCCATATTCGCCTCAATCAAATGGGATTGCAGAATGTAAAAATAGAAATCTGAAGGAGATGATGAATTCTATTTTAATCAATTTAGGAGCACCCAAAAACTTGTTGGAGGAAGCAATTTTGTCATCTTGTTTTCTTCAAAATTGCATCCCTATTAGGAAGAAAAATAAGACATCTTATGAATTATGGAAATGATATCCTCCTAATTTGAAATAACTCAAAGTGTGGGGGTGTTTAGCTGAAGTCTTATTAACTAAGCCTAAGAAAAAAAATTGGGATCTAAAACTATAGATGATGTCTTTATAGGTTATGCTCAAACTAGTGTCGCATATAGATTTTTGGTTCTTAGAAGTACCAACAATATTGTAGAACCTAATACTATTGTTGAATCTAAAAATGTTGATTTTTTTAGCATATATTTCTTATGAAAACTCCATTACAAAAGTTACCTAATCATTCAAATGAAAAGAGAATGTCCCAAATACATCCAATTCTAATGATGTTTTAGCGCCTGATGATATAGAACCTAGAAGATCCACTAGGATGAGGAAGGAAAGCAATCTTGGTGATGATTTCTATTCCTTTATAGTGGATAATGACCCTCAATCTTATAATGATGTTATTAATTCAACTAATTCCTCCTTATGGAAGGAAGCAATTAATAGTGAGATTGAATCTATATTATCCAACCACACATGGGAATTAGTGGATCTTCCACTAAGAATCTAACCAATAGGATGTAAACAAATATTTTAAAGAAAATTGAAAATAAACAAGACTATAGATAAATACAAACCTCGATTGGTTGCCAAGGGATATAAACAAAAAAAGGATATTGACTATTTTGACACTTTTCTCCTGTAACTAGAATCTCTTAAATCATGATTTTAATAGCTTTGGAATCTATTAAGAGATTAATTATACACCAAATGGATGTAAAACTACTTTCTTGAATGGAGATTTAGATGAAGAAATGTGTATGGATCAACTCGAAGGTTGTGTAGTTCCAGGAAAATAACATATGGTATGCAAACTAATGGAATCTCTCTATGGCTTGAAATAAGCACCTAACAATGGCATGAGAAATTTGATAAGGTCATTTCATCATATCGATTGCATATAAATGAAGGAGACAAATACATATATTCAAAAGTCGATAACCAAGGTTGTGTTATTATATGTCTTTATGTAGATGACATGCATATTTTTGGCACAAATATTGATATAATAAATAGTACAAAAGGATTCTTGGCTTCTAATTTTGATATGAAAGATAAAGGTGAACCATATGTAATAGGAATTAAACTCCTTATAATTGATGGTTGCATCATGATATTCCAAGAACATTATGTTGAGAAAATCATTGAAAAGGTTTTCAATGTTTGATTGTAAGCTAGTAAGTACACCTTTTAATTCTAATTGCAATCTTAGAAAAAATAAAAGTACTAGTGTTCTACGTGTCAAATATGCATAAGTAATAGGAATCCTAATGTACCTATTGAATTGTACTCGTCTAAATCTAGCATATGCAGTGGGGAGATTAAGTGGATATACTCAAAATCCTAACAAGGATCATTGGGATGCTCTACATAGGATTTTAAGATAACTAAAAGGCACAATTGATCATGGAGTATTTTTTGTGGATCTCCAACTATGCTAGAAGGATATTGTGGTACCAATTGAATTATTGATTCAGATGAATTGAAATCTACAAGTAGATACAACTTCACTATAGGTGGAGGTGATGTGTCTTGAAAATCTTCGATGCAAACATGTGTAGTTTGTTCCACTATGGAATCTGAGTTTATTACCTTAGAAAAGAAAAGAACTGAGGCCAAATGTCTAAGACATGCTCTAATGGATCTTCCCATTTGGGAGAAACTTTCTCTACTAGTATTTATACACTATGATAATCAAGCTGCCATAGCAAGAGCTAAAAATAAAGTTTATAATGGGAATAGTAGACATATTGGTCTACACCATAATATTGTGAGGGAGCTTGTATGTGATAGCATAATATCAATGGATTATGTAAAGTTAAAATTAAACTTGGTTGATCCTCTGACAAAGCCATTAAGTCAAAGACTAGTGGGCAATACATTGAGAAGAATGGGATTATTCCCATACCAGAAGTCAAAGTGATGGATACCCAACCTTCATGAACAGTGATGACTCAATATGTTGTAATAAATGTATCTCATTCTTATGATGTAAACAACGATTTGCAATGATTAAGTTGAATATATTTCTTATTGGATTTTATAGACATTAATGGTGGCGTGTATACTACAATATATACTTGATGAAAGTCCAACTATATGAGTGTGGAGTGGGACCACTCTTGTTGAGATTTGGGTAGATTTCTAGAGCATTCATGGATTTTCCCAATAGGTGTGTGGCCTAAAGGCACCGACCTGTAAGAAAGATAATTGGTTTTATGAATGTCATATGAGTAGTGTACCTCTAATCAGATAAAGATGGAATTGGTTCAAGAACATAGTTCCACCAATCTTCTATAGATTACGTACATTTACTCTATGCTTTGGTTCAAAGAACTTAGTTCTACTAAATCTTATGCATGCCATTTGTTTAAGTTCTTCCAGTGGTCAACTCGAATTGTAATTTTGTTTTGTTTTAAAATAGTGGGGGATTGTTGTGTTTTCCTTCGTATTTCAAACCAAAAGGCCAAATTTTAGTCTCATACTCTTTGTTTTGGAGACTTCCCTCATCCCTATATATAGATTCTTATCTGTAGAATAATTGAGGAGAAAAAAAAGACATGTGATACGCATGCGCATGGTGGGGCTTGCCAAGGGTGTTTAGGCCAACCCAGTCCAGAAACCCTTTAATCAAACACGTCAGCATGCATTGCATCCCGTGGACGGGGGGTGCAAATCTGGCCTCCCCAAGCCCCTTACATGGGTGCAACCCCATCTTGGTTTTTCCATTCGATTAACTAAATCAAGTTTAACATGTGTCACATCTTTTATGATGTAGCACCTGTTTGTTTGGGCAGTTCTAAACTGCAGCCTGATTTGCAACCGCAATGCAGCCTTCCAAGCACATTTCTTTTGTTATTTAACAAAGTTTCTATCATTGTTCTAAATAGAAGAAGAACTCTCCTATTTTCTGTTCTTCTCTTCTCTACCAATTGTATGTCACTGGAAGACTTGTCGATTTCTTTCACTTGTCGTCGTGATTGTGTGTGCACACTTCACGCCGACAATTACTGTTGGATCCTGGGAGAGTAGTCACTATCAGAGACTACTACACCAACATTCTCTGTCAAGTAGCATGGAAATACTTTTAAGGACAATGCATCGTGCACGCCTCAACATAATTCTGATATAACCTTTCATGTTTATTGTTTAAATTGTGATTTGTACCCCTTTTACGAACAACAATCTTAAGAGTATTTTATTTACTGATGGGTACTAAAATGGAAGGTTTTGAAACCCTCTTTACACCTGTAACACCGTCAAATAATAACAATCATATTGTCACTATTTCTACTATTTTGCAAACAACACTTCCTGATGTTATGAAAATTGAACCGTTTAATGGACAACATTATATGCGTTGGCAAGAAAAAATTACTACTACTTTGGAAGTTTTTAATGTATCATTTGCTTTAATTGAACCCAAACCTGAAAATGATTTTGTTGATTGGGAAAAGCAAATCATATATGTCTATATGTTATTCTAAGTACATTATCTAACCAATTGTTTGACATATACATTCTAATTGAAATTGCATCTGAAATTTGGGAAAGCCTAAATAAGAAATACATTCTGGAAGAGGCTTCTACCCACAAATTTATTGTTGCAAATTTTCTAAATTTCCGTATGACTGAAGATAAATAAATAACTACTCAAATTCATGATTTTTAGATCTTACTAGAAGACTTGAAAAATGAAAAAAAAATCTTCCTGAGTCTTTCATTGTGGGGTAGTTAATTGAAAAATTGTATGGTTCTTGAAAACATTATAAGAACAACTTAAAGCACAAAAGAAAGACTATGTCACTAGATGATGTAATAATACACATCTGAGTTGAAGATAAAATTTGTACTAGAGAAAAATGTGATTCGAACAAAGATTTATCATGTTCTGCAAACTTTGTTAACTAGAAGTTAAAAATAATTCTTCTGATCAGTCTAAAAATAATTCCAAAAATAAGAAAGAGAAAGGAAATAAAAATTAAAATAAAGTCAATAAAGACATTAAGAAAAATAATGTTTTTTTCTATGTTTGTGGCAAACCTGGTGATACTTCTCCTAAATGCAGACACAACAAGAAGCAAGAAATTCAAGATTCTAAGGAAACACCAACCAACCTTGTCATTGAGGATGTGTTTGTGACATTCATCAGCCTGGTCAGTATGGGATCATTCCAACAACATGATTGGATCATCGACTCTGGGGCTAGTCGCCACATTAGTGGCAACAAAGATGCCTTTGTGACCTACTCATAATAGGACATGATGAGCATCATGTTGTCATGGGAAACTCCAATGCTTCTTCTGTGACTGGAAAGGGAAATGTCATGATCAAGATGACTTCTGGGAAAATTCTGCTGATCAAATATGTGATGTATGCTCCAGACATTAAGGTTAATTTGAGATGTCTCTCAACTTGTTAAGTTTGGGGTCAAGGTGTCCTTTCAAACAAGGTCATTCTATCTAAGTTTGGGGACTACCTTGGTATGGGGTACTATTCAATTAGTCTCTATCTTTTTAATGTACCAAACTCTGATGCTAATGAAATTTCTTCTTTTTCTGATATTGTTGACTCTTTTGATAATGGCACAATACACTTGGACATATTAATTTTAAATATGTACAACTCATAAAGTCTTCAGGTTTGGTAAAAGATCTACATGGTGATGTTGATTTAAATAATAAATGTTAAGTATGTGCTGAAACTAAATCTATAGAGAAACCATGTCCTCAAATTTCACATAGAAATTCTGAATTACTAGATTTAGTACACACTAATCTTGGAGATTTAAAAGGAAATCTATCTAGAGGTTGGAATCATTTCTATATTATTTTTGTAGATGATTTCTCACAATATACATAACTATATTTACTACATTCAAAGGATGAAGCTTTTAAATATTTGTTAAATATAAAACAGAAGTAGAGAATCAACTCATTAAGAAAATAAAATGTCTTCTCATAGATAGGGGTGGTGAATATGATTGTTCTCCTTTTAAGATTTTTGTGTAAACCGTGGTATCATACATGAATACACATATCCATATTTGCCTCAATCAAATGGGATTGCAGAACGTAAAAATAGAACTCTAAAGAAGATGATGATTTCTATTTTAATCAATTTAGGAGCACCCAACAACTTTTTGGGGGAAGCGATTTTGTCAGCTTGTTTCTTTCAAAATCGCATCCCTAGTAGGAAGACAAATAAGACATCTTCTAAATTATGGAAAGGATATCCTCTTGATTTGAAATATCTCAAAGTGTGGGGGGTGTTTGATGCAGTTCTTACTGCACTAACAAACTCACCCAGGGCTAAAATCCCTGAGTTTTTTTACCATAACCTTGTTCAATAATACCACCCGCAAGTGGACGGGTCTTATTGCAGTATAGTTAAGGATCGAAGCCCAAGGGACAACGTTTTTAAGAATCTTACTAGTCGTATCTAGTTGAACCAAGACTAATATTTATAACAAAGGTTTGTTTCAGTTTAGTTAAACTAAATGTAGGGAAAGTAAAGAGAATAAATCACTGGGGATGGTACTGGGTTTCACCACCTCTACACATGTAAACATATCCAAACACAAACATACATGCTAGATATAACCATCTAAGTGGAGCTGTTGCAAACCCTCCATACGGACGTTAGGTTCGCGTAAGCATCACCTTAGACATCAGATGTCTCATCACCATACAGATCACACACTTACGGCTCTGAAGATATAGATATCCAACTGAAGTTGCAGGCCCCCATACGGGTGTTAGGCACATAGAAGCATCACCGTGGGCTTGATGTCTCATCACCTCACGGATCACACACTTACAACTTCAGGGAATCCCATCAGAAGTTCTTGTCAGGGAGTCAACCACGTTAATCGTCATTCAAAACCTACATATTGAAGTTCTCACAACATAGGAACAAAATGCATAATGCAAGTAGGTGATCTATCCACAAGCACATATCAAATGATTAATGATGAAATGAAAAGTTATATACAAGCCATGGAATGTTTAATAAAAGGACATGTAAGCACAGGAAGTAGGGCTAGTCCCCGTACCCCAGCAAAAGGAAAATACTCGCTGATGGTGAGAGAAACAAAAAGAATAAAAGAGGGGGAAGATTTTTCCATGGGCATGGTGAAGAAGATGATTGCAGCTCAGTGGAGAGGCAGTCTTCTACACGATGTCAGGGAAGATCTGGACGAGGAGGGAAGGACACCACGACAGATGGGGCAGACCTTCTTTCTCCACCTTCCTTCTCTTGTCATCCTCCTTGCTTATAGTAGGAGGAGCAGCTTGTGGATGCGTCGGCGGGCATGGATGGTAGCTGAACGGACCAGATCTGGGTTTCCACCACATATCTGGGAGGGCGGAGAGATGGACAGATGGATTGGATGTGCAAGACCACAACAGAGGAAGAACTTGGCAGATGGATCAGACTCCCCAGGGGTCGAGCGCTTCTTGGGTGCAGCCTGGTGGCGGTTGAGTCTCCTCCCCTTTGACAAGACTGATGTAGGGGGGTATTTATAGCAGCTAGGTCACTACTGGGTGCTAATGGAAACCTAGTTGAGGTCTTTGTTGCACCGATCACAGACTGAGAGTGCTAGATTGTGGTGCTATTGCAAATGACCGCAGTTGGAAAGTGCACTTTGATGGTTGTGGTATGCAGATAGGAAGGAGGTCATCGTGCTGAGGAAGATGCAGAGGTCACGATCAGGTGGAGGTGATGGCGTTGTTGGCCACTATTCATCGCGGGGGGAGGTTGTTGTGCTAACGATGGTTGAAGGAGGCGGCGATGGTGGTTGTCGTTGATGGTGGGTGAGGTTGTCAATGCATACATTGATCATGATTGGAAGGAGGTGTAGTAGATCGTGATCTGATGTAGGTGGATGTCATTGCGAGTCACATTTAGGGAGGTCGTGGCCAAGAGTAAGGGTTGCAGGTGGTCGCGGTTCTATTGGCTGTTGCAAATCACGATCGAGAGGGGGAGTTAAGGTGTGAGTAGGATGATGTCGTGGTTCGGTGAAGGGGATGGGAATCGACTATGGCCAAGTGGAGGGGGTCACAGTCTTGAGGAGATGGTGCCATCACGGGTCGCTATTAGGGTAAGTGGATGTTGATCACGGTTCATGTGGAAAGTGAAGGCGACCGACTACGGTTGAAGGAGTAGTGATGCCGCGACCGGAGTGCAATGACCGCTGGTAGAGTCAGTCAAGTGATAGCAGGGATGTCTCACCATTGGTTGCGGTGTGGTGAGCTACGTCTGTGATGGTGGGGGTCATGGTTCGGGCAGCCACGGGTTGAAGAAGTCGATGATCCTAGGTCAAGGTGTAGGGGTAGGTTGCAATCCACGCAATAGTCGTGGGTTGAAGCAAGCGCTGACCGCGGTGACTCTCTATGAAAAGAGGGGCCTGCGATTAGTGGATGGCAGCAGTTGAAGGGTTGGAATCTATTATGCCCTACTAAATCTACATGAAAACACATAAATGTAGTCAACAAGCATTGATAATCCAACAAATTGTGTAATGTTGTATATTATTATAAGATTTAGAAAATTAAAGTGAAAATACTAGGCAAAATTGGGCCAAAGAAGGCGATTGAAACCACAATGAATATGCATTCATCAAAACACCCCGAACTTAAATGTTGCTCGTCCTCGAGTAACACAAAATATGAAACAGTCGCCAAATGAATACTTTCAACTCTTGTGATTGCCTCATCTTCACATCACGATCGTTTCTTTTCTGCTCTGTATGACTAAGCATCTCAAGTTCCTGAGATCACCAAACACATCTTACAACATCTTCATTCTTGAGTTTCTTTTGCAACATCACTTCCTCCCCGCTTTTTCCAACAACAAGCATTTCTAAGAGTTTCATAAGAGTCCAGATATACCCACAGAACAACAAGTGTGCACCTGATCTAACACTGGTGTTTTTTAAGATAAGGGAGGCATTCATTGTGCCTTTAGGTGGAAAAGGGAGTGAAGGGGTGGTATGGAAGGAAGAAATAAATCTCTCATCTTTTCAAATCGTGATTTTTATTATATAATTGCAATTACATTGATTGCATTTTTTTGTGTGTGAATCTCTCCTCTATTCGACTCGAGATTGCATTTTTTTGTGTGTGCATTGGCATCTTTTCTTGTTCATTTTAGTGATACACCCCTTTTCATAGAGAGGGGTATGGAAGAAGCAAATATAGAGAAGGGTGGCATGTCATCTCGAAGTTAGGGTTTGGCACTATTTTTGCTATTTTTATTTCTTTTTGATGGATGGAGGGGTAAGAAGATGGTAGAAGAAGCATAGAAGAGAGTTCAGATTAGAATGCAACTTGATTTACAATTATGTGCACCGAGTTGTTCTCCTTATCATACTCTGCTCAAATAATGACTTGATGAGGATCCGGTGGAGATTCCATGCTATTGTTCCACTAGTTAGTTAGGAATCACAATGTGTTTGATCCCTCTCAATTCGACAAATACTTGCCATTTTTACTGATCATGATGTTAGGATTCATAACCTTCACACGGTGATTTGTAACTATTGACTAGTTTCAGAAATTGCCCCCCTTGAGGCTTCACTTCAGATAAGGAGGGCATAATGATTCAAAATTGCATAGACAAAGAACTAGATGGCTAGGTAATGGCTTTGATTGAAGCAAAAATGTCAAAACTTCATCAAGTCTCTATACATCTTCTTTGAAAACTTAAAATTTTTGAAAATTTTTATCAAAGTTGCAACGATGGAATCTTAAGTCTGAAACAGATGGGTGTAGGTGGAAAGTAAATTACTTGCCACCCACCCTCCACCCTGAACTTAGAAATGTGCTCGTCCTGAGAAAACTCTAAATCCAAGATGGAGGGGAAAACTCATGCTGGTTGGTCCACCAGATGTGGTTGCGTTCCAATCAGTGCATGTCCTCCATCTGAAATCTCAAAAATGAAGACTATCAGAACTTAAGACAACATCTTACGATGTGATATCTACCAGGTGCAAAATTTTCTAATTCAAAACTTAAAGTAAAAGCTAAGTTAAGGATCAAATTGTCTCCCGACAAGCGTCTTTGTTTTACATCGATTGCTCGACATGCTGATATGATCACCATGGTGGGGCTCTAATTGGGGTTTGGGCTGGATTGACATATTCTTTTGGTGGTTTCTTTTTCAGCCATTCCTTTATCCTCGATTTGATTCTAGCTTGTTGTATTCTCCCCCATATGGAGCGACCATTTTCAAAATATATTGGGAAACAACTTGAGTTATGTTGAATTGTTCTGTGTTTCTCAATGTGAGGTGGAGAATAGTTGTAGGGGACCTGAGTGGCATCATTGATGGTGTAGTGTTGTTGAGGCATAGAAGAAAAGTTCATTTGCTGATGCACTATCACTTCATCATAGCAATGTTGGTCACTGATGTCCATCGGATATGGATGTGGGGGCTGGTCTTGGTAGAAACCATAATCCAGGTCTAGTTGAGGAGGAAAGATGAAATGAGTAGTCTCTATCAGCTGGGCTGCCGGTACATTCAAGAGGGTAGTAGTTTCTAGATGAGATGGCTCATGGATACCTGAAGAAGGACCAATATGTGTAACAACAGGGCCGGGAGGTGTCTCCTCCATAGTTGCTAGTATTTCTTTTGTCTCTACATAGACTGGTTCACTCTCAGTCTCCTTTTCATCATGGTCCTCTTCTAAGGGAATATCAGATTTTGAGGAAAGGACTCATTGCTGCATTTCAGTAAATTGATTAACACAGTCAACAAAATATGCCTCTTCTTCTGCAGTGCATTCCTTTGCACTTTTGGATGCATAGAAATCAAAATATTGGTTTCCCACTCTTAGGGTCAAAATTCCAATTTCAACATCAATTAGAGCTCTAGCAGTGGAGAGGAAATGTCTTCCAAAAATGGGGGGGGGGGGTAGCGTGGATTCTCTTTGATGCCCATAACTATGAAATCACACAGGACATATAGATTCCCAAGCCTTACAGGGATATCCTCTATCATGCCAACTGGACTGGTTATGGAGGAGTCAACAAGCTCGATGGACATTCTAGTGGGTAAGAAGTTAGTAAGGCGCAGTCTGTTGCATAGGCTAAGAGGTATGATACAAATGCTATCTCCAAGATTAGCTAGACTCGGTCAGTTGATGGAATCACTTATCGAGGAGGAAATTTTAAAAGAGCCAGGATCCTTATGTTTACGAGGCATCCTATCCATAACTAAATCTGATGATGTTCTTGCCAGTTTCACTGTATAATGTTCTTCAATTTTGTACTTTCGACTAAGTAGGAGTTTGAAGAACTTAGACCATTGGGGCATCTCATCCATGGCATCCAAGAGTGGGACATTGACATACAACTTTCTCAAAACTTCCTTAAACTTGTTGAACCTAGTATTGAGCTGGTTATAATTTAGTCAATTTGGAAATGGCACATGAGGTTTATACTCTAGAATTTTGGGTTGTAGAGGGGTAGGATGGGAATCTTCTGGCTGTGTTGTATTTTCTTTCTGAGTTGCAACAACACTATGCTCACCATCTTGGACATGTGTTACAGTGATAGGTGTTGTAGGTTCTAGTAAAACAAAGCTAGAACGGGTTGTCACTGCTTTAAGTTGTTCCACGTGCCTCAGATTGTCTTCTAGTTGGCCAGCCAAAGCTCCAGTAGGTGGCTTGAGGCTAGCTAAAAGTTGAGCTAGTTGTGATTCGATAGCCTTCTGATGGGCTTGCTGATTTGGTATCATAGTCTGCTGCGACTGTAGCTTCTTCTCAATGGCCGACAGTTTTTCATCTGAAGAGATGGGGCCAACTTGTTGTCCTTGTTGTTGATAAGGGACTTGGTTTGGATTCTGGAACTGAGAGTTGTTTTGATACTGGTTATAGTTCATGTTCTGGAAATTACCTTTGAGATTCCCTTAATTCCCAAAATTTTGTTGTTGGTTATATTGATATCCCGACGGGCCTCATTGTTGATTATTTGAACCAAGTTGTTGCGAGTTTTCCACTCCTAAATGATTTCCATATTGAAAACCTAGATTGTTCCTATTCTGATTTGGATTATAATATCCTTGACCAGGGATAGTGTGGATGGAATTCATATATTCCATCTGACCATTACCTCCTTGGGTGCAAGTATTGCTCAGAACGACATCATAGAGAATATTACAGGCTAGCATAGAATGATCAGTATCTTTTCTTACTTCACAAAACAATGAAGCTGACTTGACTTGTTCTTATTGTCGAGGGGGCGAGCACCTCCTTTCATAAGCGGCAAAAGATGATTTGAGATTGTCTTGCTTAGCAACTAGTAGCTTTAGGGATTTGGCGATAGACTTGTACTCAGGGGTAGCTTCTGCCATAGCTACCTTCAGCACTCCTTTCCCTACGAGTCTACCCCTGTTGGCTTGATTTTCAGCTCCAAGGGTGACAACCTTCCATGCGCTATCATAACTTTGACACATGAAGTTTCCTCTAAATGAGGAGTCTAAAAACTTCTTGATATCATCATCCACACCCCTATAAAAGATTTTGATGAGCTGATTCTTAGGAATGCCATGGTGTGGACACTTGCGTAGAAGCTCATTGTATCTTTCCTATGCTTCTGCAAGGGTTTTTCCAGGGACCTGAATGAATTGTGTTATGCGGACCCTAATTTCATAGGTGAGGGAAGGAGGATAGAATTTTTCCAGAAAAACATTTTGAAGTTGTTCCCAAGTAGTGATGGGTTTGTATTGCAAGGAGTTATACCAACTCATGGCTTTATCGGTTAGATAATATTTGAAGAGATGGAGTCTGATGGCATCATATGTGACTCCATTTTGCTTTGTCATAGAACATAGATCTATAAACCTTAGAAGATGTTATTCACTATCTTCTCCTTGCTTACCATAGAAAGGGCTGTTCTGAAGTAATGTAACCCAATGTGCTCTTATCTCAAAATTTGGAGCATTGATGGGAGGAGGTTGTACTGGGTGATGAATGTCAGCAGCTTTAGGGATTGAGAATTCTCTAAGGTCTTTTTGTAACTCAGCTTGTTGAGCTGCTGCTTGGGTTGCTTGGATTTCCTCTTGAACTACAGCTCAGGCTTCTTGCATAAGCCTATCTCTTTATGCATTAAGGGCTTGAGCCACCCTTCGGGCAATTTCCTCCTCTTGTGTGATCCTAGCTTGGTTCTCTCTACTTTGATGATGAAAGGTTCATTCTATTTCAGGGTCAAAGCTAGCATCAAGGCCGAAACTATTCTAGTGGTGCATGCACTAGTCTTTTGGGGTACCTAGGATGGAAAGATCCTTCGGGAGTAAGATGGAAAGAGTAGAACCATATTCAAGTGTATGATCAATAGTATTAAAAGTAAAAGTAAAATCCTAGATTAGTCTCAATAGAACTAGATTTAACTAGATGATTTTGTTGTCCCCGATAACGGCGCTAGAATTTGATGTGGTTCTTACTACACTAACAAACTCACCCAGGGATGAAATCCTTGAGTTTTTTACCAAAACCTTGTGCAATAATACCACCCGCAAGCGGACGAGTCTTATCAAAGTATAGTTAAGGATCGAATCCCAAGTGACAACATTTTTAAGAATCTTACTAGTCATATCTAGTTGAATCAAGACTAATATTTATAACAAAGGTTGGTTTGAGTTTATTTAAACTAAATGCAGGGAAAGTAAAAAGTAGGATTAAAAGTTGATTAAAGATTAATGATGGAAATCACTAGTGTGGTACCGGTTTCACCGCCTCTACACATGCAAACATATCCAAACACACACATCCATGCTATATATAACCATCCAAGTGGAGCTACTGCAAACCCTCCATACAGACATTAGGTTCGCGTAAGCATCACCTTATGCATCAAATGTCTTGTCGTCATCCAGATCACACACTTACGGCTTTGAAGATATAAATATCCAACTGAAGTTGCGCCCCCCATACGGGCGTTAGGCACATAGAAGTGTCACCGTGGGCTAGATGTCTCATCACCTCACAGATCACAAACTTACGACTTCAAGGAATCCCTTTAAAAGTTCTCGTCAGGGAGTCAACCACATTAATCATCATTCAAAACCGATGTATTGAAGTTCTCACAACATCGGAACAAAATAGATCATGCAAGTAGGAGATCAATCCACAAGCACACATCAAATGATTAACTACGAAATGAAAATTTATATGCAAGCCATGGAATGTTTAATAAAAGGACATGTAAGAAGGAGCAGTGGGGATAGTCCCCGCACCACAGTGAAAGGAAACTACTCGCTCATGGTGAGAGAAACAAAAGAACAAGAGAGGGGGAAGATTCTGCCATGGGCATGGTTAAGAAGACAACCATAGCTTGGTGGAGAGGCAATCTTCTACACGATGTTAGGGAATATCTGGATGAGGAGGAAAGGACACCACAACAGATGGGGCAAGCCTTTTTTCTCCACCTTCCTTCTCTTCTCATCCTCCTTACTTGCAGTAGGAGGAGCAACATGTGGATGCGTCGGTGGACATGGATGGTGGCTGAACAGACCAGATATGGGTATCCACCACAGATCTGGGAGGGCGGAGAGCTGGATAGATGGATTGTATGTGCAATATTACCATAGAGGAGGCACTTGGAAGATGGATCAAACTCCGCAGGGATTGAGCACTTCCTAGGCGCAGCCTGGTGGCGGTTGAGTCTCCCCCCTTTGACAATACTGATGTAGGGGGGTATTTATAGAAGCTGGGTCACTGCTAGGTGCTAATGTAAACCTGGTCGAGGTCTTTGTTGCACTAATCATGGGTTGAGAGTGTTGGATCGCAGTGCTGTTGCAAATGAATTTGGTTGGAAAGTGCACTTCTGCGGTCGCGATATGTAGAGAGGAAGGAGGTCATGGTGCTGAGGAAGATGCAGAGGTTGCAATCAGGTGGAGGTGATGGCATTGTTGGCTGCTGTTGATCGCAGGCAAGGTTGTTGTGCTGACGATGGTTGAAGGAGGCGGCGATGGTGATTGTTGTTGATGGCGGGTGAGGTTGTCAGTGCAGACATATATCGCGGTTGGAAGGAGTTACAGTAGATCGCAATATGATGCAGGTGGATGTCATAGTGAGTCGCGATTAGGGAGGTCATGGCCAAGAGCAAGGGTTGCAGGTGGTCGTAGTTCTGTTGGTTGTTGTAGATTGCGATCGAGAGGGGGAGTCGAGGTGTGAGTAGGATGACATCATAGTTTAGTGAAGAGGATGGGAGTTGACTGCGGCCAAGTAGAGGGGGTCGCGGTCTTTAGGAGGTGGTGCCATCGTGGGTTACAATTAGGGTAGGTGGATTTCGATCAAAGTTCAAGTGGGAAGTGAAGGCGACCAACCACGGTTGAAGGAGCAGTGGTGTCACGACCGGAGCACAATGACCGCGGGTGGAGTCGGTCGAGTGATAGTAGGGTTGTCTCGCCATGGGTTGTGATGTGGTGAGATGTGTCTATGATGGTGGGGGTCATATTTTGGGCAGCCGCGTGTTGAAGTAGTTGATGATCCCAGGTCGAGGTGTAGGGAGGTTGCGATCCTCGCAGTAGTAGCGGGTTGAAGAAGGCACTGACCACGGTGATTCTCTATGAAAAAGGGGCTCACGGTTAGTGGATGGTTGTAGTTGAAGGGTTGGAATCTATTATGCCCTACTAAATCTGCATGAAAACACATAAATATAGTCAACACGCATTGATAATCCAACGAATTGGGTAAGGTTATATATTATTATAAGATTCTGGAAATAAAAGTGAAAATACTAGGCAGAAAAGCTCTCCCTTCTCTCTAGTTTCTCCCCGACGGTCACCACTGGGGGGAGGGAGGGTCATCTTGATGCTTTCCTCCCCCTGACATTTAGCCACGGTGAAGTTAGTGACATGGTGAGCGACATTTTCCTAGAGAAAGGAGTAGAGTCTAAATCGTTGGGTCTCTCCCTTGGCTGTGTGGGTTGAAGAGGTGACGCGACGCACGGCGGGGAGTCAAGTTCTAGTTTTGCTGTTCGCATTCTAACTCTGTTGGCTCCGTCCATTCAAGAGTGATGGAGGGAGAGTAGGCGTTACCATCAGGATTTGGACTCTAGCTGCTGCTCCATCATCGTAGGTGGAAGGGGGTTCACTCCTTCACATGCACCTTTTTGTCCCTCTCCTGAGGTTGACGACGATCCTCGATGCCAACTTGGGTCCTTCCACGGTGTCTGTGGTGGCGTTTGGGCTACCTACTTCTAGTTGGTTAGTTTGGGTCTTCTGCTACATGATTGGCAGGGCTTCTCCCAATGATGCATCAGTGGCATCTCCCATCTGGGAATTGGAGGCTCCTGATCTCATTCGACCTGGTAATACGTGGATGGCCCCTGGCCATGGTGTGTCTGGGGCTGATCACGGCTGGGATCTTGGAGGATATGGGTGGCGTGGTGCTAAAGCTAGGTCCCGGGTTGCTCGGTGCATCGACTATGTCGACTCCACCCTATCAAAGAGGGAAGGATAAAGAGGATCCGCCACCTGTTGGATTTGGTCTCTGCGTGACTTCTCCATCATCGTAGGCATAGGAAGGGAGTTCCTTGACTTCCTTCTTTGTCCCCTACCCCTCCTTATCCCGTGCTGGTACCTGGATTCCTCCAGTACTGTGGTGGTCCCTTGACATTGATTGGTTCGGCTTCAGTGTCTATCGCGGCAGTCAAACCCTCATTAGACGGCTTGTGTATCTCCCTGGCCAGCGCATCCTACTTGGAGATGCCTCCTGATCTGGGTTCCCCAAAAGAGCAGAGGGGTGGCACAATCCTGGTGACCCTCTATTGCCATGCGGTGGAACGTCCTCCTTGTGTTCGTGGAAATGCCTCTGTGCAAATAGGGGCTTCGGATCCTGGCGGGTTCCCATCTTGAGGTGGCCTAGCCACTGGATGATCCTAGTGTGCTTGGTTCTATGGGGCATAGGCCACCTTCTTCCCTTGGATCCCTCTGACACTACGTGAAGACATCACCCTTTGGGTGCTTATGGTGGTGTTATTGTGTAAACAACAACATTATGAGTATGATCCATCATGTGCTGCTTATTTCTCAAGTTGGAGTCAGCCAAGGAGTAGGGGTTGATGATGCTATTTCATGTTTGTCCCTTTCATCTCAATTTGTGGGTGTATCTAAAAGCTAGTGATGAGAGGATCAGTGGTCTACAACCTTAGATCTTCTGCTCTTTGCTACTCAGCAGGATGTGCTTGTGCTTCTAGTTACTGACTTGGACCAAGTCTGAGTCCTGGATATATTACGAAGCCCATAATTGGAGTGTAGGTGTTGAATCCCTAGAGTTCTTGGTCTGACAGGGTGTGGTGTGCATGTTTTGTCTTTTTACTCATACTTTGTGGGTGTTCTTTATGCTATTGAGTGCTCGACTATGCTTAAGGCTTCATGTCATTAGGTCGAGTTGTTTTAGGTTCAAAGCCTTATGTACAGTTTAAGGTCTTTATGTTCTTTTGCCCTTGATTACTAACTTGTTGGTATCAAGGTTTTTTGTTCTTGCTGTAATGGGGTACTTTGTGCCCAAAGTTTTGGTATTACAGTAACACACATTTTTGACCGACCAAAAAAATACTAGGAAAAATTGGGCCAAAGAAGGCGAATGAAACCATGATGAATATGAATTCATCAGTGTTTAGCTAAAATCTTATTAATTGGGCCTAAGAAATGAAAATTGGGATCTAAAACTCTAGATGGTGTCTTTATAGGTTATGCTCAAAATAGTGTCACATATAGATTCTTGGTTCTTAGAAGTAACAACAATATTGTAGAACCTAATACTATTGTTGAATCTAAAGAATGTTGATTTTTTTTTAGCATATCTTTCCTATGAAAACTCCCTTACAAAAGTCATCTAATCCTTCAAATGAAATTTTAGAGAATATCCCAAATTCATCCAATTCTAATGATGTTTTAGGGCTTGATGATATAGAACCTAGAAAATCCACTAGGATGAGGAAGGAAAAGAATATTGGTGATGATTTCTATTCCTTTATAGTGGATAATTACCCTCAATCTCAGAATGATGCTATTAATTCAATTGATTCCTCCTTATGGAAGGAAGCGATTAATAGCGAGATTGAATCTATTTTATCTAATCACACATGGGAATTAGTGGATCATCCACCAGGCATCAAACCCATAGGATGTTAAAGAAAATTGAAAATGGATGGGACTATAAATAAATACAAAGCTCGATTGGTTGCCAAGGGATATAAACAACTAAAGGATATTGACTATTTTGATACTTTTTCTCCTGTAACTTGAATCTCTTCAATCAAGATTTTAATTGCTTTGGCATCCATTATGAGATTAATTATACGTTAAATGGATGTTAAAACTAATTTCTTAATTGGAGAGTCAGATGAATAAATTTATACAAATCAACCTGGAGGCTATGCAGTTCCAAGAAAAGAACATACGATATGAAAACAAGGATATTGACTATTTTGATACATTTGCTCCTATAACTAGAATCTCTTCAATCAGGATTTTAATTTCTTTAGCATCGATTAAGAGATTAATTATACACCAAGTGGATGTTAAAACTAATTTCTTGAATGGAGATTTAGATGAAGAAATCTATATGGATCAACCCGAAGTTTATGTAGTTTCAAGAAAAGAAAATATGGTATGCAAACTAATCAAATCTCTCCATGGCTTGAAACAAACACCTAAACAATGGCATGAAAAATTTGATAAGGTCATGGTATGATATGGATTCCATATAACTGAAGGAGACAAATGTATATATTCAAAAGTCGATGACCAAAATTGTGTTAATATATCTCTTTATGTAGATGACATGCTAATGTTTGGCACTAATATTGATATATTAAATAGTACAAAAGGCTTATTGGCTTCTAATTTTGATATGAAAGATATGGGTGAAGTGGTTGTAATTTTAGGAATTAAGCCCCTTAAAATTGATGGTTGAATCATGCTATCCTGAGAAAATTATGTTGAGAAAATCCTCAAAAGGTTTTCAATGTTTGATTGTAAGCCAGTAAGTACACCTTTCAACTCTAATTTCAATCTTAAGAAAAATTAAAGTACTAGTGTTCAACAAGTCAAATATGCACAAGCAATAGGAAGCTTGATGAACCTAATGAATTTTACTCATCTGGGTATAACATATGTAGTCAGGAGATTAAGTAGATATACTCATAATCCTAAAAGGGATCATTAGGATGCTCCACATAGGGTTTTAAGTTTTGTGTATCTCCAACTGTGCTCAAAGGATATTGAGATGCCAATTGGATTTCTAATTCAGATGAATTAAAATCTACAAGTGGCTACATTTTCACTATGGGTGGAGGTGTTGTGTCTTGGAAATCTTCCAAGAAAACATGTATATCAAATTCCACTATTAAATCCCAGTTTATTTCCTTAGAAAAGGATGGAACTAAAGATGAATGGCTAATACATGTTCTAATGGATCTTCCCATTTGAGATAAACCTTCTCCATCAATGTTTATACATTGTGATAATCAAGCTTCCATAGCAAGAGATAAAAACAAAGTTTATAATGGGAAGAGCAGACATATTCATTTACATTGTAATATTGTGAGGCAGCTTGTATGTGATAGCATAATCTCAATGGATTATGTAAAGTCAGAATTAAACTTGGCTGATCCTATGACAAAGACATTAAGTCAAAGACTAGTGGGAAATACATCAAAGAGAATGGGATTATTCCCATACTAGAAGTCAAAGAAATGGATGGCCAACCTTTATGAACGGTTATTCGGGGAAGAAGGTTCAATGGGAAAAACTTTGTAACTGGATGACTCAATGTATTGTAATAAATGTATCTCATTCTTATTATGTAAACAACAATTTGCAATGATTTAGTTGAATATAGTTCTTAATGGATTTTATATCTATTAATGGTGGTGTATATACTGCAATATATACTTGATGAAAGTCCAACTACATGAGTGTGGAGTGGGGCCACTCCTGTTGAGATTTGGGTAGATATCTAGAGCATTCATGAATTTTCCAAGTAGGCACATAGCCTAAATGCGTCAATCTGTAAGAAATGTAATTGATATATGAATGCCATGTGAGTAATGCATCTCTAATCCTATAAAGTAGGAATTGGTTTAAGAACATAGTTCCACCAATATTCTATAGATTACGTACATCTACTCTATGCTTTGTTTCAAAGAACATAGTTCTACTAAATCTTATGCATGTCATTTGTTTATGTTCTTCCAGTGGTCAACTCAAATTTTAATTTTGTTTTGTTTTGAACTAGTGGAGGATTATTGTGTTTTCTATTGTATTTCAAAGAAAAAGGCAAAAGTTTAGTTCCATACTCCTTGTTTTGGAGACATTTCTCCTCCTTATATATGGATTCTTATCCATAGAATAATTGAGGTGAAAAAGGAAACATGTGCTAAGCACGCACATGGTGGGGCTTGCCAAGGGCGTTTGGACTGACCCGATTCAGAAACCCTTTAATTGAGTGTGTCAGCACACATCACATCCCACCCGCAGGGGGGGTGCAAATCTGGCCTCCCGGAGCCCCTTGTGTGAGTGCGGCCTTGGCTTGGTTTTGCCCTTCGGTTCACTGAACAAATTTTAACATGTGTCACATCTTTCATGATGTAGCACTAGTTCATTTGGGCAGTTCCAAACTACAACCTAATATACAACCACAACGGAACCTTTCAAGCACCTTTCTTTTGTTATGTAACAAAGTCTTTTCCGTCGTTTGAAATAGACAAAGAAGTCTCCTATTTTCCTTTCTTCTCTTCTCTGTCGATTGTCTATCACTAGAAGAACGGTCGATTCCTTTCACTCATTGTTGTGATTATGTGTGCACACTTCACGTCAGCAATCGCTATTGGATCCTGTGAGAGTAGCCACTGTCTGAGACTACTGCACTGACGTTCTCCATCAAGTAGCATCGAAATACTCTTAAGAACAGTGCATCCTGCACGCCTCAATGTAACTATAGTATAATTTTTCATGTTTATTGTTTAAATCACAGTTTGTACCCCTTCTACAAACAACAATTAGTTACACTTGTAGGTTTTGTATGTAATGATAGCATGGGTATTGTGGTGAACTAGCTGAGAAGCTTGCTTTTTGCCCATGGCATTGAATGGGGCCTGAACAGATCCTTTATGGGACAACTCCATGTTTCCATATATATGTTGGTTATTTCTTAGTAACAAACCATTAACTTAGGGATTTCATGATTGAGGTTGTTATGCAAGGTCAAGGTTTCCAAGCCGACCTATCTTTCTGTGATTCTTTGTTGTGTCCATCTATGATGGCAAACCATGTGTTGCAATACATTTAGTTGGCTATTAATTTGGGCCCTTGCTCTCTAATGTTCACACCCTTACGTGATTATGTCTTTGGCATTACCTTCATTAGAATGAACTTTATACTCTTTCCCTTCAATATCTATTCTTCGTTAATGATGTATCACATCATTGTTTGCCCAAAATCTTAGTATATTTTTTAACATCAAATTAACCACACACTATGTTGTTTATGAGACTAAAGATTCAAAAAATGTAAATAGTATAATTAACAAGGAATAATAGTGTTGTAAGCCATTATTTGTTTATGAATATTAATGGAAATTTTGGTGGAACATTTTATTGTGTTATTTAAAAGCATAAAATTGCACCTAGATTGCACAAACACTAAAGATCATAAATCACATATATGTTATTTATTAAAAAAATTAATTAGTAGAGAAATATAACTAGTAATTCAAGCATGCTCCATTTTTTAGAAATTATTATATGTTAAAGAAAAATAAATCATAAAGCATCGATTATTATGGATAATGTACTTTTATCATGGAAAAGCCAACATCAGAGATGCATACATTTATCTAAGAGGAGGAAACATGGAAGAACATTTTATATTAACATCCTAAGCACAACTTTCCAAATAAGTATATTGTACAAGAGATGATCCTATTGAAACTTTAGTTATGCCATTGTAGACTATGATAGTAATCACATTTATTAAAAATTTAAATGTTCATTTAAAGAATGTAAATATCAATTATACTATTAGATAAACCTAAGTATCCATTGTAGTTGATATGGAAGCATATGAAAGAAATCAAAACTAGACTTATTTTAGTATCTAATAGCATATAAAGACTCAAAATATAAAACAAACTAATGTTCCAATAAACATTAGTAGGGTAACTGGATGATCAAATGTATAATTTTATCATATACTAAAATTCAAAAGTAGCATGTGCAGTGCACGTGCATTTACTAGTTCTATTAAATAAAAAATTCACAAGATTACAAGAATTGTTACTCTCTTACAATCTTGTACTCACAACAAAATTCCTTAACACACTCTCATTCTCTCCCCTTTGACTATCATTTTGGCTTTCCCTTTTAGCCCCAGAATTATGATGCATAATGATATTCTATGTTGGCACCTCAAAAGTTATCATAGATTAGAACACACACATTGACACTCCATATCATACGACACTATGTCCTATTTATAGTAGTATCATAGTGCTCGATAAGACAATCTCAAATGATGAAGCCAACCCACTAAAGATAGTATGGAGGATAAGGCTAATCTATTAAAAAAGATAATAGAGAGATAGTGTCAAAATTAATAACCCTGAGGAGAGGATAATGCTAAAAATTATATTGGACTCCAAGTCTGTAAATTTTTGACATTCCTAATATTATTAGACAATATTTATTCTCCTTAAAATAAGATAAGAGACATTATATAAATAATTTTCACCTTGGATCTAATTTTCTGAAGTGTAATGGCTTCTCCCACTACAATTTTCTCATGTTCTTATTCTATGCTTCCATGGTCGGAAGTTGCTTCCGTCTCCGGAAGCAGTCTGCCATGCATGCCTAGACATTGAGAAAGCCTATGCATGGCTGCCTGAACCCTTCATGTGAGAGCTCATTTTGTTGTAAAATTTACAAAATGGTACAACTTCCACTTGTAGTTGGAAGAACTGCACCCTTCACACCTTTGTCCCCCATGCCATAGGGTTGATCCTTCTTTGAACTGTGCTCATTTAGTGGAACGGCATGGTCGGTCCTACCATGTCTTCCTCCTTTAAGTTAGCTTCACTTCTACACATATTGATATTTGCATTCAAATTTGTAGTCTTGCACTAGAATACCCATCATAGTCGAATACATGTACCAATATTTGGATTCATGATGCCCACCACCCATGCTGCTTCATCCACACCTCCTATGTCAGTAGATCTCTCATATGCCACTCCTTTTTGGTTAGAAAAACTCCAACCACTCGATATACTCAATAAGACCAAGTACTATTCATGATCACTTGTCCCTTGTAAGTGAATTGCATGACTCCACCACATGTTTATGCTTCACAACGAGTGAATTAAAGAACCCTTTTGGATATCTGATTGTTCTTGATATTGGGGAGATATCAACTTTCTAATTATATACAATTTATTCCTTGATAAATCTTCACAAGAGTTGTAATGAAATGGGAACTCAAATCTAATATCCATCATGAGAAGTACATGATTTCCTTTTTCCATCACATTTTGTACCGAATGCCCCCCTACAATAATTGTTGATGTTGTAATGATTTTTGTGTACCCCCAATGTTCTCATCATATAAAATGAAACCTACTCTAATATCACTTTACTAATTTTATGTGGAAGATTCAAGCCTAAGTAAGCCACTTATATGAAATGCAACCAAAACATGAACAAGAAAACCAATAACACCCCCATCAATAAAGCCAAATACTAAGGAATAGACAAAGAGAGAACAAATTGGTGAAAACCCACAAATTCTATTAAGAATTTTTTTTACAGGATTACAAGGATCATCTCTCTCTTACAGTTGTTTGCTTACAATGGAATCACTTAAACCACTCTCCTTGTATCCCCTTTTGGCTATCTTCTTGGCTTCTCCTTTTGGCCGACAATATTGGCAAACAATGTTGTCTTGTTGGTACATCCAAAGTTACCACACACTGGAACACACATATTGACACACTATATCATGTGGAACTACGTCTTATTTATAGTACTCTCATTGTACTCAATATGAAAATATCAAAAGATAAAGTCAACCCATAAAAGACAGTATGAGAGGATAATGTTAATCTAATAAGAAAAGATAATAGAGATATAATGCCAAATTTAATGGGAAGGAGGAGAGGATAATGCTAAGCATTATATTAAACTCTAAGACTGTCAAATTTTGGACTTTTCTAATGTTGCTAGATAATATTTAATATCCTAAAAATCAGATAAGAGGTACTCTCTTGACATTATATTCTCTTATCATGGTAATAGAGTGGTAATGATTATGTTGTTGGTCGTCTGCCCTAGGGTGTGTCATTGGTCGCCTCATGAAAGGAGCGTAAAGTGATGCCTCCAACAACAACAAATCTTTCATCCTCTGGTGCACCCAACCTTTGTATCCCCTACATAGGGCTGGACTTCCCTCCCACCACTGCTCCATTAGACAACAGTTGCATTGTCTCTTCTCTACCTCAAAAAGTCTACAGTAACATTACAGTAAGTACTATTGGTGGTTTGATGTCTTGAAGGACTTCCTCTTTTCTCAGCACTTTAGTTTCTTTCCTTTAGATGTAATGATATTGTGTTTAAACCTGACTAGAATCATAATGCCCATGTTCCTCCTTCATTTATAGGGGTTGATTGTCTCTCTCTCTTAAAGAACTCCACAAGGCTCAATAATGTTAAAAAATCTAGGATCAAGTGACTCTATGGGGAAATCATATACCATAACTAAATCTGTTGGCATCAAAATTATACTTGATGCTATTCATCATCTTATCTATTCCATTGCATTTGAGAAATATGTGAGGTCTTACCGAAAGAAGTATATCCCTACAATGGATGCTACCAACCCTAATACATATGATTGGGATGTCGAAAATGATTGGGTTGCCTCAACTATGTTGAAAAACATGAAAGTATATATAGACAAGAAAGTCGTGGTGTATAGCTCTACACATACTATGTGGGTAACCTTGAAAAAAGTGCATTTTCCTACAAGAAATATATCTTCATTAAATATAGTTCTCGAGGAAATCTAATCTTGTAAGAAGGGCAACCTCAATTTGACTAATTAGTATGACACCTAGACAAACCTCAGTAATGAATAAATCATCTACCAACCTCTTGCTACTAATTTGTAGGAGATAAAAGATCAACAAGAAGCAATTGTCTTTGTTTAGTTCCTTTATGGTCTTCTCTATGAGTTCAAATCCTCGATGGGTCAACTCATGATGTAAGAGAAATCTCCTACACTTAAGGAATTTTATGCAAATATTTCCCAGAATGATGATCCTACACCTCTAGTTGATGCCTCAACTTTAGGCACTTCCCCAGGACATGGGCATGGGGGCTCTAGTGACAAATGGATAGGTTGAGGCCACAATCATAGATTTGACACTAGTAATGTTTCTTTTGTGATCATTGCCATTTGCCAAACCATTCTTATGATTTTTTTGGGTATAACTTAATTACCCCCTTAGTGCCCCAAAATTAATGTTGATCTATTGATCTGGATAACTCCTCTGATCTATTGATCTTATGATAAGAATATGATCACCTCTACTATCTATCTCTAGGGACCTCTTCTTAGCCCTCTAGTTCTCAAACTGCAACTCTATACCTAAGTACATGCATTCAGGCCCTTTCTTCTATATCCCAATCTGATTGATTGTTGATTCTGGAACCTCCTCACACATCAATTGTAATGCTTCCTTCTTTTACACATGAAAACATTTAACCAAACCATTTCATATTAAAGTAGTTGACGTGTCTCTATCTTCTATTACAAGTATTGGAAAAGTTCCCCTTACTAAAATTTTTATCTCTTGATAATGTCCTAGATACACTAAACTTTGCTCATAGCTTGCTATGTATCAACCCATTGACAAATTCCCTTCATTATCATGCTCTTTTTTATGATGACTTTTTTGTCTTGTAGGATCTCCAGACGATGCAATAGACTGGTAGAGTCTTTGGGTGAGATGGTCTCTACTCCCTCCAACCAAACACCACTTATTCTGCTAGTTGTGATTCCAATGTATCTCTTCACCTTCAACATGGACTTAAACATCCCATCACAATTGTTCTTCTCTGTCAGTTTCTAGATATCCCTACTTCTAATGTCCTTGAGTGAGAGGCTTGTCAACTTGGCAAGCATCATAGGACTAGCTTTCACTCATGCCAATAGAAACATTTTATAGCTACCTATGATATCATTGATGCTCATATCTAGGGACCATGTCGTGTTAAGAATTATAGGAATTTAAATACTTTGTTGTTTTGGTTGATGTTTTTTCTTATGTTTCCAGGTTGTCTTGTAGAGATACAAATATGAAACCACTTCTTTTGTTACAAATTTATTTCATTAAATGAATACACAATATTATTCCCTCGTTAAAATATTTCTTAATGATAATGGTTTAAAATTTCTTAAGAATGAATTAATAACCTTTTTCAAGTTTGTGGGAACTATTTATCGAGCATCTTGTATCAAGACTTTACAACTAAATGATGTTTCTAAAAGAAAAGTACTCCATGTATTTGGTGTTGCTCATACTTTGATGTCCCTCTAAGAGTTCTTGGGTGTACATGTTTTCTCTTTTTTTAATCATGACAAGTTGTTACCTTGCGCTATGAAACATGTTTTTCATCATTATTTAGGGAATCATAAGAGGTATCTTTTGATTCGAAAACTTGGTCATCTTATGTGAGCATTGATGTTACCTTTTTTTAAGGAAAACATTATTTTTTGCATACTCTTAGGGATTCTACCACCCATATTACACCTAACCCACCTGCTCCACCACCATCACCTCAACCACCACCACCACCACCACGGGTGCCTCCTCTTTATGTTTATGAATGAAGGCATAAATCTCCTTTACTAATTGTGGAACATCTATCAACCATCCTTGTGATTGATATTGCTCCTAGGTAGTCTGGTTCACCTAATGGAGATCTTTCTCAGGTAACATCTGCTAATATGAATCTTTCTAAATATCTTCATAAGGGAACCTACCCTACAAAGCCTTCTACTAGATATGCTATGTTACATTTTGTGACTTAATGTGTCTCCTATGGAAAAGTCATTTTTTCTTTTTGTGGACTGCCATTAGCTACTGAGGGATTATTGAGAAGATTTACAATGTCCTTCTTGGAAGTATACGATGGATGAGGATATGTCTCCTCTAATTCACGGGACTTGGTGGAATTGCCTCATAGTGCAATAGTTGTTTGTTGTAGGTGGGTGTACACTTTAAAATACCTACCTAATCGTATAATAGACATGATCAAATCTCATCTTTTGACTAAGGTCTACACTCAACATATGTCATTGATTATTGTGAGGCTTTTTCACTTGTTTCCCATCTCAATTATATTCATCTTATTCTATCTATCTCTGTTAATTCTGGATGGACTATTCATCATTTGGGTATGAAAAATACTTTGTATATGGTTATTTGATAGAGAAACATATTGGGTATATTGCTCAGGTGGAGTGTTCCAAAGTTTGCAAGTTGAACAAAGTTATTATGCTCTCAAACAAAGCCCAAGAGCCTAGCTTTAATAATATAGATGACTGCTCAACAATTTGTCTTTTCTCATTCTTCAACTAGTCATTTGGTTTTTACTATACATCCATCAAAAGGTTCTATGATTTTGATAGTGTATGTTGATGATATTCTTATCTCTGGGGGTTATTCCGTTGGCATCCAACTTGCAAAATAATTCTTGTAATCATATTTTTTACCAAGTATCTTGGTTCAATTACTCGTTGGGCCTAGAAGTGACACACATTTATTTTGGCATTGTTCAATCAAAGAAAATATGTTTGAGACCTTCTTAAAGAAATCCATTTGAGGAGTTGCAAACTAGTAGGTATTCCTATGTACCCTCAACTTCCTCTATGGTGAATTTATAAGTCTTGAATTAGTTGAGGTCATGAGATAATATAGTGCTATATTGGAAAGCTTCTATATGTAATAGTAACTTGCCTAGATATATCTATGCCATTGGATGTATGATTCAGTTACTCATCAACCTAGTGAGATTCATTGGACATGCACCTATCTATTTCTCAGGTATCTCAAGCCCTCTTCGAGGAATGGACTACACTATAAGAATTATGGGCATCTTCAACTTTGGAGATACACTAATGCAAATTATGCTAGAGCACATGAGGATAAATGTTTGACCATAGGTTTTAGCACATATGTAGGTGGGGGGCTTCTCACTTGGAGATGCAAGAAGAAAAATATTATATTACACTCTAGTGTTGAATCAGAGTATAGATCTATGTCTCATATTGCATGAGAGATTTTTTGGGTTGTGTCCTTGCTTCATGGATTTGGTATTCTTACTTTGTATCATGTGCCCACGTAATGTGACAATAAGGATGACACTTTATTGCTAGTAACCTAGTCTTTTATGAGCAAACTAAACATATCAGGGTGGATTTTCATTTTATTCTTGATGTATTTCTTGCTAGAAAAATATCTACTCCTTACATCTCTACAGACGATCAGTTAGCTAACATATTACAAAGACTCTTGCGAAGTTCCAATATGAGCCTACATGATATCTATGTTCCATATAGGGGGATGTTTGAAATATTTCCCATTAATATTTTTTTTCATTTGTTCTCATTTGTTTCCTTATACCAAGTTTGTAAGGTTATTCCTTGTAAATTTTTGGTCACGTTATATAAGAGATGATTATTGTACATTCTTGATGAATTAAGGAAAAAGAAATAATCTTCTCCTAAAAAAGATAAATCAGTTCTAAGAATGGTTATGGGACATTAACATCATAGTTCAAAAGAGAATGAATTATTCTTGTCTGGTCTTGAAGAATAATGATACCTCATTACTTTTTCAAATGTTTTATTTGGATATCATTTACGTGTTGACATAACTTCTTTAGAATAAAGCAACTCTATTACAGAATAAATGCCCATGCCAATAATAGATTCTATTTGAAATCAAAATACTTAATTGTATAAAGATTCTATCCAAAATCTAATATCAAATCACTTTCCCTCTCTAAAATGCTATGTTCCATCTCTAGAATAGGGTTTTAAAGGAAGGCATAGCGGGCATAACCTTACAGGTAGGGGAAACACTGCCTGGCATCCCACTCCTCTTCCTCTTCTAGTACCTCCACCACAACCATCTACCTCCCTACCTGCTACCACCCTTTCACCTCCTCCCCCTAATGCTACTGAGGTGTTGGTGGATGCCACCAAGAGTCTCCCTAGGTGTGAGCCATGTGCAGATGTTACTGTGGGGAGGGTGTGGGTAGGCACCATCAGAAAACGTTTCACTGTCCAAAGAAATTACTGCCTAGTGGTTCTTCCTGATGACCTGGAATGTGATGGACTGGATGTTTTGGCTTAATTTTGAGGACAAAATATCTTTTAAGGTGTGTCGGATGTGATGGTCTAAACTTTTGGAACCATTAATGTCTAATGTCATACTTGGATCCAAAGGTTTGAGTTATTTTGAGAGTTCCTAATGTTCTACTAAGGTTGGAAGTCAAACGATATTGATGTCATGAACAAGATCCTCAATTTTATGCCTTTTCAAGTACTTAATTGAATGGTTAAATAAGTGAGTCTTGGAACCAAAATTGGATGAGATGTAGCTTGGATGATGGTAACGAAATGGTCCTAGTTTCACGATTAAAATAGGTTCCTAAAGACAGTTGTTTAGGTTTGAATAGCTTGCAATTATTTGCATTAGTAATTAAACAGAGATAAGTTTCTGATCAATGAATTTCACACACCAACTAACCCTTTTGGTATAAGGAATCCAAGGATAGTAACATGGCCTTGTATTGGCTGTAGGATGGTATCATCGGATGACTATCGTCATCTCCTACACAACTGGGTCGTGGAGTAGGGAGATGAGGGATTTTGCACGCAACCACGATCTCTAAACACGGGGTGAACTACGATTTTGACCGTGTAGTTGTTTAGGTTCTTCATAACCTTCATGATGAATTTGTATAGACCCCTCACCGAGACTCAAATAGGTCTTGCATATGGTGGTTCCTTGACAACTATCCATTATGGAAAATAGTTAGGCATGGAGAAGTAGTAACGAGGATTCCAGGGTTGCTTAGATTTGTCACAAGAAAGTTCTATCTCAGCAATGCCATGAAGAACACGGAAAAGTTAGGAAAGGCTCGTGCACATGGATAAAGAACAATGAACATGGAAAACTCACACAAATCATAGAGTTAGGAGCAGGATCCAAGTTCATGGAGTTCATATGCTGCTCTAAGATGAGTTGTCTGAAAGTCACACGCCAAAGAGGAGGATCATTGTGGCTAGAGTACAACCCGACAATGGACTCACATAGAGAGGATCAAGGGTGTTTTTCCCCTATCTGTTCCACCACTACCGCACCCCACGGTGGCAGCCTACTCGAGCCGCAAGAAGGTGCCACTAGAGGAGATCCTAAGAGGTCAATGCTTAGAGGGATGAAACTCAAAGCTGTTTAGGGCATTAGAAGCTACATGGGAAGACTTGGAGGCGGCCGATTCATCACTGAAGTAACCCCTCACACATGGTGGTGCTATCTTTTGGCAGAGAAATGGGGTCTTGTAGACCCAATGGCTGGATCGTGAAGCATCTGAGAAAGAAGGAGCTTCACGTGAGTGAGAAAGGGGCGAGTAGGGAGAGCTCCAAACCAATCAAATCCCTTGAATTGGACCAGCCTAGTTCAACGAAAGGAAAGCCCAGTAGAACCCAGATTAACACAGGCCAAGGAAGAAGGAGTTTCACCTCTCACATGCCATGTGGCAAAACGTCATCAGCCGAAAAAGGTAAAATCCCAAAAATACCTAGACCTTAGAAAATGCATAGTAATTCGTATGCTTCTCAGAAAAATACATATAATATACCAACATTCTAAAAAAAATAAGTAGAATAACATTGAACCATCTTTTCAGTCTTTTGATTCTTTAATAACAATGATGTCATGTATGACATGTTACACTTATTTCATGAGTAACAAATATCAAATAGTGACCTAAAATTATAATAATGCATCTGCAACTCTAAAATATGATTTATAATCCATATGTTATCAGAGATGATGATATTTCAACATGAAATCATGTAAATGGCCTTATATGGCTTATTAGGGCTAATAACCCAAATTAATGTGCAATAAATACATATATGCTCAATAAGTGTTGAAATATTCAGTATAAGCTCATATCAGTACATGGAACCTTATATTTAATTTTGAGATCATAATATGAATATAAATAAGGTTACATGTTTAAGGATCCTATAATGATGAGAAAACCCTAATTTGAATTATGTATATAAACTAGGGTTAATATGTGCACAAAAGGATATGGAACCAATGTTCAGATAATAAACCATAATTTGGAAAATGACATTAGAAAGATAATTCTATGACAAGAATGCAAGTAATGATGCACACATCCTAGTGAACTAAGCAAACCCTAATGAACATAATTAGGGTTTAGACGAGATAAAGTAATGGAGAATATGATGATAGTATGTGGTCTTGTCTTAATCAGGGGTTGACCAAGGATGTAGTTGACATCAGGAATGTCATATAGATTGTGATATGTCTTGATCAAGGTATGCCATTACCTCTTACTTGTCTTATTATACAATATGCATGTGTTCTATGTGTAGTAAAATACTTGGCATATGGTATTGGATGAAATGATTGTTCTTGTATGATATGTTGCTTGATTTACCATACTTATTTTTATGAACACATGAAACATAATATATTTGTTCCATTATATAATCTCTTTGGTATAGTGCATTGATAAAAGTACTAAATCTCTTTGGCAGAACAGTACATGTGAGCACTAAATCTCTTTGGTAGAATAGTGCATTTACGAAAGTACTAAATCTCTTTTGCAGAATAGTACATGTTAGCACTAAATCTCTTTGGTAGAATAGTGCATGTGGCTGATAAAATTTACATATAATGGAAAATGAGCTTAAAATATGTGTTCTCTTTTGTTATTGAACATCTTTCTACAAGTATACATTTTTCATATATTTCATTATAACTGCCAAGTATTAGTTTTATCTTATTGCCAAGATATGATGATAGGTATATAAAAGACACGTAGGCGTACTCAGTACAATATTTTTGAATATTGTGTTGACGTGTACCACATGTAATCTTTTGTTTAGGTTGTGGTTATGTTTGAAATATTTATGAGTTGTGTGGCAAGCTGATGTATAGGTGGACCTATTGTCTTAAGATCCTATTGTTTAGTGGTAGTACATGTATATGTATAGGTGGACCTGTTGTCTTAAGATTATATTGTTTAGTGGTAGTACATGTATATGTATAAGTTTGTTGTTCAATATGTAATATCAAATGTTGTAACAATTCATGTTGTAATTATATGTTGAATGGTGAACATTTGTTGTATGGTTTTATTATTGTTCATGTGCATGTGCTACTGTTGTTTCCTTCTGACTTCCTCTGATTTTCTTCTTCTTAGGCTAGTGTGTGGGGTTTAAATTGGGATTCTCATTGAGGTGAGGGTTTCAATTTGGACTTCACACATCAAATTAAGTTTTAGAAAATTTCGGGGATGCCACAGGTGGTATCAGAGCATGAACAATAACAAAGCCTGACACTAGCTCATTATGCAACTCAAAACTAAAGAACCTTGAACTTTTTAAAAAAATCTATAGGGTTAGATTGGTCATCTTTTAGAGATTAGATATGACCGAGCCTCTAGGTTAGCACCTAGATGTTTGAGAACTAGGTCTAGACTAGTGGTTGTTGTATAAGATGTCCTTAGATGTCGTTCTTTCCTTATAGTGCAGCGGTATGGGAGGTTGCATTATTTGAAAATGACGTACATCAAGGGAAGAGAAACCCTAGACATATGGCGCTAATTGTCTCGAGTAACTACACTGGTCTACATCATGTTCTCACACTTTTCACTAGTTTTCATGCCACTATACTCTCTACTATGTGTGGGACACTCATTTTCTGGATTTGGTTTTTGATTCCAATTGGGTCGAACCTAAATAGCTTTATATGATGCCTATTTTATCAGATAAAAGCTATATAATATATATATATATATATATATATATATATATATATATATATATATATATATATGTATTACAAAAATGTGTCCCCACACATGTACTAGTAGGAGGTGGTCATGCAACCAAAGTGAAAGTGTAGGACATCGGTCTAGAAGAGAGAGTAGTTCTAGATTATATGTCTAGAGCCTTGTTGGAATATATGATAGATGGAATAGATGAAATAAGTTATGATGATATGACGTAGGTCTTATATAGATGATATAAGATGGTTTATGATGATATATGTTTGTCTTTGAGGACTTAAGTTTAGTTTTGAGGATGCAAGATAAGTTTTGATGATGCAAGTAACTAAGCCTTTTATGAGATAAGACTTGTTAAGTTAAGATAAGATGTGGATCAACATGAGCCTCAAGCTATTTTATAAAGGAGGACCTCTAGTATTAGGACCAATTTTAGGGTTAACTCCAGAGAGAGTGAGACCCAGTAGGAGAAGGTCAGAGAACCTAAACTCCAAGATATAAGAATTATGAGAAATATGTGATATGATGTGTCCTAAACTAGAATACTCCTGAGTGATTGAGTTGAGTTTCTTTATGCATGATTCCTATAGTCTTGTTGAACCCTAGATATCCTGGGGAAGACCAAAACCCTAGAGATAGAGAGATGTTGGTTATATATGTGCATGTGAATATGAATACGAGTACCTATCATCTGGGTGAGGGAGAGAGAGTCCCTAGACCCTGGAGGAGGTAACTATGTTGGCTATCGATGAAGCCTCATGCTCGGGTTGGTGGTTCCTTGTAGGAATCTAGTGGTTGCACATATAAGAGAGTTTTGGGTCAGCATGACTCAGGGGTATAGAACCTATGAAGAGAATGTCATAGCATGTTTTGGTTTTTGCTTATGTGGATAGATCTTGCGAAGTAATCACTAGTGCCAATGAGGTAGACCTAATAACCTTAGGTCAGAGAGGAAAAATAAAGTATATCAATATGAGATAATCATAAAGATGAGTTAGCTCAGAGAGACTGAGCATGAAACTACCCTCATGATATGGGTTTGGAGAACCTCATTTGGACTAGACGAAGTTTCGATATATGTTTGAGGAGCCACTCACATAAATTTGTTTGTAACAACCATGATATAATATATATGTTCATGATCGAATCTCAAGACGTGATACATAGACATGATATGATGGAAACCTAGAGACGGTTTAATAGATAGTAATGCATAAATGTTAACCATGTACATGAATAATGATGATATTGTGATAGTGTTGGTTAATCTTGTAATGAAATCACTAGTAAATGTTGTAATTTATTATGAGCAATGTTATAAGATCATATGTGTAATGACAATCGCCAAACTGACAAACAAATCATTACTAATTAAGCGGAATAAACATAAACAACAGATTAACAAAAAATCACTAAAATTTAAAACCATTTTGCAAGGAGATCCTTGTACATAAAACTTTTACTGAAAGATCCAAAACTCATACATATCATGATTTACATTGTACAACATTGTTTTATCTCATCTCAAGGACAACATATAACAGTTGCTCTATCAACACATACTGGAGCAACATAAAACCTCTAGGCATTCAAGCCAAAACCTCAGATCGTTCATGAAACCATAACGAACCAACTCCAAGGACCTGAGAGTACAGAGACGACACATAGGACTTCTATCTACAAGACATGATAGACAGTACACCCAACATGAGCTGTCACTGATGTCCCTACTATTGTTGTTCTTTCTCTGTAGAAAGGTATTCACCTCCTCGTGCACGTCCACCTAAAAAATTGGATCCCACGAGGGTGATACAATTGTAATTGTCCCAGTGAGAGATATAAATCTCCGCCAACAATGTTATTATCACAGTTAAATAGTATTAAACTGAGCAGAGGATAAGTAGTTTAGATCATTCTCATATTTTAAAGCATTGCAACTATCTATGATAGAGCAGTAAATCATCTATTCTCTTTATAAGGAATAGGAAGAACATGTATATCATTTACGCATCATACTATATCAACATCTCAAGCTTATCCTATGATACTCATCATCATGGTATGTCATCCATGAATCATTCTCATTTCTATCTATTGGCCTCAGCCAATATGCTAACCAGATATTGAATTGTACCAGTCATGTTAGTATACATCATCATATTCTATTCAGGCATTGGACTATGTCAATCCTGTGCAACCATTCTAGGCATTGAACTTATGACAATCCTTTGATAACCGCCAGGTGTTGGGTTATTACCAACCCTGTAATAACATCCAGACATTGGGTTATTACCAATCATGTGATTATTATAGGCTCAGTGCCTCTTCCAGGTATTGGGTTATTACCAATCCTATGATTATTATAGGCTTCATGCCTCTGCCAGGTATTAGGTTATTACCAATCCTGTGATTATAGGCTTCATGCCTCTGCCATGTATTGGGTTATTACCAATCATGTGATTATAGGCTTCATGCCTCTACCAGGTATTAGGGTTATTACCAATCCTGTGATTATAGGCTCCATGCCTCTTCCAGGTATTGGGTTAATACCAATCCTGTGATTATAGGCTTCATGCCTCTGCCAGGTATTGGGGTCATTACCAATCCTGTGATTATAGGCTCCATGCCTCTGCCAGGTATTGGGTTATTACCAATCCTATGATTATAGGCTTCATGCCTCTGCCAGGTATTGGGGTTATTACCAATCCTGTGATTATGGGCTCCATGCCTCTGCCAGGTATTGGGTTGTAGGTGTATAGGCACCACCATATCGGGCTAGAAGTATATACATACCATTCATATCGGGCTAGAGTTGTTTATATGTTCTACCCATGTCATGCATGAGGTATAAATCCATCACCATGTCGGGCTAGACATCAACTAGGGTTGTGTAACGGGCTACCATATCGTTCAATAGCATTTGCTATTCTTTACTCATATCGGGTTATCCAAATTAGGGTTTCACATCAACTTACAAGTATACAATTGACCTTGTGTCGTGCATGGAGTCTATAATTGACTCCCTATCGTGCAAGAGGTGTATACTACAACTCCATATCATTCAACAATGTATTCATTCATATCCATATTGTTCAAGTGAAGAAGGCGCATCATCATATCGGGTTAGAGATGCTTGCTTGTATGCTTGCACCCGATATCACTTTTACAAGGTAATATCATCATCTTCAAGCTCTAGACCTTTGTTATAACTATTATAGTTCATGTCAACAGGTATAAGCAACTACTAGAACTCATAATTGCATCAACTATTTCATGAAATTTTGGAATTAAAAGTAGATCATTAAATACAACAATTTAGGTGATGAATAATAACATGGTTGAGTTCAAGTTATATAACCCGCCTTAAGAACAACTTCAAAGCTCCAAGATCCAAAGCTCCACGTTCCTAAGGTTGAATATGACTTATAAAAAGTCCAAGGCTCGTTCACAACTCCTTCATATACAAGGAATCACCATGGATAAGCAATTGGTGAAGAAGAAAAGAAAGGTAGATCATAACCCTAAATCCATTCTTCAATTCAAGCTTGAAGACAACTATAGCTTACCTTAGGGTAAGTTTTGAGTTCCTTAGCTCCTTGGATGACAACCTACAACTCTTGGGCGATATGGACTTCCTCTTGGCCGACACAACTTTTCTTGTGGCCGATACCCCCTCACTTGTGGCCAAAATCACTTCAATTGGTCGATATCAACTTGTTATGGGCAATATCAACATGCTATGGCTGATATACTTGCTATGGCCGATACCCAAGGCTTATGCACGATACCCCTGTACTCTTGCATGATATGCCACCCCTCTTGCACGATATGATACTCACTTGCACGATATGGCACTCAGTTGGAGTCAAAACACTTCACTCTATGGTCGATATTACCCTATATGGCCGATATCACCTACTTGGGCGATGCCCCAAGGCCCATGCACGATACCACATAATCCCTTCACGATATGGGAGCTCTATGCATTATACCTTAGGGTAGGAGGGTGGTAAGGGTCGCAAAATTGCACCAAGGGGTGAAACTAGGGGTATATATACTTGTTCATGAAGAAAGGCAAAAATGAGGTGTCAACATTTTGAGCTAGTAGGTGCCATGTGTCATGCATGGGTGACACGTGTACATGCATGCATCAACATTTATCTTGAAATTCAAAAAGGTTGAGTATCATCTAGATATGCAAATTCTTCCATTGCTTATCCATTTGGATAAGTCATCTAGGTTTAATCACTATTTTAAGTCAAGCCGATACACTTTTTCTAAGGAAACTTGTTGGTCGTCACACCTCACCTCCTTGAGGTGATTTGCACGATATGGACTTTGCCAAGAGTGCACAAAACTATATGGAACACCTGCTTGGGCACCATGGCCGATAGGCACTCATATATAAGCTTTTCAACTTGATACAACTCAAGTTAAGCTTCCAAATTCAACCCTTTTTCTTGGTCATTTCATCACCAAGAGTATCATCATTCATAATTGATCTAAACATGGTGTCTCATTCATTATATCTCCTATAAATGATACATAGAGGAAGTAGGGACACTCTAGAGGTGGTAATTTGCATATCAACCCCACATTTTTGGTAAATTATATCTTGTACCAAAATTGGTGCACAATGCTCCAGCATTGTTCAAACAAGTTCAAACATGGAATTTAGGCTTTCCACAAGCCATCAATTAGCATCATTCTCTCTATTATGATGCTTAAACACATGGGGTACATTCAACATGTGACAATTTGCAATATAACCCCTCAACTTGGGTATATTGCACTTTGGTCCGAAACAAAGGAACATTGCTCAAACAACATTCAATCGGGACCAAACTTGAAACATAAGTGTTTAACATGATAACAAAACACCTTAGAGGATTATATTATATTTCTAAGAAACTTACTTAACCCAAACAAATAGGGTTACCTCATAACCCAGGTCAGGGCCATTACAATATGAATAAAACATATTACATAAGATATAAATCTTAGTGATTAATAAAGATGAAAAATATAGTTTGACAGTTAGCACCACATAAAAATTATGACACCTTGATATGATCTAGATGGATAAGGTGGGTTAAATTTAGTTAACTCTCTCTTAAAAGGCATATGTTAATGTTGAACATGTTCTAACAATTAGCTCAATTAAATGTTGATGACACCTTGATATAATGGGTTAACTTTAGTTAACTCCTTTAGAATATGGTAATATGGTGTTGGAACCCTAATGCATGGGTAAAGATAAGAATGCAACCTCAACATATGATATATGTCATCACATAACCAGAGTTTCTAAACCCTTGTTTCAATCTTTAATGAAGGGGTGGTTAACCCTAGATTCATTTGAAATCTCTTAGAAGGTGTAGATATAGTTTTGGGGCTTTGTTTTTGGATATGATGCACCTAGAGTGGTGCCCTAAGTATGAATGAATGTCTTTGGTTTCTTGTAAAATAATGTAAGTCTTAATTTTGAGGATGAAATTTCTTTTAAGATGTATATGATGTGATGGATTGGATTTTTTGGCTTAATTTTGAAGGACAAAATATCTTTTAAGGTGTGTAGGATGTGATGTTCTAAACTTTTAGAACCTTTAATGTCTAATGGCATACTTGGATCCAAAGGTTTGAGTTATTTTGAGAGTTCATAATGTTTTACTAAGGTTGGAAGTCAAACGATATTGATGTCATGACCAAGATCCTCAATTTTATGCCTTTTGAAGTACTTAATTGAATGGTTAAATAAGCGAGTCTTGGAACCAAAATTGGATGAGATGTAGCTTGGATGATGGTAAAGCAATCGTCCTAGTTTCACGATTAAAACATGTTCCTAAAGAAAGTTGTTTAGGTTTGAATAGATTGTAATTATTTGCATTAGTAATTAAATAGAAATAAGTTTCCGATCAATGAATTTCACACACCAACTAACCCTTTTGGTATGTGGAAGCCAATGATAGTAACGTGGCCTTGTATTGGCTGTAGGATGGTATCATCAGATGACTACCGTCATCTCCTACACAACTGGGTCATAGAGTAGGGAGACAAGGGATTTTGCACACTACCACGATCTCTGAACCTGGGGTGATCAGTGGTTTTGACCACGCAGTTGTTTAGGCACTTCATAACCTTCACGACGAATTTGTATAGACCCCTCATTGAGACTCAAATAGGTCTTGCACATGGTGGTGCCTTCACAACTCTCCATTGTGGAAAACAGTTAGGCATGGAGAAGTAGTGATGAGGAGGCCAGGTTTGCTCCGATGTTTTGCCAAAAAGCTCTACCTCAGCAACCCCATGAAGAATAGGGAAAAGTTGGGAAAGGCTCGTGCACATGGAGAAAGAAATAGTGAATGTGGAAAACTCACACAAATCATAGAGTTAGGAGCAGGATACAAGTTCATGGAGTTCATACGCTACTCCGAGATGAGTTGTCTGGAAGTCACACACCGAAGAGGAGGATCACAGAGGCCAGAGTAAAACTCGACGATGGACTCACATGGAGAGGATCAAGGGTGTTTTCCCCTATCAATTCTACCACTACAGCACCCCACGGCGACATCCTACTCGAGCCGCAAGAAGGTACCATCAGAGGAGATCCTGAGAGGTCGGTGCGTAGAGGGATGAAACTTGAAGCTATTTAGGGAATTAGGAGCTATAGGGGAAGACTTGGAGGTAGCCAATTCATCACCGAAGTAACCCCTCGCATGTGGCGGTGCTCTCTTTTGCCAGAGAAATAGGGTCTCACAGACCCAGTGGCTGGATCGCGAAGCATCTGGGAAAGAAGGAGATTCACGTGAGAGAGAAAGGGGTGAGTAGGGAGAGCCCTCAACCAGCCAAATCCCTTGATCCAGACCAGCCTAACTAAACCAAAGGAAAACCCAACAAAACCTGAATCAGCACAGGCCAAGGAACTAAGGAAGGAGGAGTTGCGCCTCTCACAGGCCACGTGGCGAAATTCCATTAGCCAAAAAAGGTAAAATCCCAAAAATAACTAGATCGTAGAAAATGCATAGTAATTCGTATGCTTCTCAAAAAAATACATATAATATACCAAAATTCTCAGAAAAATAAGTAGAACAACATACTTTTCAATCTTTTGATGCTTTAATAACAATGATGTCATGTAAGACATGTTACACTTGTTTCATGAGTAACAAATATCAAATAGTGAGATAAAATTATAATAATGCATCTACAACTATAAAATATGATTTATAATCCATATGTTAATAGAGATGATGATATTTCAACTTGAAATCATGTAATTTGCCTTATATGGAAAATTAAAGCTAATAAACCAAAATAATGTGCAATAAATACATATATGCTCAATAAGTGTTGAAATATTGAACATAAGCTCATATTGGTACATGGAACCTTATTTTTAATTATGAGATCATAGTAGGCATATAAATAAGGTTACATGTTTGAGGATCCTATAATGATGAGAAAACCCTAACTTGAATAATGTATATAAACTAGGGTTAATATGAGCACAAAAGGATATGGAACCTAATGTTTAGATAATAAACCATAATCTAGAAAACAACATCAGCAAGATAATTCTAAGACAAGAATACAAGTAATGATGCACACATCCTAGTGAGCTTAGCAAACCCTAATGAACATAATTAGGGTTTAGACGAGATAAAGTAATGGAGAATCTGATGATAGTATGTGGTCTTGTCTTAATCAGGGGTTGACCAAGGATGTAGTTGACATCAGGAATGTGGTATAGATTGTGATATGCCTTGATCAAGATATGCCATTACCTCTGGCTTATTATACAATATTCTTGTGTTATATGTGTAGTAAAATACTTGGCATATGGTATTGGATGAAATGATCATTCTTGTATGATATGTTGCTTGATTTACCAGACTTATTTTTATGAACACATGAAACTGAATATATTTGTTCCATTATATGATAGCACTAAATCTCTTTGGTAGAATAGTGCATTGATAAAAGTACTAAATCTCTTTGGCAGAATCGTACACGTGAGCACTAAATCTCTTTGGTAGAATAGTGCATTTATGAAAGTACTAAATCTCTTTGGCAGAATAGTACATGTGAGCACTAAATCTCTTTGGTAGAATAGTGCATGTGGTTGATCAACTTTACATATAATGGAAAATGAGCTTAAAATGTGTGTTCTCTTTTGTTAATGAACATCTTTCTAAAAGTATATGTTTTTCTTATATTTCCTTATAACTACCAAGTATTAGTTTTATCTGATTGCCAAGATATGATGAGATGTATATTAAAGACACGCAAGAGTACTTAGTACAATATTCTTGAATATTGTGTTGATGTGTACCGCATGTAATCTTTTGTTTAGGTTGTGTTTATGCTTGAAGATATAGTATAGTTGAGAGTTGTGTGGCGAGCTGATGTACAGGTGGACCTGTTGTCTTAAGATCCTGTTGTTTAGTGATAAGTTTGTTGTTCAATATGTAATATCAAATGTTGTAACAATTCATGTTGTAATTATATGTTGAATGGTGAACATGTGTTGTATGGTTTTATTATTGTTCATGTGCATGTGCTACTGTTGTTTCCTTCTGACTTCCTCTATTTTTTTTTCTTAGCCTAGTGTGTGGGGTTTAAATTGGGATTATCACTAAGGTGAGGGTTTAAATTGGGGTTTTGTTTGTCAGTGTTTTAGGTACAAGCTAAAAGGATAAACAGTAAATCATCATATTGTGAAATACATGAAGTATAATACAAGGAGGATTAGTTAGAGTAGAATCCATAAGTGGATAGAAGTTTAGAGATCCAAGTTTTCAAAAAGGTATGCGAACGTTTATTTTCTTACAGTTTTCCCGTTTAGTCTGTTAAAATTTGATAATTATTCTTGATTAATTGCCGAACCTTTGATTCAGAAGTTATGGGTGCGGCTTCGACCTCTCAGTCTCCCTTAATTGGGGGTTACCGGAAGGTGGGGTCGTAACATTTGGTATCAGAGTGTAGGTTCCTCAGTTAACCATTAATAATTACTAAATTTTACAAACTCCATAGAACCCAAGGGAGTTATTAGAGGATTATCCAAAAGACGGAGGTGTCTAGAAAAGGATCACGACCGGAGGTTGGCGATATTTTCCTCTGCACCACTAGTCGGAATACGAGGACTCCCAGATTCATGTGACTTCCTGGCCAAAGTCTGAGGGTATGAATCGAAATAAGATACCTTTAGGACTTTCTCATCATATTCATCCTTTCTCAACTCAAATTCTGTTAAGGACCTTAAGGATTAGGGTTTTCTCTCTTCTCCTCACCCTCTTGAGGTATGGGTAAGATTAATAAGGTCTAAGGAATCCGCCATCAAATTAATGAAAAGCATATAAATAAGATGTCATGAACATAAGCTTAATAGAGTAAGTGTAAACTAAAGAATAGATACATGCTTAGGTCGTATGACATAAGTTGTCATGACCTCATAAGAGACCTGAGGCTAGACCTTCTTGTAAGGAGGATAGATAGAAAGAGTTAGTCTTGGAGATAGAGATCTCCATTACAAGTAGAGACATGGCACATCCTCTAAGGATGATGTTAACCCTAACCCTAAGTGAAGGTTAGAGAGGGAGATGGCATGATGAGTTAGACCAGGTGTTTGAAGGGACATGCCTTGGATAACGTATGAGCCATGAGAGGATTGGATGACATAGTACCTTTGGCGACCCATACCCTGGGACAGGTCGTGCATGTTTGAGTGAAGGACAGCTCCTTCATTGATGAGGTTAGAGAAGAACCTATGGAAACCCCATGAGCTCATATGGGCATGATAGGCACCCAGAATGTATCAGTAGTGCGAGCAATAGGATGAAACCCTGGCCGGGAGAGTTTGACGGATAGCTTATGTGATAAACATAAGGGATATGGATAACCTTGGGAAAACATAAGTTGAACATAGGTTTCATCCAGGTAGGGGCATGCTTTCGAGGTTGATCCTTCAGGAAGAGAGGACCTCTAATGGTGAGGTTAGTTATAGGGTTAGCTCTAGAGAGAGAGCAGAAAACCCAGCAAGGTTGGAATCCTAGACTCCGAGATATGAGGAGAAGTCGGGAGTTGAGGATGATGAAACCTAAGTGGATGATAGTGGTCACCACATGCTTGATCCCTAGAGTTTGATGATGTCTTGGTTGCCATGGGAGGGACCAAACCCTAGAGGGAGGATGAGGTTTCTGGCACCTATGTGCCTATGGTATAAGTGTTTACCTTCAGCGAAAGGAAGAAGATGTTTTGTATACCCTGAAGAGGATTTGTAACTGGTTATGAGGCCTTGTACCTTATTGTTTCTCCTTGAGGAGGATCCAACTCTAAGTGTTGCTCAGTAAGTGCATGTCATGCCTTTTACAAGCTTGATTCATGGTTAAGAGATAGAGCATGCAGTTGGACACCTAAAAGTGAACCTAGGGTTCCTAGGCCTAAGAGGGGAAGTGGTATACCTAATGCTCATGAAGAGAATTAAGTTGCTATAGTTTTGAGCATGGTACTCCTCTTATATAGAGGAAAAGGGAAGCCCCTTAAGTTTAAGGTATGTTTGATGAACCCCTCACAGTTAGGTTGATGATAAAGGAAGGTATGATCTTGATCCAACATTGAGGAAAGAGGACAAGTATGACCTAGCATGGTTCAGTAGGTATGATCTTGAACCAACATTGTGCCTTAATAGCGTGTGAGGGTTAAGTAGGCTCTTGCGGATGTAAACCCTAGACCTAAGAGCTTTTGTGACCTTATTGTCAAGAGATAGTTTTCCTCCCATCCTGGGAGAGGGACCCCTTTGGTAGGGTGTATATCAATTTTGTTGGTTTAAGGTAAGGAGCTTGAGAAGCTAAGTGAAAGGTACATGGTATGAGAATGAACCTGTAGACCCATAGATATCCATCTCTAAGTGCATGTGGATGTGTTACCATGGAGGTAACCAGTAAGGGGCCTGACCAAGGTAGGCAGGTCACCATGACCCCTATGAAAGGATGGATGTCAACCCATGTATACAAAGAGAGATGACGAAGGCTTGGGCAAGGTTCTAAGTTGGACATGTATTATAAAGGGAGAATCCTAATTCTATCCTAGGGTCAGGTGGGGATAAGACCGATGGAAGTAGGAGTTTCCTAATTCCCTAGTTGCACATGACCATAGGGTCAAGAGGTAACATCTATCATTGTCTGAGGGACATGGGTTAGGAGATTGATCACCTTCATGAACTCATGGGACCCAAAGGGCAGATGAATAGGGAACTCTCTGGATGCATAAGGGAAGAGGGATGACCCCATAAGTGTCGGTACCCCCATGGACCTAGAGGAGGTGACCAAGGATTGTGTTGGGACCAAGTAGTTTCAAGACTAGTTTTCCATGGAAGTAACTTAGATATCCAGATGAATGTGATGTTGAGATATGTGGCACGTTTCAACTTAGATTTAAAGGTGTACTGGCAAGGTGGGATGTACCATCTCTACTCTTAGAACAGGAAGAACTCTGTATTTGGACTGCAGCCAAATGTGACACACGTGAAAATCTTGATCGACCAAGTGTGGGCACGCCCTAGCGTGGTGCACCGTCTATCTCATGGAAGAGTGAAGGATGAAGGTGTGGGTCTGCACTAGTAGGGTTCATATTCATTGTGTTTTCTTTGGGTCGGACTTAACAAGGTGATCTAGATGGGATCTAGTACCTTGAGGCATGGAGATGATAATGGCAAGGAGTTGCATATGACATCTTATCAAGAGTTGCATATGCTGCAATTGGCAAGAGTTGCCTACCTGAGAGATCTAAGTTGTGGGTGACAGCCCTAGCTGGTCCATGACTTAGAGGATTTCAAGATCTTGCCCACTAGAAGGTTGTACCCTGTAATCTTCCGAATTGATGGTGAGGGCTATCATTTTGAAGTAAAATAGTGGGAGCGATAATTAATTAAAGGCCTAATTATATCGTAATTTTTCAAATCAATCAAATAAGTCAAAAAATGAGTTTTTGGACTAAAATTGCATATTTCCCTTTGTAGTACAAATGACAACAAACAACAATCACTTTTCTTTGCGATCGGTCCTTGGACAAAATTCCACGACTGGTATAGGACATTGAGAATTGTTCTCACTCAAGAGCAAAAGCTCTATGTCCTAGATACTCCAACTCCAGAGGAAGCTGCTCCTAATGCACCAAAGGATGAAAGGGATGCTTACAAGAAGCATTCTGATGATGCCATTGATGCAAAGTTCTTGATGTTGTGCTCTATGAACCACGAGTTGCAGAGACAACATGAGAACATGGGTGTCATTGAGATGATTCAACATCTCAAGAACATGTATGAAGATCAAGCACGACAAGAGAGATATGATGTCTCAAGGGCACTGTTCAAGTGCGTCATGACAGAAGGAGATCCAGTTGGTCCTCACACACTCAAGATGATTGGGTATGTGGAGAACCTACAAAGACTGGGATTTCCACTGAGCCAAGAGTTGGCTACTGACGTTATACTGCAATCGTTGCCAGAATCCTACAGTCAGTTTGTGATGAACTACAACATGAATAACTTTGATAGGCCACTGTCAGAGTTGTTGGGCATGTTGAGGACAGCGGAGAAACAAATGAAGAAAGACAAGCCTAAGTCTGTGATGGTGATCACAAGCAAGAAAGGCAAGTCCAAGCGCAAGGGCAAGGGCAAAGCTAAGAAAGGTTCTGATGCTAGCCAGGAGCCCAAGTCGTCTTCAGCTCTCAAGGCCAAGGGAGGCGTGACCAAGAAAGGCAATTGCCACCATTGTCAAAAGCCAAGACACTGGAAAAGGAATTGTCCTCTCTATCTGGAAGAACAAAAGAAGAAGGAGGAGACAACCATCTCTACTTAAAGGTGTCATGAAAGTAAACTTGTAACACTTTTGAGGTATATGATACCAAGATGTAAAGTGTAAAGCACTCAATAAATGGGGGCAAGTGTTTCCGCCATAGATAGGAGTACTTTAGTTTATTTTTAGCCTAAAAGGCATGTAATACAGTTATGAACTGCTATTTCATATTTGACAATAGATAGAAACACTTTATTTTTGCATATTGTATGAAAATGATGGCAATGAATAAAGAGATGTTTCAATTTCTAAAGATATGATCTTTGTGGAAATGCCTTGTTTATCTTGTGGCATTTGATATGCATAAGATAAAATGATACCTAAAAGTTATAGATAACTTAAACAATCAAATTAGCATCAATCATGAGAAATTCATTTCTAGCTTCCATGTGATGGATAAATCTAGACTCTTTTGGTTAGAGAACCAGTAAGAGACATGAATATCTTGGACATGATTAATCAATCTTCACTAAAGGTAGTGGGAGAATGATTATCCTATTAGGTATGATACATGTGATGTATTTACATACCTATTGGAACAAATGCTAATACTTCAAATGGTGTTTAGAGAAATACCAATATGAATATCTTGAAGTGTTCAAGATTATCATAGATGGTACAAATTTGGTAAAGTGTTAATTCTTGATGAGATCAATGAATGAAATACTTGGACCAAATGTTTGAGATCCTTATGAGTGATTATGATAGTGTATCATAGTGAACTCATGATTAAGGCATGGTTATGTCTAAATCAAGAAGGAATCATACTATAAGGAGTTAGAGAATGATTATCAAATGACTGAATTCTTCTTAATAAAAGAATACCCTACACGAATAAAGGACATTGAGAATCTCAAGGAGTTGTGAGTTCTTATATCCTTGACGGACACCTCAATTATCTATGTGACGAGTTGTTCATATGATGAGTCAACTATCCAGATGAATATGAGGAATCGAATTTTGAGCTATGGTTTATGACCATTACATCCTAAATGACATCCATGTGAACCGTAAGGTATGACCTTGATGGTAGCACCCATTGGATGGAAATCCATAAGTGCAAATAAGTCTTAAGCATTAAGACACATGGATAACATTTTGAGAAGGATGATGCTTGTTGATTGCAACTTAATGACTAAGACATTTGGCATATGGATACTAAAACCGCATTCCTATGAAGAATAAAACAAGGATGTGTACGTGACACAACCTATAAGGTTTATGAATCCATTAATGCAAATGAAGTATGTAAGTTACAATGGACTAATCAATGTGATTTATTGAGTACAAGCAACTCAGAATTGGATCTTTACTTTGATGATATAGTCAAAGGGTTTGACTGATATGTCAATGATAAAGAAGGGATATGTGATTTAGTGGGAGCGTATTCACATTCCACATGTTGATGTGAAATGGAAATGTTCTAGAATGGAAATCCAAAAGTGGAAATTATCTTTAAGGAAGATAGAGATGTTTCCTATGTGATAGGAATAGAGATCTATAGATATAGTTCTCGAAAACCTCTTGACCTAAAAAGGAAAGCATACATTGGCAATCTATACTGAAGGGTTCAGTATGCACAGATTCAGTGGGAGAAAACTTGTCCATGATACATGGAGTTAGTATCCCAAGGCCAAGTGTCCAATTCTTATGAAGAATGGGAACACTAAGAATAGATATGGATCCATCATGTATGTAATCATCCCATTATCTTGCATGGCAAGAACAAAATGCATTCATAATCTTGTATGTGGGACATGGCAATATGATGTGCTCATCCTGATAACTCGTATGTGGGACATGACAAGTGGATGTTTGTCTACTTCCAGTAAGGGTTACTGGAACACCATGAGAACTTGATAAGTACTTAGGAAGTACTAGTTCTATGGAGATAAGGAAGAGTTCAATGTAAAGAGTTACATTGATGCAAACTTCCGAAAGGAACGAAGATTAATCACAAAATATATATAGGATATATAAAAGTGAAAGTTTGTTGATAATTGGAAGAGTTCCAATGAAACCATTTAAAAGGAAATGCCGAGTATCCGTGTGTTAGAGAACAACAGTGGATACTATATGGATCTGGAAGTTCATGAGATGGACTTATAGATATTCTAGTCATTGATGACAAGTATGGAATCCTTGATCATGCAATGTGGCTAAAGGTTAGCAAAGGAATACTGGATCGCATATTACGGAAACTCCATCTCATACGTGTGACGTACAGTGAAGAGATGAGAGACATGCAGTTAAACTGACTTTGGCAAGGTGTTGCCATAACTCACTATGTTCGCACTAGAGCACAGTAACATGTGGGACATGTTTGAAGATCACTATGAATATGATTCAAGGATGATTGGCTCGCAGTGCAAGTGGGAGTCTATTGGTATGTATGCCCTGAGAGCCAATCATGGGATGATTGATGGGATACATTAAGATTGATTTGATAAACATCAAAGACAAGCTTCCAATTCTTTCTGGTTCAGTCATATGAGATAGTGATAGAATAGATTGAATGTCTAGAGAATGGCATTACTCAATGATGTATGCCTTCAGGTTCAGCACCTGAACGATGAGATCATACGGATGCTAAGAGTTTGTACATTCTTGTTATGTCCCTAGTCGGATGTCATTGTGGAAGGTAGATAGCCAGCAATGACACACAAGACTAGATTGTGGTGTTAGTTGATGATAGAATCTCATTAGTCATGATATAGAGATATCAAACCAAACACATAGGTACTTGTTAGAGAACAAGTGTATCGGACAGACCCACCGTGAGTTTGACACATGGAACCATGACATGGTAGTCACAGTCAGTACTCACAGTGATGGTGGTGAGTGTGATTCTTTAACCTAAAATCACTACACTCAACACATGTCGTTGGGCACACTTTGACATCATCAAATGCAGTCATGAAACATGGGTTGTTATAAAGGTGATGATTGGGTGGCTTTGACACATGGGGCTTTTGAGGGGTGAGTGATAGATATGGGATTTGTCCCTCCTGAGGGAGTTTGATATCCAAGGCCACTTGATGAGTAGGATTGAAATAGGCATGTGCACGCATGTGTGAATTAGTATGTGATATTGATGTCATACATATCTCTTCCAATCTACTCTGAGATCAAGAAAGTGAATGAACGTTGACAGGATGACTGTTCTATGCCTCGAGTTCATTCGGGATATCAATGATAAAGGAATTATACATTCACTGTAACACCATTCACGAATTGTAGGATTGAAAGTTGTTCTCCAACTTTCTATTTCACTTGGGTAGCATTGATGTGTGAATAGGCACCGCTCTTTGCTTGTGAAGTCATAAGTGTTATGGACTTTCACTGCCAATGTGAAAAAGGACCTACAAGGTCACACACATAGGATTTAACCTGGAAGAGGAGTTTTGTCCACAAACAATGTTTAGATTGATTGCTAAAGGAGTTTAGTAGTTCAATTAAACAATCAATCAATTGATAGCTCAGTATCATAATGTTCAAGGTGTTGGACTGATTGATTAGAGTATCAGATTGATTGAAACCGCAATTGATTGATTATGCACAATCTGCACTCCCAACCGATTAGCTCATGTGATGAACCGATTGGCTCAGCTTGGTGAACTGATCGACTCAGATTGTGAGTCGATCGGCTCATGATCAGGGTGAAACGATTCCTTCAAGTGTTGAAATGATTGATTCAACTGGTGCAACCGATCAAGTTGGGGAAGTAGGATTGGTGAGAATTTTCCTTTTGTTTCACTTGCCCAATTTGATTGGAACAAGGATTGGTATTTGATACCAATTAGAAACAAAAGATGGAAAGTCAATCGAGAACTGATCAGGACCACGAACCGATCGATTCAAATGTGAACCGATCGTTTCATGGGTCCCAGCTGATCGGTTGAGGTGTCAACCGACCAGTTCAGATCCCCAACTGACCGTTTCAGTTGTGAAACGATCGGTTCAGGTTGCGAGTTGGTTGTTTTGTGGAAAATCTTGAACCCTTCTACTCCTGCTTTTAGTCATGCATTGCCCGGGATGGAGAACCCTGTCCCATGACCCTCCTATATATAGGGGTATTGGGGGCTTCTCAAAAGGATAACTCAGTGCAAACCAGTTGCTCTGCAAAGTTGTCGTTCTCTCTGGTTTTGGTAACCGAGAGAGCCCGAGCAAGTGCTACCCGATAAGGGAGGCACAACAAGGGAAAGACAACTGTAGTTGCGATTGGTGGCAGGAGAGTGTGTTGGCGACTAGTACGCTGACAGCAGGGTGTGACTCCTTCCAATTCCTTGGGGGACAAGGAGATTGGAGTTCCAGGTGGTCCGTGTGGATTACTTTAGAGGCGAGAGGTTTCTACCGCTTGGAGGACAGCTGTCAATCCCGACAGTCCCGGTGAGACCAGGAGTCGTCAGTCCCGGTGCGACCAGGAGCTGCACAGACATTGTCCAAGACCGGAGGTGAAGATCGTGCAAGGCGCGAGGTATTGTCACCGAGCAAGCCTCGGGACAAGGTATGATTCCACAAACCATCCTTTCCTATTATATAGACGTTGAAGCGTTTGCTTGTTCTGGGTTTCGGGGAGGAAAATTTTTGTTTCCGCTGCCTTCTCTGCTTCCCCTAAAACCCAACAAGAGACCCCTTTGGTAGGGTGTATATCAATTTTGTTGGTTTAAGGTAAGGATCTTGAGAAGCTAAGTGAAAGGTACATGGTATGAGAATGAACATGTAGACCCATAGATATCCATCTCTAAGTGCATGTGGATGTGTTACCATGGAGGTAACCAGTAAGGGGCCTGACCAAGGTAGGCAGGTCGCCATGACCCCTATGAAAGGATGGATGTCAACCCATGTATACAAAGAGAGATGATGAAGGCTTGGGCAAGGTTCTAAGTTGGACATGTACTATAAAGGGAGAATCCTAAGTCTATCCTAGGGTCAGGTGGGGATAAGACCGATGGAAGTAGGAGTTGCCTAATTCCCTAGTTGTACATGACCATAGGGTCAAGAGGTAACAATTATCATTGTCTGAAGGACATGGGTTAGGAGATTGATCACCTTCATGAACTCATGGGACCCAAAGGGCAGATGAATAGGGCACTCTCTGGATGCATAAGGGAAGATGGATGACCCCATAAGTGTCGGTACCCCGATGGACCTAGAGGAGGTGACCAAGGATTGTGTTGGGACCAAGTAGTTTCAAGACTAGTTTTCCATGGAAGTAACTTAGATATCCAGATGAATGTGATGTTGAGGCATATGTGGCACGTTTCAACTTAGATTTAAAGGTGTACTGGCAAGGTGGGATGTACCATCTCTACTCTTGGAACAGGAAGAACTCTGTATTTGGACTGCAACCAAATGCTTATTTCCTCTTGTTATGGGAGTGAGAGATAGGACAGTACGCATGCCATACACGAAGGATAAAAGATGATGTGAGTTGAAACGTTGCTATGAGGTATGAGGACAGAGAAGATAACATACCTTTGTAAAGTGAATGATACATGGATGGTTTGCAAAAGTTAAAGAGAAATGAGGTAGTCACCTTATGAGGATGTTTTTATCATGAAATATGAGTCATACAAGGTTGAGTTGATCACCAAGAAGATGAGCTCAAAAGTTTTCGAAGAAAAAAAAAAGATAGACTTAGAGATGAGATGAGATAATAAGTGAAGAAGATGGAGGTGTATGTCATCAACATTACCTAATACCTAAGGATGTGAAGTGGTAATGGATGCTCTGGTTGAGATATAGATGCCTAGTTTGGCTAGAAGAGGTTGTTAAGCTAACCCAAAGTTTGGAAAGGAGATGTGTTTGGCTAACACTCAGTTGTAATGAGATATGTTGAGCAAGTTAAAGGTTGTTTGGTTAGCCAGTTTAGTCCTTGATATAATGAAAGGATGGTGATAGAACCTCAGATACACTTCTTTAGATAAGAAGGTGGTAAAACCCTGACGAGAGTGGTTTAGGGTTCGAGGAATCGATCTTGAGGAATCATGACATACAGGAAAATCATGATTTTAAGATCACCATACACCATAGTACTACTTAGATAATGGGTGGTAGCAGTACTATGGATGTTGGAGATGAGGCGGCATGAGGTATGTTTCCATGCATGACAGAAGGTGAAGGACGAACACCAATAACCTAGTGCATTGATATAAAGGATAAAGAGTCCCTGAAAGATAAAGGGAGTTCCTCACTATGGATGTTGTAAGTCTTCCCTGGATCAAGGAAGGTCGAGATGCAATATGGGTTATGGTAGATCGCCTTACCTAGATGACATGAGAAAGAAAGAGTTATGTCAAGGGACAAATATGGTTGAACTACCCATGAGAGAAATGGTTCAATTACATCATGAAGCGACATCAAAAGTTTTTGAGTTTGACCTAAAGGTTGCTTTCCAAAAGGTGAAAGTAGGTACATGAAGAACTCGATGTTAGTATAGTTTATCACCCCTAACTAATGGTTAGTATGATCCAGACTAGAGGGTCTGATGAAAGCATGTGTGCTCATTCAGGGTGATAACTAAAGACAATTCTTGTCCAAAGAAAGATGTGATGATGACCACCATAGCCAGTATCAGGATTTAAAGAAGCTCTGTAGGGGAGGTTGTGTCGGTCACCACTTCAGTAAGGTGATGTTGGTGAAAGGACCACGTGATGGTTAGATATGGATCACAGTGTGTGCAGATGGAGTCTCTTTAATCTTACAATGGCTGAAATGAGCCCATGGACGATATGAGTCGTGAGCAGATGCAAAGTAGACTGACATACAGTTCACTGTGGGAGAATATGTGACATGAAAATCCGACCCCTCTAAGTTATAGCTAAGAGAGCTGAGTCCCCGATGCATGGGTTCTTTTGACATGGTTTGGTGGAGAAGGTTAAGTTTGACCTTACCCCTCAGGATAAAGTAATGTGTGATAAGTTCCATGTGTCCAATTTAGAGCACTATGTGAGATACCTACACCATGTGTTGAACAATGAACCTAGTGAGCCTAAGGGAGGCTGAAATGGCCTGAGTCACCTGTGCAGTTTATAGACGCCAGGATGAAAGAACTCAGACAAAAGAATATGTAATGAGAAAGGTTCTTTGGGAGCGCCATGAGTACAATAAAGCCACATAGGGGCCAATGATCGACATGGAAAAGTCTGATCCTGAATTGTTTATTTGCTTTGTAGAATTTTGAGGACAAAATTCCTATAAGATGGGAAGGATGTTACAACCCCAATTTTTGGGTTTGTTTGCTGAGAAATGTAATTTCTCATATTAAAGATATTTAAACAAATAATGATATAATGTATTTGGAATAAATGTATTTTGTTTACAATAGCATCGATATTTGTGTAGTGGGCTTTATTGCCTATTGGGCCCAAATAACAAGAAAATTCAATTTGTGAATGAATAATTAAATATCTGATAAAAGAAAGAGGTAGAAACCTCTAGAAGATAAAGAAATATAATCCAAGCATGGATTTCGTGCCTCTTGGGTTCCTTGGGTTCCAAGGAGTCCAAAGTTGCAAAAAGAAAGCAATACGAAAAGAAAAGATTAATTAAGTATTTCTTTAGTAAGAAAGAAATTGAAAATAATGTTAAAATGTTGGAAATAAGTGGAAAAAGGTATAGGTGGGTTATCTTTGGTAGAATTTCGTATTCCAAGGATTCCAAATGATAAAAGGAATACCAATGAGAAAAATAAAAGAAAAATAAAGAGAAATCCTCAAAAAGAGATATTTTAATAAGAAATACACATGATAATGAGAAATAATGCATTTAGATGCATCTAGAAGGATAATGAGTATCCAATAAAAAGAATTTCGAATTATTATAATTCCTTGGGGTCCAAGGAGCCCAATGAATAAAAGAGGAAAGAAAAAATACCCATAACAGAAAATAAGAAGATAATGTGAGTATACAATTAATGTATTATATGGTATTGCTAAAAAGAAGGTAATTTCTATGAAAGGAAAATAGGATTTCGTGCCTAAGGATTGAAAAGCAAGAAACAAAGTGAATAAGTGGGATAATTTTCGAAATCGTAATATCAAAAGAAAAGGGAATATAAGAGAAAGAGAGAGAACTAGCTTATTGATGAAGAAATCCCTTTCCTATAAGGAGAAGCCTTGATTGCCTTGTGGGCAAGCAATCTGGGGCATGGATACCACCCTATATATATGGGTACAACTCTGGTCGAGGTCCAGGGAGAGATCCCACACAATCCAACCTCTTCTCCTTCTTCTTTCCATGCTAACCCTAACCAAGAAAACATAGGGCTGTCTTGAGGACAACTGGCAGCTGTAGTGGATCTTGATGAAGGCACGACACAAACCCAGAGGCCTGGGGTAGCCAGCTACCTTTCCCTTGCTTCCATATCCGCTCAAAATGGCCAGCAGATCTACAGGTGTTGCTGCGGTGGGCACCGCAGCCGGGATCGACTTCGGCCACCTCAACCGTGGTGAGGGAGCTCTGCAAGTACGGCGGAGGGAGGCGGAGGCCATGGGATCGTCGTCGGCATGCTAGGGGTGCAAGAGAGGTGAGGAAGAAACCTCACGAGCCGCTATAGTTGGCCGCAGTGCTAGGTCGCGCAAGGTAGAAGAAGATGTGGGCTTTGGACAGTTCTGCCCTCCAGGGTGTGAAGAAAACAACAGCTGATGCGGGGGTACAATAGTAATTTGGTTATGTTTTCAACAAAGCCGAGAAACGTTGCATGGAGGAAGCTACGTGGCGGCTTCTGATTGGTCAGAGTAAGTGAAATCTTACAAAATTCATAATTAATCATTGGTAGCTTGGATTTAGATCAGTTGTATATGAATTTTTATCAGGAGAACTCAAGGAATGCAATAAAAATATAAGTGAAACCTGATTCTAATTGCAATACAAAAAGTATATAAAGTTATCATCTTTAATAGTTTAATTAATGAGAAACCCTTAGATTTGATGATAGATGAATTTAATGATGTTCTTTGGATAATTCAAGCCAATATTAACCTGTTGTTAATAAAAGTGAAAATATGATCTAAAAAGATGATCTTTTTATATACTTGGCTTAATTTAGGGTTTTGTGCATGAATATGCATTAATGTGCTTGAAAACCCTAATTTAGGTGAATATATCTTTTAATTGTTTTATTTGTCCAAATCCATGAATAAGATAGAGTTATGTTGTTATAAACCCAATTTGGGTATAAAAGATCATTAATGTGGATAATTTGGCTTTTCTAGTGTATAAAGTGAAATTAATGATAATTGGGGTTTGCTGACATAAAAGATGAGAAATGTAGCAATTAGGGTTCCTTTGATAATCGAACTATAATTCTTTATGAGTTGTCAATTCAAAGAAACCTGAACCTGATGATTTTCCTTAATGATCTTAACATGATCTAAAAGGGCAAAGATGGTAATTTTAGTATAAAAGTGATATATTAGACTTTCAATTGTGCCTATGATGTTGAAAGTAGGGTTTTTGGATTAACAGAGTATTAGAAGTGGTAAATGCATAATGAAGGCTAAAACCCTAATAAAACCCTAAAGTCGGCCTAGAAATCATAAAGTGGAATCCAAGTCGATCTTGAGAATGTTTTGAATAAGATAATGACACTTGGATGTTATGCATTCTTTTCAAGATATTGTTGATTGCTTGTTTGATTGTATTCAATATTAATGCTTGGACATCAGGTTGCTCGGGACCAGGTATGTGGTTACGCTTATGAAAAATCGCTCTAGTTTCACTGTGATTCCTGAAGTTTTATCGGTTGCTTGAAAATAATTGTTGGATGTCTATTTATTTCATGCAACTATAAAGTGACTATGATTATCACTATAAATGTGCATATATAACTGGCTAGATCCGAGTCCACCTCTGTTGCTTTGAAAAGGCTAAAAAAGGGGTAATCCTAGAGCAAGGACTAGGTTACCGTGAGTTAGAAACTGGGCTACCTACGTGTAGTGCCATGAAACTCTTTAGCATACCTTGAGTTAAGGAGTGGTCTACCTATGAGTAGTTCCATGTGACTCAACCCTAGAAACTGGTTCACTTGATAGGTGGATCATGAGGGGTTTAATGGGGACAACACAAAGGATAGGGTACTCTTGGATTGCAGAGTTATATCTAAAATGTAATCTTGGTTGTTAAGTGATTAATTGAATGAATACATTGTTAACATATTTACCTGATTATTGTTTCCCCCACATATCAGCTTCGGCTGACCGACGTTTTGTTTGTCGGTGTTTTAGGTACAAGCCAAAAGGATAAACAGTAAATCATCATATTGTGAAATACATGAAGTAAAATACAAGGAGGATTAGTTAGAGTAGAATCCATAAGTGGATAGAAGTTTAGAGATCCAAGTTTTCAAAACGGTATGCGAAAGTTTATTTTCATACAATTTTCCCATTTAGTCTATTAAAATTTGATAATTATTCTTGGTTAATTGTCGAACCTTTGATCCAGAAGTTATGGGTGCAGCTTCGACCTCTCAGTCTCCCTTAATTGGGGGTTACCGGAAGGTGGGGTTGTAACATTTGGTATCAGAGCATAGGTTCCTCAGTTAACCATTAATAATTATTAAATTTTACAAACTCCATAGAACCCAAGGGAGTTATTAGAGGATTATCCAAAAGACAGAGGTGTCTAGAAAAGGATCACGACCTGGGGCAGGCAATAATTTCCTCTGCACCACTAGTCGGAATACGAGGACTCCCGGATCTGTGTGACTGCCTGTCCAAAGTCTTAGGGTATTAATCAAAATAAGATACCTTTAGGACTTTCTCATCATATTCATCCCTTCTCAACTCAAATTCTGCTAAGGACCTTAAGGATTAGGGTTTTCTCTCTTCTCCTCACCCTCTTGAGATATGGGTAAGATTAATAAGGTCTAAGGAATCCTCCATCAAATTAATGAAAAGCATATAAATAAGATGTCATGGACATAAGCTTAATAGAGTAAGCGTAAACTAAAGAATAGATACATGCTTAGGTCGTATGAAATAAGTTGTCATGACCTCATAAGAGACCTGAGGCTAGACCTTCTTGTAAGGAGGATAGATAGAAAGAGTTAGTCTTGGAGATAGAGATCTCCATTACAAGTAGAGACCTGGCACATCCTCTAAGGATGATGTTAACCCTAACCCTAAGTGAAGGTTAGAGAGGGAGATAGCATGATGAGTTAGACCAGGTGTTTGAAGGGACATGCCTTGGATGAAGTATGATCCATGAGAGGATTGGATGACCTAGTACCTCTGGCGACCCAAACCCTGGGATGGGTCATGCATGTTTGAGTGAAGGACAGCTCCTTCATTGATGAGGTTAGAGAAGAACCTATGGAAACCCCATGAGCTCATATGGGCATGATAGGCACCCAGAATGTATCAGTAGTGCGAGCAATAGGATGAAACCCTGGCCGGGAGAGTTTGATGGATAGCTTATGTGATAAACATAAGGGCTATGGATAACCTTGGGCAAACATAAGTTGAACATAGGTTTCATCCAGGTAGGGGCATTCTTTCGAGGTTGATCCTTCATGAAGAGAGGACCTCTAATGGTGAGGTTAGTTGTAGGGTTAGCTCTAGAGAGAGAGGAGAAAACCCAGCAAGAAGGTTGGAATCCTAGACTCCGAGATATGAGGAGAAGTTAGGAGTTGAGGATGATGCAACCTAAGTGGATGATAGTGGTCACCACATGCTTGATCCCTAGAGTTTGATGATGTATTGGTTGCCATGGTAGGGACCAAACCCTAGAGGGAGGATGAGGTTTCTGGCACCTATGTGCCTATGGTATATGTGTTTACCTTCGGAGAAAGGAAGAAGATGTTCTGTATACCCTAAAGAGGATTTGTAACTGGTTATGAGGCCTTGTACCTTATTGTTTGTCCTTGAGGAGGATCCAACTCTAAGTGTTGCTCAGGAAGTGAATGTCATGCCTTTTACAAGCTTGATTCATGGTTAAGAGATAGAGCATGCAGTTAGACACCTAAAAGTGAACCTAGGGTTCCTAGGCCTAAGAGGGGAAGTGGTATACCTAATGCTCATGACAAGAATTTAGTTGCTATAGTTTCGAGCATGGTGCTCCTCATGTATAGAGGAAAAGGGAAGCCCCTTAAGTTTAAGGTATGTTTGATGAACCCCTCACAGTTAGGTTGATGATAAAGGAAGGTATGATCTTGATCCAGCATTGAGGAAAGAGGACAAGTATGACCTAGCATGGTTCAGTAGGTGATCTGCTTGTGCCTTAATAATGTGTGAGGGTTAAGTAGGCTCTTGTGGATGTACACCCTAGACCGAAGAGCTTTTGTGACCTTATTGTCAAGAGATAGTTTTCCTCCCATCTTGGGAGAGGGACCCCTTTGGTAGGGTGCATATCAATTTTGTTGGTTTAAGGTAAGGATCTTGAGAAGCTAAGTGAAAGGTACATGGTATGAGAATGAACCTGTAGACCCATAGATATCCATCTCTAAGTGCATGTGGATGTGTTACCATGGAGGTAACCGGTAAGGGGCCTGACCAAGGTAGGCAGGTTGCCATGACCCCTATGAAAGGATGGATGTCAACCCATGTATACAAAGAGAGATGATGAAGGCTTGGGCAAGGTTTTAAGTTGGACATGTACTATAAAGGGAAAATCCTAAGTCTATCCTACGGTCAGGTGGGGATAAGACCGATGGAAGTAGGAGTTGCCTAATTCCCTAGTTGTACATGACCATAGGGTCAAGAGGTAACAGCGATCATTGTCTGAGGGACATGGGTTAGGAGATTGATCACCTTCATGAACTCATGGGACCCAAAAGGGAAGATGAATAGGGCACTCTCTGGATGCATAAGGGAAGAGGGATGACCCCATAAGTGTCGGTACCCCCATGGACCTAGAGTAGGTGACCAAGGATTGTGTTGGGACCAAGTAGTTTCAAGACTAGTTTTCCATGGAAGTAACTTAGATATCCAGATGAATGTGATGTTGAGACATATGTGGCACGTTTCAACTTAGATTTAAAGGTGTACTGGCAAGGTGGGATGTACCATCTCTACTCTTGGAACAGGAAGAACTTTGTATTTGGAGTGCAACCAAATGCTTATTTCCTCGTTTTATGGGAGTGAGAGATAGGACAGTACGCATGCCATACACCTAGGATAAAAGATGATGTGAGTTGAAATGTTGCTATGAGGTATGAAGACAGAGAAGATAACATACCTTGGTAAAGTGAATGATACATGGATGGTTTGCAAAAGTTAAAGAGAAATGAGGTAGTCACCTTATGAGGATGTTTTTATCATGAAATATGAGTCATACAAGGTTGAGTTGATCACCAAGAAGATGAGCTCAAAAGTGTTATAAGGAAAAAAAAAGATAGACTTAGAGATGAGATGAGATAATAAGTGAATAAGTGAAGAAGATGGAGGTGTATGTCATCAACATTACCTAATACCTAAGGATGTGAAGTGGTAATGGATGCTCTGGTTGAGATATAGATGCTTAGTTTTGGCTAGAAGAGGTTGTTAAGCTAACCCAATGTTTGGAAAGAAGATGTGTTTGGCTAACACTCAGTTATAATGAGATCTTTTGAACAAGTTAATGGTTGTTTGGTTAGCCAGTTTAGTCCTTGATATAATGAAACGATGGTGATAGAACCTCAGATACATTTCTTTAGATAAGAAGGTGGTAAAACCCTGATGAGAGTGGTTTAGGGTTTGAGGAATCGATCTTGAGGAATCATGACATACAGGAAAATCATGATTTTAAGATCACCATACACCATAGTATTACTTAGATAATGGGTGGTAGAAGTACTATGAATGTTGGAGATGAGGCGGAATGAGGTATGTTTCCATGCATGACAGAAGGTGAAGGATGAACACTAGTAACCCAGTGCATTGATATAAAGGATAAAGAGTCCCCGAAAGATAAAGGGAGTTCCTCACTATAGATGTTGTAAGTCTTCCCTGGATCAAGGAAGGTCGAGATGCAATATGGGTTATGGTAGATCGCCTTACCTAGATGACATGAGAAAGAAAGAGTTATGTCAAGGGACAAATATGGTTGAAATACCCATGAGAGAAATGGTTCAATTACACCATGAAGCGATTTCAAAAGTTCTTGAGTTTGACCTAAAGGTTCCTTTCCAAAAGGTGAAAGTAGGTACGTGAAGAACTCGATGTTAGTACAGTTTATCACCCCTAACTAATGGTTAGTATGATCCAGACTAGAGGGTCTGATGAAAGCATGTGTGCTCGTTCAGAGTGATATCTAAAGACAGTTCTTGTCCAAAGAAAGATGTGATGATGACCCCCATAGCCAGTATCGAGATTTAAAGAAGCTCTGTAGGGGAGGTTGTGTCGGTCACCACATCAGTAAGGTGATGTTGGTGAAAGGACTGCTATAATGATATAATGTATTTGGAATAAATGGATTTTGTTTACAATAGCCTCGATATTTGTGTAGTGGGCTTTATTGGCTATTGGGCCCAAATAACAAGAAAATTCAATTTGTAAATGAATAATTGAATATCTGATAAAAGAAAGAGGTAGAAACCTTTAGAAGATAAAGAAATATAATCCAAGCACGGAATTTCGTGCCTCTTGGCTTCCTTGGGTTCCAAGGAGTCCAAAGTTGCAAAAAGAAAGCAATAAGAAAAGAAAATATTAATTAAGTATTTCTTTAGTAAGAAAGAAATTGAAAATAATGTTAAAATGTTGGAAATAAGTGGGAAAAGGTATAGGTGGGTTATTCTTGGTAGAATTTCGTATTCTAAGGATTCCAAATGGTAAAAGGAATACCAATGAGGAAAATAAAAGAAAAATAAAGAGAAATCCTCAAAAAGAGATATTTTAATAAGAAATACACAAGATAATGAGAAATAATGCATTTAGATGCATCTAGAAGGATAATGTGTATCCAATAAAAAGAATTTCGAATTATTAGAATTCCTTGGGGTCCAAGGAGCCCAATGAATAAAAGAGGAAAGAGAAAATACCCATAACAGAAATAAGAAGATAATGTGAGTATACAATTAATGTATTATGTGGTATTGCTAAAAAGAAGGTAATTTATATTAAAGGAAAATAGGATTTTGTGCCTAAGGATTGAAAAGCAAGAAACAAAGTGAATAAGTGGGATAATTTTCAAAATCATAATATCAAAAGAAAAGGGAATATAAGAGAAAGAGAGAGAACTAGCTTATTGATGAAGAAATCCCTTTCCTATAAGGAGAAGCCTTGATTGCCTTGTGGGCAAGCAATCTGGGGCGTGGATACCACTCTATATATATGGGTACAACTCTGGTCGAGGTCCAGGGAGAGATCCCACACAATCCAACCTCTTCTCCTTCTTCTTTCCATGCTAACCCTAACCAAGAAAACATAGGGCTGTCTTGGAGACAATTGGAGGCTGTGGTGGATCTTGATGAAGGCACGACACAAACCCAGAGGCCTGGGGTAGCCAGCTACCTTTCCCTTGCTTCCATATCCGCTCAAAATGGCCAGCAGATCTGCAGGTGTTGTTGCAGTGGGCACAACAGCCAGGCTCGACTTTGGCCACCTCAGCCGCGGCGAGGGAGCTCTACAAGTATGGCGGAGGGAAGAGGAGGCCATGGGATCGGAGCCGGCATGCTAGGGGTGAATGAGAGGTGAGGAAGAAACCTCACGAGCCGCTACAGTTGGCCGCAGCGCTAGGTCGTGCAAGGTAGAAGAAGATGTGGGCTTTGGAAGGTTCTGCCCTCCGGGGTGTGAAGAAAACAACAGCTGACGTGGGGGTATAATAGTAATTTGGTTATGTTTTCAACAAAGCCAAGAAACGTTGCATGGAGGAAGCTACGTGGCGGCTTCTGATTGGTAAGAGTAAGTGAAATCTTACAAAATTCATAATTAATCATTGGTAACTCAGATTTAGATAAGTTATATATGAATTTTGATCAGGAGAACTCAAGGAATGCAATAAAAATATAAGTGAAGCCTGATTCTAATTGAAATGAAAAAATATATAAAGTTATCATCTTTAATAGTTTAATTAATGAAAAACCCTTAGATTTGATGATAGATGAATTTAATGATGTTCTTTGTATAATTCAAGCCAATATTAATCTATTGTTAATAAAAGTGAAAATAGGATCTAAAAAGATGATCATTTTATATAATTGGCTTAATTTAGGGTTTTGTGCATGAATATGCATTAATGTGCTTGAAAACCCTAATTTAGGTGAATATATATTTTTATTGTTTTATTTGTACAAATCCATGAATAAGATAGAGTTATGTTGTTATAAACCCAATTTGGGTATAAAAGATCATTAATGTGGATAATTTGGTTTTTCTAGTGTATAAAGTGGAATTAATGATAATTGGGGTTTGCTGACATAAAAAATGAGAAATGTAGTAATTAGGGTTCCTTTGAGAATCGAACTATAATTCTTTGTGAGTTGTCAATTCAAAGAAACATGAACCTAATGATTGGCCTTAATGATCTTAACATGACTTAAAAGGACAAAGATGGTAGTTTTAGTATAAAAGCAATATATTAGACTTTCAATTGTGCTTATGATGTTGAAAGTAGGGTTTTTGGATTAACAGAGTATTAGAAGTGGTAAATGCATAATGAAGGCTAAAACCCTAAAGTCGGCCTACAAATCATAAAGTGGAATCCAAGTCGATCCTGAGAATGTTTTGAATAAAATAATGACACTTGGATGTTATGCATTATTTTCAGGATATTGTTGATTGCTTGTTTGATTGTATTGAATATTAATGCTTGGACATCAAGTTGCTCGAGACCAGGTATGTGGTTACTCTTATGAATGATCGCTCTAGTTTCACGGTGATTCCCGAAGTTTTATCGGTTGCTTGAAAATAATTGTTGTATGTCTATTTATTTCATGCAACTATAAAGTGACTATGATTATTAGTATAAATGTGCATATATAACTGGCTAGATCCGAGTTCACCTCTGTTGCTTTGAAAAGGCTAAAAGGGGTAATCTCAGAGCAAGGTCTAGGTTACTGTGAGTTAGAAACTGGGCTACCTACGTGTAGTTCCATGAAACTCATTAGCATACCTTGAGTTAAGGAGTGGTCTACCTATGAGTAGTTCCATGTGAATCAACCCTAGAAACTGGTTCACTTGATAGGTGGATCATGAGGGGTTTAATGGGGACAACACAGAGGATAGGGTACTCTTGGATCGCGGAGTTATATCTAAAATGTAATCTTGGTTGTTAAATGATTAATTGAATGATTACATTGTTAACATATTTACCTGATTATTGTTTCCCCCACATAATAGCTTCGACTGACCGACATTTTGTTTGTCAGTACTTTAGGTACAAGCCAAAAGGATAAACAGTAAATTGTCATATTGTGAAATACATGAAGTAAAATACAAGGAGGATCAGTTAGAGTAGAATCCATAAGTGGATAGAAGTTTAGAGATCCAAGTTTTCAAAAAGGTATGCAAAAGTTTATTTTCTTACAGTTTTCCCGTTTAGTCTGTTAAAATTTGATATTTATTCTTGATTAATTGCTGAACCTTTGATCCGGAAGTTATGGGTGCGGCTTTGACCTCTCAGTCTCCCTTAATTGGGGGTTACCGGAAGGTGGGGTCGTAACAAGATCTCTTTACAATGCGGGCCTTGGTTCATTGATAATAAACTAGTCTTAACTAGGAAGTGAACACCATACACTGATGTTAGGTAAGATTCCCTCACCACTGCTCCTATTTGGCTCACCTTTCTAGACTTGGGAAGATACATGACAAGAAGAGCCCTTACTATCATTGGCTAAGCATTGGGCACACCAATGATGGTTGATATCTGGCTTGAAGGAAACAATGTTGGATCAATGTACATGTTCATGGAGATATGTGTGGAGAAAGTGCCATCTCATGTTGTTATGGTGGAGATTGCCGATGGGAAGGACCTTGAAATAAGGGTAACTTACAATCACATACCGAAGCACTACACAATGCATAAGGTGTTTGGTCATATGACTAGAAAATGCCTGGGTTCCTGAAATTGCCCACCCTCAACCACCAATTGAGCATGGAAGATCCAAGATCATAAGCCTTAAGAGAAGGAACAAGAGGAAAGGAGGAAGCTATAATGTTATGGAGAACATTGTTCCTAGGAATGGCAAGTCTATGACCATAGTACCCAAGATTGATGTTGTTGTGGGAACCTGTGGAGCTGTTGTTGTTGATGAAACCATTTTGCTTTAGCCGTTGGTAGAAGGCATACAAGATGGTGTCAACTAGTGGGAGAATAGGGTCATTCCTAAAAAAGAAGTGGGTGGAGCTTAAGTGGGAGAATGCCTAGAAGGCTCTACTATTCCTTTTCAGGTGTTAGAGGACCAGGAGACTGAGGACATTGTTGTTCCAACATCTACACACGTCTCTACTAGAAATAGCCAAAGTTATGAGAAGGAAGAATGATGTAGAGGAAGGGGAAGAGGAGGATCCTCCCATAGAAGGGGGGGGGCAGTCTAGATTTTATCTATGAAGGTATTAGTATGGAATGTCATAGGGGTCTCTCTCCCTTTAAGCAGAGAACCCTCAGACAGATAATACTGGGGAGTAGAGCAGGTTTAGTAATTTTCCTTGAAACCTGTATTAGAAGAGAAGTGGAGGATAGAGTTACTAGCCTCTTCCCTAATGGGTGGAATTCTAATTCCAACCTGGATATGGGCGAAGGAGGTAGCATTTTTGTGGAATGGAACCCAACTTTTTGGGATATACAAAAAATCCATAGTAATGATTAGTGAGACATGACCAGTTGCATCAATAATAGATGGTTTCATTATGTGATTTATGCGGTCTATGGTACCAACTTGAAAATGGAGAAGAGGATACCATGGGATGTCATAGTCGATATCACACAACAATAGCTTTCATATTTGGTTATAAGGGGTTTTAGCCATGTGAGGAAATCTAGGGAGAAGATAGGGGGTCTCCCTATCCCTGACTCTATCTTGAGGAGATTCAATGATGTGGTTGATGTGACTAGGCTCATAGAGCTAAACATGAATGGTGGGATCACAACTTGGCATAACAAGTGAGTTCCTTTTAGAAGAATGTCTAGTAATCTAGACTAGGACCTGGTTAGTGGAGATGGTTAGACACTTTCCTTGATGCATCAATTAAACTTGGGGCACATCCAAATAATGATCATGCATAGATGGAGGTGGAATTGGTTGCACATATGGCACCTAATTGTCCTTTTCACTTATGGAACCATTGGATCACTTGGCCCAGCTTTAAGGTTGTTGTCAAAGAAGCCTGGAGTCAAAATATTTTGGGCAATCCGATGGTTGTTGTGGTTGAAAAGTTGAAAAGGACCAATGTGGCTCTTAAAACTTGGTTGAAGGATCTAGTGGACCTTCCTAACTTTATCAAGGAAGAAAAATAAAGTTTCCAAGATGGAACCTGAGATCTGAGAATAGAAATAACATATTGCATGGAAAAAGGGAGACCAACACCCTTATTTTTGTCAATAGCTTAAGTATTTTCATCAAAGGTAACCCATGCATCCTTAGAGGGGTGATCCATGTGGTTTGTGAGATGTGGTGTCTAGTTTAGACATTTGTACGATATATGGGTATTTTTTGGGTCCTTTGTACACTTTTTTGATGAAGTAGTAATATTTTATTTTATACAAAAATATTTAACTATATAAATCATGAAAATTTTTCAACTATGATACAAAATTGAATAAAATAACAAATGCAATTTCCTAAAAGATCATGGTAAAATATTCTTACAATTGCTCACATTCTTCATGCTGACTAATGTTTAGAGATATCCCAAAAATAGGTTCACCTTTTTTGTTTAAAGATAGAACGCGAGATATGTTGTGCCCATTAAAAGAAGAATTTTTGTACAATTCATGCAAAACTAGGAATACAATAGAGAATTACAACAAGTGCAATAACCAGTAAACTTTTAGTAAGTATATTGTCTTGGCCATAGAAGTTATGTTGTGATTGTGTATCAAACAATCATACATGAAATCGAAGTGATGACATATATATTGACTCAAGATCTAAATTGACTAAATCCTTGTTTTGATGATGACTAACCATTCCACTTATTTGTGTCTAATCCTTCTACTTAAATGATTTTAGATTAGGTATAGACACACTCCAAATGCCCTAAGTTGTGCATTTTATATTGGAGAAAAGACAAGTAAAATTCAACGCAAGTGCACATTTTTGGAATATGATGTAAATCCATTTCAATCATATTGTAAATAACTTGTAATTAAGCTTAGAGAAAATTAAGATAACTTAAATCAAATATATAAGTACTTTAATGACATTTTCCAGAATTCATTACAAGGTGTTTTTTGGTCGAGTTTTACCTCTGAAAAACTTGACCGATCCCCTTGTTGCATTCTGAGAATGCCTAGACTCGGTCAAGTTTCCTATACAAAAAACTCAACCGATCACTGCACTGACCAAAACTGATATAAGCAATCGGTTGAGTTTCTTCTAGGATAAACTCAACTAATTGTTCAAATATGCTTTGTCATATAGTGCAATTGGTTGAGTTTTTTTAAAGCAAAATCTACCAAATGCACTATACAGAGTGTGCAAAAAAAGTGCTTCTAGTCGTTGGAGTGTTGCAAAACTCAAAACAAAATTATTGCGACACCCCAGACGAATAGAATTCATCCTTAAGTATTCCAACTGGCTAGTAGGCATCCCCAACTATAAATAGAACCCCTTGGTATTCATCCTATGGTTAGCCAAGCACTATGAAGGTCCCTATATTATAGTTGAATGCTTCCTATAGCCATCTTATACTATCAAGCTTAATCACTTGCTACATCCATTAGATTGAGTAGGAGACTTGTAAGAGAGATAGTCCTACATGTATATATTGTGAGGCTCTCACTTCCTCCACCTCCCAATATCTCATTTCAACCATGAAGATCAAGGTTATCTCTCTTGGCTAAGTGAGGTGAAGAAGAACAAGGGAAGGAGTCCCTTGGTGAAAGATTCTCCTTGGCAAAGGTGAAGTCAAAGGTGGAAGATCCAAGAAGAGTGGGTAATTTCTCAAAGGTGAGAGACTTGTGCAAGAGTGGGTAAGTCCTTGGTGAAGGTGGAAGACTCAGTGCAATGTGGGTAAGTCCTTGGTGAGGTAGAACTCTTGGTTGGATAGGTAAATCCTTTGTTAGGTTGTTGGCTCCCTTCTCCTTAAAGGGAAGACTGGGTATCCTTGTCCTAGAAAAGGAAGGTTGTCTGTTGTATGTATTATAATGGAATATAATTATGTGATGGTTGAAAAATCTTAGGCTTTGACCTCTCTAGGTAGTGGACTGACTTACTCCTACTTTGTAGTATGGAACCACTCTAAACATCTTGTGTTCTTGTGTTTGTTCAATCTCTCTCATCCTTTCTATGTATGTTTGGTGGCACTACAAATTCCTAATTACCAACCTTATCTTATGATAGATCTTGACGGTCTAATGAATTTGTTTAAGTGTGTTTTAGCTCTATTCAACCCCCTCTAGAGAAAATAGCCCATCCAAGATCCAACAAGTGGTATCAGAGAGGGTCTTCTCCAAGCATACTTCCACAAGTAGGATAAGATGGGTGACTATCAAGGAGGGAGGTACCTCATCAACATTCCAATATTTGATGGGAGCAATTTCTTCTACTGAAAGAGAAGGATACAATACTATGTCCAAGGATCAAGTCTTGATCTATGGAGAATGGTGGACCTTCCATACAAGATACAAGACAAAGATAGAAGAATGGGATGAGCCTACTTTGAAAAAAGAAACTTTGAATGCAAGAGTTGTCAACATTCTGTATGCCTCCATGTCCCCCACCGAGTTCAGTCAGATTTCTCTTGTGAGATGGCCTATGACGCATGGGGAAAGCTATGAATCATGACAAAGCAAGTGAAGGAAAGTAAGTATACATGCTCGAAGGCCTTCTAGAGAACTTTAAGATGGGATAGAAGGAGAGGATAGCTGAAATTTACTCAAGGCTCAACACCATTGTAAAAGGTCTTGCCATTCTAGGTCATCCTATGGAAAGAGGAGAGATCAACTCAAAGATCCATATAACTCTCCCCAAGATGTGGTAATCCAAGGTGACTTCCATTGGAGAATCAAAGTGTCTTGGTGATATTCCTATTGAAGATCTCATAGGAAATCTACAAGCTCATGAAGTCAAACTTAACAAGCAAGATGAAGAAGAAAGAGAACAAAAGAAAGTGTAAAATACAATAAAGAAGGATGAAATCAAAGCTCAAATTGAGGCTATTTTTGATCAAGCTTCTCCATCCTCTTAATGTGAAGAAGATATCATGTACTCTAAGGGTAGTCTCTACAAAGGCAAGTCATCCTCCTTCACTTGGTGATTCAACTGTGAAGGGACACTTCTAGGAAGATTTTCTAAAAGGCAAAAAAAACCATAATCACAAGAGAAGAGAAGTACAAGAAGAAGGAGAAATAGTATAAGAAATGGTATAAAAGCTCAAGTGACTCCTCCAACTCAAGATCAAGTGACTCCTCTAGTGGAGGATCTAGATCAAGCTCTAGTGATCAAGGAGAATGTCATTTTGCTATTATGGCATCAATAAGTGAAGAATCAAATGAGGTAAGTATAAACTCTATAGAAAAAGAAACTTTAATTTCTATTGTTCATGCTACTCATGCTAATCTTAAGTCTTCTAAAATGAAAAAAGAAAAATCTTGCTAGAATTGTTGACAATTTGCATGTAGCAAAAGATGATCTTGACCATGACAATATTTGCTTGCTAGATCATAACAATTCTTATCTTAGTTAAGTAGACCCTCTTACACTTGAAAATGCTAACTTACTTGACAAGGTTAGATTTCTAGAAGCTCCACCTCCTATGCCTAGTTCTTATGACAAGCATAGTAATATTTTGAATTCTCTCATGCTTGATGTTGATATTATTAAAATTGAAAATAAAGACAGATTTTGTTTTGCAAAGATTAGAATCTGAAAACAGTGTCTATCTTTCTAAGATTGCTTTACTTGAGAAAGAAAATGCTTCCTTGCTTGCTAAAATCAATGTTCTTTAATTTTGTTCTAGTTTTACTAGTATAGAGAGTAATGTTGCTGCTTTTCATATTGATAAAGATTCTTGCATGACTAATGCTCTTTCCTTATAAACCAATCTTGTGCATGCTAAAGGAAATATCAATAAATTGTCTTCTACTATTACTTCTCTTATGCATGATAATCAAAGTCTAAGATCTTCTATTCAAAGATTCTTAAATGATAAAAATAATCTTAATCAAATCCTAGATCATGCTACCGAACAAATGGGTAGAGATGGTTTTGAACTTGATAATACCCAAAGGAAGAATAATGAGAAAGGACCTTTAACTTTCAATGAAGAATCCTTTAGTTCCAAGGCTAGGATATTGTGTAATTATTGCAATGATATTGGTCATTATTCCACTTAATTCCCTTTTAGGAAAGCACCTAAGAGTAATAGAACTTGGGTTGATGAGCTAACCCCTCTGTATCTAAAAATATGATTGGGGACCATTTCATCTTTCATCTTGCAGGTTGCTTGCTAATGGATTGACTTGAGCTATTGATTTGCGAATTTACTTCTCAATCCACCTAAAAGAAGAAAGATAAGATTTTTAGGGGGTGGCAACAAGTGGAAAAGAAATGGTAATAATAGAGGTAATGTCAGTTTTTCTCATATTCAATCATTATGTGTGTTTTTGCCAAGTTAGTATGCACTATACATATGCTTACTGAGTCAAAATTGGTATATTGTGATTATCATCACTTTCTTGCTCAAAAACTATTTCCGATGCTTTCATAGTGCATTACTTACTTTCTTACACATGTTCAGATATTGTTATATCTGTATCATGCATCTAGATATATTTTTCTATAATACGTGTGCGTCTTGACAACAACTATTTTGGCCGAGTTTGTCCTGGTGACAAAAAAACGACTTGCACCAATGGGTGTTGCCAGCAATTGTTGTCAGTCAAGAAGTTCAACCTAGAACCAGCCGATAATACTATGCACAAAAAATACAGTTGGCCTTTTGGATGAGAATTTCCCTCTCAACTAGACTTTTCTCAACCAATAGCCTTATTCTTTGGCATTCCCTTTGGTACCTTTATATGTGCATATTGCCATGCTTTAAAAATCTTATCTTGAGTACAACTCTATCTTTCTAATTGCTATAATTCAGTATCCCACAAATGGTATCCCTATATCTTGTAATTATCTATATTGAGTTGTTTTCCTTGTTTTGATGATGATCTCTTTGAATCTCTTGGTTGTGTCTTAATTTGCTTTCATTGTGCTCTAACTTGTTACATCTATGTAGTAGTATCTATGTAGTAGTATCTATGTAGTAGTATATTTTGTCATGAAATCTTGAGGTTCTTAGTGGTAATCATCTTTTGGTAATGATGCATATTTTCTAGTGAGTTATATCCCTTCTTTCTTGTGAAACTGCATATCTCTTTGTTTTGATATATCTCTACATCTACTCATAGCTTGTTCTTTAACTTGTGAATATTTTTCTAAGATTTGGATCCTACTAATAGTCCTAACTTGTCATATCATCTACTAGTAGTTCATATGCATGCATTTATAGCCTTGTTCATCTTTTAGTATCTTTACACATCAAGTGGTATTCATCAATATGCCTTGCTTGTATCTTATTTTATACATAATCAAGATTGTTCCTTGACTTGCATATCTACCATCCTGAGTTACTTGCTTGCATAGATTCACCTTGATTGTTTTCTAGAATTACATTATGGATTGTTCAAATGCATATCTTGTTTTTCTTTACATACTATGTTTGGACAAGGCCCTAGTGTTGCTCTTCTACTCTCCTTTCTAACTTTTAGTATCTCCTTTTTTCTAACATGTTTCATTTTATCTGTTTAAAACCATATTTTTTGAAATTATAAAGGGGGAGAAGGTATGTCTTATGTTAGACAGGGAGAAGGCATGTGTGAGGAGAATGTGCATCTTATGTTATGGGGAGAAGACATATATGCAGAACATATATGAGTAGAAGACATAGTTTCTATAAATTTTGTGAAAGCTAACCCTATAGGAGAAATAACATCAATTGAGGGGGAGTTTGAGAACTCCATGGTCATAAATTGAGGGGGAGTATATGAAATCAATTCTATTGAAATCTTCTCCAAAGGTATAATTTTACTTAAATGCTTTCAACACATTTATCGAATGGTTTTGTATCTTTAAAAAGGGGGAGAATGTTGACTCAATGTCAATGTTGACTCAAGGTCTAAATTGACTAAATCCTTGTTTTAATGATGACTAACCATTCCACTTATGTGATGCACTTCATCACACAAAGAGAGATTACTCAAAACAAAGAACAGAGTTATCACTAGCAACAATATTACCACAAAATAGGGTAAACTAAAGCCATTTGCAATGTAATATCCCAAGCGGAAGTGTTTCATAAAAAATCCTTCAATGCTTGCCATTTGTATTCCATATATGCCAAAAGATGCTACATATCATGTTCAAAAGCTATCAAGTCACAATTGTTACATATTATAACCTATTTATATGTACATGCCATTTCTATACACTTGTGGCACAAAGCAAAAAATCTACGTGTCGATGTACAAAACAAAAAAATCTCCCCAAAAACCTGAGAGTACAAGTATGACACACATGACTCTAATACAAAACTCTAGTAGAAAATCCAACCTCTACTAACTACTACTCTCCCTGCTGCTCAACTCCAACAGCACAATCTCTACCTCCTCATCCACAACCACCTAAAAAGTTGTGGAACCCACGGGGTGAGACCAACATCCCAGCGAGAGATATAACTCTTGTCCAACGTCTACTATAAGCACAATAATATAATAGAGCATCTAAATAGAAAAGGATTACTATTTGAGTAGTTTAAGCATTTACAACTGAGTAGTATAACATCTTATGCTTTTAGAAGGAATATGAAGAACATGAATAACTATTATAACTAAATAGTACAAGAAATAAGGTATGGGGAAATCCAATGTAATTCATATTTGACCCTAAGAAAATATACTACTTGGTTGTATTATCACTTTTTATTATTATTCCCTACAGATTTGAGGTGTACCACTCAAATCGAACTGACTACTATTAAGTTGAAATAAATATCATACAAGATATTTGGAAGAGGTGGACTCCATGATCATCACCAGCACTACTCGATCAGTTTGAGTCTACAATGCAATGACATAATAGTCAAACTTCTAAACAACAACTTATAGTCATAGCTATAGTCTTGTAAACAACAACTCATAGTCAAATCTATGGTCCTATAAAAATAACTAGTCTACCTTGGTACATGGGACAACACTGGAGAATAGGCTCATGCATGGCCATTCCATAATAAAGCATCATACCACTGTAACAACAATTTAAGGTGCACTCTGAATTTCCAATAGGAATTACTCGTTTCACCATCTAGCTAGATGTTAATGATAAAGATGGATCTATGGTACAAGGTGACTACATGATTAGGGTTTCACTTGATTATATATTCCAATTCCATGTCTTTTAATGCATCAATCATGTTACCACATATAAACCCTTAACAAACTCTACAAAAATTAAGGGTAAGATACAACTTCAGAAGATATAAAACATACAAAGTAAGAACTTGTCTCATCATCACATGACACTTGTAACACAACCATTACATGGTCATCACCAATATCATATCACTATGGGATATCAATCTCTCAGTCACATCACTAGAGGATTTTACCTTAATCTGTGCTCAAGACACTTTACTAGGTCACTAAACCCATTCACATATCTTTTGCACATTCAATATCACAATATGCCTCAACATTACTCATAATGACCACCCTCTATTATACAAGGTTCACCATAAAACACACATAACTATGCCATTCATTTCACCTGTAAGGTTTGGGTTACATAGACAAGAGAGAGAAATTGCTATCACATGATAATGATATTCAAACAATATAAGCAAGTGTATTATAGATCTTGAGATTAGGGTTTCATATCATCCCTCAACCACTAACCCTAATTCCATCACCTCCCACATTGTTGGAGAGTGCTAGGGTTAAGTACTATTAGTTGTGATTAGCCATTCATATTCACATTATCTTATGTGGACCATTACATTATATGTTGACTATGTACATACATGTGTACAGGTGTCTTGACCACCCTCAATATAGGTCTCAACCACTCTCAACACATGAGTCTTAACATCTGATAACACATGGGTCTCGACCACACACAACACATGTCATGATCAAGATACTTCCACATGGTCACAATCGACCATTACACATATGTCTCGATCCCTCACACAACAAGTGTGTCACGACTTATGAAACTTGCAGCTTGCTGTCGTGACCTGTGACATGTGCAACATGGTGTCGCGACCCACAATTCGTGCAGTAGGTGTCTCAACCCACAATGTGTGCGACATGTGTCTCCACCCACAATGTGGGCATTAGGTATCTCGACCATCCTTGCATGATCCATTAGGTCCAGAACCATCTCATGTACACTAACTAGGTCCTCTTAAGGAACCATGTCACGAATGCTACCATGTATTAAACAAGTGTTATGACCAACATACACTAAACCGTCAAACACAACATATACCAATAGAGTCAAAAGGCCAAGCAATAATGATGCATTGCAATCATGCCCTAGGATTAGGGTTGTTGCGGTCGCAACAACCACCCATACCTAGTGTCAACTATGGGGAAGTCCAAGGGGTTGTCTTGACCTCATGTTATCCGTATGCTCAACATGTGAATAGGTCCAAACAAGGTCGATACATATGTTCAAATCAAGAAGATCAAACATCAATAGGAAGAACAAACCTTTTAACAAGGTGTTCATCAAACCCTAGATTGTGGGTCGTAGAAGATCACCAAAAGAGCTTTGTTTAGAGTGAGAAAACTGTATTTTTGGATGTGTAACCCCACCTAAAACTTCCTTTTTATTCAAGTGTAAGAAATAATACAAATATTAATATAGTTCCATGGATAATGATCCCAAGTAATAAATCAATATCTTAATCACCACAAAATTGAGTACAAAGTTTATAAGAAGGGTAATTCTTTTAAAATCACTACAATATTAAACCCTAAATATTATAATTCTTTGTACCATAAGGAACATTTTTTAAGACCAAAAATAGCAACATATGATCAGTTTTAAGATGGAAATAATAGATGTGGGAAAAGTTATATAACCCGCCTGATTTGGAGAGAACCAATCTCCCAAGATTGCAAGCTCCAAGAACTCCAACCAAACTCCAACACTTTGGCTAAAGAATCACCTCAAAAGAGAAGAAAACCTTATTCAAAAAAGAGCTCAAGAAAGAGGGAAAATAGTTCTAGGCCAAACCAAGGAAGAATAGAGAAAGAAATGAAATCATCCTCTCACTCGGGTTTCACCATGTCAATACATAGTCTATGACCCCTTATGATGAGGTGTTCCTCATAAGAAAGCCACTATGGATAATCCAAAGCCTACAACCTAGGAGGAAGAAGAAGATGGATATTTGAAAAGAGGGAAAATATGATCTAGAGTTAAGATCACTTACCAAGAGAAGAATCTCCACAAATCACCACCAAAAGAGTTGATTTAACACAGATCCTTCCTCAAACAAAGTTAATCGACCACCAAGGCTTCAAGATTAGACATCTTATTCTCTTGAAGCTCCAAGAACGATCTCAAGGTAAGGAAGAGAGTGGGGCCAAAAAGTTTCTTACAAGTGAAGAGAAGGGGTTATACCCAAAAGAGGAGGGAAGTAATGGTTTATGAGGTGTCAACCTAATAGACTATCAAAGGACACATGCCCACCAAGAAAATGGCCTCATCTCCACTCACATGCATATTTCAAAATGTTTATGTTTATCCAACGAAGTTGTAGTGACCTCCAAGGTCAAATACTACCTTGTCTCGATTGAGACACATGCCATGCACTTGGTATCGACGAAAACCTAAGTCACCATATGTACATGGTCGAGACTCTTCAGTTGGGGACAAACCAACCAACTCATATCTAGGTCATCTCAGTCGAAGACACACTACATTGAGAATATTTTGCAATCTCTACCCTCACCCAAAAGTGAGGTACTGGTTGTAACACTCAAACCCTAGCATAGTCACCATATCAACTAAGCAAACCCTAGAAACCATATAATCGCCATAAGATGTCACATCACCAACCACGATTCAAATAAGGTGCCCCATTGCATCATATTCTCTCTCATGAAGCTAAAACATAAGAAACATTCTAAACATGTGAAAATTTGCAAGATCACCTTCACTCATGGGTAAATTGCAATCTGGTCCAAAACAAGCACATATATAGCAAAGATATCTCAAACATCAATCAATTTAGACCAAAATGAAAATATAAGTCTATCATATGATATTAAGACATATAACTAGATTAAATTAAGGTTTAAAAATCTCATTATAAAAGGTAAACACAATTAATCATAGTGTTAGGTCAGGGGTCTTACAACCATAAACCCCTAATAGGGATTTTGCCCCAAAATCCTATGCAGAAAGATACAAATACTTCTTCTGCATCTTGTCCTCAAGCTCCCACATGGCTTCCTCTACACCACGCTAATGCCAAAAAACTTTGACTAAAACAATGTCCTTCTTCTTCAATTTCTTGATCCTTCTATCTAGGATCAGAACATGACCTTCCACATAAGATGCCATCATCTAGGTCCACCTCAACAAGCTAAAGAGTTAACTCCGTATTAGGGTGACACTTCCTTTGCATAGAGACATGAAACATAAGATGTAACTTATGCAACTCAAGTGGAAACTCTATCTTATAGGCCACCTTCCCAACATGTGCAACCATAGTATAAGGTCCCATATACCAGGGAGCTAGCTTACCCTTCTTTCCAAACCTTAGAACACCTTTCCAAGGAAAAGTTTTGAGGTACACCATGTCTCTCACTTGGAACTGTAAAGGCCTATGATGGTTATCAGTGTAAAATTTATGTCTATCATGTGATGCCTTCAGTTTCTGCTAAATCACTTTGATCTTTTCTTTCATTTGTTACACTAGCTCAGGCCACCTAGTAGCTGATATTCTCCCATCTCATACCAACACAAAGGAGATATGCAACGTCTCCCATAAAATACTTCATATGGTGTCATGTCGATGCTTCTCTAATAACTATTGTTGTAGACAAATTCTATCAGACTAAGGTTTATATCCCAATTTCCCAAAAAGTGAAACACATAGGCTCTCAGTAGATCCTCCAAGGTTTGTATTGTCCTCCCAGACTGTCCATCTATTTGTGGATGGAACGCAGTGCTGAGCCTCAATTGTGTACCCATTGTTGCATGCAGATGTTCCCAAAATGACTAGTGAACTAAGGACATCTGTTTGATACTATAGTAGTTGTGATACCATGTAGATATACTATCTCATTGACATACACCTATGCAAGATTATTAGCCATATATGTCATCTTTAATAGAAGAAAGTGCATTGACTTAGTCAATCTATCCACTATCACCCAGATGGAATCATGACCCTTTGTTGTCCTTCAAAGTCCAACCAAAAAGTCCATCATGATATGATCCCACTTCCACTATGGTATAGGTAATGGTTCCAAAGTCCCTCCAGGCTTCTGATGCTTGACTTTAATCTACTGACACACTACACACTTAGCCACAAACTTGGTGACATCATGCTTTAATCCTGGCCACCAGTACATATCATTCATATTCTGATACATCTTGGTGCTACCTGGATGCATAACATACATAGAAGAGTGAGTCTCTTCCAGAACTAATATTTTTAGATTATCTACATATGGCTCCACTGTCCTGTAATGACAACACATTATCCTATTATTAGATTCATGGAAGCCATCATGCTTCTCACAACCCAACTCTTCTTGAATCTGTTGTACCGCAGTTTCATTTTTCTACACATATTTGATTTGCTGACTCAATGTCGGGTTTACTTGTAACTGTGCCAACAAACCTACTAACTTAGATACCTCTAACTATACATTCAATTGTACAAGGATACCAACATGTCTCTCTTATGACATACTAATGCATTCAACTCTGCCAGCTTAGCAGATGATTTCCCACTTAAGGCGTCTTCCATTACATTCACCTTTCCTGGATGGTAATCTATGGTACAATCATTATCCTTGATTAATTCCATCCAACATCATTGTCGCATGTTCAACTCCTACTTTTAAAATATATATTGTCGGTTCTTGCGGTCGGTAAAGATCTAACACATCTCGACATACAATTAGTGTCTCCATATCTTCAAGGCATTGACGATTGTGGTCAACTCTAGGTCGTATTTTGGATAATTATCCTCGTCTTTCTTAAGCTATCGTGAATCAAAAGAAATCGTGTTCTTATCTTGAATTAGAACACAACCTAGCATTATTGGATGCTCATGACAAATAATATTACCTTTTCCTTATTTTGGCAGCAGTAACAGTGGTGCACTGGTCAACCTCTCCTTTAGGATCATAAAAGATTGTTGACATCTATCATCCCAAACAAATGGCACTTCCTTCCTTGTTAACTTTTTATGGGGTAACGCCACCACACTAAAGTTCTTAATGAACCTCCTATAATATCCTGCCAAATCTAGAAAGCTGCAAACCTACATAGGTATCTTTGGCTGATCCCACTCCATCACTGAATCCACTTTCTTTGGGTCTAAAACAAACTCCTTTAACAGATATTACATGCCCTAGGAAAGCTATTTCCTTTAACCAGAACTCACACTTAATGAATTTTGCATCTAACTGGTGTTTCTTCCACAAAGTCAACACCCGAAGTAGGTATTACTCATGTTGTTGGGCATCTCTAGAGTAGATCAAAATATCATCAATAAACACTACCACAAACTGGTCTAGATAGGACTTGAACACCCTATTTGTCATGTCCATAAATGCTACTGGTGTATTGGTTAGCCCATACGGCATAACCATGAACTCATAATGACCATACCTCATCCTAAAAGCTGACTTTGGTATGTCATCATCCTTAATCCACAATGGATGATAACCTAACCTCACGTCTATCTTGCAGAAGACTGTGGCAATCTGTAATTGATCAAATAAATCATCTATATGTGGCAACAAATACTTGTTCTTGATCGTCATCTTATTCTACTATCGGTAGTTGATACATAACCTCATCGATCCATTCTTCTTCTTTACTAATAGAATGGGAGCACCCCAAGGAGATGTGCTCGGTCTAATAAAACCCTATCCAACAATTGCTACAACTATTTCTTCAACTCTTGCATCTCTACTGGTGCCATCCTATACGGTGTATGTGATATATGTTGGATGCATGAGACTAGATTGATCTCAAAATCAATCTCTCTGAGAGGAGGTCCTCCTAGAAACTCATTGGGAAACACATCCTCAAACTCCTATACAATTGACACTTTCTGAATACTAGGACTCTTTGCCTTGGTATCCACCACATGTGCCAAGAACGTATCACAACCATGTCTCATCTACTTTTCCATTATCATAGCTAAAACTAGACATGTTAGAAGAATCTTCCAATCACCTTGGAAGACCCTCGAAGCATCACCATCAACAAACGTCGCTACCTTGGCACTATAGTCCAAGCTCACACGATACTTTTCTAAAGTATCCATCCCAAGGATAACTTCAAATCTGTGCATATCAAGTGGTAGGAGATCGACTTGAATGTTGCATCTTGAGAAGGAAAAAATGTAGGATGGACATACTTCCCAAAACTCGATGGAACAAACTAGAGGAGTTTCTAGATGAAGACTATTAGGTCTATGACTAACAGGTAAGAAATAGATATCAATGACTTCTCTAGTGATAAAAGGGTGCATCACACTCGGGTCAATCAAAATATATATTAAACATGAAGAAGACAAATCAGAATGAAATAATTTCATCTAACCTATCACGGCCAAATCATTAACAACTCCTTCTGACTAACACATTGCATAGATCTAAGTCATCGCATGTTGTCACCCTTTTCCTCTATCAGCTTGTCCTGAAGAACCAACCTATATCACCTGACCACGTCCTCTACAACTATGTTGTTGTCACTACTACAACCCTTGCTGAATCTACCTCGGCTGTCAAGTCACCTCTTCATCCTTCACATGGTAGAACCACTTAGTATGCCCCACCTTTCCACACTTGAAACATGTTTTTCTCTCATACAACAACCTAGACGGCCCTATCACAGTCACTAACATTGCATTGTGAGCTCACACAGATGGAAAGCCATGGCCTCTGCCTCTCCTCTGTGTCTAGTGTGAGTGAGTAACTGACCTTTGCTAAGATTGAGGTGGTGAGGACTGAGGCTTCTTGAAGCCTCCAGAAGATTGTCCTTAGTACTATGCAATACTCTTTTTGTCCTTCATCTCATGCTTCTCTATCACAAACCTCTCAACTCTCCTAATTGATTCCACAAAAGTAGAAAACATATATTTTTCTATAAAGATGACACTAGAGTTGACATCTCAGTATCAGACCCTTCTCAAAGCGCTTGATGCTCTCCTTGTTCGTTTGTAGCCATGTGCAGACAAAATCTTAGAAGATCCATGAACTTTGCTTCATAAGCACTGATTGACATATATCCCTACTGAATATTCTCAAACTGTATAATCTTCTCATCCAAATAAGTATGTGGAAAGTACACACTCACAAACTCCCATCAAAATCCTTTAAAAGTAATTACAACACCCGACCTTTTCTCCTCCTTTGTAGCCCACCAGTGGCCAAGGATCCCCTTCAATAGATATACAACATGTTTCACCTTATCCTCTTTGGGTATTTTGAGGTTTTCAATGGCATTTTCCATCTCAGTCAGCCATGTATCTGAATCAGCTGGATCATATGTTCCCACATACTCCAAGGCTCCTACCTGTCTAAGTCTTCCAAAAGTCTTTCTAGAACCATGAGTTTCAACACTAGGAACAATTACCCTAGGTTGGGTTGCAAGTATCCTATCTGCCACGTGTGTCGATGAGCTGTCCAAACATAGATTGGAATGTAGGGTTTGCTACATTAGCTGGGTCAACTTGAGGCATCTCAGGAAGAACATCAGTCCTTTCTTACCTCCTGGAACCACCTCTTGGTGTAGCAATATTGCTCTTAGCAAAATGTCCCTCGTGTTCTCCAGACATCTTTTCTTCTTTTCTTCTTCTTCTTCTACATAAGCTGAAGTGACTATAAGATATATTGGAGGACACTAGAATAGACTCAAACCCTAGCCTTGTGTCCCTATAGACTCAGCAAACCTATAGCTCTGAAACCAACCAAATTTTGACGTCCTTCGCCACACAAATAGAGATTACTCAAACCAAAGCATGAAATTATTACTAACTATAATATTACCACATATTTGGGTAAATTATAACCATTTTAATGTAATATCTCAAGAGGAAGCATTTCATAAACAAGCCTTCAACTCAGGCCACCTGTATTCCATATATGCTAAAAGATGTTACATATTATTTTCAAAGGCTATCAAACCACAACTACTACATATTACAACCTATTTATATGTACATGCCATTTCTATACACTCATGACACAAGCCAAAATCTACGTGTCAATATACAAAACAAAAAAATCTCCTCAAAAACCTAAGAGTACATGGACCACACATAGGACTCTACTTCAAAACTCTTGCAGCATATCCCACCTCTAGTAACTACCTCTCTCCCAGCTGCTGAGCTCCAACTGCATGATCTCTACCTCCTTGTCCATGACCACCTAAAAAGTTATGGAACCCATGGGGTGAGACCACTGTCCCAGTAAGAGATATAACTCTTCGCCAAAGTCTATTATAATCACAATAATATAATAGAGTAGTTAAGTAGAGTAGGTATTATTATTTGAGTTGTTTAAGCATTTACAACAATGTAGTATAACATTTGATGTTGTTATAAGGAATATGAAGAACATGTATAACTGTTATAACTAAATAGTATAAGAAATAATGTATCAGTTCATCCAATGTAATTCATGTTTGACCCTAAGCAAATATTCTACTCGACTATATTATCACTTTTTATTATTATGACCTGAGGATTTGAGGTGTACCAATCAAATCCAACTAACCACTATTAAGTCAAAATTAGTACCATTCAAGATCTATGGAAGATTTAAACTCCATGATCATCACCAACACTACTCGGTCAGCTCGAATCTGTAATGTAGTGACATAATAGTCAAACTACTAAACAACAACTCATAGTTAGAGTTGTAGTCCTGTAGACAACAACTCATAGTCAAAGATATGATCTTGTAAAAACAAGTAGTCTTCCTTGGTACATGGTACAACACTAGAGAATAGGCTCACACACAGTCGTTCCCTAATAAAGCATAATACCACAATAACAACAATTTAAGGATACATGGAGATGTATCCACATGTAACCCACATATTCAATCAATATGTGCTCCAACGTTCCCATAGGAATTACTTATTTCACCATCCAGCTAGATACTGACACTAAAGATGGATCTATGGTACAAGGAAACTACATGATTAGGGTTGCACTTGATTAGATATTCAAATTGAGTATCTTTTAATGCATCAATAAAATTACAACGTATAAACCCTAATCAAACTATACAAAAAAAGGGTAAGATACAACTTCAAAAGATATAAAATGTACAAAGTGAGAACTTATTTCATCATCACATGACACTTGTATGACAACAATTTCAAGGTCATCTACAATATCACATCATTATGGGATATCAATCCCTAAATCACATCACTAGAGGATTTTACCTTATTCTGTTCTCAAGGAACTTTCCTAGATCATTATACCCATTCACATATCTCTTGCACATTCAATATCACAATATGCCTCAACATTACTCATAATCACCACCTTGTATTATATGAGGTTCACCATAGCACACACATAGCTATGCCATTGATTTCACCTTCAAGGTTAGGGTTACATAGACAAGAGAGAGAAAATTCTATCACATGAGATTGATATTCAAACAATATAAGCAAGTGCATTTTACATCTTGAGATTAGGGTTTCATATCATCCCTCAACCACTAACCCTAATTCCATCACTTTCCACATTGTTGGAGAGTACTAGGGTTAAGTACTATTGTTTATGATTAGCCATTCATATTCATATTATCTTATGTGGTCTATTACAATGTATACTGACTATGTACATACATGTGTATAGGTTTCTCGACCACCCTCAACACTTAGGTCTCGACCATTCTTAACACATGAGTCTTGACCTCTCATAACATATGGGTCTCGACCACACACAACACAGACCGAGACACTTTTGCATGGTTATGACTGACCATTACACACATGTCTCGACCCCTCACAGAACCAGTGCATCATGACCAACAACGCGTGCATCATGGTGTCACAACCTACAACATGTTCAACATGGTCTCGTGACCCGCAATGCGTGCAATAGGTGTCTCGGTCCAGAATGTGTGCAACATGTGTCTTGACTCATAACGCGTGCAACATGTATCTCAAGCATCCTTGCATGCGATCATAACCATCTCATGTACACCAGCTACACCCTCTTAAGGAACCCTTTCACTACGACTACCAGGTCTTAAACAAGTGTAGACCAACACACACTTAACCATCAATCATGACGTCTACCAATAGAGTTGTGATCATACCCGAGGGTTAGGGTTGTTGCGGTTGCAACAACTACCCATACATAGTATCGACCATGGGGAAGTCCAACAGGGTTTCTCGACCTCATGTTAGCCATATTCTCAACATGTGAATAGGTCCATACGAGGTCAAGATAGATGTTCAAATCCAAAAGATCAAATGTCAATAGGAAGAACAAACCCTTTACCAAGGTTTTCATCAAACCCTAGATTGTGGGTCATAGAAGATCATCAAAAGAACTTTGTTTAGAGTGAGAAAATTAGATTTCCTACATTTGTCACAAGACCCAAAACTTCCTTATATTCAATGTAACAAATCATACAAAGATTAATATAATTCCATGGATAATGATATCAAATAATACATCAATATCTTAATTACTACAAAATCAAGTATTAAGTTTATAAGAAGAGTAATTATTTCAAGATCACTATAAGATTAAAACCTATAAAATTTAATTCTCCCTACCATAAAGAATACATTTTTAAGATCTGAAACAACATCATATGATCAAATTTAAGATACAAATAATAGATGTGGGAAAAGTTATATAACTCACAAGATTTGGAGAGAACCAATCTCCCAAGATCACTAGCTCCAAGAACTCCAACCAAACTCTAGGACTTCGGCCAAAGGATCTCCTCAAAAGAGAAGAAAATCTTGGTTAAAAAAGATATCAAGAAAGAGGAAAAACAGTCATAGGACGAACCTAGGAAGAAAGGATAAAGAGATGAAAGTTTACCATGTCAATACATAGTCTATGACCCCTTATGATGAGGATTCCTGTTAAGAAAACCACCATAGATGATCCACAATCTATGGCCCAGGAGGAAGCAGATTGAGATGTCAAAAGAGGGAAAACATGATCAAGAGTTAAGATCACATATCAAGAGAAGAATCTCCAAAAATCACCTCCAAAAGAGTTGATTTAGCACATATCCTTCCTCAAACAAGGTTAATCGACCACCAAGGCTTCAAGATCAGCCCTCTTATGCTCTTGAAGATTGAAGAATGATCTCAAGGAAGAAGGAAGGGAGTGGGGCCATAAAAGTTGCTTACAAGTGAAGAGAAGGGGTTATATGCCCAAAGGGGGAGGGAAGTAAATGTTTATGAGGTTTCAACATAATAGACTATCAAAGGACACATGCCCTCCAAGAAAATAGCCTTACCTCCAATCACATGCATATTTCAAAATGTTTATGTTTATCTCGAAAAAGTGTAGCACCCTCCAAGGTTGGGTACTACCTTGTCTTGGTCGAGACACATCCCATGCACCTGGTATCAACCTAACCCTAAGTCACCATATGTACATGGTTGAGACTTTTCACTAGGGGACAAACTGTATCAACCAACCCATCTCTAGGTCATCTTGACTAAAAACACACTACATTGAGCATGTGTTGCAGTCACTGCCCTCACCCAAAAGTGAGGTGGTGGTTGCAACACTCAAACCATAGTATAGTCACCATATCAACTAAGCAAACCCTAGAAACCCTAGAATCACCATAAGATGTCACATCACCAACCATGATTCAACTAAGGCACCCCATTACATCACCTTCTCTCTCCTGATGCTAAAGAATAAGAAACATTCTCAACATGTTACAATCTACAAGATAACCCTCACTCATGGGTAAATTGCAATCTGGTCCAAAACAAGCACATTTATAGAAAAGATAGGTTAAACATCAATCAAATTGGACTAAAATTAAAATATAATCCTATCACATGATATTAAGACATCTGAAAAGATTAAATTAAGGTTTCAGCTTGTCATTATACAAGGTAAGCACAATTAAGCATAGAGTTAGGCCAGGGGTCTTACAACTTATTTGTGTCTTATGCTTCTTCTTAAGTGATTTTAGATTAGGTATAGACACGCTCCAAATGCCCTAACTTGCACGTCTTATCTTAAGGAAAAGACAAGTCAAAATCGATTCATGTGCAAATTTTTTTAATATGATGTAAATCCATTAAAATCACTTGTAATGATTGTATGACTTGTAATTAAACTTATAAAAAATTAGGAGCACTTAAATCAAATATTTAAACACTTTAATGACAAATTCTAGAATTTATTATAGGATGCTTCTTAAAAACTCGACGGATACCTTTGATGCATTTTGAGAATGCCCAGATTCGACCGAGTCTCCTATACACAGAACTAGACCGATCACTGCACTGACCAAATTTAATTTAAGCAACCGGTTGAGTTTCATCCAGGATATACTCAATGGATGATTCAAATCTACTTTTTTCATATAGTGCAATTGGTCAAGTTTCCCATTAGTAAACTTGACTGAATGTATTGTACAAAGTGTGCAGAAAAAATGCTTCTAGTCATTGGAGTGTTGCAAAACTCAAAAAAATATCTGTTGCAATACCCTAAAAGGCTAGAATTCGTCCTTAAATGTTCCCACTGACCAGTAGGCATCCCTAAATATAAATAGGATCCCTTGGGATTAATCCCATGGTTATCCAAGAACTATGAAGGGCCCTATATTATAGTTAGATGCTTCCTACATACATCTTCTACTCTCAAGCTTAATCACTTGCTACATCGATTAGAGTGAGTAGGCTATTTGTAAGAGAGCTAGTCCTACATGTATATCTTGTGAGGCTCTCACTTCCTCCACCTCCCAATCTCTCATTTCAACCATGAAGATCAAGGTTATCTCTCTTGGCTAAGAGAGGTGAAGAAGAACAAGGGAAGGAGTCCCTTAGTGAAAGCTTCTCCTTAGAGAAGGTGAAGTCAAAGGCAGAATATCCAATAAGAGTGAGAATTACTCAAGGCGGAAAACTTGTGCAAGAGTGGGTAAGACCTTGGTGAAGGCAGAAAACTCAGTGCAAAGTGGGTAAGTCATTGGTGAGGTACAAGATTCTTAGTTGGATAGGTAAATCCTTTGGTAGGTTGTTGGCTCCCTTCTGCTTAAAGGGTTGGGTATCCTTGTCACAAAAAATGAAGGCCATTTGTTGTATGTCTTGTAATGGAATATAAGTACACAATGGTTGTAGAATCCTAGGGCATGACCTCTCTAGGTAGTGGACTAATTTACTCCTAGTTTGGAGTATGGAACCACTCTAACAATTTGTATTCTTGTACTCATTCAATCTCTCTCATACTTTCTATGTATGTTTAGTTGCACTACAAATTCCTAATTAGCTCCTTATCTTGTGATATATCTTGAAGGTCTAATGAATTTTGTTTAAGTGCATTTTAGCTCTATTCACCCCCTCTGGAGAAAATAGCCCAGAGTAGATCCAACAATATCGTTATACCTTTTTGTATCTCTCATAACAAAATTTAACATTACACAAATGCAATCCAAGAGGACCACTTAGGTATTTATCTTTTCTCATTTCTAGAAAGGAAAATGGGGATAGTGTGAGAGGGAATTTTTGTAGCTTTAAAGGGCATATCAGGATATGCCATTTTGTATATGGTAATTGTATGAATGAGTATCATGTTTTTGTATCATGGTCTGGTCATAGGAGGACTATTTATCTGTCCAAGTAGTATGCCAACACACAAAGAATAGTGATGAAGTGGATTTTATTATCCTTTGATCTTATTGTGGTTGTAACCTTCATTGTATCATTTTTTTCTTCTAAGACTCCACTTTATGATTTCCATAATCACCAATCATTTGTAACACATGTATTGAAAAATAATGGAGGATGACATCACTTGAGGTATTATAGTAATGTACTTATGAAAAACCAAATTATATGGAGGAATTCGTGGATTAATTAATTTCTTAGAAATTTATACATGTTGATATTTTAGGTAATGAAATAAATTTAGAGTAATTTAAGAATAACATTAAAAACAATGTGTTTAATTTAAGTTCCATACACGAGTCATATTATTTCATTATTGAAGAAATTGCCTTTTCAAATAAATCTAAAGGGATGATTTTGTTATATAGTCAAATAAACTCCGTTTGATTTATGAGTTGTCCACATGGATATTACTTGATAACGGGCACAATTTTAAAATTATGTTTCATTTGGATTTGCAATTTGGGATATATAAATTTTTGAAAACGACAAGTAATATGTATACTTTTGTCGATTTATGAATCATTCATGCATGACTTAGTATGATACCCGACCAATAAGTTTGAATATGGGCATTCTTGTTTGATGAGAGTTGACCATGCAGACCTTAGATGCTAATGATGTGGCTCTACATTCATATTCAATCTTAGTACATCATTAAACATGTTAGAAAATAAAATGTCGTGACCCGACTAGGAAATAACATCATTTGTGAATATATTACTAGTCTAAAACCCACAAACTAGACTAACATCTAATCATTCTTAATCATTATAATTGTATGTTTACCTACCTTAATTTTATGTTTGATTTAATTTTGTTCAATTGATTAAGTAGGATCTCTAAATTGAACCAAATGACACTTATTTACCCTAATTTCAAGTATCCTTACAAATCTACCATATTATGAGGGTTGTAATTGCAACTATGTGCAGATTGTCTAGGCTTTATTGTACTTCATTTAATTCTTGATTTATATATAATATCAAGGGGTTAAAATATATCTCTTTTTGTTTTCCATTGTGCCATGATTTCTTAATATAGAAATTTCACGTACAATATGAACTAATATAAGCCGACAAGGAGTGGTTGAAGTGGTCAAGCATGATGTCCCCTCATGAAGGGACCCAATTTTGATTTATACCTGTCGCCTTGTTATTTACTACCCTCCGCGCTTCCGGCCTCCGCTATGGTTTGGGGGAGGGGGAGAAATCTTCCCTTATAACCCAAAATATGAACTAATATGAATAGTCACCATAATTGATATCTTCATTGCAATTTTTGCTCAAATTGTATAATTACATTTTATGTTATATATCTATGTGTTATTTAATAACCTTTGAATGCTTCTAAATTATGTTTGGATGTGGTTTCAACCCTATGCTTCTATCCTAACCTATATAATTGAGTTCCCATAGTTAAATGTATAGTATCAATAGATTCAGATTTATCACTCTCTATAACCAAAATATGGTAGGGCCCATGGGTGGATATCTTTAGAGCCTTCCTCATGGGTAACCCTTGACAAATTTAAGCACGAGCGCAAGATGATAGGTTTTCTTAAGTGTGCACCTTGATAGTTGGTTTGGTGAGCTCAATAGCCTTGCATTTGGACTTGATGAGTCAAGGAAAGAGATTTTATGTATCAACAAAACATGATCATGTATATTTATTATGTTTTTAGGACCCTAGAAATGGTTAGGTTCAATTTCTTGGGCTAATTTAAAATTTTGACCAATTATCTATATATACTCAAACACCCTCAATATATAGCTTCAATTCATTATTGTAGTACACTATTAAGTAAAGTTGAAGGAGATATAGACCCTAAAAGCCTTGGCTTTACGATCAATATCTTGGATCAAGTGCTTGACTACACTTGCATGTTGACGATTTAAGCTTCATTGTTGGGTTCAAGCCTTTATATTCTCTCCCCAATCATGTTCCACTTAAGGATGCCTTCCATTCCCTATTTTATACATAGTTTCCTTTCACTTTCTTGCTTGATCCTATTTCTGTGGGATTCCATGGGGGAAACTAGCTCATCTCACTAAAACACCCTTTCTTTCTCGATATTTTTTCCATAGTCTACTTGGCCAAGATTGGAGGTATAATCGTGGATCATGAGTGCCTTTTCTAGACTTGTGTAGGAGGATTTTTGTTGAATATTATGTTTCATTACATTTGCTTTACCTTACCATGCAATGATATAGCTTTCTCTAGCTTCATTTGTGTTATATCCTCAATTTTGGTAAAATTGAATTATATAAAACTATGAATTGATAAGTAATTCCTTAATGGTATCTTGATGAATAACATGACTTTGACCCATGGCCCATGTAAGGCCACTGAGACTATTTGTTTTGAAAATAGTTCCTTGTGGAACAAATTAAAGAAAAAGAAGCAATTAGTACATAAGTAACAGTTCATGAATTCTAAGATGATTGATTTGGATGATTAGTTGAATTTTGAGGAAAAAATTACTATAAGAGGGAAAGGATGTTATAACCTAGTTTTCCCCATGGTTTTATATTTTTTGGTCATCTCCCCATGTTTTAATATTTTTTTTTACAAATAATGTAATATAAATGACACATTAGAAACATGATTCTCTATGCATGTTATTTGGAAATTGTAGTTTGAAAGTGCAAATACTCCATATGGAATGGATTTTGTCTAATTCATTGTTTCCAATAACCATTAATAGATTTTAGACAAAGTATAGAGGAAAATCAAATAATAATGAATTTACTAAAGTAAATTCACAATGGTTGTTTTAAATATAGAATTAGTGGGAATACTCTAGAAAAGAGAGGTTTGTGAATAAATAAAGAATGGTGAATTTGTTAATTAGTGGATAACTGAATATAAGATGATATACAAGTTTCCAAAAGAAATAGGATTTAGGGTGTTTTAGATAATTAAAGGATAAATTATCTAGACAAGGGTGGAAACACAATGTTGAGTATACAAATAACATTATTTTGATCTTACTGTTGGTTTACTCAAAAATAATAAAGTAAAGGAAGAGCAATCTAGAATTCGGAGAAAAAGAATATTTCATGAGTTAATGGTATTGTTTTATATAACATTTAAAAAGAGCAAGTTTGGTTATCCCAACCACTAAATATAAATTATAAAAAGGTTTTAATGAGTTGCCATGAAATGTGTAATGGTTCAAAGGGTATACTAAGAGGAATAATGACCAATGTGCACCATATATTTATGAATATTCCTTCATGGATTTTGTTTTGCCAATAAAGCATCATGCTTTTCTTGATGGCTTATTGTTTCCAAATCCAAAGTCTTAATAAGAATATGATAATGCCTTTTTGTGACTTTTGGATTAATAAGAATAAAAAACAAGAGTTTTGTATAAAGGATTTAAGGAGGAGTGTGTTCTCTTCTAGGATTATTCCTTACTTTCCCATAATATTAGTTGTCTAATATAAGGATATTTTTTAATACTTAAGGGAGTTATGGTTTGCCTTGCCTTTTTGGCATCTTGCTTGTAAGCAAAGGAAAGAATGGGTAAAAAAAGGAGAAGTCAGCAAGTTTTTATGAACCATCCCTGAAGAATAAAGAACCATGCAAGGCTATTGTGAAGTTTGTATATATGTACATGTGGGAACCTCCCCTCTTCTTCCTCCATCATCTCCCTTCTTTGAACTCTAGGGTTTCACTCGGAGCCAATATAATGGACTGTACGATCCCTTCACATATGGGTAACCCTAGTCTCCATGTCTGTAGGAAAGCCAAGTTGTACCACCTTTCCCCCACACAACTACGCTCCTATGTTTCCATCATAGACACATGTTGTAGTAGCCAAGGACGATGAGGCTTTAGGGCTCTAAATGAGCTCGAGGATAGAGTCGAACCCTCCAATGTTCCCTTCTCCATCATCAACATCCTCCAGATTTTTAAACAACAACCCCAATTCCTTCTTCTCTAGGATCCACACGGTACCCTAACCTGGCTGGGGAGGAGGGAGAACCCCATGGCTTCCAGCTACTGCTGAGGTAGGTGGGTGGCCATGTCCATTGAGGACTGACATGCATCCCCAAGCCTCACAAATTGTAGGGGACACGGCACGCAAGCAGTCGGCAGGTCCCATAGCCGTGACCTAATTCTATCATGAAGACATCCCTTAGCGCAGTTCCAGAGATGGCACCTTGGCATCATCTTCCATGGGTGCACCCTATGCGAGGAAGAATTGGGACTGATGGTGCTCGGAGGAGGGTGATTGAACGTGGAGTCTGCTCTGACCATGCGGCTACATTGTATGGAGACGGGTGCCCGACTCTTATGAGGTAGAAGGAAAAAAAGAGGCAAATGAGACTTATACCCCGGGGCGTGTGCATAGAGAGTAAGGGATCAAGGGTCAATTCACTAAAATTCTGCCAGCCCAAGCAAAGTAATTCTATGATGATGTGGTGTTCTATGATTGGTCTGATTAGGTTTATTTTGGAATAATCATAGAAAATAATTGGTAACTCAAATTTGGACATATTGTATAATAAATCTGATCAAGAGAACACGTAGAACCCAAATAAAATATCATTGAGACCAAATTATTCTTCATGTACCAAAGATAGAGTAATATATGTGTTTAAGAGCAATTTATAAATGCAAACCCTATATTTGGTGTATAAACATGTTAAATACTTTAAAAAGCCTTTCTTTTGTGATCATATCTAATATTGTTGAACAAGATCAGAATCTTAGATGATTCGGATAATAATAATAATAATGAGAAACTAGGGTTTCTAGAGTGGATGATCATTAACATATGTAATTAAGATCTTAAACATCAATTAAGAGACTTGTTGTGCTGGTAGTGCCCATGCTTGTATGTGAGTGTTCATGATGCAGTAATATGGTATATTTGATAATCTTGGAAACATATAATATGAATGAGGTTTGTAAGTCATTAGATCAATGAACATGGGAATTGGAGTGTTAGACCTAAACCTTGATTAGGACCCGACTAGGGTTTAATCAAGTTAATGTATTAAATGTGATGGTGACACTTTAGGATTTACATGTCCGTAGATATAGTATGATTGCATGGATTCATCTTTTTTATTGGATTGCTTCAACATAATTGAAGTGTAATATGCATGGCTCACCATTGCAGTACGTGGTTACGCCTGAGATTACCCTTTACGTTTGACCGACATTTTTCAAGTGATTCTTGATAATTGAACGATTCAAAAGTTGGTTGTTTATTTAATTTTGTTCAATTATAGTGTCGCTATGACTATCACATAGTAGAGATTATGTGAAAAAAATGTATATACAAATAATTTTTGGAATATATGTTGTTATATACTTGCATATTTTGGATGCACCCCATGTACCAGTATGGCAACATACTAATCGCGTATTCGTTTCGCACCGTTGAAGGTATAAACTGATATACATGATAAAGGACATGAAGATAAAGATGGAAATGTCATTAAAATATTAAAGATAAGTTAAAGGATATTAGATAGCTAGTGCTTCTTCTCAACAGCTCTTAATTTCATGAGAAATATCATGGTAAAATTTGTAAACAATATTTGGAATAAATGAAATTATTTACTATTTTTTATTATTTGTTAAGTCTGGATCCTTGCAAATATAGGTAATGTCTCTCTCAAAGATCTTTCCTTAATTGGGGGGACGGTGGAAGTGAGGTCATTACAGTTTGACTAATTCATACATGCAATCCTTAATCTTGCCATAGTTTTTCTTAATATGCGTAAAAATGAATATTTAATGGTCTATTTTGTTATCATAGTGTATTATCACGAATTTCCTTATTTTTTCTACCCTCCCTACTCTTTAATGCATTTTAATTATGCTACTAACATTCCCTCTTATATGCATACGGTTGGATATTTGAAATACATAAAATTTCACCCTAAAAATGCTCCTTCCAAGTATTTTGAATATCATGTTGTCTGAAAGAAAAATGAAACCCACTCCAGTGTTTGCAGTTGTTTATAAACGAAAATGTAGGACGATCTTTAACTAATATTATTCTAGAATTCCATTGTAGATATAACTAGAATGTTAAAGTAGCTCATTTTTGCACAAAAATGGTTCATTTATGCCTTTGGATATCGCATTGGTTGAGGATGAATAATATAAGGTTCTTTACCTTTTAGATGTGATAATAAGATGATTAAAAGAGGTTTTATAAACTTATATATTTCTTGATTTTTTTGTGGTAATTAGATTCACTAGCCAAATGTCACAGAACCATTTATTACCCAAATCCTCACTCCTAATGGCTAGAAAGACAAAGGCGAGAGGACCCAAGCGCCCATCTGTAGGATAGATCACATAACATATGCATGTATAAGACTAAAAACAATAACTAAGGTATGAGACAAGAAAGCATAAAATAATGTTAAACTAATACCTGATAAGATCTTAGGTCCCATAATCAACCATGTGTATTCCATTTGCATAACAATATATATCATCAGATTACGAGCAGATTACATAAGTGGGGAAGCATTGATCATCATAAGAGATTCATAGTGTACATGTTACCTGAAATCATAAAATGGGTACACATCAACACAACTGTGTTGAGTACCTTATGCAAACATATAAAATCACAAGTTTACGAACATATATTTCTTTGCAAAAGCATAAAGTAGATAGACAAAGAAACAACATGAATGAAGACTCTCTTATTAACATGCAGGGTGTGTTTTATGTTCATTTCCATTATACCAACAATATCATAAGGCCTTTGAACAACTTCTCAAAGGAAGGGCTCCATGAGGGTACTCAAGATTTGCTACCATATTTCAACATGGGGGACTACACTACTAAACGTCAAGAGTTAACCCTATTCGTAAGGAACCTAAAGGCCATTGCTAAGAGCAAATCCTTGTATGGACATGCGTGGTCTGCCCTATCATGACAACTCATGTAGGATACTCATCCTTGTGTCCTTACCCTGAGAATACAGGGAGGTACACAAGGTTGTATAATGGACATCTATCATTATGTTTTCAAGTTTGTTCAACATATGCAATCTAAACCAAAACATAGAAGTCACAGGGAACAATAGCTCAAACAAGTATTATAAGCCAATTATCTTATATTTCATACATACAAGCAATTTGAATACCACTATTCTGACGAATAGGAGGATAAAGTGTACCATGATATGAGTAAACTAAAATTATACAAAATGATTAGATCTTTGAAAAGAGTCCATCAAAGATATCAACATTACAAGCAAGTGTGACTTGATTAAGATCACAAGACTTAGGTCATCTTAAACATATCATCGAGGGTGGATGTTTTACTTAATCTAGTTCCATAATTCTCAAAGATTGATTTTGACATTTCTAATATTCATGCAATGTTCATCATCAAGCTACATACTAGATCATATATCATTTAGACTTAAGGAGAAACATATTTGTCAAGATCAAGGATTCTAATCATAGGTTCTCATCATTTTAAAAGGGAAATCATAAGATTGTATATGACTAAAGTCTTAATCATCATGCATTCATTTAAGTTATATTTAGTCATTTTCATGCAATATGGTCATCACTAGAGTACATGAGTGATCAAGATCGATTTAGTGTCATACCTATCAACAAGTTATTTATTTGAAGAATCAAATAGCAAGGGTGACCATTAGGGTGAGATTTGTACAAGATTAGATACAATTATAGCAACATGCACATTAAGTCACATTACATGTCATGATTAGGTCACTTAGTCAAAAATAGTGAGCAAGATTGATCCATAAATCATTTCGGTGATGAAAGCATGTAAATTTACTGATTAAGATCAAACATAATGATTTAGAGTCCATATAATCAAGATGAGCATCAAGATAAGGATCATTAGCATCAAAGTCCAAGTTACACATATTACATGGCCCATTTAATACATTAGGGCCATTAATCAAGCATGGCATGATAAAGTTTGATTTATATAGTACAAGATAGCATAGGTTACTGATCAAGGTCATCAAAAGCAAGTGGGATCATTATATTCTCATGGTTTGTCATAAATCACCTTTAAACATGTAAAATAGATGCATTTGATCCCATTTTCAACATAATAAGAGCTACGGTTCAAATTAGTTTTTAAAACAAAGTTCATTGGATAGATCTTGTCGAGTGATCAACTTTCATGTAAAATATGTCTCATTTGGACTTAGGAATCATTTAATATGATTTTTGTAAGATTTCATACATAAATATGTGAAAGCGAGGGATTATACCCATGGGATGACGACATGGCGTGCACCAATTGGCCCCCAATAGGTCCATGTGAGCTAGTGTGAGCCTACGTAGTGGGGTCCTTGGTCTGCATCTTTGACCAGTCAAGGGTGAGATAAGAAAGAGAGAGAGGGGAGGCGTACACTATGTGGCATGATCGTGGCCCTTCGGTTCGGGTCCACCCTAGACCCTTAGCACCAATCGATGGATGGGGTCAAAACCCTATATCCGCACATTGTGGCTCATGCACAGACGCATGTGCGGCAGTCATGGTGTTGTGAGCTCACCAATGCTCTAAGGGAAGCATGTAGGAGGCATCATCAGGGCTTACAAGGGTTCTATTTTCCTCTGGTATAGCACCACGAGGGTGAGGATAGCGAGATCAGGTCAAGAGGTGGTGTGAGGGTGAAAGCCCCAAAACTAACTGCCAAGGCAGTACCCGTTGGTTCAAGGAGGAAGACAAATTGGAAGAGAGGGATACAAGGTGCTACAGAATGCAGGAACAAGGGGAAAGAAAAGGTTGAAGCTTTGCAATTTTGTTCAGTATAAAAAGAGGTCTCGAAGGAGTATGGATGACCCCTAACCACTGTGGTTGTGGCCATGGTAGCCGACCATGGTGGAAGAGGTGCTCCATGCCTATATTTTGGACCATATCACTAGGAACGAGTAGGGGCGAGGTCAAGACAACAAGGGGAAGACTTTTTTGGATTCAAAAGTCATCAAAAATCAATGTGGCACCATGCCACCCACTTGGCTGAGCTCCATAGGAAATGTGGTGCTAGTGCTTGAGGTTGAAGAAGACCTAGCACCATCTGATCAGTAGGAATGATCCTCATCCATTGGATCAGTGCTTCAGGGATGCACTGTAAAGGGAACACACATGGGTTGAGCCCAAGAGAGATCAAAAGGACTGAGGCCCATGAAGGAAACATGAGAAGAAAAAGAAGGAAAAAGGCTAGAAAAAGAGCAAGAATGTAATAGCCATAACTTTCTTCTCAAATCTCATATTTGGGTGACATATTCACTGTTAGATAAAAATTCCATTATCTTACTTATGGAAAAAGTTTGAGATCAAGATTATCACTTTGAGTGGATCCAAAATATCAAAACTTCCTTAATGTATATTAAGTCATTCAACATTGCATAATCGAGTTCAAAATAGAAATCAGTCGTTATAACTCATAAATCAAGCAAAAAGTAACTACAAAACATCCAATAGATGATGAGGGAAGTCATTGAGTTAGATTTAGTTCATAAAGAGTCAAAGAGTGCAAAGTTGGAGGAGAGAGAAAAACCAGGTTGTTACACCAAATGTAGCTCATTTAAGCTTAATGCCCCTTTTATGGTTAATCTTGAACCTAGTGCAACTTCATCTTAATTGTGAGTTTTAATCTTTATTTTTTATTTGTTTACTATGATGTGATCTTAAATTCTTAAATTTATTTTTAGGTCCCTAAATGATTCAGGAATTGATGTGCCCTAATATGACTGTATAGATTTATATTATGGTTAATAATTGTGAGATTTGGGCTTGATGTGCCTTTATATGATGATTTGAGCCTTGTTATCATTTAGGATTGTATGTTGGGAATGAGGTGTCCTAATATTATGGCTTGGGCCTTCATATGCTTATAAATGGTAAATACACAATAAAATGGGTAACTTGATATATAATGAGATATATTTTATATCTTCTGGAGTTGTTTGTAATTTGAACATGTCAGAATATATTTCTATACCTTATTCTATATTGCAAGAGCCAAGAAACATGTGAACTGACCTAATTTATCTTGTGTAACCTTAATCATGTAGTGCCATATGATCATATATATTTTCATTTACATAGTATCCATTTATTTCTCTTCTACAAATATGTTTTTTCTTGATTACTCCTATACTACATTTGTTGTGGTTATATTGAGTAAATATGACCAATTTTGCTCAAATGTATCATGTGTTCATATGATCATATGTCGATTAATCTCCCTTGGAACAAACTGACCATAAAATATTTTTAAGAAATATGATTGTTATCTTTTTCTAAATCATATGTCTAGGCAAGGGTCTCACCCACATGGATATCCACATATATAAGGTTGCCAACCATGTGACTAGGGTTTGAGTAGAGAGGATTTGTTGTTTCATGATCAGAAGTAGAATAGAGGTTGGTGGTACTCTTTTGTTGTCATATAATAGAGTCATCCATGTACTCTCGAGTGCGAGAACGGTTGATTGAATCAGTTGTAATCAATGACTCAAGTTTTTTACATGTACTCCTTGTGCAAATGTATATGTTATAAATAGATATGGCATATACATCCTTTTTACAATATGTGATATGGGTCATTACATCTTGTAAAGTTACATGTTAATTATAAATGAAAAGGGAAAGTTATATTGTGCAATTTATTCATGTGCATGATTTAGAAATTTCTTTTAGTGTTTTCTATGAATTGTTGGTAATGATGTTATTACTAATTGATTAGTGTTCTCTGTTGAGTAATCTCACTATTTTTTGACTAGGTGACACATTTTTTGTATCTGATCCAGGTTCTCTAAGTCTACAAGACATAGGATTTTGTCTCTGTTATGATGTGTTTGCCATGTATAACCAAGGTTTATGAATGTATAGATATGAGTGTTTCACATGAAGAGCACAATGAGAGTAGTTATGTAGTTCTAGGAGGTGGAAAGAGATAGAGGTATTGGAGCAGAGAATACCCAAGGTGGGATAGGACAACCTATATTGCCTATCTTAAACCCAATAGGACCATCTGGCCCATTCTTTTAAGCTATGTTTGGGAAATGAATGTTGACTATCACACACTTGGAGGAATGAGTATGCATTATAGCCCCTAGAGTACTATTTTCATGTGGAAATACTTAGTTCCTGGGAAGATGTTTGAGTATTTCAAGGGGGTTGGTGTCATAGAGTATGTTGGCCCATCAGACCTGGTAAATACTAGTTTATAATTGGTAGAGATGAACAAGGCTTTTATACTCTTGGATATCGAGCATGCAACCTACTCGTTGAAGGGTAGTACACACCATTGGTGGGCCATTGAGTAGGAAAGAGGCCTGGTTAGGTGATAATATGGCAAAGTTCTTATAAAATCGATCATACAAGCTATGCCTAATTACATGATGGGAGTGTTCCAATTTCCTATGAATGTAACAGATGAAATAACAAGAATGATTGCTAATTTTTGGTGGGGCACCAACGACACAAAGAGAAGGATACATTGGGCCTCATGGGACACACTCTGCAAATCCAAAAGATAAGGGGGAATGGGTTTTAGGGACGTACAAGCATTCAATCTTTCCGTCTTAGCCAAGCAAGCTTGGAGGCTTCATACCAAAAGTGAATCATTGTGCGCTAGAGTTTTAAAAGGTAGATATTAAAAAGCAAATGATTTCCTTGAAGCTTTCAGGGGTTACAACCTGAGCTTTACCTGGCGCAGTATATGGGGGGCTAAATCTCTCCTCAAGGAGGGATTGAGATGGAGTTTCGGTGTGATTTCAAAAGTCAAGCTATGGACAGATCTGTGGCTACCTAACCACAAAGGGTATTGCAGCAGACCTGAATGTATAACTGATGAGAATGAATGTCTTATCACTGAAGTGGTGGATACAGAGAAAGTGATTTGGAAAATGGAAGCAATTTTTGAAGTGATGACAGACGAGGACATATAGACGATTAGTAAGTTCCCACGGTGCATTGGGACCAATGAAAGACTCTACTGGTATCCAACAAATAATGACATGTTTACTATTAAGTGTTCTTACTGGTTAGGCTATGGGGATTTTGAAGAAAACAGTGATACAGAGCAGAAGGAAACTTTATGGCACGACATATGGAGAACCAAAGTCCCCCCCCCCCAAAACGAAGGCTTTCGTGTGGAGGGCGTGCAAAGAATTTATGGCTACTGTCAGCGGCTGAGAAAAAGGCTTATTGACATGGATATAAGATGAAAGATATGTGAACACTCATCTGAAGACCTCTTCCATATCTTTTTTTACTGTAAAGTTGCTAAAAGGCTATGGAGATATTTGAATAAATTAGACATTTGCAGGTTGGTGCCCAGAAAGTCCATGGTGGACTGCTGGAAGTGGATCCTTGATAAATACAAGAAGGAGGCTGCTACAACCATTATAACAACATGTGCAGCCCGCTGGAAGATCAGAAATGCAGCTGTGTTTAAGGAAAACAAGTGCGAGCCGATAATGATGTACAGAAACCTCATGGCTTGGACTGATTGCTATGAAGAAGTTGCAAGGAACACGACAAGCACAAATGACGGAAGAGAAGATGAAAGGTGGAGTTTGCCACAAAGAGGCAGAATTAAGATGAACACAGACACAACCATATCTGTGATAAATAGAGAAATGGCCCTCAGTGCTATTTACAGGAATCATGAAGGGGAATTAGTTGGTGCAGCGTGTTGGGTCTTTTTTGGTGAATGGAACAGCCATACTGCGGAGGTTTTTGTGGTGCTAATGGGAGCCAGGAAAGCAAGAGAATGGGGTTTTATGGAGATTGAAGTGGAGACAGATGCAAGCTTAGTCGTTGATGCTGTTACTAAGGAAGCTATGGAAGGTAACACTTTCAACAATATGATCAAATGGATTCAAAAAGAAAAGAAGCATTTTGTTTACGCTAGTATGACTCATGTAAAAAGGAAATGTAATGTTGTTGCTCATAATCTTGTTAGATGGAGTTGTGACCTTGATGTTTCTAGGGCATGGAGGGACAATTACCCTAATTTTTGTAAGAATTATGTAATGATTGACAAAAGATGTAATATATGAGCAGTTTAATTCAAAAAAAAATATGGCAAAGTTCAGAAGGGGTTTTAGAGAAAAGACTTCTCTATGTCGTATCTAGAGGAGAAGATGTCAAAATTTGATCATTTGTGTTGGAGAAAATTGTCATTAAATGTGTATGATTAACAGTTCATGGAGCTATTGAGGTTATATCCTATACTAGTAGCCACACACACACAGAGAGTATTGGGAGATTTCATTCAAGTTTGAACAATGGTTGGCACATGTGGTGTCTATGCTGGAGTTTCTTGAAAAAGGTTTCCACTTTTGTGAAGGCAATCAGAAGGAAAGAGAGGATTACTATGAACCTTCATGGGGATTATTCTAATTAGAGGTCCATCCCATCTCATAGTCAGTAGTCTGATAGTGATATGAAATATATGTTGTGTTAGTGTAGCAGTAGTAGAAACAACTTAAATAAGGATATAAAAATCTGATTTGAGGACACAATTTTAGTCAAAGTGGTCCTCCAGTAAGGGGAGGGGGAATGCCTTTCTGCCATTTAGGGAAAATAGTTCTAGATCCATGAATGAGTTTAGGCAACAACAAGGAATACATTGCATGTTTTTAATAAATGATACTCAAGACCCCATCAGTTTAATACAAGGGTGTGTTTCTAATGTGTAGTGATCATGCATGTGAAGATGTACTTCCCCAATTGAATCAATAAGTAACATAGGAGCCAAGTTAGATTCATTAGGACTCAACGTAGTACATTTGTAGTGGTAGAGGATGAGACCAAATTTCATAGCCATGTCTTCTAGACCATGATTAGTAACTTAGCTCCAAGTTACTGAGTGAATCTTATGTTGAAGGACATGTTTTAATCTTGAAGAGGTGTGCTCATATATTGAGGACGAAGAATATGGTTCTTGTAAAGGTGTTGTGACATCCTTGTGGGGTTGAGGAATTCATGGGGGTTAGAGTTGAGATGCACATGATGTACCCTTCCATATTTTCCTAAAATTAAATAATAATTAATAAATGAATAGGACATGAACACAAGGCGGTCGGCTTGAACTCATTGGTTGTATACCCTAGTAAGTATTCAAAAATAGAGGGGAAGTTAGTATGGTTTTCTCTACTTATTCTCTATTTGAGTACTTTGAGGAAGTAGGCAGTTGAGAAACATCTATATAATATAATTAGGAAATATCTTCATGGTAATTAAACCTTAATTATGATTAGATAATGAATGTCACACCTAAGCACGATTAGTAAGGGGCTACATGTTGCTGGCTCTTAGGTTTAGTCTTAGATTTGGATTTTGGGTACATAATCCTTGTTAGGTTTTATGATTGTAAGGCCCAAGACCCATCTTAACCTCTGGTCATGGTTATTCATCATAATTAAATGTTTATATACCTTGATTGAATGCATGATTTTGTTTTGAAATCAATTTACTTAGCATGAAAGTGAAGCAAATTACTATTTGTTTGCCAAATTTTCAAGTTTTCTTCTAGGCTATGGACTTAATTGTAAATCTACCGTATTTTGATGATTGGATTCAAACTTTTGTTCAATGTTCTTTCACCAATGTTATCCCTCATCACATTCTCTATTATACGGTAAGGGCAATCAGTAAAGAGATAAATTAGTTTTGCTTCAATGGAACCACCATTACCTTGATATTGCAATTTGGATGCTTTTGAACTAGGTTTGGATGTGGTTTCTAACCTAGTTTGGACGATTGACTTCCCTTGGTTGATCTTAGAGGATCCACAACTATGATCCTTTCCACCCTCAATAGGAAATATATAGAAGTTCCATTGAGTGTCTAAATACCAATTGTCCCCCATGGGTGGGCCCTCTATAGGTTTGATCACAGGTAAGGGTTGATAGGTTTTCTTAAGTGTGCACCTCGACAGGTTGGTTTCGTGACCTTGATAGGCTTGCCTTTTAAACTTGATAGGTCAATAAAAGAGATCAGATAGATCCACAATATGAATCTCGATATGTATAGTGTTTTTGAGGACCCTCAATTGGGTTATCCTCATTGTTAAGGGCCTTAGAACATATATACCTTTTGCCTTCTGTCCCTCAATAGCTTGGAAAAGGTGAGGCTAGTTTGGAGTTTTAACCCTTTTTCCTACATATACCCAACCACCCTCGACCACTAGGATGCATCCTTATTTTTATATTGAGGTTCCTTCTGATGAATACGTGGAGGATCTCTATACCTTTGAAAAATTAGCTTAAAAGTCGATAGTTTGGATTAAGTTCTTGTGTGCACTTGCATATTGATTATTTATGCATCCTTGATGGCTTTAGCCCTTTATATCTTCTTCCAAACAATCTAATACATAAGATCTACCTTATATGATCTATTTTATTTATATTTTTCTTTCAATTTCTTCTTTTGACTATGTTATACAAGTTTCCATGGTGGAAATTAGCTCGTATAGCTAAATCACCCTCTTTTTTTCTCTCTATTTGCCCTAATTTTTTTGGCCTAGCTTGGAGGCATGATTTTGGTTCATTAGTAGATGGTTTTTGATGTGGATATGAGGATTTATCTTGGAGATATTATTCAAAAACATTTTCATAAACCTTTCAAGGTAGTGACATAGCTTTATCTAGCTATGTTTTCCTACTTGATGCATGTAAACCATATATTACCATAGTTGTGTTAATATGCGTAAAAGTGAATTTTCAATGGACTATTTTGTAGCATCGTATATGATCACAAATTTCCTATATTCCCTACTATATAACTAGATATATATGATGGTGTTAATTTTTTCTCTTATATGCATAAGGTTGGATGCTCAAAACACATACAATTTTGCCCCAAAAATTCTACTTTCAAGGATTTTTGTTATCATATCATAAACAAATATGAAACCATTTTTAATATTTGCATGTGGTTCTAAGATGATGTTTGAATGACTTACTAAAATTAAAACTACCTAATTTGTGAAAAAAGGCACCTTTATGCCTTTTTAGGAATTAGGTAAATATATTTCAAAAAAGATAAAGTATAACCACGCTATACAATACAGGAAGTAGAGCCCCCTCAAATGGGAGGCAAGGCAAATAGAAAACTATACATGGGTGTAATTACAAAATACCACAGTACATACATGTATCATGATTCAGCTTTATTAGAAGGTCCTTTCTATGGTTAACCTGCTGGTGTAACACCCTGGAGAAGTTATCCAAAATCTTGAGGTATTCCAGCTCCCCAAGACCATGGATTCTTCTATTTCTCTCCATCCATATAGCATAACATAAACCCAAAATGCATAAAACAACAAAGTGCATTCCAGATTTGTTTTTGTCGTATAACTTTTCCATATAAATCAAAATATCATCCACATTCATGAAATTCCTCCTTCTCCACCCATTTCTCAAATAGACTATAGTCCATAGTTGTTTGGAGAACTTGCACTCAAAGAAAATATGATTTTTTTATTCATTCATGGCATTACACAAAGGGCACACCTCCTCGATCAGCAAACCCCAACTAAAAATCATGTCTTTGGTAGGCAGCTTGTTTAGTAGGATTATGTAGACAAGGGTACTCCATTTGGGACATTGGACCCTACCCTAAAGCTTCTTAGCATGAACCGCAATAGGATTTCGAACAACATTGGTGTTGATCAATGTTGTCTAGTCTATAGCAGACTAGACACCATTGCAATCAACCTTGTACTTGTTATAACCCCAATTTTTGGGCTTAATTAGTGAGAAATGTAATTTCTCATATTAAAGATATTTGAACAAATAATGATATAATTTGCTTCATATAAATGGATTCCTTTCACAATAGCCTTGATTGGTTGCTTTGTGGGCTTTATTGGCTATTGGGCCCAATAACAAGGAAATTTAATTAGCAAATGGATAATTAGATATTTTAGAAAAGAAATATGTAGAAACCTCTAGAAGGCAAATCCAAAGAGGATTTCGTGCCTCTTGGGTTCCTTGGATTCCAAGGAGTCCAGAGTAGCAAAAAAAAGAAAGCAATGAGGAAAGAAAAGATTAATTCAATATTTCTTTTTGAAGAAAGAAATTGATAATAATGGAAACATGTTGAAAATAAGAGGAAAAGGGTATAATTGAATGATCCTTTGTGGAATTTTGTGTTCCAAGAATTCCTAATGATAAAAGGAATACCAAATGAGGAAAACAGAAGAGGAATAAAGAGAAAATATCAAAGTTTCAAAATAAGGAAATAATGTGAGTATACAATTAATGTATTAAGTGATATTGCTAAAAAGAAAGCAATTGCTATTAAGGGAAAATAGAAATTCGTTCCATGGATTAAAGGGAAAGAATAAAGGGGATAAGAAAGAGGAAAATCGAATTCCTAATAGCAAAAGAAAAGGAACATAAAAGGTTTAAGAGAGAGTAAAGGGTTTCTTCTCCTTGAAGAAATAGGAGTCCTTATGGGGTAGGACTTGTCCCCACTTAGAAGGCCACGTTAGGGCGTACATGAACTCCCCTATATAAAGGGGTATGCCCTTGGGTCGAATAGAGAAAGAGCCCATGGTTTTCTCTCTCTCTCTCATTTTCTTCTTGTTCTTTGCAAAGAAACCCTAACCCACGAGTGTGGCTCTATTACGGAGCAGCTAGGGGACGCCAAGGAGGTGGGTTAGATGCCCTTTGATCCCACGACAACATCATAAGAAAGAGGCCATCGTTCCATGCACTAGGAGCTTGTGCCACACCCGCTGGGCGCTGCAGGTCACCTATAAGTTGCAGGCACCATGCGCTGCAGTTAGGTCGGTTAGGCCGCAAGCTGATATGTGGGGGAAAACAATAAACCTTCAACTATGATAACAATGTAATCATTCAATTACTTATTTAACAACCAATATTATGTTTTAGATATAACTCCGCGATCCAAGGGTACCCTATCCTCTGCATTGTCCCCATTAAACCCCTCATGATCCACCTATAAGTGAACCAGTTTCTAGGGTTGAGTCACATGGCACTACTCGTAAGTAGACCACTCCTTAACTCGGGATTTGCTAAAGAGTCTCTAACTCATGGTAACCTATACCTTGCTCTAGGATTACCCCTTTTTAGCCTTTTCAAAGTAACAGAGGTGGACCCTGATCTAGCCAGTTATATTTGCACATTTATGGTGATAATCATAGTCACTTTATAGTTTCATGAAATAAATAAACATCCAACAGTTTAGTTGCATTCAATGCGATTAAACATTCGGGAATCCACCGGAAAACTAAAGCGGTTATTCATAATCGTAACCACATACCTGATCCATAGTAACCATAAACAATTATTAAATTATAGTTCAACTTAGGGAGACCAGGAGGTTGAAGCCGCACCCATTAATCCCGGATCAAAGGTTCAACATATAACCATAAACAATTATTAAATTCTAACAGACTCTACTGAAAATGGTAATAAAATTTTTCTTTACATACCTTTTGAAAGCTTGGATCTCTAAACTTCTATCCACACCGATACTAATCTATCTAATCCTCCTTTGTACTTTAATTCTCTTTTAGTATCACATGTGCCACTTTACTGTTTGTTCTTTTCATTGTACCTAAAACGCCGACAAACAAAACGTCGGTCAGCCGAAGCTAGTATGTGGGGAAAATAGATAACCATGCAACTATGATAACCATGTAATCATTCAATTAATCATTTAACAATCAAGATTACATTTTAAATATAACTCCGTGATCCAAGGGTACCCTATCCTCTGTATTGTCCCCATTAAACCCCTCATGATCCACCTATAAGTGAACCAGTTTCTAGGGTTGAGTCACATGGCACTACTCGTAAGTAGACCACTCCTTAACTCGGGATTTTCTAAAGAGTCTCTAACTCACGGTAACCTAGACCTTGCTCTAGTATTACCCCTTTTTTAGCCTTTTCAAAGTAACAGAGGTGGACCCGGATCTAGCCAGTCATATTTGCACAATTATGGTGATAATCATAGTCACTTTATAGTTGCATGATATAAATAAACATCCAACAGTTTAGTTACATTCAATGCGATTAAACATTCGGGAATCCACCGGGAAACTAAAGTGGTTATTCATAATCGTAACCACATACCTGATCCATAGTAACTTGATGTCCATGCATTAACATTCAACACAATTAACAAGCAATCAACAATATCCTGAAAATAATGCATAACATTCAAGTGTCATTGTTTTATTCAAAACATCCTCAAGATCAACTTGGATTCCACCTTATGATTTCTAGGCCAACTTTAGGGTTTTATTAGAGTTTTAGCCTTCATTATGCATTTATCAATTTTAATGTTCTTTTAGTTCACAAACCCTAATTTCTGCATCATAGGCACAATTGAATGTCAAATAAGTCTAATATGTTTCTTTTACACTAAAACTATTATCTTTATCCTTTTAGGTCATATCCAAAACATTAATGCTAATTATCACCTTCGGTTTCTTTCAAATTGACAAATCATATTTCATTATAGTTCAACTCACATATATGAACCTTATTTATTACTATTTCCACTTTTATACACTAGGAAACACTAATTATCCAAATAATTCACATTAAAGATCTTTGTTACTCAATTTATCTTCGAATCATCATATCTCTATTTCATTCGTCAATTTGTACAATTAAAACCATTAGAATTCCTATCAACATAAATTAGGGTTTCTAATCCCATTAAGGCATATTCATGTACATAGAAACCTAAATTTAACCAACTATATAAAAAGATCATATTTTTAAATCCTATTTTCACTTTTATTAACAACAGCTTAATATCAGCTTGAATTATCCATCTATCATCAAATCTAAGGGTTTTTTCCTTAGTTAAATCATTAAAGATGATAACTTTATGTACTTTTCCAATTTCAAGCATATAAATTCTAAATTAGACTAATCATGTGCAAAGTTCTTCCTTTTTGCACATTATGTACCTTTTTACATTTAACAGATTAACATCAACTCTAATGATCTATTAAACCCTTTTAAACACATTAATCATATCAAAATAGGGTTTCTTAATCATTAAAGTACTAAAGATGATTACTTCCATTAATTTTCGGATTTCAATTAAAATCAGACTTCAAACATAATTTCTTTGGGTTCCTCTCGTTCTGAGGATCAAAATTCATATATAACTTGTTTTAATCCGAGCTCTCTAGAATTAATTACAATTTTAACAAAGTAAGGTACCTCTCGGCGAATCATATGGCTCCACGTCATCCTTTCCCATGCACGATGGTTGTTTGCAAATATAACGCAATTACTGCTTTGCCCCCGGTTAAGTCAGATAGTCTTCAGCTCGCGGAAGGGCAAAAGTGTCCAACGACACTTGCCTTCTCCTTCCTCGTGCGTGCCCTAGCGTGGCCACTGCTGCAGCCCTTCAGAGCTCCGCCCTACCTCCCTGAGGGCTCGAGGACATCCACCAGTGGATGCCCTAGCGCCGCCACCTTCCGTCGCGCCTGGGGAGCCGCCCAGCTTGTGGCCTAACCGACCTAACTGCAGCACACGGTGCCTGCAACTTATAGGCGACCTGCAGTGCCCAGCGGGTGTGGCGCAAGCTCCTAGTGCACGGAACGATGGCCTCTTTCTTATGATGTTGTCATGGGATCAAAGGGCATCTAACCCACCTCCTTGGCGTCCCCTAGCTGCTCCGGAATAGAGCCACACTCGTGGGTTAGGGTTTCTTTGCAAAGAACAAGAAGAAAATGAGAGAGAGAGAGAAAAACATGGGCTCTTTCTCTATTCGAGCCAAGGGCATACCCCTTTATATAGGGGAGTTCATGTACGCCCTAACGTGGCCTTCTAAGTGGGGAAAAGTCCTACTCCCATAAGGACTCCTATTACTTCAAGGAGAAGAAACCCTTTACTCTCTCTTAAACCTTTTATGTTCCTTTTCTTTTGCTATTAGGAATTCGATTTTCCTCTTTCTTATCCCCTTTATTCTTTCCCTTTAATCCATGGAACGAATTTCTATTTTCCCTTAATAGCAATTTCTTTCTTTTTAGCAATATCACTTAATACATTCATTGTATACTCACATTATTTCCTTATTTTGAAACTTTGATATTTTCTCTTTATTCCTCTTCTGTTTTCCTCATTTGGTATTCCTTTTATCATTAGGAATTCTTGGAACACGAAATTCCACAAAGGATCATTCAATTATACCTTTTTCCTCTTATTTTCAACATGTTTCCATTATTATCAATTTCTTTCTTCAAAAAGAAATATTGAATTAATCTTTTCTTTCCTCATTGCTTTCTTTTTTTTGCTACTCTGGACTCCTTGGAATCCAAGGAACCCAAGAGGCACAAAATCCTCTTTGGATTTTCCTTCTAGAGGTTTCTACATATTTCTTTTCTCAAATATCCAATTATCCATTTACTAATTGAATTTCCTTGTTATTGGGCCCAATAGCCAATAAAGCCCACAAAGAAACCAATCAAGGCTATTGTGAAAGGAATCCATTTATTTGAATCAAATTATATCATTATTTGTTCAAATATCTTTAATATGAGAAATTACATTTCTCACTAATTAAGCCCAAAAATTGGGGTTATAACATCCTTCCCCTCTTATAGAAATTTTGTCCTCAAAATTCAGGCAAGCAAGCAAACAATTCAGGATAATACTTTTCCATGTCCATCATTGGCCCCTATGTGGCTTTGCCGTACTCATGGTGTTTCCAAAGAACATTTATCATCACATATTCTTTTCTCTGAGTTCTTTCATCCTGGCGTCTATAAACTGCACAGGTGACTCAGGTCATTTTAGCCTCCCTTGGGGCTCACTAGGTTCATTGCTCAGCACATGGTTAGGTACCTCACATAGTGCTCTAAATTGGACACATGGAACTCGTCACATATTATTTTCCAAATATTACGACCCCACCTCCCGATAACCCCCAATTAAGGGAGACCAGGAGGTTGAAGCCGCACCCATTAATCCTGGATCAAAGGTTCAACATATAACCATAAACAATTATTAAATTCTAATAGACCAATCAAGTCAATCAACAGATCCAAGCAAGTAATTCAATCATCACATAGTTCCTGAAAAAAATATGTACTCTACTGTTACACACTTCATCAAGAATCTACTCTATTTACTTGGATTCGCTTTCTAGGGTTTTGTATCCATTTTAGGGTTTCATTAGGGTTTCTTAGATTACTTTCTCGAATTTTATCTCTTTTAGGTTAACAACCCCTAAAATACTCTTTTCCACTCATATAAACACTATTTGCTCAAACCATTCATTTAATAGTCTTTTATACCCCCGATTGACTTAGGATCATCATATCCCTATTTATTCATGGATTTAAACAATTAAAACATTTAAATGTCATATTCGCCTGAATTAGGGTTTTCAAGCTCATTAATGCATATTCATGCACAAAACCCTAACTTAAGCGAATTATATAAAAAGATCATCTTTTTAGATCCTAATGTTACGGCCCACCTCTCAGTAACCCTCAATTAAGGGAGACCAAGAGGATAAAGCCACACCCATTAATTCCGGATCAAAGGTTCGACATATAACCATAAACAATTATTAAATTCTAACAGACTATACTGGAAAAAAAATGGTAATAAAAGTTTTCTTTGCATACCTTGAAAAGTTGGGAACTATCTTCTAACCACAACTTAACTAATCTATCTAATTCCTCCTTGTTCTTTACTTCTTGAATTCACAATATGCCGTTTTACTGTTTGTGCTTTTAAGGATGGTACCTAAAATGCCGACAAACAAAAACGACGATCAGTCGAAGCTGGTATGTGGGGGAAACAACTATTGTTCAACTAGGTTAACAACATAACCATTCAATTATTCATTCAGCAATCATGATTTTCTTTTAGATATAACTCCGCGATCCGAGGGTACCCTGTTATAACCTCGATTTTTCCAAAATATGTAATGAAATTATAAATGTTCTTTTTAAAGATAAATGAAATCCATGGATTGATGTGATGAATTGTTTGAATGGAATGAATGGATTGTGTGTTTGATAGCTTGTATGTTTTCTTATTGGGCCTTTGTGGCCATTGAAGCCCAATTGAAGGATTAAAAGAAGAAACAAATAGAAATGAAAAAGGAATTTGATTTAATAAAGGAATATATGAGGAAAATAAAATGAAATGATTTTAAGGCTAAAAGATATTTTCCCAAAATAAGATTTCGAGTTAAAAAGGTTCCTTGAGGTTCAAGGAACTCAGGATAATTAGATAAAGGCAAAAGAAATAAGGAATATGTGGAAAATACAATTAAATAAGGGATAACTTGAAACTGAAGTAAAGGACTCGTTTCCTTTGGATAATGACTCCAATTTTTTCACAAGGAAAGATAAATGTATAAACGAGTTTTCCTCAAAATTTGAGATAAAAAGGAGTTAAGGATTGAGAGTTATTGAATTTTCAAGTTATCATCAAAATAGCACTTTCCTTGCATAATTAGGAATTAATTTTCCTTTTGGTTTAAGCGCAGACGACGCTGACCGTTGGATCTTAATCCAGCGGATCGCGGTCATCGTCCAGAGTCCCAGAGGGACTCGGACTGTAGCGCCAACAGGGGTTTTTCCCCTCGCTTTCCTGACCGATGCAGTGCATGTGCACTCACGTTTTGTGTCCCACTAGGATCGGGAGGTCCGGGCGAAGGATCTAGACCTAGGATTTGATGGGTTTCGTGGTGTATTCTAGAAATGCCCAATCGGGCTGAGGACTAGGATGGCGGCAGGGTTGGGAAACCCTAGAGAGGCCTTCACGTCCTATAAATAGGGGTCCTTCAAGTCGAGAGCACCTTCACGAACATGAGCGGCCACTTTTGAGAATTTGTAACCCTCTGCTTCCCTCGATTGCACCTGCTCTGGCAAGCCTCAGCCGCGGCGCCGCCGAGCGCATCTGTGTTAAGAAGAAGAGGAAGGAGACGAAGAGAAGCGGTCGTTCGATCGTGATCGGATGATCGGGTCAAAGTTGGGCGAAGACGGTTAGATCTAAAGACCACCATGGGCTCGTGGATCTGACGGTCGGGGCTTCACGGCACTTAAGTGAGGCCTGAGTGGAGGTGCGCGTGATGCTGGGCGTCAGATCAAGGCGCGGATCAAAGGGCGCACTGATCGAACGGCTACGAATTTTGGTAAAATTCCCCTCTCTAACGAATATTCAGAAAAAAAAGACTTTTCTTGCAAAAATAATAGAAATTGCTAGGATTAGCTAATTAGAAAACGTTATATATGAAAGTTGTATAGAAAAATGCAAGGAATATGATAAAAATAATTCTAGAACCTAATTCCACTTCGTTTTGCAAAAGTGCTTTATTTGGCTAATAAAGTGTATTAAATATTGATGAGAAACACTAATTGCATGATTAGAGTGTAATTTGGTAATCCAATAGGTCAAATTGCTAAGTTTGACTCTGATAATGGTAATGGTGGTTTAATTTACTGTTTTATTGCAAAAATGCTTAACTTGGAATTATAATGTTTAAAAGAAGGTTAGTTTGCATGGAAACCCTAATTTGGGATAAAAGGAGATAAAAAGCATGTTTTTGGAGAATAAGATAATTAGATGCTATTAGAAGGAAATTTACTGAGAAATTAAGGGTTTATGTAGATTAATAAATTATGGATGATAATAAGGAAAGAAGAAGTGAAAACCCTAATTTCTAGAGGAACCCTAAAATAGGAACTGAAACCCTAAGTAATATGATGAAGAATTAGATGAACATTAATAAAAGGAAAATTGTCCTTTTATTTCAGGTTTTGCTTGTTGATTGGGTTTCTCTTTCTATCTTGAAATCTGCATTTAAAGGTATGTGGTTACTTATGGTTAACCTCTTATGTTTCCCGATGTTTCCCGAAGGTTTAATCGCATTGAATGCAACTAAACAGTTTGGATGTTTATTTCTTTCATGCAAAGTATAAAGTGACTATGACTATCACTTAATGTATATGCCTTCTAGCTCAATCCTTGATTCCCTCTGTGTTGTATTGGCTGACCTGATAAAAGACTACCTAGAGGGTAGGTACATCAGGTCATGAATGACTTTGACTGCCTAGAGGGTAGGGTCATGAATGACTTTGACTGCCTAAAGGGTAGGGTCATGAATGACTTTGGCTGCCTAGAGGGCAGGTCCATCAAGTCACCTTAATAGAGGTACCATGTAAGTCCTATAGGGACAACACAGAGTTGTGAAAAGATGGATTGAGTAGTTTGTCTTAAAACGTAAACTTGATTGTTAAATGATTAATTGAATGATTATATTGTTAACCTAGTTGAACATTATCTGCTCCCTCCACATACCAGCTTCGGCTGATCGTCGTTTTTGTTTGTTGACGTTTTAGGTAAAATCCTCAAAAGCACAAACAGTAAAACGACATATTGTGAATTCAAGAATTAAAGAACAAGGAGGAATTTGATAGATTAGTTAAGTTGTGGTTAGAAGATAGTTCCCAACTTTTCAAGGTATGTAAAGAAAATCTTTATTCCCATTTTTCAGTATCGTCTGTTAGAATTTAATAATTGTTTATGGTTATATGTCAAACCTATGATCTGGAATAAATGGTTGCGGCTTTATCCTCTTGGTCTCCATTAATTGGGAGTTACTGAAAGGTGAGGTCGGAACAACCCTATCCTCTGTATTGTCCCCATTAAACCCCTCATGATCCACCCATCAGTGAACCAGTTTCTAGTGCTGAGTCACATGGAACTACCCGTAGGTAGACCACTCCTTAACTCGGGGCACGCTAAAGAGTCTCATGGCACTACCCTTAGGTAGCCCAGTTTCTAACTCACGGCAACCTAGACCTTGCTCTAGGATTACCCCCTTTTTAGCCCTTTCAATGTAGCAGAGGTGGACCCGGATCTAGCCAGTTATATTTATATATACTTGTGGTGATAATCATAGTCACTTTATAGATTTCCTCTTTGTATTACTCTTTTTTTTCCTGATTGAATTGATATATAATATCATTATATTTCAAGTTTCCAATCATTTTCTAGATTAAATGCAATTGTATAATTTCTAAGCCAATAAGGAGACACCACGTACGTCATCAAAAGAGTTACCTTTCTCTTTTGTTGCCTTTAAGCACGGACTCGCGGATTCTTGCTGGGATCCCGCTAACCCGCAACCTGGGTCCAGACTTCCGTCCTCACGAGTCATAAGCGTAACCACATACCTTTTTCATTAAATCCAACAGTTTAAGGGAGACCGAGAGGTCGAAGCCGCACCCATGACTTCCAGATCAAGGTTCGACAATTAACCAAGAATAATTATCAAATTTTAACATATTAAACTGAAAAGTTGTAAGGAAAAAAACTTTGCATACCTTTTGAAATTTTGGATTTCTATCTTCTATCCACTTAATGATTCTACACTAACTAATCCTCCTTGTATTATTCTTCATGTATTTCACAATGTGACGATTTACTGTTTGTCCTTTTGGCTTGTACCTAAAACGCCGACAAACAAAACGTCGGTCAGCCAAAGCTGGTATGTGGGGGAAACAATAAACTTGCAATTATGATAACCATGTAATCATTCAATTAATCATTTAACAATCAAGATACGCGATCCACAAGTTCCCTAACCTCTGAGTTGTCCCTGCAGTGGACTTGTATACTACCTTCCTTATGGTAGATCCCCATTAAACCCCTCATGATCCACCTAACCGGTGTACTAGTTTCTGGGGTTGAGTCACATGGAACTACCCGTAGGCAGACCACTCCTTAACTCATGGTATGCTGAAGAGTCTCATGAACCACACATGGAAATCCAGTTTCTAACTCTCGGTAACCTAGATCTTACTCTAGGATTACCCCTTTTTCAGCCTTTTTAAAGCAACAGAGGTGAACACGGATCTAGCCAGTTATATGCATACTTATGGTGATAATCATAGTCACTTTATGGTTGCATGAAATAAATAGACATTCAACAGTTATTTTCAAGCAACCGATAAATCCTTCGGAAATCGCCGTGAAACTAGAGCGATTATTCATAAGCGTAACCACATACCTGTTTTGATGAGTCATGCAGATTATTCAACATATACTTCATGTACATACAATCAACCCATTCAATAGATCCAAGCAAGTAATTCAATCATCACCTAATTCCTGAAAAGAATATGTACTCTAGTGTTACACACTTCATCAAGAATCTACTCTATATACTTGGATTCACTTTCTAGGGTTTTGTGTCCATTTTAGGGTTTCATTTTGCAATTAGGGTTTCCCTTCATCTTTCACCACATTAAACCCTAATTTTATGTGATTACTCAAAAACCCTAGTTATCTTATCTATTCTTCAATATTAAGGTTATCTCAACAACATATAACCCTATTTCCACATTTAAAGGCACATTACTCATCAATTAATTTCATTAAACTTCTTTTACATTAAAGCTACTATTTTTATCCCTTTTAATTCATGACAAGATCATTATGTGCATCTATCATTAATTCAAAGCTCATTAGGGTCTAGTTAACATATGAACTCATTTTGCCATCAATTCCACCTTTTAGACCTTAATTACTACTTTTAGGGTATTTATCCAGAATTAAGGACTTTCATATACAAATAACTTAGAACTATCATTTAACAATCATATTTTCACATTTTTCAATCTAAATATGATCTTATCTTCTTTTACCCTAAATTAGGGTTTCTAAATTATTTAATCATTCTCTTTTGAGGCATAACCCTAAATCATGCAATTCTTCATTTAGATCAGGTTCGAATCTAACATTATTATTCAACAGGTTATTAACACTTCAAACTAACCCATTAGGCATCATAGATTCCATCATTACCCTCATTTAGGGTTGTCAACCTAACTTTAATACACTTTTCATTAACTTAAAGTACTTTTGCAATTAGTAACGGAATCAATATCTAATTATATTTTTAATGGATTCCTCTCGTTCTCCTGATCAATTTTCATATAAAGCTTGTTTTAATCCGAGTTACAAATCATGAGATATGATTTTTGCAATAAAACTCCTACTTGGACCAATCTGGAGATGCCACGTAGCCAACTCCATGCACGCGCCTTGCTTTGCAAATATAACCAAATTACCTTATTACCCTCGGGTAAGTTGCTGGCTTTTAAAAAAACGGAGGGGCACTTTCATCCAGACGACCCACAGGTCGTCTTCTTCCTTGCAACGGCGCGACCAGCCGCCCTAACCGGGGTCTGCAGCTGTGTGTGGGCTTATTTCCTCCACCTCCAGGCCCCGAGCTCGCCAGAAAACCTCCCCCCGACTCCGCCATGCTTCGGTGCTCACGGGGCACCTCCATCTTGCGGCCACCGCGGCTGTTTCCAGCGCATCCAACCAGCGTTGTTCGGCATGCCGTGCATCCTGCTGCAGGCGGATCGCGCGAGGTGGTTCACAAGGGAACATTAGCCAACCTTCTTCAGGTCGACGGGGCACCACCAGGCTCTCACCAAGATGAGGACATGATCCTTCTTGGCTCCGGGGTGCATCAACCCCCCACGGTTAGGGTTTTCATGAAGAAGAATGAGAAAAAGATAGGGAAGACCGTGGGAGGTGCAGAAACTCTATGGAGTTCGTCCCAAAGGGTCTACCCCTTTTATATATGGTGAGAAACGAAGACATGGTTTGTATATACACGGCTCAAAGAGCCCCTTTTCCAAAAGGAATCATATTCCTTCAAGGATAAGAAAACCTTCTCTCTCTTCTTAGTCATTTTAATATTCCTTTTTCTTTAAGAATTCGAAATTCCTCTCCTTCACTCTCTTTATTTGCCTTTTAATCTATTGGCCACAAATATATATATATATATATATATATATATGTATATATATATATATATATATATATATATCCTTAGGGAAAAACTTCCTTTTATCAAATTCACATAATTAATGGATTATGTATTCCCATTATCTCTTTATTTTATAATTATGGTATTTTCTCTTCCTTTTCCTTTATTGGGGCTCCTTGACACCCAGGAAATTTTATTATTTTGGAATTCTCTTTATGGGATACTCATTATCCTTCTAGATGCATCTAAGTGCATTATTTCACGTTATCTTGTTTATTTCTTATTAAAATATCTCCTTTTGAGGATTTCTCTTTATTTTTCTTCTATTTTCCTTATTGGCATTCCTTTTATCATTAGAAATCTCATGGATACGAAATTTCCTCAAGAAATCTCATTTATGTCTCTTTCTACTCATTTTCCACTTTTTATCATCATTTTCAATTTATTTCTTAATAAAGAAATACTTAATTAAATTGTTCTTTTCTTATTGCTCTCTTTTTGGAACCATGGACTCCTTGGTACCCAAGGAACCCAAGAGGCACGATATCCTCTTTGGATTTGCCTTCTAGAGGTTTCTACATATTTCTTTTCTTAAAAATTCAATTATCCATTTAGTGATTGAATTTCCTTGTTATTTGGGCCCAATAGCCAATAAAGCCCACAAAGCAACCAGTCAAGGCTATTGTGAAGAAAATCCATTGATTCAAAACAAATCATATCATTAATTGTTCAATTATCTTTAAAATGAGAAATTACATTTCCCACTATTTGAACCCAAAAATTGGGGTTATAACATCCTTCCCCTCTTATAGGAATTTTGTCCTCAAAATTCTATCAAGCAAACAAACAATTTAGGATAATACCTTTCCATGTCCATCATTGGCCCCTATGTGGCTTTACCGTACTCATGGCGCATCCAAAGAACCTTTATCATCACATATTCTTTTCTCTGAGTTCTTTCATCCTGGCGTCTATAAACTACACAGGTGACTCAGGCCATGTCAGCCTCCCTTGGGGCTCACTAGGTTCATTGCTCAGCACATGGTCGGGGTACCTCAGATAGTGCTCTAAATTGGACACCTGGGAAACATCTCACATTACTTTATCCTAAGGGGTAAGGTCAAAACCTAACCATCTCCACCCATCCATATCTAATGGACCCATGTATCAGGGACTCAGCTTCCTTAGCTGCAGCTCAGAGGGGTCGGATTCTCACATTATATTCTCCCGCAGTGCACCGCATATTAGTCTACTTTGCATCTGCTCACGACTCTCGTCGTCTCTAGGCTCCTTTCAGCCATTGCATGATCAAGTGACTTTATCTACACACACTGTGGTCCTTCCTTTAACCATCACATGGTCCTTTCACCAACATCACCTTACTGAAGTGGTGACCGACACAACCTCCCTTATGGAGCTTCTTTAAATCCCGATACTGGCTATGTTGGTCATCATCACATCTTTCATAGAACAAGAAAAGTCTCTAGCTATCACCCTGAACGAGCACATATGCTCTCATCAGACCCTTTAGTCTGGATCATACTAACCATTAGTTAGGGGTGATAAACTGTACTAACACCGAGTTCTTTATGTACCTACTTCCACCTTTTGTAAGGGAACCTTTAGGTCATACTCAAAAACCTTTGAACTCGCTTCATAGTTGAACCATCTCTCTCTCATGGGTAGTTCAACCAGATCTGTCCCTTGACAGAACTCCTTCTTTCTCATGTCATCTAGGTAAGGCAAACTACCATAACCCACATTGCATCTTGACCTTCCTTGGTCTAGGGGAGACTTACAACATCCATAGTGATGAACTCCATTTCTCTTTCTGGGACTTTTATCCTTTATATCAATGCACTGGGTTACCGGTGTTCGTCCTTTACCCTTGGCTTGCATGGCCATCTACCACATGCAACTTCATCTTAGGTATTTAAAGCACTACTATCACTTATTATCTTGGTAGTACGGTGTATGGTGATCTTAAAATCATGATTTCCTATTTGTCATAATTCCTTAAGATCGATTCCTTGGAAACCCTAAACCACCCTCATCAGGGTTTCATCGCCTTCTTATCCAAATAAGTGCACTTGAGGTTCTACTACCATCCTTTCATCATATCAAGGACTAGACAAACAACTCTGTATCTCATTACATATGAGTGTTATCCAAACACCTCTTCTTTCCAAACTTAGGGTTAGCCAAACAACCTCTTCTAACCACACTAGGCAGATATATTTTAACCAGAGCATCCATTACTTCATATCCGTAGGTATTAGGTAACCTTGAAGACATACACTTTCATGTATTTCGCTTATCATATTACCTCAAACTCTATGTCTATCTCCCTTAAGAACACTCTCTGATTTCATCATCATGGTGATCAAACTCAACCTGGTATAACTTGTAAGTTCCACTTAGCTCATGATAAAAACATCCTCATAAGGTGACTACCTCATTCCTCTTAGTGTTTGCAAACCATCCATGTATCTTTCACCTTACCGGGATAGGTTATCTTCTCTATCTTCATTGCTGGTGGCAACGTTCCAACCTACATCATCTCTTATCCTTAGTGTATGACATGCGTAATGTCCTATCTCTCACCCCCATAACAAGAGGAAATAAGCATTTGGCTGCAGTCCAAATTCAGAGTTTTTCCTGTTCCAAGAGTAGAGATGGTACATCCCACCTTGTCCATACACCTTTACATCTAAGTTGCACGTGCCACATATGTCTCTACGTCCCAGACATTATGATATCAAACTAGTCTTAAACCTACTGAGATTTATATCCTTGGTCAACATCTCTAGGTCTATAGGGTACCGGCTCTTTTGGAGTCATCCCTCTTCCCTCATGCATCAAGAGAGTGCCCTACTCATCTTCCCTTTGGGTCCCATGAGTTCATGAAGGTGATCAATCTCCTAACCCATGGCCCTCAGACAATGATAGCTGTTACCTCCCGACCCTATGGTCATGTGCAACTAGGGAATTAGGCAACTCCTGCTTTCATCGGTCTTATCCCTACCTGACCCTAGGATAGACTTAGGATTCTCCATCCTAGTACATGTTCACTTATAACCTTACCCAAACCTTCATCATCTCTCTTTCTGCATTCATGGGCTGACTTTCATCCTTTCATCGGGATCATGGCAACATGCCTACCTTGGTCAAGCCCCATACTGGTTACCTCCATGGTAACACATTCATATGCAATTAGAGATGGATATCTATAGATCTACAGGTTCATTCTCATACCATGTACTTTTCACTTAGCTTCTCAAGGTCCTAAGAGACCTCTTTAGGTTACCTTAAACTAACCACAACTGATATACACTCTATCAAGGGTATCTCTCTCCCAGGATGGGAGGAAATCTATCTCTTGACAGCAAGGTCACAAAAGCTCTTAGGTCTAGGGTTTACATCCACATGAGCCTTCTTAACCCTAGCAAGCTATTAAGGCATAAACAGATCACCTACCGAACCATGCTAGGTCATACTTGTCCTCTTTCCTCAATGCTGGATCAAGATCATACCTTCCTTTATCATCAACCTATCTATGAGGGGTTCATTACACATACCTTAAACTTAAGGGACTTCCCTTTTTCCTTTATTCATGAGGCGTACCATGCTCAAAACTATAGAATCTTAATTCTCATCATGAGCATTAGGTATACCACTTCCCCTCTTAGGCCTAAGAACCCTAGGTTCACTTTTAGGTGTCCAACAACACGCTCTATCTATGAACCATGAATCAAGCTTGCAAAAGGCATCTCGTGCACTTCCTATCATCCTTCTTCTCGATCAACACTTAGGGTTGGGTCCTCCTTAAGGACAACTAACAAGGTACAAGGCCTCATAACCTGCTACTAAACCTTTCTAGGTCTAAGGAACTCTTCTTCCTACCTCAGAAGGTAAACACATATACCGTAGGCACATATGCACCAGATGCTTCATCTTCTATCTCTAGGGTTTGGTCCCTCTAAAGGCAATCAACTTTCAGGGATCGATCATGAAGCAACCACTATCATCCATTGTTCAGGGTTTTAGGATTCCAACCTTCTTGCTGGGTTTCCTGCTCTCTCTAGAGATAACCCCACATCCAACCTCACCATTATAGGTCCCTTCTTCATGAAGGATCAACCTCAAAATCATGCTCTACATGGGTGAAGCCTAGGTTCAGACTTATGGTTGCTCGAGGTCATCCATAATCCTTTATGCTCCATCATAATTCCTTATCCAGGGTTTCATCCTACTGTCAGCATTATGATGTGCCCTAGGTACCAGCTATGCCCTACTTGCACAAGCCCATAGGGTTTCTATGGTCCTTCACTAACATCATCATCTAAGGAGCTATCCTTTACCCTAACATGCACGACCCTTCACAGGTTTGGGTTTCCAAAGGTGCTAGGTCACCCATGAATCATATGGCATCCCAAAGGCATGTCCTTTCAAACACCTGGTCCAACTCATCTCTCTAACCATCACTTAGGGTTAGGGTTAGCATCATCCTCATAGGATGTGCCAGGTCTCTACTTGCAATGGAGATCTCTATCTCCAAGACTAACTTATCCTCCTGACAAGAAGGTCTACTCTCATGTCTACTCTGAGGACATGACAACTTATGTCATACGACCTAAGCATGTATCTACTCCTTAATTTAGCGCTTAATCTATTAAGCTTATGTCCATGACATCTTATTTACATGCTTTTTATTAATTTGATGGAGGATTCCTTAAACCCTTTTAACCTTACCCATACCTCAAGAGGGTGAGGAGGAGAGAGAAAACCCTAATCCTTTAGGTCCTTATTAGAATTTTTGTGATGAGAAGCGATGAATAAAATGAGATGTCCTAAAGGTATCTTATTTCGATTCATACCCTAAGACTTTGGCCAGGCAGTCACACGGATCCGGGAGTCCTCGTATTCCGACTAGCAGTGCGGAGGAAAATATTGCCAGCCCCCGGTCGTGATCCTTTTCTATACACCTCCGTCTTTCGGATAATCCTCTAATAACTCCCTTGGGTTCTATGGAATTTGTAAAATTTAATAATTAATAATGGTTAACTGAGGAACCTACGCTCTGATACCAAATGTAAAAAAGGAAATCTAAAGCATAACATTTTAGGTTCTTACAAAGGAGGTGGGGCCACAATGGTTTATATTTCCTTAGTGGTATGAACCTTTTATTTCATGCAACTATAAAGTGACTATGATTATCACCATAAATGTGCAAATATAACTGGCTAGATCCGGGTCCACCTCTGTTACTTTGAAAAGGCTAAAAAGGGGTAATCCTTGAGCAAGGTCTAGGTTACTGTGAGTTAGAGACTCTTTAGCAAATCCCGAGTTAAGGAGTGGTCTACTTACGAGTAGTGCCATGTGACTCAACCCTAGAAACTGGTTCACTTATAGGTGGATCATGAGGGGTTTAATGGGGACAATGCAGAGGATAGGGTACCCTTGGATCGTGGAGTTATATCTAAAACGTAATATTGGTTGTTAAATAAGTAATTAAATGATTACATTGTTATCATAGTTGAAGGTTTATTGTTTTCCCCCACATACCAGCTACGGCTGACTGACGTTTTGTTTGTCGGCGTTTTAGGTACAATGAAAAGAACAAATAGTAAAGTGGCACATGTGATACTAAAAGGGAATTAAAGTACAAAGGAGGATTAGATAGATTAGTATCGAAGTGGATAGAAGTTTAGAGATCCAAGTTTTCAAAAGGTATGTAAAGAAAAATTTTATTACCATTTTCAGTATAGTCTGTTAGAATTTAATAATTGTTTATGGTTATATGTCGAACCTTTGATCCGAGATTAATGGGTGCGGCTTCGACCTCTTGGTCTACCTTAATTGGGGGTTATCGGGAGGTGGGGTCGTAACATTTGGTATCAGAGTGTAGGTTCCTCATTTAACCATTAATAATTATTAAATTTGTACAAACTCCATAGAACCCAAGGGAGTTATTAGAGGAGTATCCGAAAGATGGAGGTGTCTAGAAAGGGATCACGACCGGGGGCTGGCAAGATTTTCCTCCGCACCGCTAGTCGGAATACGAGGACTCCCGGACCCGTGTGACCTCCTGGCCAAAGTATTAGGGTATGAATCAAAATAAGATACCTTTAGGACTTCTCATGTTATTAATCCCTTCTCATCACAAAATTCTGATAAGGACCTAAAGGATTAGGGCTTTCTTTCTTCTCCTCACCCTCTTGAGGTATGGGTAAGGTTAATAAGGTTTAAGGAATCCTCCACTAAATTAATGAAAGGCATGTAAATAAGATGTCATGGACATAAGATTAATAGATTAAGCACAAAATAAATAATAGATACATGCTTAGGTCGTATGACATAAGTTGTCATGTCCTCAGAAGAGACCTGAGGGTAGACCTTCTTGTCAGGAGGTTAAGTTAGTCTTGGAGATAGAGATCTCCATTACAAGTAGAGACCTGGAACATCCTTTGAGGATGATGCTAACCTTAACCCTAAGTGAAGGTTAGAGAGAGATGAGTTGGACCAGGTGTTTGAAAGGACATGCCATTGGGATGCCATAGGATTCATGGGTGACCTAGCACCTTTGGCAACTCAACCCTGGGAAGGGTCGTGCATGTTAGGGTAAAGGATAGTTCCTTAGATGATGACATTAGTGAAGGACCATAGAAACCCTATGGGCTTGTACAAGTAGGGCATAGCTGGCACTTAGGGCACGTCATAGTGCTAACGATAGGATGAAACCATGGATAAGGAATTATGATGGAGCATAAAGGGTTGTGGATGATCTTGAGCAACCGTAAGTGCGAACCTAGGCTTCACCCATGTAGAGAATGCTTTGGAGGATGATCCTTCTTGAAGAAAGAACCTCTTATAGAGAGGTTGGTTGTAGGGTTAGCTCTAGGGAGAGCAGGAAACCCAGCAAGAAGGTTGGAAGCCTAAAACCCTGAACAATGGATGACAGTGGTTGCCTCATAAGTTGATGATATCTTGGTTGCCTTTAGAGGGACCAAACCCTAGATAGTGAAGATGAAGCATATGGTGCCTATGTGCCTACAGTATAGGTGTTTACCTTCTGAGGTAGGAAAAAGAGTTCCTTAAACCTAGAAAGGTTTAATAGCGGGTTATGAGGCCTTGTACCTTGTTGGTTGTCCTTGAGGAGGACCCAACACTAAGTGTTGCTTAATTTGAAGGATGACAAGGAGTGCGTGTCATGCCTTTTTCATGCTTGGTTTATAGTTAAGAGACAAAGCATGCATTAAACCTAGGGTTCCTAGGCCTAAGAGGGGAAGTGGTATACCTAATGCTCATAATGAGAAGTTGAGTTCCTATAGAAGCGAGCATGGTAATCCTCATGATTAGAGGAAAAGAGAATACCCTGAAGTTTAAGGTGTGTTTGATGAACCCCTCACAACTAGGTTGATGACAAGGAAAGGTATGATCTTGATCCAACGTCGAGGAAAGAGGACAAGTATGACCTAGCATGGTTCGGTAAGTGATTTGCTTGTGCCTTAATGGCTTGCTAGGGTTAAGTAGGCTCGTGTGGATGTAAACCCTTGACCTAAGAGCTTTTGTGACCTTGAAGATAGTTTTCCTCCCATCTTGGGAAAGGGACCCCTTTGGAAGGGTGTATACCTGCTTTGTTGGTTCAAGGTAACCTAAAGAGGTCTCATAGGATCTTGAAAAGCTAAGTGAAAGGTGCATAGTATGAGGTTGAATCTACAGACCCATAGATATCCATCTCTTTTGCATATGAATGTGTTACCATGGAGGTAACCAGTATGGGGCTTGACCAAGGTAGGCAGGTTGCCATGATGCTTATGAAAGGATGAGAGCCAGCCCATGAATATCGAAAGAGAGATGGTGAAGACTTGGGTAAGGTTCTAAGTGAACATGTACTATAATGGAGAATCCTATGTCTATCCTAGGGTCAGGTAGGGATAAGATTGATGAAAGTAGGAGTTGCCTAATTCCCCAGTTGCACATGACCATAGGGTCAGGAGGTAACAGCTATCATTGTCTGAGGGACATGGGTTAGGAGATTGATCACCTTCATGAACTCATGGGACCCAAAGGGCAGATGAGTAGGGCACTCTCTTAATGCATGAGGGAAGAGGGATGACCCCAAAAGAGTCAGCACCCTATAGACCTAGAGGAGATGACCAAGGATATAAACCTCAGTAGGTTCAAGACTAGTTTGATATCATGATGTTTGCGATGAAGAGACATATGTGGTACGTTGCAACTTAGATGTAAAGGTGTATTGGCAAGGTGGGATGTACCATCTCTACTCTTGGAACAGGAAGAACTCTGTATTTGGACTGCAGCCAAATGCTTATTTCCTCTTGTTATGGGGGTGAGAGATAGGATATTACGCATGCCATACACCAAGGATAAGAGATGATGTAGGTTGGAACGTTGCCACGAGAGATGGGAATAGAGAAGATAACCTACCCTGGTAAAGTGAATGATACATGGATGGCTTGCAAACACTAAGAGGAATGAGGTAGTCACTTTATGAGAATGTCTTTATCATGAGCTATGTGGAACTTACAAGTTATACCAGGTTGAGTTTGATCACCATGATGATGAAATCAGAGAGTGTTCCTAATGAAGATAGACAGAGAGTTTAAGGTGAGACAATAAAGTAAATACATGGAAGTGTATGTCTTCAACGTTACCTAATACCTAAGGATGTGAAGTGGTAATGGATGCTATGGTTAAGATACATCGGACTTGTTTGACTAGAAGCTAGAAGAGGTCGTTTGGCTAACCCTAAGTTCAAAAAGGAGGGGTGTTTGGATAACACTCAGATGTAACAAGATACGTTGAAAAATTAAGAGTTGTTTGGATATCCATTCTAGTCCTTGATGCGATGAAAGGATGGTGGTAGAACCTCAAATGCACTTCTTTGGAAAAGAAGGTGATGAAACCCCGACTAGAGTGGTTTAATTAGGGTTTCTGAGGAATCTATCTTAAGGAATTATGACAATACAGGAGATCATGAGTTAATACCGTGGTATTACCAAGATAATAAGTGACAGTGGTACTCTAAATACCTAAGATAAAGTTGCATGTGGTTTATAACCATGCAAGCCAGGAGGTAAAGGACGAACCCACGTAACCTAGTGTATTGATATAAGGGATAAAAAGTCCCCAAAAGAGAAAGGGAGTTCATCACAATGGATGTCGTAAGTTTCCCCTGGATCAGGGAAGGTCGAGATGCTATATGGGTTATGGTGGTTCGCCTTACCTAGATGACCTGAGAAGGAAAGAATTCTGTCAAGGGACAGATCCGGTTGAACTATCCATGAGAGAGATGGTTCAACTATGAAGCGAGTTCAAAGGTTTGAGTTTGACCTAAAGGTTCCCTTCCAAAAGGTGGAAGTAGGTATATGAAGAATTTAATGTTAGTATAGTTTATCACCCCTAAATAATGGTTGGTATGGTCTGGACTAAAGGGTCTGATGAGAGCATATGTGCTCGTTCTGGGTGATAGTTAGAGACAATTTTTTGGTCAGATAAAACCTCTCTCAAGTAACTCTTGAAGTTGTTTCTTGAGTTCTGCCATCTCGGAAGGCGCCATCCTATACGGAGTTTGAGCTATGGGTTTCGTATCTGGAATCAGATTGATTTCAAAATCAATCTCCCGAGGTGGTGGTATACCAGGAAGTTCTTCAGGAAACACATCCTCGAATTCCCTGACTATAGGAACTTCAGCAGGATTGGTCCTTTCCTTGGTAACATCTACCACATGGGCTAAGAATGCATGACATCCTTGCCTCAACAGCTTATCAACAACCATAGCTGACACAAGACAGGTGGGCAGAATCTTTCTTTCACCTTGAAAGATCCATGTGCTGCTTTCATCAGCAAACACAACCAACTTGGACTCACAATCCAAGACAACTCTATACCTTTCTAAGGTATCCATCCCGAGGATTATATCAAATCCCTGCATATCAAGTGGTATAAGATCCACTTGAATGCGATGGTCAGAAAAGAAAAGGATGCAGGAAGAACATACCTCCTGCAAAATGGCAAACCCACTCAACAGAGTCTCTAACAACAAACTATCTGCTCTATGACTAACAGTCACATTGCAGTTACGAATCACTTCATGAGTGATGAAAGAGTGTGTAGCACCCGGATCAATCAAAACAGATACAACACAGGATGTAGACATATCAGAATATAAAAGTTTCATCTGACCTGCCACTACCCGTGGATTGACCACTGCCTCAGGTGGGTTCATAGCATAGAACCTCGCAGTCGCCTGGTGTTGAGGTGGTGCTGATGATCCAGCTTGAGACGCTTGTCCACGTCCTCGAGCTGCTCCTTGATGTTGTCTATTCTGAGATCCCTGTTGATTCTGTCTCGGGGTTTGTTGTGTCACACTGACAGGCCTAGAACGGCAATCCTTCATCAAGTGTCCCACCTTACCATAGTTGTAGCAACTCCTCTCCTGTTGTTGTGGTCTGGGTGGTCCAGTGACTGACTCAGATGAAGAACTGTGCATCCCTTGAAGCGGTTGACTCCGTCCTCTACCTCTGCTTGGTGTCCATTGAGTTTGAAAACTCGATCTGGGTGGTGGAGGGTTAGGTGCAGAGAATCTAGGTTTCTTGGAATCCCTAGATGAAGAACCCTGGAATTGTGGATATCTTTTATGGGTTTGTCTTTTCTCAACCACAGATCTCTCTATCCTTCAGACTGACTCAACGAAGGTAGAGAATCTCTCTCTATTTTCTAAGGCAGACACAGGGGTTGACATATCAGAATTCAAACCCTTTTCAAATCTTCTGATTCTTTCCTCATCCGTAGCAGCCATGTGCGGACAGAACCGCAACAACTCCATGAACTTAGCTTCATACTCACTAATGTTCATCATACCCTGCCTTAGTTTCTCAAACTGAGAGATCTTCTCATCTAGGAAGGTCTTTGGAAAATATCTATTGATAAATTCCCGACGAAACTCTTCCCATGAGAACTCTACTCCAGGTCTCTTCTGCTCTTCCATGTTCCACCAGTGACCAGCACTGCCTTTGAGAAGATAGACATCATGTCTAACCTTCTCAGCTTCCGGAATCATAAGAATCCTGAAAGCCTTCTCCAACTCTGTCAACCATAAGTCAGCATCTGCAGGGTCGGCAGTTCCGAAGTACTCGGTAGCTCCGACACGACGAAGTCATTCGAATGTCTTACCGATACCTTGTACTTCAGGCTGGATAGGTGCCCTAGGCGCAGGAATGGGCATCCTATCGGTTATATGTGTCATGGCAGTCATGAACTGCCCGAACATCGTCTGTACAGCTGGATCACTCATGTCAGCTGGGTCGAACTGGGGTGGCTCTCTTGGCGACTCAGGTGCAGGTTGTTCTATTCTCGGAACTCTTGCACCGCCTCGAGGTGCACTAGCACTACTCTCTGCCACGTGCTCATCACGATGTTCTGACATTCTTAGGTATCTTCTCCTCCTGAGGAGCAGAAGATTCTATTAGATAAGGAAGGAGTACTAAAGGTAGACTCGACATCCTAAGTCCTATGCCTCTGTAGACTCAACTGACCTAGAGCTCTGATACCACTAGTTGTGGGCTCTGATCTCCAAACCATGATATAAACACGATTAAAACTTAGCGGAAGCGAATCGGTAATCAGCGGAAGGCAAAAAATCATGGGAAATTAAAACTTTTTGTGACAAGAGCTTGAATCCATAAAAGCTTCTTTCATCAAGGGAGATAAACTGTTTACATCTCAGGATAATTACTTCTTGAGTAATTATATACATCAAGATAAAAAATCTCAAGATCACTATACAAAAGACTCCAAGACCTGAGAGTACAGAGGACACATAGGACTGACTCTAACTACACCATATGGCAGGACAATCTCCACCTGAGATTACTGCTGCCCCTGGTGCTGCTGCAGAGACTGATCACCTGTAGGCTGGTTCCTTCGTCTCCGACGTCCACCTAAAAAGTTGAAGCCTACGGGGTGAGACAATTATACATAATTGTCCCTGCGAGAGTTATAACTCTTCGCCAGAAGCTTTATTATAACATCAAAGAATATCTTAAGCAGTAAAGCCATCAAAGTATTCTATAACCGTTGTAGGTATAACAAGACCCCTACAATTTAGAAGATATGGAGAATATAAACACTATTGCAATGTAACATCAATCAACTAACTTGGAGTTATCTCTAACAAGTTATACTACATGGTTGATTATGTTTTACAAACAACATTATGCCCTGTGGAGATGAGGCTTACCACTCATACTCCAACTGATCACTGAGAAGCCGCATCAGTATCATACATAGGTCATTAAGAGAGCCGGATTCTCATGACCTTCACCTTCCTCAGTCAGTAAGAGGATCACTTGTAGGACATCTCGTGTCTCTACTACTATAGCTCACCAGGGTAAACTGGTCCTTCGCTATTCTAGAGTCACAGTGGCGTTCTGTACTCTCTTCGTCATCAGGAGGTTTCATGTTTACCTACCACTGATACGGATATCTGTGCTTTCTTCATCATCAGGAGGTTTCATGTTTACCTACCACTGATACGATATGGAAATATAGTGAATGATGGATGGATTACACATCTACATCACTTTCCTACACTAGGATGTAAGGTTCTACACATCCATGTACCCCACATACTCAAAAGTATGTGCTCCAGGAGTTCCCTGAGGAAAACCTGTTTCACCATCACTTAATCTCTGACAATGATGGATCTATGATCAGGGCTCTACATTATGCTTGATTAGTTAGGTACATTCAGTATTCTTTAACAGCATACATTGTTCTTCAAACAATAACAGTAGCATAGCAGCTATAAAAGAAGAATACTAAATGTAACAGGCCTAACTCATATCAATCATCATTTCTCATTATCCTCATCACAAGTCATCTCTAAGGCATGACCTTGATGGTATTCATGGCTCTCATAGCCCATTATCAGCATAGGATGCCACTGGCAAGGCATCAGATTACTTTACTTATTCATAAGGCTAACAACATGCCTTTAATGAATATAACATCAACATCCATACCTGGATATGATTACCTTCATATCAGAACCTGCATATTTAATACATCTGATAAAGGTAATACAACAATAAGGAATGTACTTCCTACTCTTGTCATAAGAGTTAAATCTCTAATTCATATCAAATAGAGTTTAATACTCAAAAGCATGCCATTTCCCTTGAATTAGGGTTTACTATTCACATTACATGTCATCACCCTTGAATTAGGGTTTACTATTCACATTACATGTCATCACCCTTGAATTAGGGTTTACTATTCACATTACATGTCATCACCCTTGAATTAGGGTTTACTATTCACATTACATGTCATCACCCTTGAATTAGGGTTTACTATTCACATTACATGTCATCACCCTTGAATTAGGGTTTACTATTCACATTACATGTCATCACCCTTGAATTAGGGTTTACTATTCACATCAAGGTGAATTAAACTCATAACATCTTCATGTATGAGTAACATCTTCATTGATGCTCTTGGATTAGTTAAAGGTTCATCATTTATCATAATTAGGGTTTCTATGATCTCACACAGGTGGATCATACCCTAATTATGCTCATTCCTGTGCATTGGAGATGCTTTAATTGAGTTTCCACTTAAAAAGGGTACTTTCTCTCTCTAGAAGTACTTTCTCTCTCTAGAAGTACTTTCTCTCTCATCATAAGGTTAGGTGATGTCAATATCACCCTAGATCAGGTCGGATTAAGTCATCATAGGCTAACATGGCTAAAACATCATCATCATATGATTAGGGTTTGGATTGAGTAAGATATAACTCAATTGGCCCTTCAGGGGTATTTTGGTAATTCACCCCATTGATCATCATCATGGTCCAAACCTTAGTCAATTAACCCCTTAATATCCTAGTTTGTCATTAGGGTTCGATTAGGGCAACATTGGACCATTTATATCATCAATTGATTGAATGAAGTCAACCTTGAATCACATTGATTGATTTCAATTATCAACCTTCAATCGAATTGAGATTGTTTGAAAGTGTTGACCGTTTGCCCACTTTGACTTTTCAAGACCGCGAGCCTCCTTCTATCTTCAAGACCGCGAGCCTCCTTAGGCTTCAAGACCGCGAGGCCCTTCAAGTGGTTCAAGACCGCGAAGCCCTTCAAGTGGTTCAAGACCACGAAGATCGAATTGAAGTTGAGACCGCGAAGAGATGTTGACCGTTTTCCCACTTTGACCTCAGGACCGCGAGGCCCCTCACAGTCTTGAGACCGTGAGCCCCCTCACGGTCTTGAGACCATGAGCCCTCTCACGACCTTGAGACTGCGAGCCTCCTCACGACCTTGAGACCGCGAGCTCACATGGTCTTAACCACTTAGACCATCAACGGGATTCAAAGATACAACCAATAATGTCAACTCATGTTGAAGCCCTCAAAAGGTCAGATCCATGTTGACCACTTATGGATTGGGTTAACTTAGATTATGCTTGACCACTTATTCATTCAATAGACCCTCAATTGTTGACCAATTAGGGTTGAAGTCGATTCAATTAGGGTCTATCAATGTTCACCCATCAACACTCATCAATGTGACTCAATACAAGGTTGAACCCTTCAATTGAGCTCCAATTGGGCCCAAACTTGGCCCAAACCGTCTTAAGGTCATGTGGGTGGACCCCACATGGTTTTGAGACCGTTTTCCCAAGATTTCATCAAGGTCCAAGGTGATTTGATAGGGGTTGAACCATGATTGATCCACAAACAGAAATTTTGGTTAAATTGACAACTTATTTGCAATTAGGTCCTCAATTGGTCAAATTACTTAACCCCAGACCTCCAAACGGTCTTCGTTGATTGCCCTCGCGGTCTTGAGACCGTTTTTATGACCCCCAAACGGTTTTGAGACCGTTTAGGTCAATCAACCCTAAAAACCCTAATTAGGTCACCATAATTTCAATACTGATTTCACTTAGGGTTAGCCCTAGTATTCACCCTTCAACTCTTAGCCCGTTTGGAATTAGACCATCAAACTTGGTGAGTTGTTAATTAACATAATTTTGAAAAGTAATCTCATACGGTCAATGCCTAGTCAACGACCTTATACGGTCTTGAGACCGTTTGCCCAAAAGGCAATTTCAGACCGTTTGAAAATCAGGAATAAATTCAAATGAAGTTGTTACTTAAAAAGGTCATATCTCCTGATTCCTTTGGAGTTAGCCTCCCAAATTTTGAGGGTATTTAGCCTATATAATTAGGAACAGATTTCGTATACGGTCCACGCTCGGTCAACGGGGCCAAACGGTCCTGGAGACCGTTTGCCCTGTCGCGGTCTCGAGACCGTTTTCTCACCTCGCGGTCTTGAGACCGAGAGAGCAAACTTTTGAGACCGTTTAAGGAAGTGAAAAGCGGTGGGTTTTTCTTGGAAATCACGCATTCATCTCCTAGATCAAGAACAGTACGAATATCCCATGGATTTTCTTGCAAAATAGCAGGGAAAAGTAGGGAAACATTAAAGGCTATCATCCAACCGCATATAAAGATGCACATAGTAAAGCATGGGTTTAGAGTTATAAAACCTACCTAAAGCTTGCTTCTTGAGCTCCAAGCTTCCAAGCTCCAAGCTCTAATGGCGTCCTTGAGTTCCCACAGGTTGGCCAAGGTGAAAACTCCAAGGAAGGTCAAGGAAAGATGGCTAGAAAGATAGGATTTCGAGAGTTAGCCATGAAGATGACCTTGAATTCGAGTTCTAACCATGGAATTAGGCAAGAAGAGGGGTTTAAACCTACCTTGCACCCCTTGGTCGTCCTCCTTAGCTCCAAGGCAGTCCTTGGTCGTCTTTGGTGAAATGAAACAGTAAGGGAACGAAGGGTAAGTTCCCTTGAAACTAAGGGAAGGAGAGCTTATATACATGGGGTAGGATTTTCAACATTAGTTCATAAGTTGTCCATAATTCCAACTAGGTCCCTCCTTCTTTACTTGATAGTCCCTTCCTCTTTATTCTAAGGACAAACCTTCTCTTAAGGTCTTAGGAAAAGAAGGTAAAGGAGAGCAAGCTAATAATGAAGTACATACATAAAGAAATATTGCACATATACCCTGATTATTCAATCACAAGGCATATCTCATAGCTTGATAATTCAATTGAGGTGACTTCCTCATCATTTCTTCTCTAAATGATGGAAAGAGTCTAAAAAGATAATTTAGATGACATATTTTACAATTTTCATCCCTTAATTTGGGTAAATTGCATTTTATCCCAAATTAGGGTTTTCAAGCACCGGGATTGCTTCCACAGCTGCACCTTGGTGCCCAAGCTTGGGAAATCCCTCAAACTTTACCAAAAAGATTCTCATGATGTCTCAACATCAGAGGAACATCTCATCATGTGCAAATTGCAATCTAACCCTTTTTAACTGGGTAAATTGCACATAGGTCCCTGTATATCAAAACAATGCTACAACTTTAAATAAAAAGGAGCAAATACTGAAATATACGTTTATGAGAAACTTAATTACATGCTCAGAGTTAATCACAAAGATTTAATTATATATTTAGGCAAAACACCTAGGGTTAACTCATAACCCAGGTCAGGGATGTTACACCTGCACACAAAAGCAGCATGGACTAAGGAAGAAAAAGGGGACCAACCCCCCTCTTAAGCCCAACCCACATGATGCACTTGACTACATATCATCCAACACCATGAAGGTGTTCTAAACCAGATGTACCAGAGGAGACAAGAAGCAATACAAGGTCCATCCTTTAGCTGACAACCGATTTATGTCCTTGAGCTAGACAACCACCATTCCCCCACTGGCATTTGAAACATTCCCTGAATGTGTGGGATCCAAGTAGAAATCCATCCCCTCTTCATCGGTTGGCAATCAACAGAAAACCAGAAACCTGCAAAGCTCGACTTCACACAACAACAATAAGGATTAGGAGGAGAAGAAGAGCAACACACCTCCCTCTGACCTCAACCCCACCTAAGGCCCCTGTATGCACAGAGACCCCTCGTCGAACCCCTGGTAGCAGTCCAGATACACCTTCAGACAGAGAAGAACCAGCAGGCCACCTAAAATCTACAACCAATCTTCATCCTATCAGGAGTACTAACAATCAAATCACCCACAAATTTGTGTTACTAGATATGACTTCAACCAGCCACGTTGATCCAAGTGAACCAGAAGACAACTCAGTCTGAACGATCCTCTGCTTGGCAACCTAATCAAAAGAACAGCTTACAAAGAAGTTGCTCATCAATACCATAGTGGTGTTCCTGCACCTAGCAAAGAGGGGGGAGTCAGGAAAGATCCAACCCCAACAACTCCTTATTGTAGCTCCAAGGAGCACAATCCCTCGTACTCGCCAACAGCAGCTGCACTACAGAGGAGCAACGTGAGAGAAACAACCAGTAGACCAACTTCCTGAGAGGCAGACCCATTGCCCCTGTTTGCACGGAGGCAACCCGACAAACACTTTGTGGGCGTCCGACTAAAGGAAATCGGAGGACCGCCGCCAATAGACCAGAGCACCAGGGCAACAACAACAAAGCCAGTAGGAGGAGAGGGAGATGACGATCTGCCTCCTTTCGCCATGGTCGTCGAAGTAGCTCCAGGGACCTCCGTCGACCTGTTTGAACCAGGCACAGTAGCAGGGCGCCGACGAAGCACAACAACATGGGAACACTATCTTCCGGACAGGAAAAGCCCAAAAAATGACCAAACAAGGCTCGACCACAGGCCCTACGGCCAACACGATGCATGATCGAGTCTAGAAGCCCGTCGAAGAGCCCTCATCCACCTAGGATGCCAGAGCGGGACCAGATGCGAAAGACGGTGTAACATCCCTGACCTGGGTTATGAGTTAACCCTATGTGTTTTGCCTAAATATATAATTAAATCTTTGTGATTAACTCTGAGCATGTAATTAAGTTTCTCAGAAATGTATATTTCAGTATTTGCTCCTTTTTATTTAAAGTTGTAGCATTGTTTTGATATACAGGGACCTATGTGCAATTTACCCAGTTAAAAAGGGTTAGCTTGCAATTTGCACATGATGAGATGTTCCTCTGATGTTGATACATCATGAGAATCTTTTTGGTAAAGTTTGAGGGATTTCCCAAGCTTGGGCACCAAGGTGCAGCTGTGGACGCAATCCCGGTGCTTGAAAACCCTAATTTGGGATAAAATGCAATTTACCCAAATTAAGGGATGCAAATTGTAAAATATGTCATCTAAAGTATCTTTTTAGACTCTTGCCATCATTTAGATAAGAAATGATGAGGAAGTCACCTCAATTGAATTATCAAGCTATGAGATATGCCTTGTGATTGAATAATCAGGGTATATGTGCAATATTTCTTTATGTATGTACTTCATTATTAGCTTGCTCTCCTTTACCTTCTTTTCCTAAGACCTTAAGAGAAGGTTTGTCCTTAGAATAAAGAGGAAGGGACGATCAAGTAAAGAAGGAGGGACCTAGTTGGAATTATGGACAACTTATGAACTAATGTTGAAAATCCTACCCCATGTATATAAGCTCTCCTTCCCTTAGTTGCAAGGGAACTTACCCTTCGTTCCCTTACTGTTTCATTTCACCAAAGACGACCAAGGACTGCCTTGGAGCTAAGGAGGACGACCAAGGGGTGCAAGGTAGGTTTAAACCCCTCTTCTTGCCTAATTCCATGGTTAGAACTCGAATTCAAGGTCATCTTCATGGCTAACTCTCGAAATCCTATCTTTCGAGCCATCTTTCCTTGACCTTCCTTGGAGTTTTCACCTTGTCCAACCTGTGGGAACTCAAGGACGCCATTAGAGCTTGGAGCTCAAGAAGCAAGCTTTAGGCGGGTTTTATAACTCTAAACCCATGCTTTACTATGTGCATCTTTATATGCGGTTGGATGATAGCTCTTAGTGTTTCCCTACTTTTCCCTGCTATTTTGCAAGCAAATCCATGGGATATTCGTACTGTTCTTGAGCTAGGAGATGAAGGTGTGATTTCCAAGAAAACCCCACCGCTTTTCACTTCCTTAAACGGTCTCAAAAGTTTTCTCTCTCGGTCTCAAGACCGCGAGGTGAGCAAACGGTCTCGAGACCGCGACAGGGAAAACGGTCTCCAGGACCGTTTGGCCCTGTTGACTGAGCGTGGACCGTATAAGAAATATGTTCCTAATTATATAGTCTAATTACCCTCAAAATTTGGGAGGCTAACTCCAAAGGAATCGGGCGATATGACCTTTTTAAGTAACAACTTTATTTGAATTTATTCCTGATTTTCAAACGGTATGAAATTGCCTTTTGGGAAAACGGTCTCAAGACCGTGTAAGGTCGTTGACTAGGCGTTGACCGTATGGTATTACTGTTCAAACTTATGTTAATTAACAATTCACCAAGTTTGATGGTCTAATTCCAAACGGGCTAAGAGTTGAAGGGTGAATACTAGGGCTAACTCTAAGTGAAATCAGTATTGAAATTATGGTGACCTAATTAGGGTTTTTAGGGTTGATTGACCTAAACGGTCTCAAGACCGTTTGGGGGTCATCCAAACGGTCTCAAGACCGCGAGGGCAATCAACCAAGACCGTTTGGAGGTCTGGGGTTAAGTAATTTGACCAATTGAGGACCTAATTGCAAATAAGTTGTCAATTTAACCAAAATTTCTGTTTGTGGATCAATCATGGTTCAACCCCTATAAAATCACCTTGGACCTTGATGAAATCTTGGGAAAACGGTCTCCAGACCATGTGGGGTCCACCCACATGACCTTAAGACCGTTTGGGCCAAGTTTGGGCCCAATTGGAGCTCAATTGAAGGGTTCAACCTTGTATTGAGTCACATTGATGAGTGTTGATGGGTGAACATTGATAGACCCTAATTGAATCGACTTCAACCCTAATTGGTCAACAATTGAGGGTCTATTGAATGACTAAGTGGTCAAGCATAATCTAAGTTAACCCAATCCATAAGTGGTCAACATGGATCTGACCTTTTGAGGGCTTCAACATGAGTTGACATTATTGGTTGTATCTTTGAATCCCGTTGATGGTCTAAGTGGTTAAGACCATGTGAGCTCGCGGTCTCAAGGTCGTGAGGAGGCTCATGGTCTCAAGGTCGTGAGAGGGCTCACGGTCTCAAGACCGTGAGGGGGCTCATGGTCTCAAGACCGTGAGGGGCCTCACGGTCCTGAGGTCAAAGTGGGCAAACGGTCAACATCTCTTCGCGGTCTCAACTTCAATTCGATCTTCGCGGTCTTGAACCACTTGAAGGGCTTCGCGGTCTTGAACCACTTGAAGGGCCTCGCGGTCTTGAAGCCTAAGGAGGCTCGCGGTCTTGAAGATAGAAGGAGGCTCGCGGTCTTGAAAAGTCAAAGTGGGCAAACGGTCAACACTTTCAAACGATCTCAATTCGATTGAAGGTTGATAATTGAAATCAATCAATGTGATTCAAGGTTGACTTCATTCAATCAATTGATGATATAAATGGTCCAATGTTTCCCTAATGGAACCCTAATGACAACCTAGGATATTAAGGGGTTAATTGACTAAGGTTTGGACCATGATGATGATCAATGGGGTGAATTACCAAAATACCCCTGAAGGGCCAATTGAGTTATATCTTACTCAATCCAAACCCTAATCATATGATGATGATGTTTTAGCCATGTTAGCCTATGATGACTTAATCCGACCTGATCTAGGGTGATATTGACATCACCTAACCTTATGATGAGAGAGAAAGTACTTCTAGAGAGAGAAAGTACCCTTTTTAAGTGGAAACTCAATTAAAGCATCTCCAATGCACAAGAATGAGCATAATTAGGGTATGATCCACCTGTGTGAGATCATAGAAACCCTGATTATGATAAATGATGAACCTTTAACTAATCCAAGAGCATCAATGAAGATGTTACTCATACATGAAGATGTTATGAGTTTAATTCACCTTGATGTGAATAGTAAACCCTAATTCAAGGGTGATGGCATGTAATGTGAATAGTAAACCCTAATTCAAGGGTGATGACATGTAATGTGAATAGTAAACCCTAATTCAAGGGTGATGACATGTAATGTGAATAGTAAACCCTAATTCAAGGGTGATGACATGTAATGTGAATAATAAACCCTAATTCAAGGGTGATGACATGTAATGTGAATAGTAAACCCTAATTCAAGGGAAATGGCATGCTTTTGAGTATTAAACTCTATTTGATGTGAATTAGAGATTTAACTCTTATGACAAGAGTAGGAAGTACATTCCTTATTGTTGTATTACCTTTATCAGATGTATTAAATATGCAGGTTCTGATATGAAGGTAATCATATCCAGGTATGGATGTTGATGTTATATTCATTAAAGGCATGTTGTTAGCCTTATGAATAAATAAAGTAATCTGATGACTTGCCAGTGGCATCCTGTGCTGATAATGGGCTATGAGAGCCATGAATACCATCAAGGTCATGCCTTAGAGATGACTTGTGATGAGGATAATGAGAAATGATGATTGATATGAGTTAGGCCTGTTACATTTAGTATTCTTCTTTTATAGCTGCTATGCTACTGTTATTGTTTGAAGAACAATGTATGCTGTTAAAGAATACTGAATGTACCTAACTAATCAAGCATAATGTAGAGACCTGATCATAGATCCATCATTGTCAGAGATTAAGTGATGGTGAAACATGTTTTCCTCAGGGAACTCCTGGAGCACATACTTTTGAGTATGTGGGGTACATGGATGTGTAGAACCTTACATCCTAGTGTAGGAAAGTGATGTAGATGTGTAATCCATCCATCCTTCACTATATTTCCATATCGTATCAGTGGTAGGTAAACATGAAACCTCCTGATGACGAAGAAAGCACAGATATCCGTATCAGTGGTAGGTAAACATGAAACCTCCTGATGACGAAGAGAGTACAGAACGCCACTGTGACTCTAGAATAGCGAAGGACCAGTTTACCCTGGTGAGCTATAGTAGTAGAGACACGAGATGTCCTATAAGTGATCCTCTTACTGACTGAGGAAGGTGAAGGTCATGAGAATCCGGCTCTCTTAATGACCTATGTATGATACTGATGCGGCTTCTCAGCGATCAGTTGGAGTATGAGTGGTAAGCCTCATCTCCACAGGGCATAATGTTGTTTGTAAAACATAATCAACCATGTAGTATAACTTGTTAGAGATAACTCCAAGTTAGTTGATTGATGTTACATTGCAATAGTGTTTATATTCTCCATATCTTCTAAATTGTAGGGGTCTTGTTATACCTGCAACGGTTATAGAATACTTTGATGGCTTTACTGCTTAAGATATTCTTTGATGTTATAATAAAGCTTCTGGCGAAGAGTTATAACTCTCGCTGGGACAATTATGTATAATTGTCTCACCCCGTAGGCTTCAACTTTTTAGGTGGACGTCGAAGACGAAGGAACCAGCCTACAGGTGATCAGTCTCAGCAGCAGCACCAGGGGCAACAGTAATCTCAGGTGGAGATTGTCCTGCCATATGGTGTAGTTAGAGTCAGTCCTATGTGTCCTCTGTACTCTCAGGTCTTGGAGTCTTTTGTATAGTGATCTTGAGATTTTGTATCTTGATGTATATAATTACTCAAAAAGTAATTATCCTGAGATGTAAACAGTTTATCTCCCTTGATGAAAGAAGCTTTTATGGATTCAAGCTCTTGTCACGAAAAGTTTTAATTTCCCGTGATTTTTTTCCTTCCGCTGATTACCGATTCGCTTCCGCTAAGTTTTAATCGTGTTTATATCATGGTTTGGAGATCAGAGCCCACAACTAGTGGTATCAGAGCTCTAGGTCAGTTGAGTCTACAGAGGCATAGGACTTAGGATGTCGAGTCTACCTTTAGTACTCCTTCCTTATCTAATAGAATCTTCTGCTCCTCAGGAGGAGAAGATACCTAAGAATGTCAGAACATCGTGATGAGCACGTGGCAGAGAGTAGTGCTAGTGCACCTCGAGGCGGTGCAAGAGTTCCGAGAATAGAACAACCTGCACCTGAGTCGCCAAGAGAGCCACCCCAGTTCGACCCAGCTGACATGAGTGATCCAGCTGTACAGACGATGTTCGGGAAGTTCATGACTGCCATGACACATATAACCGATAGGATGCCCATTCCTGCGCCTAGGGCACCTGTCCAGCCTGAAGTACAAGGTATCGGTAAGACATTCGAACGACTTCGTCGTGTCGGAGCTACCGAGTACTTCAGAACTGCCGACCCTGCAGATGCTGACTTATGGTTGACAGAGTTGGAGAAGGCTTTCAGGATTCTTATGATTCCGGAAGCTGAGAAGGTTAGACATGATGTCTATCTTCTCAAAGGCAGTGATGGTCACTGGTGGAACATGGAAGAGCAGAAGAGACCTGGAGTAGAGTTCTTAGGGGAAGAGTTTCGTCAGGAATTTATCAATAGATATTTTCCAAAGACCTTCCTAGATGAGAAGATCTCTCAGTTTGAGAAACTAAGGCAGGGTATGATGAACATTAGTGAGTATGAAGCTAAGTTCATGGAGTTGTTGCGGTTCTGTCCACACATGGCTGCTACGGATGAGGAAAGAATCAGAAGATTCGAAAAGGGTTTGAATTCTGATATGTCAACCCCTGTGTCTGCCTTAGAAAATAGAGAGAGATTCTCTACCTTCGTTGAATCAGTCCGAAGGATAGAGAGATCTGTGGTTGAGAAAAGACAAACCCATAAAAGATATCCACAATTCCAGGGTTCTTCATCTAGGGATTCCAAGAAACCTAGATTCTCTGCACCTAACCCTCCACCACCCAGATCGAGTTTTCAAACTCAATGGACACCAAGCAGAGGTAGAGGACGGAGTCAACCGCTTCAAGGGACGCACAGTTCTGCATCTGAGTCAGTCACTGGACCACCCATACGACAACAACAGGAGAGGAGTTGCTACAACTGTGGTAAGGTGGGACACTTGATGAAGGATTGCCGTTCTAGGCCTGTCAGTGTGACACAACAAACCCCGAGACAGAATCAACAGGGATCTCAGAATAGACAACATCAAGGAGCAGCTCGAGGACGTGGACAAGCATCTCAAGCTGGATCATCAACACCACCTCAACACCAGGCGACTGCGAGGTTCTATGCTATGAACCCACCTGAGGCAGTGGTCAATCCACGGGTAGTGGCAGGTCAGATGAAACTTTTATATTCTGATATGTCTACATCCTGTGTTGTATCTGTTCTTATTGATCCGGGTGCTACACACTCTTTCATCACTCATGAAGTGATTCGTAACTGCAATGTGACTGTTAGTCATAGAGCAGATAGTTTGTTGTTAGAGACTATGTTGAGTGGGTCTGCCGTTTTGCAGGAGGTATGTTCTTCCTGCATCCTTTTCTTTTCTGACCATCGCATTCAAGTGGATCTTATACCACTTGATATGCAGGGATTTGATATAATCCTCGGGATGGATACCTTAGAAAGGTATAGAGTTGTCTTGGATTGTGAGTCCAAGTTGGCTGTGTTTGCTGATGAAAGCAGCACATGGATCTTTCAAGGTGAAAGAAAGATTCTGCCCACCTGTCTTGTGTCAGCTATGGTTGCTGATAAGCTGTTGAGGCAAGGATGTCATGCATTCTTAGCCCATGTGGTAGATGTTACCAAGGAAAGGACCAATCCTGCTGAAGTTCCTATAGTCAGGGAATTTGAGGATGTGTTTCCTGAAGAACTTCCTGGTATACCACCACCTCGGGAGATTGATTTTGAAATCAATCTGATTCCAGATACGAAACCCATAGCTCAAACTCCGTATAGGATGGCGCCTTCTGAGATGGCAGAACTCAAGAAACAACTTCAAGAGTTACTTGAGAGAGGTTTTATCCGACCAAGTACTTCACCTTGGGGTGCTCCGGTCTTGTTTGTTAAAAAGAAAGATGGGTCAATGCGGTTGTGCATTGACTACAGACAACTCAATAAAGTAAAAATAAAGAATAAGTACCCTCTGCCAACGATTGATGATCTCTTTGACCAGTTGTGTGGTGCAACAGTCTTTTCAAAGATAGACTTAAGGTCTGGATATCATCAACTCCGTATTAAGGATAGTGACATATCCAAGTCTGCCTTTAGGACAAGATATGGTCACTATGAGTTCACGGTTATGTCGTTTGGACTAACCAATGCACCAGCTGCATTTATGGAACTCATGAATAGAGTTTTTTGACCTTTCCTTGATCAGTGTGTTGTCGTCTTCATAGATGACATTCTGATTTATAGTAAGGATGCTCAGCAGCATGAGCAGCATCTTCGCCAAGCTTTGACCTTGCTAAAAGAACATAAGTTGTATGCTAAGTTTAGCAAGTGTGAGTTCTGGCTGCCGGAGGTATCTTTTCTTGGACATGTAATATCCGCCTCGGGAATTCGTGTTGACCCTACAAAGGTAGAATCTGTTCTACAATGGGAACAACCAAAGACACCGACGGAAATTCGAAGTTTCTTGGGGTTAGCTGGCTATTATCGAAGGTTCATTAAGAACTTTAGTTCTATAGCTTTACCTTTGACCAAGTTAACCCGGAAAGATGTTCCTTTTTCTTGGAGTGATAAGTGTCAACAATCTTTCCAGTTGCTGAAGGAGAGATTGACAAGTGCACCTGTGCTAGTGCTACCTGAACAAGGAAAAGGATATGTAGTTTTCTGTGATGCTTCCAAGAACGGACTAGGATGTGTGTTGATGCAGGATAAACAAGTGATTTCTTTTTCTTCCCGACAGCTTAAGAAACACGAGGAGAATTATCCAACACACGATCTGGAGTTAGCTGTTGTGGTTCATGCTTTGAAGATCTGGAGGCACTATCTCTACGGAGAAACATTCCAGATTTTCACAGACCACAAAAACCTAAAGTATATCTTCTCTCAGCATGAGCTCAACATGAGGCAACGTCGCTGGATGGAGTTAATCAAGGACTACGACTGTACAATTGATTACCATCCAGGTAAGGCTAATGTTGTTGCAGATGCCTTGAGTAGGAAATCAGCAACATCAACCATGAATAGAGCACAACTAAACTCTTTAGTATGCTCTAGGAGAGATATGCTTATCTCTTTAAGGCAAGACAATGTACAGTTGAAGGTGTCATTGTTAACCGGTTTGTTAGCTGAGATGCATATTAAACCTACTCTAAGAGAGCAGATTAAAGAAGCACAGCTAGGTGATGCTGCAGTTCAACATATAAGATCTGAGTATGGAAATGAGAAGCAATATGGTTTTCATGACTCAAAAGATCAAGTAGCTTGTTATAATGGAAGAATGATAGTGCCGGATGTGGACAACTTGAGGAAGTTAGTCCTGGAAGAAGCCCATTCTTCCATGTATGCTATGCATCCAGGGAGCACCAAGATGTATCGGAATTTGAAGGATCTGTATTGGTGGCCTGGGATGAAGAAGGACGTTGCAGAGTTTGTTCTGAGGTGTCCCGTGTGTCAGCACGTTAAAGCTGAACACCAGAAGCCTGCAGGAACAATGCAACCTTTACCCATACCACAATGGAAGTGGGACCATGTGACCATGGACTTTGTTGTTGGCCTACCCAGGACAAGCAAAGGGCATGATTCCATTTGGGTAATTGTTGATAGGTTGACTAAGACAGCACATTTCTTACCTATCAAAACAACCTATTCTGCTGATAGGTTATCAGAGTTATATGTTCAAGAGATAGTGCGTTTGCACGGAGTTCCTGTCACAATAGTTTCTGATAGAGGTCCTCAGTTTACAAGTCGTTTTTGGGAACAGTTGCACAGAGCCTTAGGCACTAAGCTGAGGTTTAGTACGGCCTTTCATCCACAGACCGATAGACAGTCGGAAAGGACCATACAAACCTTAGAAGACCTGTTGCGAGCATGTGTTCTCCAGTTCACCGGAAGTTGGGATCTACACCTAAGCTTGATAGAGTTTGCCTATAACAATAGCTATCAGCATAGTATTGATATGGCACCTTATGAAGCCTTATATGGTAGACGTTGTAGATCACCCTTGTGTTGGTTTGAGACTGGTGAGCACCAGTTGTTAGGTCCTGACCTGGTGCAGCAAACCACAGAAAAGATTAAAGTAATACAACATAAGATTAAGACTGCTCAGGATAGGCAGAAATCTTATGCTGACAAACGTCGTAGACCCTTAGAGTTCCAGGTTGGAGACAGAGTGTATCTCAAGGTCTCACCTTGGAAAGGGGTCCTTCGTTTTGGAAGAAAAGGGAAGTTAGCCCCTAGATATATGGGGCCTTATCCAATCATTGAACGGATTGGAAAGGTAGCATATAAACTAGAGCTTCCCCCAGAATTACAGAGGTTACATCCTGTGTTTCACATTTCTATGTTGAAGAAATGTCACCCAGACACCGAGTCAGTTCTACAACCTATGGAGGTAGAATTGAATGATGACATATCCTATGAGGAGGGACCAGTGTCAATCCTTGATAAACGAATTAAAAAGTTAAAGAAGAAAGATATAAGTCTTGTGAAAGTCCTCTGGAACCATTGTGGTATTGAAGAAGCCACTTGGGAGTTAGAGGATGAGATGAGAAGGAAGTATCCTGCCCTTTTCTCGTAGTATGTTTTATCGATTTCGGGGACGAAATCCTTGTAAGGGGTGGATAATTTGTAACATCCCTGACCTGGGTTATGAGTTAACCCTAGGTGTTTTGCCTAAATATATAATTAAATCTTTGTGATTAACTCTGAGCATGTAATTAAGTTTCTCAGAAACGTATATTTCAGTATTTGCTCCTTTTTATTTAAAGTTGTAGCATTGTTTTGATATACAGGGACCTATGTGCAATTTACCCAGTTAAAAAGGGTTAGATTGCAATTTTCACATGATGAGATGTTCCTCTGATGTTGAGACATCATGAGAATCTTTTTGGTAAAGTTTGAGGGATTTCCCAAGCTTGGGCACCAAGGTGCAACTGTGGAAGCAATCTCGGTGCTTGAAAACCCTAATTTGGGATAAAATGCAATTTACCCAAATTAAGGGATGCAAATTGTAAAATATGTCATCTAAAGTATCTTTTTAGACTCTTGCCATCATTTAGAGAAGAAATGATGAGGAAGTCACCTCAATTGAATTATCAAGCTATGAGATATGCCTTGTGATTGAATAATCAGGGTATATGTGCAATATTTCTTTATGTATGTACTTCATTATTAGCTTGCTCTCCTTTACCTTCTTTTCCTAAGACCTTAAGAGAAGGTTTGTACTTAGAATAAAGAGGAAGGGACGATCAAGTAAAGAAGGAGGGACCTAGTTGGAATTATGGACAACTTATGAACTAATGTTGAAAATCCTACCCCATGTATATAAGCTCTCCTTCCCTTAGTTGCAAGGGAACTTACCCTTCGTTCCCTTACTGTTTCATTTCACCAAAGACGACCAAGGACTGCCTTGGAGCTAAGGAGGACGACCAAGGGGTGCAAGGTAGGTTTAAACCCCTCTTCTTGCCTAATTCCATGGTTAGAACTCGAATTCAAGGTCATCTTCATGGCTAACTCTCGAAATCCTATCTTTCTAGCCATCTTTCCTTGACATTCCTTGGAGTTTTCACCTTGGTCAACCTGTGGGAACTCAAGGACGCCATTACAGCTTGGAGCTTGGAAGCTTGGAGCTCAAGAAGCAAGCTTTAGGCGGGTTTTATAACTCTAAACCCATGCTTTACTATGTGCATCTTTATATGCGGTTGGATGATAGCTCTTAGTGTTTCCCTACTTTTCACTGCTATTTTGCAAGCAAATCCATGGGATATTCATACTGTTCTTGAGCTAGGAGATGAAGGCGTGATTTCCAAGAAAAACCCACCGCTTTTCACTTCCTTAAACGGTCTCAAAAGTTTGCTCTCTCGGTCTCAAGACCGCGAGGTATGCAAACGGTCTCGAGACCGCGACAGGGAAAACGGTCTCCAAGACCGTTTGGCCCCATTGACCGAGCGTGGACTGTATAAGAAATCTGTTCCTAATTATATAGGCTAATTACTCTTAACATTTGGGAGGCTAACTCCAAAGGAATCAGGAGATATGACCTTTTTAAGTAACAACTTTATTTGAATTTATTCCTGATTTTCAAACGGTCTGAAATTGCCTTTTGGGAAAACGGTCTCAAGACCGTGTAAGGTCGTTTACTAGGCGTTGACCGTATGCGATTACTGTTCAAAATTATGTTAAGTAACAACTCACCAAGTTTGATGGTCTAATTCCAAACGGGCTAAGAGTTGAAGGGTGAATACTAGGGCTAACCCTAAGTGAAATCAGTATTGAAATTATGGTGATCTAATTAGGGTTTTTAGGGTTGATTGACCTAAACGGTCTCAAGACCATTTGGGGGTCATCCAAACGGTCTCAAGACCGCTAGGGCAATCAACCAAGACCGTTTGGAGGTCTGGGGTTAAGTAATTTGACCAATTGAGGACCTAATTGCAAATAAGTTGTCAATTTAACCAAAATTTCTATTTGTGGATCAATCATGGTTCAACCCCTATCAAATCACCTTGGACCTTGATGAAATCTTGGGCAAACGGTCTCAAGACCTTGTGGGGTCCACCCACATGACCGTAAGACCGTTTGGGCCAAGTTTGGGCCCAATTGGAGCTCAATTGAAGGGTTCAACCTTGTATTGAGTCACATTGATGAGTGTTGATGGGTGAACATTGATAGACCCTAATTGAATCGACTTCAACCCTAATTGGTCAACAATTGAGGGTCTATTGAATGACTAAGTGGTCAAGCATAATCTAAGTTAACCCAATCCATAAGTGGTTAACATGGCTCTGACCTTTTGAGGGCTTCAACATGAGTTGACATTATTGGTTGTATCTTTGAATCCCGTTGATGGTCTAAGTGGTTAAGACCATGTGAGCTCGCGGTCTCAAGGTCGTGAGGAGGCTCGCGGTCTCAAGGTCGTGAGAGGGCTCACGGTCTCAAGACCATGAGGGGTCTCATGGTCTCAAGACCGCGAGGGGCCTCACGGTCCTGAGGTCAAAGTGGGCAAACGGTCAACATCTCTTCGCGGTCTCAACTTCAATTCGATCTTCGCGGTCTTGAACCACTTGAAGGGCTTCGCGGTCTTGAACCACTTGAAGGGCCTCGCGGTCTTGAAGCCTAAGGAGGCTCGCGGTCTTGAAGATAGAAGGAGGCTCGCGGTCTTGAAAAGTCAAAGTGGGCAAACGGTCAACACTTTCAAACGATCTCAATTCGATTGAAGGTTGATAATTGAAATCAATCAATGTGATTCAAGGTTGACTTCATTCAATCAATTGATGATATAAATGGTCCAATGTTGCCCTAATCGAACCCTAATGACAACCTAGGATATTAAGGGGTTAATTGACTAAGGTTTGGACCATGATGATGATCAATGGGGTGAATTACCAAAATACCCCTGAAGGGCCAATTGAGTTATATCTTACTCAATCCAAACCCTAATCATATGATGATGATGTTTTAGCCATGTTAGCCTATGATGACTTAATCCGACCTGATCTAGGGTGATATTGACATCACCTAACCTTATGATGAGAGAGAAAGTACTTCTAGAGAGAGAAAGTACTTCTAGAGAGAGAAAGTACCCTTTTAAGTGGAAACTCAATTAAAGCATCTCCAATGCACAGGAATGAGCATAATTAGGGTATGATCCACCTGTGTGAGATCATAGAAACCCTAATTATGATAAATGATGAACCTTTAACTAATCCAAGAGCATCAATGAAGATGTTACTCATACATGAAGATGTTATGAGTTTAATTCACCTTGATGTGAATAGTAAACCCTAATTCAAGGGTGATGACATGTAATGTGAATAGTAAACCCTAATTCAAGGGTGATGACATGTAATGTGAATAGTAAACCCTAATTCAAGGGTGATGACATGTAATGTGAATAGTAAACCCTAATTCAAGGGTGATGACATGTAATGTGAATAGTAAACCCTAATTCAAGGGTGATGACATGTAATGTGAATAGTAAACCCTAATTCAAGGGGAATGGCATGCTTTTGAGTATTAAACTCTATTTGATGTGAATTAGAGATTTAACTCTTATGACAAGAGTAGGAAGTACATTCCTTATTGTTGTATTACCTTTATCAGATGTATTAAATATGCAGGTTCTGATATGAAGGTAATCATATCCAGGTATGGATGTTGATGTTATATTCATTAAAGGCATGTTGTTAGCCTTATGAATAAGTAAAGTAATCTGATGCCTTGCCAGTGGCATCCTATGCTGATAATGGGCTATGAGAGCCATGAATACCATCAAGGTCATGCCTTAGAGATGACTTGTGATGAGGATAATGAGAAATGATGATTGATATGAGTTAGGCCTGTTACATTTAGTATTCTTCTTTTATAGCTGCTATGCTACTGTTATTGTTTGAAGAACAATGTATGCTGTTAAAGAATACTGAATGTACCTAACTAATCAAGCATAATGTAGAGCCCTGATCATAGATCCATCATTGTCAGAGATTAAGTGATGGTGAAACAGGTTTTCCTCAGGGAACTCCTGGAGCACATACTTTTGAGTATGTGGGGTACATGGATGTGTAGAACCTTACATCCTAGTGTAGGAAAGTGATGTAGATGTGTAATCCATCCATCCTTCACTATATTTCCATATCGTATCAGTGGTAGGTAAACATGAAACCTCCTGATGACGAAGAAAGCACAGATATCCGTATCAGTGGTAGGTAAACATGAAACCTCCTGATGACGAAGAGAGTACAGAATGCCACTGTGACTCTAGAATAGCGAAGGACCAGTTTACCCTGGTGAGCTATAGTAGTAGAGACACAAGATGTCCTACAAGTGATCCTCTTACTGACTGAGGAAGGTGAAGGTCATGAGAATCCGGCTCTCTTAATGACCTATGTATGATACTGATGCGGCTTCTCAGCGATCAGTTGGAGTATGAGTGGTAAGCCTCATCTCCACAGGGCATAATGTTGTTTGTAAAACATAATCAACCATGTAGTATAACTTGTTAGAGATAAATCCAAGTTAGTTGATTGATGTTACATTGCAATAGTGTTTATATTCTCCATATCTTCTAAATTGTAGGGGTCTTGTTATACCTGCAACGGTTATAGAATACTTTGATGGCTTTACTGCTTAAGATATTCTTTGATGTTATAATAAAGCTTCTGGCGAAGAGTTATAACTCTCGCTGGGACAATTATGTATAATTGTCTCACCCCGTAGGCTTCAACTTTTTAGGTGGACGTCGGAGACGAAGGAACCAGCCTACAGGTGATCAGTCTCAGCAGCAGCACCAGGGGCAGCAGTAATCTCAGGTGGAGATTGTCCTGCCATATGGTGTAGTTAGAGTCAGTCCTATGTGTCCTCTGTACTCTCAGGTCTTGGAGTCTTTTGTATAGTGATCTTGAGATTTTGTATCTTGATGTATATAATTACTCAAGAAGTAATTATCCTGAGATGTAAACAGTTTATCTCCCTTGATGAAAGAAGCTTTTATGGATTCAAGCTCTTGTCACGAAAAGTTTTAATTTCCCGTGATTTTTTGCCTTCCGCTGATTACCGATTCACTTCAGCTAAGTTTTAATCGTGTTTATATCATGGTTTGGAGATCAGAGCCCACAGACGGTGCCGTGAACTTGGGTAACCAGGTCGTTTCTCGGGTGGAAGGGCACAAGGGCAGCAAACTGAGCGACGACAGACGAAGGCTCTTCTCCATTCGTCTCTCTTGAACGAGATGGATTCGATTGAATCGAATGTGCCAACCTCGATCAAATCACAGCTCACGCATCGCAAGCCCGTCCCGCGCTTACCAGAACTGAGAAGGGCAACCGTAGGGGCAACTGGACCTGCAGCTGAATGCCTTTTCTCTAGGAGCACGAACCCTAGCTTCAGTCACCGTGGATGATCGGAAGCCAAGGGGAGGGCACGCCAGAGATGACACCCCTCCCCCCAGCGGCGCCACCGGGGTAGAGAGAAGATGGAGTGAAACCCTAGAGAGTGAAACATGTATATGATAAATACTAAAGATCACTCTTACATGACCAATAATTTTTAGATTTAAATATAAAAATAGACTAGATTCCATCTTAATTTTAACAAAAACTTTCAATACTCATAACCAATTGAATTGATAAAATTTAAACCCCAACTCATTTTTTCATGTCAGGTTGGATCTTCTTGATGGATTCATAATGAATATTGATAACCATACTGTCCCTTCATGCTTCAATCACCATCCAATTAAATTAAAATGAATATTTTTGGTATGACTATCATATATGACTTATTGATATTATATTTGAAAAATCCAACACTTTGTGGTTTCCACTCTATATATGAAAAGTGGAATGAGTGGTCTTCTAAGGTACCAATTTCTTCTTGACTTCCTTATAAAATAACTTTTGACCAATAGGAATGGATCACCTAATAGGTTTGTGTCTCAACTCTCTCATCACACTAGAATTTTTTTATTTTGGGAAAAAGATAAAAGTTAATCAATGAGAATATTATTAAAGTTAAAATCATCTTCCCCCAACCTCATCAAAAACGTTTTCTATTTGTTTCTTAGAGGGGAAGGCTTTTTTATGAATAATTTTATATTTATAGAGAAGTATTGATAATACTTGTGAAATGAGTTACATAATAAAGTTAGTAACCACATTTAAGTTTGATAAAGTTACCATGGGTAATTTAATAACAAAAAAATATAGTAAAGATGAAAGAAATGAGAAAAGAGTCTAATTGGATGAGGCGCTCCAATAACATGCCTCGAACGTATAGATAGGGTGCTTGTGTGGAACTAGCCAAGTATGAAGATAATCTCAATCTTATTCTGGATGTTGAAAATTCATAATGTTCTCATTGAGTAGCTGACTCAACATAAGTTCACATATCTAAATCTCAGCAAGTGTGTGGCTTTGTCTATCTACTGATTGATCCAATACCTACATTAGTTGTATGATTATGATATATTAGTATATGTGTCCCAATATTTAATTGTGTATTTTGTTTTCCAATATTATATAATTTGTTTCTTTCCTTATGATCTACGTAAGTGTTGTGGACAAAAATATGTATGAGTGATGTGAATAGACTTCGGGTCAGCTTTGATGATCCAATGAATAGTATCCTTTCCAATATCATCTATATGTTATGGGATATGAATACAATTTTTCCAAATCTTTCTAGTGTATCTTCATTGGAAAAATATGTGTTGATTATTTTTGAGACCGTCTCTACACTAAATGCACATGGTAGGTCCACATAATTGTCATTTCCAATAATTTTGTCCAATTAGAATTTTGTCATATCCTACAAGGACGATGAGGATAACATATTTGGGGGGACACTTGATTTTCCATATCTTCTTGTTTGAATATGTAAATCCAGTATCACTGAAGTAATCATATTGGATTTCGGCTTATATGTAATGGCATATTTCCAAGCAACCTTATGCATTGTGTCAATTTGTAGTATGTATATCCTTGATTTCATTTTTTGTGAAACATCCAGTAAGAAATTTATTGGAGGTGTTCCTTTTATGTGAGTTAAGGAGGATTGTGGCTCGTTTCATGATTTTTTTAGGATATTTCTAGGGTAACCTGGATCTTTTTAATATTATTGATATTGGAACCTTTTCTCCAGAGGTCAAGATAAAATAATATGTGATGAGCACACAATTGAGGGATCATAATACTACTTTGAATGATGTGTAATGAGTCATTTAAATGTTTCCAAAGAGGAGAGGGTTTGTTTCTGAAGATGTTTTGCCAAGGGTTGTGGCATAAATAGAATTTTTCAGTGACATGTTTTCTTCAAACAAATGTCTTTTTGATTGCATAATTGTGACACTATTTATGTATTAGACAGAGGAAATTCAATTTCAAGTTTATGATACCCCATTAACTGTGTTTTCTATTTTACATATGTCTTACCAACCTACAATATGTGTATTCTTCCAATAGGTTATACCTCCCCATTTAAGTCATTTCCTGATTTTATCAATGTGTTTTAAGACTAGAGTGGGGAAAAGAATGCAACTAAGATAGAAAGTGGAAAAGAGGGTAAGAGTGATGTTAGGAAGGGTGAGACGTCCAACAAGATAGAAATGATATGTATTCTAGAGACTAAGCTTTCTCTTATTATTTGCAATGATCTAATTCCATTATGAAGTAGGTAGAGAGTTTGGTGATAGAGGTAAGCCTAGGTACTTGATGGTGAAGGACTCCTTTTGTAATTGGAGAAGGTGTATATATATGTCTATCTTCTCATCTCTTATGAACGTGATGATGATGGATGATTTGTGAAGATTAATCTTGAGTCTTGATAGTTGTGAGAAGATGCCATGGATAAAAATGATGTTGATAATCTGTGACTCATCAGAACTATGGAAAATGATGGTGTCATTTGCATATTGAGTGATATTTTCAACCCCATGTTAATATCTCTATAATAGGTTAATCCTAATGGAAATGGATGTCATCTAAACTAGAATGGAGGTGACTATCATGAATAGATAAATTCACAATAGGTATCCTTGTCGAAGTCCATTTGAGCTGGTGAAGTAACCTAAGGTTGAATCATTTATAAAAATGTAAAAGTGACATGGATTGGTACATGATTTAATCCTTCTAGTCCACCTAGTTGGGATTCCATATCCAATCATATAGTTTAAAGGGAGCTCCAATTTATTGTCAAAAACTTTCCTAAAATCAAGTTCCAAGGTTAGGGCATAATGATGGTCTTGCATGTTTGTATGGTTTCATGACCATAATTAACAATTTTGAATGCTCCTACTGCTAAGTAGGGAACATTGTTGCAAACTAATATTATCCATCAGGGTAGGTTTCAAACATGAACCAAGAGCTTTGGAAATGATCTTATATGATTTGTTTATCAAACTAATTGGTCTGAATTTGTTGATAAGGGTTGGCTTTGCTACCTTTCCATCAAATTTATGAAGGTATCATGAAGAGGTCTAATATATCAATAAATACCATCATGTTGGTGAATGTAGTTGAAAAACTTATGAAATTTGGTTTGATAGGGTCCCATAGTTGTTGATACCATCGTGACAGAGAGATTTATCACCTTCAAGGAAAGACATCAATTTTGATATTTAACTCTGTGAAAGGTTCTATAAGAGTTTTTCATATTTTATTTTGTTTGGACAAAGGATATTCCACTCAACGTGCATATGTGTGGATTTCTTCCTATTGTGGTTGAAAAGTTTTAGGAAGAATGACTGAAAAGCCTTGATTATGAGGGTTTTGTTAATTGTAAGTACCCCATTGATTAGGAGGCTATGAATGAGAGAATTGCACTTATGATGGCTATATGTAGAGTGGAAGAATTCTACCTTTTCTCTCCTTTTTTATCAATTTAATCTTGGCAAATTATTTCCACATCATCACATCTATTGAGTCTAAAGTTCTCATTTAGCCCTAAGTGTTTGTATAGAGGTAGGGACAGACAAGGGATCTTTCTCCACTTTATTTTGGATCTCTATAAGATTCTTGAATATGTTACCATAGTTTGCTTTGTTCCAAAGACGTAGATGGTTCTTGATGACTTTTAGGTTTTGCGGAAGGTGTAGCCCAATGGAGTCATCATATAGATAGAGTTCTCTGATGAAGTGAGAATTAGATGGATGTTTGGTCCACAAATTCTCAAAGTGGAAAGGCTTAGGTCCCCATGAGGTAACATAGGTGTTGAGGGTAATGGGGAAGTGATAAAAAATGGGTCTATGGCGTTCTAGGACTTGAGAGAGGGGGTACATGGAGCCCCATGATTGTGAGCCAAATGGTCTAGTCTAGCCTAGGATTGATCACAATTTCAAATGAAGTTGGAGTTGGTGGATGATAGGTCAATAACAAAGTGTGCTTGTATAAATCTCTCAAAATGTCTACCACCCCAATGACGTGTCTATGGATGGGTTGGGTGGGTATATGCCTTTTCTGAACTTTCTTGGTGAAATTTAAAATCACCTCCTATCAGGCATGGTAGAGAGGTATGTGTATTGACTAGATAATGTAATTCAGCTAAAAAGTTCCATGTTGTTGTCTGGCTCACTATATAGTCCAATGAAAAATCAATCAAGACGTCATGTACATTTTTTAAGTATATGGTGATGATATATGTGTCTATGTGGAGATTGATATTCCTGAAAGAATGTGGGTCCCATTCCTTTCACCTCTATTGCATCCAATAGCAGGTATTTGTATCCATACCTGAATGTGTTTTCCTCCCATCGTGTGTAATTAACAAGAGCAATATGTATATGAGGTTCTTGTATTGTGATGACGTTCTTGTATGTGTCGGAGGGGCAAAGCTGACATAGCTCTTAATTTTTTTTGGTTCAAAAAAATCAATTTACAAGGCTTATGTTTTCTAAGCTGTGTGCCGTTCACCATCGAGCTTGTACTAATCTAGAGAGTCTGAAAGGAGCCCCGTATTCACGGTGTTGACATTTAAAGTCAGATAGTGGCCCATATTCACGGTGTTGACATTTAAAGTCAGATAGTGGCCCATATTCACGGTTTTGATATTTAAAGTCAGATAGTGGCCCATATTCACGGTGTTGACATTTAAAGTCAGTTGATTAAACGAATATTAATTTGCCGAAAGGTTGCAGCCTGAGAAAACTTCCATCTAGGCACAACCCAGCTTCTATGTTTGAATGGTGATAACTTTACACTTAAATACATGAATTGAACTTAGGAAAACCTTTGAAGTGGCGATGCTATGGGGTTTTTTGATGGCACTACTGACTTGCGACATTACACAGCCCATTCTAAAATTTGTGTTAAAATGTGGTGCTTCTTGCATTACTATTTCTATTGGCATCTGGTTATCATAACATAGAATAGTCGTGGCTGCCGGTATCTATTGCAACTCATGCATGCGCATAGATTGCCACCTGGTAGATCTCCTAACCAGGTAAATGAATTGAACGAATGCAAGTATAAATTAATTATTGTAACCATAAATTTTGCACATGCATAGTTCTAGAACACAAACTTGACCACTTGTACAGTTGCATCACATTATTTTTGAAACTTTTCCCCGCGGCCCGTGAGCATCATCTATTGAAGACATATAAATGAGCGTCAACTCATGGATTGAAGCATGCAAGCAGCCAAGCTTGTAGGACGGAAGCTGGGCAATGTATATCACCAATCCCATCAGTGCAAGACTTAGACAACTGCACTATTTGCACATGCATCATGTGGAGATACATTCTTGGCCACTTTTAACTTCTTTCAAGTTGGGTTAAGGCCTTGTTTGGTAGGAAGGAGTTAGTTTTTCTAAATTAAAATGTTAGTTTTGAGTTTATTTTTCTATTTGGTACGATGTGGTGGGATGTAGTTGGTTGTTTTGCAACTGCATAATTGACTGACAATTCCCGGAAATGGTACTGTGCCCGATCCGGATGCGGTCGGGTGTAGAAGTACATGATCTATATAATTACGAAATTCTGCTACCGTGTCTCTCGTATGCTGATGATATCGCTGCACCATTTTATACTGTTGGATACAACTGTCCTCGTAACTTTTCAGTTCGTTTTTTCTTTTCTCTACCTTTCTAGCTCGCACCGGTAGTGGTATTTGTACATCCGAACCAATATTACATGTGCAAATCAACAAATGAAAGAGATCATTTTCAATGAGTACTAAACACATCAAACCAAATAAAATTAGTGCAGCTTAAAAAAATGTACATATCATTTCTATTCTTTTAAACCCACACTTTTCACACTTACTACACCCTACCAAACAGGCCCTAAATATAAATAAACGTCAATTCAAGATGGAAGCAGCCAAACTTGCAGGACCAGAAGCTGGGCAAGGCGTATCATCCCGTCGTGCGCACACATGATAGCGTTGTGATGGAACAGTTCATCTTCTAGTCCCACGTTCGGCGCATGAGAGCGAGTGGTGAACCGCACGGCTCTCGACCTAAGAATTCTGCAGGGTCGGAGTCAAAATCTGATGGCTTTAACAAGGGCGAGGATTTGCTTCCAACTTTTCAACTACTAACGCCCTAATCCGTGACGGTTGATAGCAGCATCGCCATGTATGTATAACGCTCGTGAAACCTGACGACTTAGAGACAAAAAGAGAATGGATTTTGACTTTTAAAGGTTTAGATCAACATCTTAAAAAACAAAAGCCAGTCAAACAACCCAGATTTTGTGTATCAATCATTGTGCAGAATGGCAGTAAACTGGAATGTTTGCTACAAATAACGAGTCCCACTAGGAGCGACGGCTCTACTCTGCTAGTCAGTCATGGATATCAGGTTTGGTGCGAAAGTTCTAGTCTGATAGCAAAAAGCAACATCACAGAAGATCTCCCACTTGTTCAGGAGCAACCCTTACTGTCACTAGGAAACATAACAGCACATCTAAGAACACCGAAGAGTTAAGTAAAGCCAACCAACGGAATTGCCAATCTGTTCAAACCTTCGTAATAAAACTACCTCCTCAGAACCGAGGTCTATGATAAACAGAATTTGAACACATGAAAGACTTTTCGTTGATTTAAAATCGCATCAGCTATTCAGGTCATAAATAACCTTAGTGCTGAACTTACTGAGGTGGATGTCAAGAGACCTAAATTCCACCAACCACTATATATTACCATTTTCGTACAACATTTATTACCACCACGTTAAACGGAATACATATGCATTCATATATTTCTTGTGTTTATAAGCAATCACCATCCCGATACACATTTTTCATTTACTTCCTGGACGTACGCTTTCTCATAAAATGTGCTCTAGGGTGTCGATCTTGGAGTTGAGGGAGTAAGTCCATCATGAAACATAACATTCTTTTCTTCTAGACACGGGGCTCTTCTCCCATTTCAATAAACACTGTCCTCCATATGAAAAGATTCGACTACCTTTTAGACACGGGGCTCTACTCCCATTTCAATAGGGTTTTGTACTCCTCCTTTCTACTTCTTATGTTGAAGAAGTGTGAATTTTTGTTCATATCGTCTTTGGTTGCTCTTTAGCCTTGGATGCCTCAACACATTTTCTCTGTTGTCATGTTTCTTCTACCACATACATTACACTTTTTTACGACGGGGAACCCCTCCTAGGCATAGCCAATAATGGGCTCACCCTAGCAGGTTAAATCTCATGATCAGATGTGTGGTGGCCACTCACCCCCAAGTCAATCCCGATAGTGTGTTATGCCGTCGCAACCATTGGCTAATCAAAGTGCCTACTAGTTGATTTTTTTTTAGAACCCAGTCTGCCTCTGGTAGGTTGTCCGGGGAGAACCCTCTTTAACCAGTTGTGCCAACAACTGTGTGACTGACACATACATTACATTTTACATTTTTGTTATTAACGAAATATACCATCTTTGTTTAATGAATGTGCTTTCTTCTTGCAATATTTGCATTCTTTTCTTCTTCAGCCCTTGTCACATACGCAAGGGACAAAAAAATTGAGTTTTTAGTTTACTCTTTTTCTTTCTCTTAAAATGGTATAATTACTCATGTTCATATTTTTATCATGCTTGGTATGGATATGCTTAATTGTTAGTATGTATTTTTCCTTTAAAAATATATAGTCCTCAAATCCCATCAAATCAAAGTTTCTCCTCCATATGATCATCAACAACATGTTCGCCCTTCATTTGACACTCCTAGTTCGTGTATTTGTGTAGGCATAGACATATGTGGAGCTAGGTAGGTAACTTGGCCTCAAATTCTCATCTCTCCTTGTCCAAATAAAGTAACATTTTTTATCATAATAATTATGATAATAGCACTTTATGTATTGATAAAAAAGTTCTATTTGTGGGATGTTAGGGTTTAGGAGTCGTGGTGGTGGCCACTCAGGCGGTCATGGAGGATTGTGAGGCAGGGGCTTCCGATCACTAGAGCAATCAGGGTAGCATTATGACGTTGATAGAGGCAGAGGAGAGAGAGAGTAACTCTGACTAAAGAGACAACAAGACAAGTTTTTAGTGACACCAAAATTAGGTCTGTGAATACCACTATCAGAAGAACGTCACAGAATAATAGGAGATACTGAAAAAACTAGGATCTCCCTCAACTTTGCTATTCACCATAATCAACAATAAATGGGCAAGCTCAAATTTTCCATGATGTCATTATGGATGAAAATGAAATCAATCCTACTGAAATCTAGTTCTCTGTTTTGACTATAGATAAGCAATCAACAACAACATCAACAAAATTTGTATAGGGTGGTAAGGATCAAAGAAAATTGATCTCACACAAAGACATATTGATGCATGGAGGATCTACAGAAGACTTCCATTTTTTGCATTTGAAGATTTTAATGTAAACCTCACAAAGCAGCACATCAAAACAACTATGGATGATGGAACACCAAGCTTTCGAATTGAATAAAATGTTACAGAGAACTCCAAAAGCCTTGCGTTATAGAGTAGGTCAAAGTCATTTCTAGAGAGGTGAGGTATGCTTGAAGAACATAATCAAATCTGTGTGGTGCCTTATATGATTGTTTAGGAAGATTGGTCTATAGAATAACTACTTCCTAGTATAGATAGTGTGTGAAGATGACTATCTCGGGGCTCTTACAAAGGGTCCCTAGATCATGATTGTGGCATCCAACTTACAAAAAACATGATTTAATTAAGCGGAAGCATTCATTTGCAGCGGATTACTAAAAATCACTAAAAATTAAAACTTTTTACAAAGAGATCCATACATTGGAAAACTCTTTCAAAAAGAACCAAAGTAATTCAGTTACATTCTGGTTCACAGGTACATCTCTTGTACCATTCCTTGTCGAGGATCACATCCATCAACTTCCCTGTTAAAACTGTACATAGGCAGCATAAAACATTGAGGCATCGAGCCAAAATATTAGATCGATTCATTAAACTAACTACTGACTCCGAGGACCTAAGAGCACAGAGACGACAGATAGGACTCTATATACAAACAAGACAACCAATGTCTCCACCTGGATGTCATTGTTGTCCCTGCTGCTGCTGTTCTTCACCCGCTATAGGGTTTCTGCTTCTTCTTATGTGTTTATCTAAAAAGTTGGATCCCACGAGAGTGAGACAATTGAAATTGTCCCAGCGAGAGATATAACTCTCTGCCAGAAACATTATTATTGCAATTAATGGAATGAAATTGAGCAGAAGAAATATAAGTATTCAACAACACATAAATCAATTATCTAAGCATATTAGAGCAATGTTCTTCTTCAAAGTATTTTAGCTTATAACTTGGTAAAGCAGTATGTTATTTATCCAATAAGGAATATGAAGAACATGTATAGCATGTATCCATCTAAGATATACTAAGCAAGATATCATCAACCAATGATTCTCGTGTTTCAACCTTAACCAAATACGCTACACGGATGATTACATTTTACAGACATACTTAAGCCCTGAGGAGATGAGGTATACCACTCATACTCCAACCGACCATTGCAAAATCGAAATAAGTACCATACATAGGTCAATAGAAGAGTCGGATTCCCATGACCTCATCTTCCTCAGTCAGTGTGAGGACCAAATGTAGGACATCTTGTGTCTCTACTAAATAGCTTTCCAGGGTATACTGGAAACTTCTCTATTAGAGTTATAGTGGCATGCTATACTCTCTTCACAATCAAGAGATATTATATTTATCTCATATCGATTCAGCATTAAGATTATCGGGAGATTAATGATACATCCATCCCGACATTTGGGAGATTAATGATACATCCATCCCAACATATATAATGAAGGATTGAGAGATTTAATATTTTTCTCACATCAATACCTCCATTAGGGTGTAAGGATATTTACGCCCATAACCCCCACATACTCAAAAGTATGCCGTCCAGGAGTTCCCGTAGGAAAACCTATTTCACCATCACCAATTACTGACGATGATGGATATATGGTCAGGGCTCTACATGATACCATTTCACTTGATTAATTAAGTACATTACGATATTCTTTTAGCATCAATCATGTTTTCAAACATAAATCATTATAACAAATGCTACAAAGAATGAGTACTATTTCTATCAAGTTCTTTTTAAAGCTTTATTAAACATTGGGATCTCAATCCCTTGTCACATCAGGGGCATTCTCATCCCTTAACATCTCCTCATCATGATTATGGAATACGGGTATTCAAACCCTCAATTCATCAAAACACTTGTTACCACTTATCAGGTAACTTAATGCCTTCAGGTTATCTGACCAAGGTAAACATAATATTTGCAATGCAGGCATTTCACATGGCTCTTGAAGCCCATTAATATTTTATCACCTCTTATTAGGCAACAAAGTATATTATGGCACACAAGGCCCATAAAATAATTTCAATAATAAAATATCATAGCTCATACCTGGCTATGTCCAACATCTCATGAAACCTGCATGACTAGTGCACATGATAACAGTTATATCAATTACATATTAGCACTATGCATTGTAAGAGTAACATCACTATTAATTAGGAATTCCCAATTTATGTCAATTAGGAATACTCATCACATTACCCAATTTAGGGTTATGGTTTATCATCATATTGCCCAAGATTAGGGTTTCATACACTATAACCCAAGATTAGGGCTTCACATACCTTTACCCTATATTAGGGTTAGGATTTCATATCAAGGTTTCACATGTCATTACATTAGGGTTTTACTTGACATCACCCTCAATTAGGGTTTCATATGACATCACTCTGAATTAGGTTCCATATGACATCATCCTTAATTAGGGTTTCATATGACATCTCCCTTAATTAGGGTTTCATATGATATCACCCTCAATTAGGGTTTCATATGACATCACCCTCAATTAGGGTTTCATATGACATCACCCTTAATTAGGGTTTCATATGACATCTCCCTTAATTAGGGTTTCATATGACATCACCCTCAATTAGGGTTTCATATGACATCACCCTCAATTAGGGTTTCATATGACATCACCCTCAATTAGGGTTTCATATGACATCACCCTCAATTAGGGTTTCATATGACATCACCCTCAATTAAGGTTTCATCATTACCTTAGATTAGGGTTTCACCTATCATGTAACTCAATTAGGGTTAGGGCTCATCAACCTTCTTAATTAGGGTTTCATGATCTCTTTATCAAGGATCATACCCTGATTACACATTTTATTCATGTTGAATGTGTTGAGGCTTAACCACTACATGATTATCATTCATGTAGGAATTACTATCTCTCTCATCCTCTATAGGATGTTAATTACTTAAAACTTGATTAGATTAAGTTAACCCTTTATTAAAGTACATACATTTAGGTTTAGCATAGTGTATTGAGTCATTGCTTCCATAAGCATCAAAAGTTAACCACTCAAAAGGTACTAATCACTTAAGTACCTTGAAGGTACAACCATTGTACTTACCTTTGATAAACATCATCAACAATTATGGGGTTAATTGTACTTACATGGTTTGAATCAATTAGACTTTCAAATGGTATTGAAGTACCTTGACTTTCAAACGATATTGAAGTACCTCAATCATCAAACGGTCTTGAATTACTTAAACCTTCAAACGGTTTTGAAGACCATTAGGCCTTAAACAATCTTGGTCCCCAAGACCTTCAATCGGTCTTAAGACCGTTATACCCTCAAACAGACTTGACCTTAAAGTCCTTAAACGGTTTGAGACTATTATAATAAAATATATTTAACTCCAAATGGTTTGAAATCGAATGAGCAACTTAACATTGAAACTGAATGAGTACTGAAATCGATTGGACAATTTCAATAGTTTGATATCATTTTCTCTCCAAACGGTCTGAGGACCGTTTGATCCCAAACGATCTCAAGACCATTCGGACTCAAGCGGTCTCAAGACCATTTGGTCCAAACCATCTTGAAACCGAATGGACCAATTAAGACTTCCAACATCAAATTGATTTAGGGTTTGAACATATTGAATCATCAATCAATTGAACTATTGAAGGTACATCAGATAGTAGCCCTTGGATCTCCAATCATCCACCGCAATCTACCATTGACCTCCAAACGGTCTTGAGACTGTTTGGTCTTAAATGGTCTTGAGACCGTTTGACCTCAAGCATCTTGAGACCGTTTGAGTCAAACCACTATAAAATTGACTCAATTAATTAGGGTTTCAACCCATTCAATCGATTAGGGTTTGCAATTGGTGCATCATCCAAACTTGGAATGATTATCATCAATTCAATTGAAGCTAATGGATCAACATTAAACAACATCAGCAGTTGACCTCTAAATGGTCTGAGACCGTTTGATCCCAAACGATCTTGAGACCGTTTGATCCCAAATGGTCTTGAGACCGTTTGGTTTCAAACGATCTTGAGACCGTTTTCTCTCAAGTCATTGAAACCGTTTGCACTATATTTTTGTTAAGGTGTGTGCTTAGGATGATGTCATAATCATCAAGCTTCGATCCTTCAAAAGCTACTTCCATACTTATGGTAATTGCATCAATTGATCAAAGGAATTTCAAGAAGAACAAACAATCAACAAATGATGAAGAATTGAATGTAGTAATAACATTTAAGGGTTCAAGTTATATAACCCGCCTTCAAAACTGAATCCAAGCTTCAAGCTTCACGTCCTCAATGGTGAATGAAGCTTTCACAACCTCCCAAGGCTCGTCCTCAAGTCTTTGAGTGAAAGGATTGGCTAGAGTTGAAGATTGGATGAGGAAAAGAAGAAATCAAGCATTGATTTTCGATTTCCACCATGAAATCAAGGTTGAAGATGATTAAGGAGCTTACCTACTGGTTGGAGTTCGTCCTCTTGTTGCTCCCAATCTCCCTTGTGCTCGGCCAAAGCAAGGAGAGAAAGAAAATCCGAAAAAGAGTCTTTGGTTGAGTGGGAAATAAAGTGTATATAAGGAATTTCAAGAAAGAGAAAGTTTTATAATAATCCTTCAACTCCCAAACTTGACGCCACTTATACCCCTCACTTCCTTGCATATGAATCCAACTTATTTTGCCTTTAATTCCTCTTCATTATCCTTGAATTAAAGGAAAAGAAATTAAGCATCTTAATTCATATAATACTTATATCCAATATTTAGTGGATATTACTTTTTAGTTAATTAATGTGAGTGAGCTCTCCACTCACTTAGGATATTTTGTTGCCTTTGCAAGGCACAAGGATGTCCACACGTATGTAATTTCAACCTTCACATATTTGGTTGAAGAGCACTTCAATTAATATATTTATTTTTGCATTGAATTGAATTATGTTTCCAATTATGCTTAAATCTTAATTATTTTTATATCAAGATTCTCTCTCCTCCAAAGTGATTCAAATGAGATGCCCCTATCATTTTATTTTCTATACATGATGCCAAGAAACATGAGGGACTCTCTAGAAGTGGTATTTTTCATATTGAACCCTAGGTTTTGGGTAATTTGCACATTACACCAAAACTAGTTTTTAATGCACAAACATTGCTTAACAGGCTCTTTCTTGGTATCCAGGCTTCCACTACCCCTACATCATTTTCATCCTATGATGATACAACATCTGAGGAACATTTTACCATGTAACATTTGCAAGTTAACCCCTCAACTTGGGTAATTTGCACTTTAGTCCAAAACATGCAAAACATTATTTCAACATTATTGAAAAAGGACTAAAATTGAAAAATAAGTTCCTCTTGAGCCTTAATTACTTTTCAAGAAATAAGGGCAATCATCTAATCAACTTTATTAAGCAAAATATCTAGGGTTAAAGCATTATCCTGGTTAGGGATGTTACAAATTATCCACCCCTAACAGGGATTTCGTCCCCGAAATCATCAAGAGAAAAGAGAAGGGTACTTCCTCCTCATCTCTTCCTAAAGTTCTCATGTAGCTTCTTCGATGCCACGGTGATGCCATAGAACTTTTACAAGACATGTCTTTCTTTTTCAGCTTTTTAATTCATTTATCAAGGATCATCACAGGTCCTTCAACATATGATATATCGTCATTTAATTCTACCTCCATAGGTTGCAAGACTAACTCTGCATCAGGATGACACTTTCTCAGCATGGAGATATGGAACACTAGATGCAACTCAGGTGGTAACTCCAACTTATAGGCTACCTTTCCAATCCCTTTAATGATTGGATAAGGCCCCATAAATCTAGGAGCTAAATTTCCCTTCCTTCCAAATCTAAGAACACCTTTCCAAGGTGAGACCTTGAGATATACTCTGTCTCCAACTTGGAATTCTAAAGGTCTTCTCCGTTTGTCGGCGTATGACTTCTGTCTATCCTGTGCAACCTTTAACTGTTGTTGGATTACTTTAATCTTCTCAGTTGTCTGTTGCACAAGCTGAGGACCCAAAAGTTGATATTCTCCTATTTCATACCAACATAAAGGAGATCTACAACGTCTACCATATAATGCTTCATATGGTGCCATATCAATACTGTGCTGATAGATGTTATTGTAAGCAAATTCTATCAAGCTCAGGTGTAGATCACAACTTCCTATAAACTGAAGGACACATTCCCTAAGCAAGTCCTCCAAGGTTTGTATGGTCCTATCATATTGTCCATCTGTATATGGGTGAAAGACTGTACTAAACCTTAATTGCGTACCCAAAGCTTTATGTAGTCATTCCCAAAAATGACTCGTGAACTGGGGACCTCTATCAGAAACAATAGAAGTTGGAACCCCGTGCAATCACACTATCTCATCTACATATAACTGTGAAAGCTTATCAGCAGTGTAGGTTGTCTTGACAGGAAGGAAATGTGCTGTCTTAGTCAACCTATCAACTATCACCCATATGGAATCATGACCTTTGGTTATTCTAGGCAAACCAACCACAAAATCCATGGTCACATGATCCCATTTCCACTGCGGTATAGGCAAAGGTTGCATTGTCCTATGGGCTTTTGATGTTCAGCTTTAACCTGCTGACACAGCATACACCTCATAAAAAACTCAACAACATCTTTCTTTAATCCTGGATACCAATACATATCCTTCAGATTATGATACATTTTGGTGCTTCCTGGATGCATTGCATACATAGAAGAATGAGATTCTTCCAAGACTAACTTCCTTAAGCCATTGGTATCAGGTACCACCATCCTACCATGGTAACAGAATACCTGATCCTATGACTCATGAAAGCCATCCCATTTCTCACTACCATACTCTGACCTGATCTGCTGAACCACAATATCAGCTTGCTGTGCTTCTTTAATCTGCTATCTCAGAGTAGGTTTTATGTGCATCTCAGCTAATAGCCCGACTAACAATGATACTTTAAGCTGTATATTGTTTTGCCTCAAGGAGATAAGCATATCTCTCTTAGAGCACACTAAGGAGTTCAACTGTGCTTTATCTAGGGCTGGTGATGATGATTTCCTACTTAGTGCATTAGCCACTACATTAGCCTTCCCTGTATGATAATCAATTGTATAATCGTAGTCCTTGATTAACTCCATCCAACGGCGTTGTCTCATGTTCAACTCATGTTGTGAGAAGATATATTTTAAATTCTTATGGTCTATGAAAATCTGGAATGTTTCTCCATAAAGATAATGTCTCCAGATCTTCAAAGCATGGACCATAGTAGCTAGCTCTAGATCATGTGTTGGATAATTCTCCTCGTGTTTCTTAAGCTGTCGAGAGGTAAAAGAAATCACTTGATTATCCTACATTAACACACATCCTAGTCCATTCTTAGATGCATCATAGAAAACTATGTACCCCTTCACTTGCTCAGGTAACACCAGCACATGTGCACTTGTTAACCTTTCTTTTAACAACTCGAAAGAATGTTGACACTTGTCATTCCAGACAAAAGGAACCTCCTTCCTAGTCAACTTGGTTAGGGGTAAAGCTATAGAACTAAAGTTCTTAATGAACCTCCTATAATAACCTGCCAATCCTAGGAAATTGCGTATCTTCGTCAGTGTCTTTGGTTGTTCCCATTGCAAGACAGATTCTACCTTCTTAGGATCAACACGAATACCTGAGGCAGATATTACATGTCCTAGAAAAGAAACTTCTGGTAACCAGAACTCACATTTGCTAAACTTATCATACAACTTATGCTTTCTTAGAAAAGTTAAAGCCTGATGAAGGTGATGCTCATGCTGTCGAGCATCTCTACTATATATCCAGATATCATCTATGAAGACTACTATAAACTGATCAAGAAAAGGTCGAAAGGTTCTATTCATGAGTTTCATGAATGCAGCTGGTGCATTAGTTAGCCCAAACGACATAACTATGAACTCATAGTGACCATACCTTGTCCTAAAGGCAGACTTAGGTATGTCACTCTCCTTGATACGCAACTGATGATATCCTAACCTTAGATCTATCTTAGAGAAGATAGTTGCACCACGCAACAGATCAAACAGATCATCTATCCTTGATAGAGGATACTTGTTCTTTATGGTTACTTTATTCAACTGCTTGTAATCAATGCATAATCGCATTGATCCATCCTTTTTCTTAACAAAAAGAACCAGAGCACCCCATGGTGAAGTATTCAGTCGGATAAAACCTTTTTCAAGCAACTCCTGCAATTATTTCTTGAACTCTGCCATCTTAGTAGGTGCCATTCTATACGATGTTTGTGCTATTGGTTGCGTTCCCATAATTAGATTAATCTCAAAATCAATCTCTCAGGGCGGAGGTACACCTGGAAGTTCCTCAGAAAATACATCTTCAAATTCCCTAACTATTGGAACTTCAGAAGGATTAGAACTCTCCATTGTGGTGTCTACCACATGTCCCAAGAATGCAAAACATCCTTGTCTCATCAGCTTTTCAGCTACCATAGCTGACACAAGACATGTTGGAAGAATCTTTCTATCACCCTGAAAGATCCATGTGTCACTATCATCTATGAACACAGTTTGCTTGGAATCACAATCCAAGACAACCTTGTACTTTTCTAGGGTGTCCATCCCAAGAATCATATCGAACCCGTGCATCTCAAGTGGTATGGGATCCACATGAATGTGATGTTTAGAAAAGGAAAGAATGCAGGGAGAACACACCTCCCGCAGCACTGTCGATCCCATCAAAGGGGTTTCTAGTAACAGACTGTCTGCCCTATGACCAACTGTCATATTGCAGTCAAGAATCACTCTTATAGTGATAAAGGAATGTGTAGCACCTAGATCAATTAAAATAGATACGAAGCATGATGAAGATGAATCAGAAAGAAATAGTTCCATCTGACCTGTCACAACTCGAGGGTTGACTACTGCTTCGGGTTGATTCATCACATAGAATCTCACTGTTGCTTGTTGTTGACCCTGTGCTCGGTTACTAGGTGTCGACGATCCAACTTGGGACGCTTGTCCACATCTTCTAGCGCCACTTGGAAACTGTCGCCTCTGAGAGCCTTGCTGATATGCCTCTGAGGTTGAGTCCCACTTGCTTCTCTGGCTCGACAATCCTTCATCAAATGTCCCATCTTTCTACATATAAAACATCCTTCGTTCCCTGAATGTAGCCTAGGTGGTCCTGTTACTGACACTGATGCTGAGCTATGGGCTCCTTCTGGTGGTAAACTACGGCCTCTACCCCTATTTGATGTCCATTGTGTCTGGGTATTAAACCTTAGTGGTGCTATTGGTGCAGAAAACCTTGATTTCTTGAAACTTTTAGACCCTTGTCCTTGAAACTGAGTATACACCTTCTTACTTTTAGTTTGTCGCTTCTCAGTCACCGACCTCTCTATCCGTCTGACAAACTCCACAAAAGTGGCAAACCTCTCCATGTTCTCTAAGGTAGACACAGGAGTGGTCAAATCAACATTCAGCCCCTTCTCAAAATGTTGAATCCTCTCTTCATCAGTAGCTGCCATATGCGGACAGAACCGCAAAAGCTCCATGAACTTAGCTTCATACTCGCTAATGTTCATTGGTCCTTGCCTTAATCTCTCAAACTGAGAGATCTTCTCATCTAGAAACGTCTTAGGAAAATACCTACTAACAAATTCTCATCAGAATACTTCCCATCCGATCTCAACACCTGGCCTTTTTCTCTCTTCTATGGTCCACCAGTGACCAACACTCCCCTTCAACAGGTACACTGCATGCGTCACCTTTTTAGCTTCAAGAATATTGAGGATTCTGAAAGCCTTCTCTAGTTCAGTCAACCATAAGTCTGCATCTGCTGGGTCAGCTGTACCAACATACTCTGTGGCTCCTACCCGGCGAAGCCTCTCAAAAGTTTTGCCAGATCCTAGTATCTCATTATGGGTTGGTTCCCTAGGTGTAGATGGTGGCATCCTATCCACCATATGATTCATGGTTGCCATGAACTGCCCAAATAGAGCATGGAAAGTTGGGTTTTCTATCATGGCTGGGTCAAACTGGGGATGTTCATGTGTCAGTTCCTCCCTAGATTGGTCCCTTACACCTCCTCCTGGTGCAACAACACTACTCTCAGTAGTATGTTCTTCATGCGATCCAGACAACTTAAATTCTTCTTCTCCTCCTATATGAGTAGAAGACACTATCAGATTACTGGAAGATACTAGAACAGACTCAACAAACTTAATCCTATGTCTCTGTAGACTCAGTGAACCTAGAGCTCTGATACCAACTAAAATTATGGCATCCAACTTACAAAAAACATGATTTAATTAAGCAAAAGCATTCATTTGCAGCGGATTACTAAAAATTACTAAAAATTAAAACTTTTTACAAAGAGATCCATACATTGGAAAACTCTTTCAAAAAGAACCAAAGTACTTCAATTACATTCTGGTTCACAAGTACATCTCTTGTACCATTCCTTCTCGAGGATCACATACATCAACTGACCTGTTAAAACTGTACATAGGCAGCATAAAACATTGAGGTATCGAGCCAAAATCTCAGATCAATTCATTAAACTAATTATTGACTCCGAGGACCTGAGAGTACAAAGATGACACAAAGGACTCTATATACAAACAAGACAGCCAATGTCTCCACCTAGATGTCACTACTGTCCCTGCTGCTGCTACTACTATTCTTCACCCAATGTAGGGTTTCTACTTCTTCTTCTATGTTTACCTAAAAAGTTGGATCCCACGGGGGTGAGACAATTGAAATTGTCCCAACGAGAGATATAACTCTCCGCCAGAAACATTATTATTGCAATTAATGGAATGAAACTGAGCAGAAGAATTATAAGTATTCAACAACACATAAATCAATTATCTAAGCATATTAGAGCAATGTTCTTCTTCAAAGTATCTTATCTTGTAACTTGGTAAAGTAGTATGCTATTTATCCAATAAGTAATATGAAGAACATGTATAACATGTATCCATCTAAGATATACTAAGAAAGATATCATCAAACAATAATTCACATGTTTCAACCTTAAGCAAATACGCTACACAACTGATTACATTTTACAGACATACTTAAGCCATGAGGAGATGAGGTATACCGCTCATACTCCAACCAACCATTGCAAAATCGAAATCGGTACCATACATAGGTCAATAGAAGAGCCAGATTCCCATGACCTCATCTTCCTTAGTCAGTGTGAGGACTAAATGTAGGACATCTTGTGTCTCTACTAAATAGCTTTCCAGGGTATACTGGCAACTTCGCTATTAGAGTTATAGTGGCATGTTGTACTCTCTTCGCAATCGAGAGATATTATATTTATCTCATATCGATCCGACATTAACATTATCGGGAGATTAGTGATACATCCATCTCGGCATTTGGGAGATTAATTATACATCTATCCCAACATATATAATGAAGGATTGAGAGATTTAATGTTTTTCTCACATCAATACCTCCATTAGGGTGTAAGGATATTCACGCCCATAATCCCCACATACTCAAAAGTATGCCCTCCAGGAGTTCCCGTAGGAAAACCTATTTCACCATCACCAATTACTGACGATGATGGATCTATGGCCAGGGCTCTACATGACACCATTTCACTTGATTAATTAAGTACATTACCATATTCTTTTAGCATTAATCATGTTTCAAACATAAATCATTATAACAAATGCTACAAAGAATGAGTATTATTTCTATCAAGTTATTTTCAAAGCTTTATTAAACATTGGGATCCCAATCCCTTGTCACATCAGGGGCATTCTCATCCCTTAAAATCTCCTCATCATAATTATGGAATATGGGTATTCAAACCCTCAATTCATCAAAACTCTTGTTACCACTTATCAGGTAACTTAATGCCTTCAGTTTATCTGACCAAGGTAAACATAATATTTGCAATGCAGGCATTTTACATGGCTCTTAAAGCCCATTAATCTTTTTTCACCTATTATTAGGCAACAAAGTATATTATGGCACCCAAGGCCCATAAAACAATTTCGATAATAAAATATCATAGCTCATACCTGGATATGTCCAACATCTCATGAAACCTGCATGATTAGTGCACATGATAACAGTTATATCAATTACATATCAACACTATGCATTGTAAGAGTAACATCACTATTAATTGGGATTTCCCAATTTATGTCAATTAGAAATACTCATCCCATTACCCAATTTAGGGTTATGGTTTATCATCATATTGCCCAAGATTAGGGTTTCATACACTATAACCCAAGATTAGGGCTTCACATACCTTTACCATATATTAGGGTTAGGATTTCATATCAAGGTTTCACATGTCATTACATTAGGGTTTTACTTGACATTACCCTCAATTAGGGTTTCATATGACATCACTCTCAATTAGGTTTCATATGACATCACCCTTAATTAGGGTTTCATATGACATATCCCTTAATTAGGGTTTCATATGGCATCACCATCAATTAGGGTTTCATATGACATCACCCTTAATTAGGGTTTCATATGACATCTCCCTTAATTAGGGTTTCATATGACATCACCCTCAATTAGGGTTTCATATGACATCACCCTCAGTTAGGGTTTCATATGACATCACCCTCAATTAAGGTTTCATCATTACCTTAGATTAGGGTTTCACCTATCATTGCCCTCAATTAGGGTTAGGGCTCATCAACCTTCTTAATTAGGGTTTTTGATCTCTTTATCAAGGATCATACCCTGATTACACATTTTATTCATGTTGAAAGTGTTGAGGCTTAACCACTACATGATTATCATTCATGTAGGAATTCCTCTCTCTCTCATCCTCTCTAGGATGTTAATTACTTCAAACTTGATTAGATTAAGTTAACCCTTTATTCAATTACATACATTTAGGGTTAGCATAGCGTATTGAGTCATTGCTTCCATAAGCATCAAAAGTTAACCACTCAAAAGGTACTAATCACTTAAGTACCTTGAAGGTACAACCATTGTACTTACCTTTGATAAACATCATCAACAATTATGGGGTTAATTGTACTTACATGGTTTGAATCAATTAGACTTTCAAATGGTCTTGAAGTACCTTGACTTTCAAACGATCTTGAAGTACCTCAATCATCAAACGGTCTTGAATTACTTTAACCTTCAAACGGTCTTGAAGAATATTAGTGTAACATCCCTGACCTGGGTTATACTATAACCCTAGGTGTTTGGATTAATAAAGATGATTATATGCTTAATAATATCTTGTGAAAAGTAATTAGGGCTCATGAGGAGCTTATGTTTCAATTTTGGTCCTGTTTGGACAATGTTGAAGCAATGTTTGCTTATTTTGGACTAATGTGCAAATTACCCAAGTTGAGGGGTTTAAGTGCAAATTGTGCATGATAATATGTTCCTCATGTTTTGAATCATCATGAGAGTGAAAATATGCTGAGGTATGGCTTATGGAAGCCTGAATACCAAGAAAGAGCTGATAAAGCAATATACGCGCATGAAAACCTAGTTTTGGTGTAATATGCAATTTACCCAAAACCTAGGGTGCAATATGTAATTTATCACTTCAATAAGGTCCCTAATGTTTCTTGGCATCATGTAGAGCAAAGAAAATGAGAGGGGCACCTCTTTTGGATTACGTTGGAGGAGAGAGAATCTTGATATTAAAATAATCAAGATTTAATCCTAATTGAAACCCTAATTCAATTTAGGGCAAAAATGAATATATTAATTAAAGGGCCTTCAACCAAAATTTTATTGGTTGAGTTTGAATAAGGATAGACGTCCTTTTTCATAGATAAGGCACGAAAATATCTAAAGGAGGTGAAACTCCACTCACCTTATTATAAAGGAAAAGTAATATCCACTCACATTATGGATATTACTATTATATGATTAAGGTGCTTAATTTGCTTTTCTTTTAATTTGATGATAATGAAGGAGAATTAAAGGCAAAGGAAGGTGACTTCTTACACAAGGGAGTGAGGGGGTTTATGTGGCACCAATTTGAGAGTGGAGGGAAATTAAAAATGCTTTCTCTCTCCTCAATTTCCTTTATAAAAACTTCATTTCCAAATCAATTGAAAGGATTTTTCGGCCCTCTCTTCTTCCCTTGCTTTGGATGAGCTCAAAAGGACTTAGGAGCAATAGGAGGACGAGCCCCAACCTGTTGGTAAGCTTATTAACCCTCATTCATCTTGATTCCATGGTGGAAATCGAAAATAAATTATGGATTCCTTCTTATTTCGATCTCCTCTTCAACCCTAGCCAACGTTTTCATCCAAAAGCTTGAGGACGAGCCTAGGGGGAGTTGCAAGAGCTTCATCCACCATTGTTGCCGTGGTCTTGGAGCTTTGGAGCTCAATCGGAGGCGGGTTTTATAACGTAAACCCATAAACATTGCTATTGCATCAATTCTCTATGCTTTGTTGATTGATTTCTTCAATTTGATACACTCTTGTTTCTTTGCTGCATTTTCCATCAAGAACGGTTGCTGTTCTTGGTTGTTCGAAGGAAGGGGATGATGACATCATCCTAGATGCTTATACAAAGAAAATTACCAAGCCAAATGGTTTTGATAGCTATTCCAAATCGTTTTAATTTGATTGGCTATGCGGTTTCAGCAAACCGTTTAAGGGCAAACGGTTTGAAACCGTTTGGGAGCAAACGGTTTCAAGACCATTTGAGATGGTTGAACAAGAATTGAACGTTTGGGAATCTTGTTCCTAATTATGTAGAATAATGACACTACAAATTTGAGGGGTTAACTCCAAAGGAATAGTGAGTTGAAGGCCAATCAATTAGGCAAATCAAATTGAATTAAATGCTGGTTTTCAACCTGATTAACTGGACCTGTTTGGGAAAACGGTTTCAAAACCGTTTGAAATGGTTGACCAAGCGTTCACCGTTTGATAATACTGTTCCTAATGATTTTGTTTAATAACCCTCCAAATTTGAGGTGTTAACTCCAAAGGAATCATGAGTTGAAGCCTAATCAATTAGAGAAACCTAATTGGATTAAGTGCTGATTTTCAACCTGATTAACTTGACCTTTTTGGGAAAACGGTTTCAAGACCGTTTGGTCGAGTTGACAAAGCGTTTACCGTTTGAGATTACTGTTCCTAATTATTTTGGTTAATGACCCTCCAAATTTGAGGGGTTAACTCCAAAATAATCATGAGTTGAAGGCTAATCAATTAGGTAAACCCTAATTGAAAACAGTGCTGAAATTCCAATGAGTTAAGTTGAGATTTTGGGTTGATTAGCCCAAACGGTTTCAAGACCGTTTGGGGATCACCCAAACGGTCTCAAGACCGTTTGGGGATCACCCCAAGACCGTTTGGAGGTCTGGGGTCAAGTATAGTTGACCAATTGAAGGTCCAAAGGTACTAATCATATTGCAATGTAGTGCTGATTTGTTGATCAACTCGATAGACCAATCCATGATGAATTTTCACTAGAGTCCAAAGGTTGGATGGGCAAACGGTCTCAAGACCGTTTGGAGCTCATCCAAACGGTCTCAAGACCATTTTGTGGTCACCCAAGACCGTTTGGAGGTCTAGGGTTGAGTATGGTTAGGTGTTTGAAGGTCTAAAGTTACCAAGCTGTTAAACAATGTAATGCTGATTTGGTGATCAATCCAATGAACCAAACCCTAATTGGATTGCTTAGATTTGAGTGATATGATGGGAAAACGGTCTCAAGACCGTTTGGAGGTCATCCAAACGACCTCAAGACCGTTTGGGGTCATGTCATACCCAATTTGGATGATGGTTCAATGGTTTCAAAGCAACTAGTCTTACATTGATTAATGTTGTTGAATCATCGATTCCAAACCCTAATTCAATTGAATCAAACCCTAATTGATGATCAATTGAGGGTCAATTGAGAGTCAAATCAGTTGAAGGTTGACCTATTAAACTCAATTGAAGTATGAGGGTAGGTCCAATTGATGACTGGTTCCATGCATTCAATGATTGAAGGAATCAACATTGAAAACCCTAATTCAATTGGATACCCTATGTAATGGAGGTACAATGTGATTGAATCTCTTGAGAATCAAGATGATGAATGATCCATTGATCCAATGTTGATTAGTAATGATAATCAAAGAAGGTACAAAGGTTGAAACCCGAATAGTACCTAAGGGATTAGTGCCAATTAAGGGATGAATTCCTAATTGCTTATAGGGTCAATGACTTGATACACTATGTTAATCATAGTTGTATGTACTCAACTAAAAGGTGATATGACCTATTCAAGTTGAGAAGTTGATAGCATGAATTCATACATGAATATGATTCATGTGGTGGTTAAGAGTTATGATCCTTAAGTAAAGAGATCATGAAACCCTAAACATGAACATAAACCCTAATTGACAAGGTTATTGAACTCAAACCCTAGTTGAGGGTGTATCCTTATGAAACCCTAGTTGAGGGTGTATCCATGTGAAAACCTAGTTGAGGGTGTATCCATGTGAAACCCTAACTGAGGGTGTATCCATGTGAAACCCTAGTTGAGGGTGTATCCATGTGAAACCCTAATTGAGGGTGATTTCATGAGAAACCCTAATTGGGAATGATTAGCAAACCTTGAATATGGGAAACGTGATATGAAACCCTAATGAAGGGTGATGCTATATGTAATCCCTATTCTAAAGAAGGGAGATGGTATGTGAAACCATAATCCCTAATGAAAGAATAGAATTCATACTTGAATATGATTCATGAGGGGAACTTCTGTAGCACGATCGTGGTAGCTTCACTTTGCACGACCGTGCAAGGTTGCACGGCCGTGGTGGCTTCCCTTTGCACGGCCGTTCTTGGTTGCACGGCCGTGGTGCTCTATGCTTGATTTAGATGTGATTTGAAAGTGACCTCATATGATCGTATACCTTGATATGATTATAAGTCCAATATAATTGGATGAAGGATACATAAGATATGTGATGAGAAACCCTAGTTGAGGGTGTATCATTGTGATTGTTTATAAGCAACTTTATAATAAAGTCATGCCTTAAACTAAGATAAGTCCATATCATTGTGAGATAGTTGTACAATTCTAATGTGTGGCCTTTGCATTATATGCTAAAGGTAAGAGATTAGTGATGGAATGTATTAAGAGGGAAATACCTTAATACAAGATAAGATGGATAACTCAACAGAGTTTGAAATGATGAGAAAGTGATACATCAAGATATGATAGTTATCACATTCAGCATTTCAGGGTTTATATGCCTTGATGTACTTCAAATCCAATATAATTGGGTAAGAAACATATGAAGTGTGTTATGCAACTATTACAATGAAATGTAATGAGTTGTTACACCTTGATGAGTGTTAATTAATGTACCTTGAGAATGGGGTTAAGCCCAAATGATGTGTATGATATAATCATACCATGATAAGGATGAGAAATGAACTCATACCTTGAATTGATGATCATTAATTCTATATGATGAAAGTAGTGTTCTAGAATAATCAAATATTATATCCTTGAATGCCCCAGAGGTATGGAATAATGTATTAAGGGTTGGACAGATAATGAGATCATGAACTCTTTATTAATGAGAAATGGGGAACCCTAACCCTAATTTGGGTAAAGGGAATGAAAAGCCCTATTTGATAGTAAACCCTAATTCCTGGTAGAGGAATAATGGTGTTTCTATCACATCACATGATGTGATGAATATCTTGTATGACTGTTATCATGCCTAATAACGATACATATATTATGAGATGATGTATATAGCTAGTGTGAGCTGTGACATTTATATAATAAATGTTGATTGGAATTATGTGCCTTAATGTTGTTGTTTCTTAGTAAAAGAAGCAATATGCATGGACTTTTATGAGTCACATGAGTAAGTTGTTACCTAGTGAGAGGTGACAAGATATTTCATGGCCTTGTGAGCCAGGTGTGATGCTTGTGTAACAAGTATCATGAATGCCTTGGTTAGATGACCTGAAGGTAATAGTTACCTTAAAAAGGTATAATAATGCTCAATGATGAGTTAAGGGTTTGAATACCCAGAACCATATGATTATGGTGATGAGAAAGTGAAGGGATGATAATTCCCAGTATTGAAATGAGGGACTGAGTTCCCAGGGTCTTTGAAAGACTGATAAATATCTGATAAAAGTAGTACATGTCTCTTTATAGCATTGTTATAATAAGTTATGTTTGAGAACTTGGCTGATGCTAAAAGAATATGAGAATGTACTTAATAAATCAAGTGAAATCTATTCATGTAGTGCTCTGACCATAGATCCATCATCGTCAGGAATAGGTGATGGTGAAACGGGTGCCCGCGGCAAAACCCGGAGCACATATTTTGAATATGTGGGGGTAAATGGGCGAAAATATCCTTACGTCCTCTTGAAGAGATTGTTGGAAGGTAAACAAGAAACCTCTCAATCCTTCATGAATATGTCGGGATGGATGTATCATGAATCTCCCAATGATACTTAATGTCGGATCGAGGAGATAAACAAGAAATCTCTCGATTAGCGATGAGAGTGCAGTTGACGCTGTAACTCTGTAGCGAAGGTGCCAGAATACCCTGGCTAGCTAGTTAGCAGAGACACGAGATGTCCTGCATGTGGTCTCGTACTGACCGAGACAGATGAGGTCATAAGAATCCAGCTCTTTTGATGACCTATGTATGGTACCGAGGCGATTTCGTAATGGTCAGTTGGAGTATGAGCGGTATATCTCATCTCCTCAGAGCATAAGTGTGATTGTAAAATGTAATCAGCCGTATAGCATGTTTGCTTAAGGATTGAATATGGAGATTCATTGGCTGATGTTGCATTTCTTTGTGCATTCCTTAGTAGATAAATGTTAAATATGTTTCTTTATATTCTCTGCAAAGTAGACAGATGAATTACTTATCTAACATGGGTAGATGCAATGACCTCCTTGAGAATGGAGATTATCTTATTCTGTTCTATGATGAATAATTCTACTTGATAATGTAAAAGTAACCCCTGCTCAGTTTTAATTTGATAAACTGCAATAACAATGTTTTTGGTGGAGAGTTATATCTCTCGCTGGGGCAATTTTCAATTGTCTCACCCCCGTGGGAAACATTTTTAGGTATGCATGGAAGGCAGAGCAGAAACCCTAGAACAGGGAAAGAGCAGCAACAACAGCAGGGACAGCAATAAGATCTCAGGTGGAAATATTGTTTGTCTAGTCATATAGATAGTAGTCTTATGTGTCATCTCTGTACTCTCAGGTCCTCGGAGTTTTAAATGTATCAATCTGAGTTTTGGCTTAGTGCCTCGAAGTTTTTATACTGCCTGCGTATATTTGTTAACAGGGCAGTCAATGTTGTAATCCTTGAAAAGGAATGGTACAGGTTGTGTACTTGTGAACCAGGATGAATTTGGAATACTTTGGTTCATGGTTAAAGAGTTTTCCTATGAATGGATATCTTTGCAAAAAGTTTTAAATTTTCAGTGATTTTCATTAATCCGCTGCAAATAATTCGCTTCCGCATTAGTTAATCCTGTTTTCGCGAGACGGTCGTTTCAATTAGGCCTTAAACGGTCTTGGTCCCAAGACCTTCAATCGATCTTAAGACCGTTAGACCCTCAAACAGTGTTGACCTCAAAGTCCTTAAACGGTTTGAGACCGTTAGAATAAAATATATTTAACTCCAAATGGTTTGAAACTGAATGAGCAACTTAACATTGAAACCGAGTGAGTACTGAAACCGATTGGACAATTTCAATAGTTTGAGATCATTTGCTCTCCAAACCGTCTCAAGACCATTTGGACTCAAACGGTCTCAAGACTGTTTGGTCCAAACCATCTTGAAACCGAATGTACCAATTAAGACTTCCTACATCAAATCGATTTAGGGTTTGAACATATTGAATCATCAATCAATTGAACTATTTAAGGTACATCATATAGTATCCCTTGGATCACCAACCATCCACCCCAATCCACCATTGCCCTCCAAACGGTCTTGAGACCGTTTGAGTCAAACCACTATAAATTGACTCAATTAATTAGGGTTTCAACCCATTCAATTGATTAGGGTTTGAAATTGGTGGATAATCCAAACTTGGAATCATTATCATCAATTCAATTGAATCCAATGGATCAACATTCAACAACATAAACATTTGACCTCTAAACGGTCTGAGACCGTTTCATCCCAAACGGTCTTTAGACCATTTGGTTTCAAACGATCTTGAGATCGTTTGGTCTCAAGTCATTGAAACCGTTTGCACTAGATTTTTTTAAGGTGTGTTCTTAGGATGATTTCATCATCATCAAGCTTTGATCCTTCAAAATATACTACCAAACTTATGGTAATTGCATCAATTGATCAAAGGAATTTCAAGAAGAACAAACAATCAACAAATGATGAAGAATTGAATGTATTAATAACATTTAAGGGTTCAAGTTATATAACCCACCTTCAAAACTGAATCCAAGCTTCAAGCTTCACGTCCTCAATGGTGAATGAAGATTTCACAACCTCCCAAGGCTCGTCCTCAAGTATTTGAGTGAAGGATTGGCTAGAGTTGAAGATTAGATGAGGAAAAGAAGAAATTAAGCATTGATTTTCGATTTCTACCATGAAACCAAGGTTGAAGATGATTAAGGAGCTTACCTACATGTTGGAGTTCGTCCTCCTATTTCTTCTAAGCTCCCTTGTGCTCGGCCAAAGCAAGGAGAGAAAGAAAATCCAAAAAAGAGTCTTTGGTTGAGTGGGAAATAAAGTGTATATAAGGAGTTTCAAGAAAAAGAAAGTTTTATAATAATCCTTCAAATCCCAAACTTGATGCCACTTATCCCCCTCACTTCCTTGCATACGAATCCAACTTCTTTTGCCTTTAATTCTTGTTCATTATCCTTTAATTAAAGGAAAAGCAATTAAGCACCTTAATTCATATAATACTAATATCCCATATTTAGTGGATATTACTTTTTAGTTAACTAATGTGAGTGAGATCTCTACTCACTTAGGATATTTCGTTGCCTTTTCAAGGAACAAGGACGTCCACACTTATGTAATTTCAACCTTCACATATTTGGTTGAAGAGCACTTCAATTAATATATTTATTTTTGCATTAAATTGAATTATGTTTCCAATTATGCTTAAATCTTAATTATTTTAATATCAAGATTCTCTCTCATCCAAAGTGATTCAAATGAGACTCCCCTCTCATTTTATTTTCTCTACATGATGCCAAGAAACATGAGGGACTCTCTAGAAGTGTTATTTTGCATATTGAACCTTAGGTTTTGGGTAATTTGCACATTACACCAAAATTAGGTTTTAATGCACAAACATTGCTTAACAAGCTTTTTCTTGGTATCCAGGCTTCTACAAGCCATACCCTTGCATCATTTTCATCCTATGATGCTTCAACATATGAGGAAAATTTTACCATGTAACATTTGCAAGTTAACCCCTCAACTTGGGTAATTTGCACTTTAGTCCAAAACATGCAAAACATTATTTCAACATTATTGAAAAAGGACTAAAATTGAAACATAAGTTTATCTTGTGCCTTAATTACTTTTCAAGAAATAAGAGCAAGCATCTAATCAAATTTATTAAGCAAAACATCTAGGGTTAAAGCATAATCCTGATCAGGGATGTTACAATGATGGGTTCATACCTTAGCATACAAACTTAGGAACTCAAGTTCTCACATGAAACAACCAATCCTAAATATATTGTAGCCTTGGTAAAAATACCAAACCTGTCAATTTTCCTTTACTAGAGGAAATTTCGTGAAGAAGGGGGAGATGTCATTGGAATGATGACCAGAGTGAATTTCAAATACATATACAAAAAGAAGAGGTAAATTCACTCAGATCGCTATTAAACTAGACACTAGTAAACCACACATAGCTGCTACAATAGTAAATGAGAAAGGCATAGACTTGAATATGAGAATCTTGCAAGCATATGCATTTTCTGTGGTAAAATTGATCATATAGAACACTAATGTAGAGATAAAGAGATGACTAAAAAAGCTAGACAGGAGTGCAAAATGGGTACTAAACTGGCGGATATGCAAGTGGAGGACCCTATAACTTTTGGAAAATTTTAAAACATAATGCATCCTAAACGGATGCCAAGGAGACCAAGGAAGGAGTCCAAACAAGCAAACATGTACAAGGAATAGATTCAACACCTTGAACACAGGGAATACAATAGATACAACTAAGAACGTCGAAAGAATTGCATAATATAACTCTAGGATAGAATGGAAACAAAGGAAGGAAAACTACAAGAACAAGTAGCAAAAAGTGTGGCAGTACAATGGCAAGAAGCAAAAAAAATGAGAGTCAAATAGATCACATAAATTATCACAGCATGCCCACAATGCCACTACAAGTTATGAAGATAACATGATTGTCATAGCCAATTATCAGAATCCATATCAACCCACTATGAAATTCAATGTAGGCCACACCATGACAAGTACAAGTGACACTAGTGGCATGGTAAAGAACCAACTATTATTCGGAGCATCTGTTGGCATCCATCAGAGGAGTAGAAAGATATTCACAATAAATGAACTAATAGTAAGTCATTTGAGGAATAGGAAGAAGAATGGAGTGGAAAAGATAGGAGACTGTGAGATACATGCCATGAAAGGCCTGGAGCCTCAAACAAATAATGTTTAGATGATATGTGTTACGTGGAGCATGTATGGTACCTATCATTCATATATCCAAAACACAATCAGAGAATTCAATACCCAATATCAGTTCGATATCCTAGCAATTACCGAACCCAGAACTAGTGAGGAAAGAGCAGATAACATTATAAAGAAACTCATTATTAACTCATCACATAGAGTAGAAGTCATAGGATTTGCAAAAGGCATATAGGTAATGTGGAAGGGGAGAATTGGTAAGGTGGAACTGCTAGACTGCATAAACAATTCATTTAATGCATTATTGCCAACAATATACTCATAATCTTTGTATATGTTGGAACAAAGCATACAAAAAACACTTACAATGGTAACATCTTACAACAGTAGCCAAGTAGTTTATGTTACCATGGCTATAAATGGGTGACTTCAATGTCGTGTTACATCTAGATGAAAAATTGGAGGACAATCTATCAATCTAACAAGAAGCCAGGAGTTCCCAACAACCCTTACTGAAGAGGTCATAGAGGACCTTGGGGTTACATGTCTGAAAATGACTTTTAGAAGAGGTATGCTACATGAAAGAGTAGACCAAGTGGTGGCATAATAAGATGCTATCTCATCAACTGCTATAAGAGTCTTACCACACATCAATTCCAATCATGCCCCAATAATAGTTTGAACTAGATCAAAGACAACAAGCCTCCAGTATCATCCAAAGACAAGGGTGGTTTAGAACAATTAGAATTGCTTCAAATCATTTTTTAGAGTACAGGGAACAATGCGACTAACTTCAACCCAGTTGTAAGAAGACTTAGTGAATAAGCAACAATATGAAATAAAGAAGAGAGGAAGAAGGAGAAAAGACACGAGCACTATGTTCAATAAAAAATCTTAAATGGAAAAGAACTCACTGGTCCAACCTACAACATGTGAATAGAGAATGAAATCAGTGAACTCAATGTGAGTCCAATGGCTTGCTTCAACAAGAAGTAGAGGAATGGAGACAGATTGCAAGATGTGATTGGATACACGAAGGGGATGCAAACACTAAGTTTTTTCAATCACTAATCAAGTCCAAAAGGAGAAGCACTTTAATATCAAAACTAATAGACAACAAAGGAATATGTATCATAGATAAGATCATACTTAAACAAATGGTCTATAACTACTTCTTGAATCTTTCCAACTAAGATAACACAGACATATCTGATGTAGAGAGGAAATACATATGGTTTTTACTCCTTTGTCTAAACATATAAGGGCTACTTTTGATAATATAATAGATGAAACACAAGTGCACCATGTTGTGAAGAGGACAAACATGATAAAGGCATCCAAACCTAACAGAGTAGATGTCCAGTTCCTACAAGGGAATTGGGCCTATATAAAGAACTCTATTTGCCTAATCATCACCAATTATTTTGAAGGGAAGCCAATTGATGAAAGGTTGGTGCACTCGACTTTGGTTCCCAAAACCCACAACTATAGAGTCATGCAGCCAACTATGACCAACTATCCTAAACAACATAAGCCTAAAATAGTGTCAAAGATCCTGGTTGAACGAATAAAATTACAACTACCAGATTTTATATCACCACTTTAATGCATCTTTGTCTCGGTATGCCATGTTATAGATTACATCATCCTTGTGTAGGAGACTATTCATTGATGAGCATAAAAATGGGGATGAAAGCAATGTTGGCCATCAAATTGGATCTATCCAAAGCTGATGATCAGATGAGTCAGACGTTTATCAAAGATACTCTACATAGAACATGCCTCACAAGAAAAATCATCACTTTAATCATGACTATTATCACAATGGGGCTCATTTCAATTGCATAAGAGGGTGAAACACTTCCATCATTCAAAGCATTATGATGAGTCTGGTAGGGGGACTCTTTATCACCGCACATATTTGCCATATGTCTTGATGGATTGAGAAGAAAGTGTAGGAAGGTGGCGAGCTATTAGTCTCAAAGAATGGACTAACAATTTCACACTTCTGCTTCGTGTACAATCCAATTCTATTTGGGGAAACTTCAAATGGTGAGGTGACTTGATGATGAACTGCCTTCACAAATTTGAAAATTCCTTTGAAAAAATGCTAGCAAAGGATAAATCGACCATCTTTTTCTCAAAGAACACTCCCTAAAAAATGAGAAGAGTTATCACCCAGATCACTAACATTCAAGTAAAAGAGGAATTTAGAAAACATTTGGGCATCCATATCTTGCAACACAGACCCAAGAAAGAAGAATACTTGGTTATTATCACAAAGATTGAATCCAAGATAGGTGCCTAGGCAAAGAAATCATTGTCGTTGGAAAGAAGAACAACCTTAACCCAGTCAGTATTGAACTCAAAACCAATTTATACCATGCAAATATCACATCTTCAACTTTTAGTCTGTGAAAGTATAAGCCAAGTCACTCGTAGTTTCCTATAGAGAGGCACAAGTTATAAAACTAATCTTCACCTACCAGGCTAGAAGAAGATAGTAGTTGATAGGAACATGGGAGGACTCAACATCAAAATAATGAGGATTTGAAATGAAGCTCTGCACATGTAGGGATTTTGTGTCAAAGAGAAATGTGATATGGTTAGATATTAGGGAAGCTAAATACCCACACCTAGGACAAATTGGAATTTTGAATTTTTTTAGGTTTTAGAAATTCATTGTTAGACACAAAGACTAACTACTGATACAGATAGGTGCAATAATTATATTGAGTGAGAACACAATGGTGTGGACATCAAAATGGGTGAAGGGTTCTAAATACCCAACACTCAACCAAACAAATAAGTTCCCTAGGTCCTTCGAGATCTTATAGTGAGTTCTAAGGAATCCTCCAATGGATCTTGGGATGAAGACTTCCTAACAAAATGGTTCATTATAAAATCTTCTATGGAGATAAAGGCAATGATTTCCCCAAAACTTGGAGTAGGACAACCTTAAGTTATATTCCTTGCAAACCCTAGTGGATGGTTCTCCTATAAAATTATTTATGATCAACCATGTAGAATGAATCAAAGCATACACTGGGTAGATGGACGGGGATGTGGAAACTTATGGTGTCTCATAGAGCAAAGACAACATTATGATGGGAAATTCTTGATAGTCTAATGACTAATATGCACAAAGTGAAGAGAGGATTAACAAGAGATGTCATATGTCCATTATGAAATAAAGAAGATGAATCCATACTCCACTCTTTAATGTCATGCAATGTTAATTAAAAGGATATGGGAACAAGTCCAAGTGGAGGCTAATATAACCTATGTCTATATGACACTCTACAGAAGCATGGATATCATCCAACATCACTTGAATCATAATGAAACAAACTTTCCAGTTTGGTTTGCAATCACATTTTGGAAAATAAAGAACTCCAAGAATCAATTCGTTTTTAACAATGTACAATGGGATTCAAGGAAGATCTTACTATCCATTAGAAATGAAGTCTGTAATTGTAATACAATATTCAATGACAAACATGGCACATAAAAAATGGATACAATGATAGGGAACATTGGATACCACTTGTAATAGATATCTTACTCTTAAATGTCAACGTCTCAGTTATGAAGAAGAAGAACAAAACCAATACAAGATAGGTTAGAGATAATGGAGAGAAGTGGATATCCTGGGGATTCAAAAATTATTTAAGAGATGACATTATTTATATAGAGCTATTAGAAATTGTAGATGGTATATGCAAATGTGGGAACATATTTAATCCTATACTCATAGCTATAGAGAATAAGCAGGCATATAAAATGCTATGAGGGAGACAAAGATCCCATCTAAATCAAGCTACTATGCTAGGTCATTGAGAGAGATAGAGAAAGGGGAAGCTTCAGGAAAATCTTATTCAATAGACGAGCTTGCAATATAGTAGCAGATGTGATTGCAAAATGGGCCATTAAACAATACATTGCTTCTGTATAATGGAACCTAGAACCTGAGCTTATCTTCAACTATGTTAGAGAAGACTCAATTAGTGCCCAAAATAGTGTAATTCAGATGTTTATGTCTAGTTTTGACCACTTGGATGAATAAAGAAATGGCGTTTAAAAAAAGAGTAAATTGGCTTGGGTAATGACATGCAAATCAACATGGGCATCTTTTACGCAATTGTAGTTATTTGACATTAAATTTTTCTTAACCCTCAACACCATCTCACTTGAACAAAATTGAGTTGAGTTAGACATGATTGGCAACATGGTCTTCTAATCTGTTGATGAATAAGATATCATCATTGTTCACATGGAATGCATTGCAAAGCTACCTACCATTTTGTTGATGGTGGAAACCACCACCTTAGTTGTCCCTCAACCTCTCTTCAATGAAATAAAATTAACTTAGCCTTTAGTTGTTAATATCAATCTTCCTTTGTTAAATCATATTCTGCGAACACATTGTGATCTTATGGATTTGCCATTGGATATAGGCCATTCACATGTATATTCATTTTGATTTTTATATCATGAAAAAGGTTATTCTATAAACAAAGAATGTGGTTTTCCATATATGCCCACAAAAAACAATAATGAGACCAAGTTTTATGATAAGGCTACCACTTTTAATTATATTTAACCCTAAAAATCAATGTAATGTTTTATTTTGGTTCATGTAAAAAGATAATACAATTTCTACTAGAGATTTAGCAGGAATTAAAATTTAATGATACCCCAACGCTCATGTACTTAGGATTATGTTCTACCCCATCGAATGATTCTAAGAATGGATTTATAGGGAGGCCCCATCCCCATAAAATATAATAATGCAAACTCATCCAAAATTCACCAAAACCTTTCTAATATGCCAACCAATCCTTACAATATGGTCGCAACAGTATCAACTACATTGGGTATCTCTTCAAATTTCCCACTACACATCCATTGATAATGGTAGATTAGGGGATGGAGTTAATTTTCATAAGTCATCTTGTTTTTATATTTAAATTGACTAAAATCACAAAATTAATTCTTTCTATTCCTCCTCTCTGCAAAAATGCAAACTTAACTAAAGATATCCATATTGGCTATGGTGCATTTGGAAGAGTTTTCAAGGGGTATTAACCCAATCTTGTACAATGATCATATTTCATATTCAAATTCAGGAGGCACAAAATTCCCATTATAAGGTAGTAAATATTTTTCCTTATTTTTGAGTAACACAATTTATCAAAAACTTCTAATATAGATTTTCTACTTAGATCAGTAAGTCTTAGTGACACAAAATATTCTTATGATGAATTTTAAAAACAACAAAAACATATTATATTTCACAATTTTCTATTGGACATTTCAAAATTTACCTATGATTTATCGTAATTTGAATAGTGGGACTTCATATATAGGAATAGAGTGATTGAGCACATTGTACATAAACAAAACATCTATACTTGAATCTAAAATATACTCTCATTACCTTCAACCATTTTGTAATTCTCAAATACTCATTTTATAAGATCTATAGAATCTCTATCATCGTACTTTTTAAATGGACATCATTTATTAGCTATTATTGAATGAGGATATTACTTACATTTTCAATATTAAGAAGTTTCTTGCTTTATTAAAGATCAATTAGTATCTTACAAAGTGTTCATTCAAATATGCATCAAAAACAAAGTTTGAGTGTATACCTTTCTTGAGATATATCATCCAATGAATTATCAACTCCCTATCAAAAGGATAACATATGTTGTTTAATTATTGTTCACTATAGTATTCATGGGGAACTAATTGATATTTCACCCGTATAAGCATTGTCAATGATACATGTAGAGAGACTAGCTAGGGGAAGTCAAGATGGAAAGGCAAATGATAACTTATTCTTGCATTTCTCTTTTACTTTCATCATAGTCTCATGTATATGATGTTAATTGGATTATATCATAGTGTCATTTAATTTTCATATTAAGTCACATTCTATCCAGTATGAATAACATTGACCTTAGCACCATAGAAGGAAAATCCATCTGGGAGCGTATATGTATTTATTTTTGTTTCCCTTAGTTCATCAAATCTACAAATGTAGAATCATATTTTATAAATCAGTCATTTGAATAACTATAATATTACTAACCATTTTACCAGTTTGATTCCTGGCTAGCATACCTAAATATTATCATCTCCTCGCACCTTCCCCCTCAAGGTGCACCAATACAAGATCTAAGAAGTGATTCCACCATCTGATATTGTAAATGGTGGAGAAAAATTTGTTGCACTCTAATTACTATGACTAGGGTAAATCTATATTCTGCATCCAATGTCCATCTAATATTAACTCATCTTAGATTTCACATCTTTCATTTCTGACAAATTTTGTTTCAACATTAATATTCTCAAGCTATAATGTGGTTTTGGGTCAACATCTTAGGTTCATAAATTCATCATCAAATATGAGCTCACAGTCACCCATATCCATACACTAATTTTTTTTTCTATTAATTGAAGATAAGAGTAAGAACTGGCTCATTATTTTATGTATTTGGTTTATAAGTAATGGGTAATAATATGAATGAGGGAAATGCATGAATTGTTCAACAATCAATATGATTTTGAAAGATAAATTATATATGGAGAAATCACTGGGAGTTTTACATTCTATATTTCTTGAACAATTGAACTATAAGGAGAAATAATCTATGTTAAGGGGTTTATGTCCTCTGGATATTTAGTTACTCAGAATTAAAATGATTCCCAGACATTGGATTTTTCAAATTCTAAATTTCTCACCATGATTTTTAATAAAGATAAAGGAAATTGGAGTAAATTGATTCTCTCTTTGTATAATCTCTAACCAGAATCCAATTCACTTAAAGAAAAAATATCATCAAGTCATTTTGTTCGACTTCCACCAAATTTAGTTCCTTTTGAGTAAATAATGTCCCTTCCCTCTAAATAAGAAACCAATCCTTTCCGTAAAAATAATATTCTAATAAACATATAGTTCCATGTATATTAAAATTTGGTAATCGAGTAGTATCAACTTCATGTTAGATTTGGAACAAAAATTATCTTAAATTCAGTTATATGATATAATTAAATATATAATTAGTTTATAAATACTTTAAATAATAGTGCTCTTTCTATGATCATTTTAACATATCTCCTTTTTCTTACTTTCCCTTTACTTTTTTGCTCCCTTTTTCTTATATGTTTTACCAATATATAATATTCGATCACTAGAAACTGAACCCGTCATGCCAGGTTTCTTTTTTTACTTGACCCCCATGAGATAGGATATCCATTTTGTACTTCTAAATCTCGGTGATCAATTGGTTGATTCTATCTACTTGACCTCATATTAGGATTTCTTTTTGAACATAAAATTATATGATCATTGAACCATTTTCTATATAACAGTCTAATATTGAATCAACAATCATTCATTATCTAGAGTTCATACTCTAAAAAAATATACCTAGAAAGTTGATATTCTAGTTGTGTTTGTCAACATTCCACATGTTCCTAGGCAACACAAAGAAAATCTTATACCTGATTCTATTTAAAAAAGTGGAGATTAATCTTTATAGCCTACACTGTCTCTTCATATGTTCATCACATTAAGCATAGAAGATATAACATTTGTGATTCTAGAAAAAGTATGTATCATACTACTAAATATTTTTAATAACTACATGTAGTGTTCTTTCTCTTTTTCTTTACTATTCCTTTCTAATTTATATTTAAGAATATCAAGTACCACATGAAGAAAAAATAATTCCACCATCAACATGTGGCTTTTCTATTTATGGTTCATAGTGATGTATGTTATTTTGGTATCAAGAATAAAATGTAGTGGCAACTATTGTGGATAAGTTTGGCTAGGGCTGACTGAGATGATATGGACATCTACAAATACAAACTAACACACCTATGAAAAGCAATGATGTTGAAACGAGCACAAAGAAAAGAAGAAGAGGCCAGACAAAATTGACTTCAACAAGAGCTTTTACATAAATATTTTGAACATTACATCTTGATCAAAATATGACACGTTACATGGCTAATTGGAAAACAAGGATTCATGTAGTTGGCCCCAATATGATTGGGATTGAGCACTAGATGATGATGAATGATGTATGGTTTGAAGTTGTTATTTTTTTTTCAGAAGGTTGGACTTCATTAAAAAAACATTTATTTATATTATATAGAGATTGCATCTTTGACCCTTGACTCAAATAATCCTTGATATATCACAAATATGCCACCAATGGACCTCCCCTTCTGTTCTATTATCATAAGTGTGGGTAATAGTCATTTAAATCATCCAAAATACTAGTAATATAATAATTAGATATCCTATCATCATTTGTAGAACATACAAATATCAATTTAAAAGTAGCTTATTTTGCTACACATTTTGTTCAAAGTTACTTGTATGGCCCCATTTTTTTCAATGTTATTAGTATAACCCCATCTGGTTGAACATGTAAATGTTCTATCTTATACAAAATATATAGTGTATTAACTATAAGAAAAATATTTATGAGGATGCTTCTTTTTCGTTATAAGTAACTATTAGTTCTATTTCATATACCACACTTAAATATGTATTATATTTTATTTTCTTTTTCATGTACTCTACGATTATGTCTCAAATTATCTTCAGTTTACAAAGCAGAAGAGAAGTTATGAATATTGAGCAATTTCTATTTTCTATTCTAGTCAACAATAGGTTTTCTTGGAGTATGATCTTCAACTATCTAACATTATAGTACTTATAGTTTGTAACATCAAGAGAAGTCTCGTCTGCATAATTGAAAACAAGAAGGAGTCTTGGTCTCTAATTCATCTTGGATATTCTGTAAGAGTTCCATAAGACATAGAAATGGTTATAATATAATTAATTATACATATTTAATAAACCCTTAATCATCTGGTAGTGCGTGCTCAACTTTTTCCTAATATTTGTTATTGTTCTTGACTAGGAAACATGTTTTTGGGCATAGAAGTACGACACTTTTGATCCCTTTTGATTGAAATTGTACTTTATAAAGTAGCCACTGTATTAAATCTCATAAACATATACCTCAATCTTGTGTATTTATTTTGAAGTATACAAAATTTTCAAGATCATTTTATTACAATATGACAAGAAGGAAACTTCAAATGAGCAACCATTTCATACCCACATATAAACAATATGATGATTCCAATATAATTACTTTATTCTTGGGAGAAGACGATTATGGTTGTCCCTTACTCTTAGGATTATTATTTGATTATGTGGAACATTAGGATGGAAGGGGAAGGGAAAGGAATATTATTATAAAGATATTTTTTACTATAGGTGTATGGGAAAGGGAGGTGGATGGGTAACAATTAAAGTAAGTTGTTTGTTATTGGACATGGGAGAAGAAAGAGAGAAAAAGATGGTTTACAATTCATCCACATGCTTTTATTTTTAAGTTTTTTATGGTAAAAAGAATTGTCTTTCAAAATTTTAGTTTAGTCAAATGTCATCACATGGTAGTAGTATCACTCCCTTATCATTATGTCAATGTGAAAATAAAATATGTGAAATCTACTAGCATATATGGAAAGAATCTCAATAGTTTTATTGCTCTAAAATATGTTTAAGACAATAATTATCGGAGAATGATAATTGAGCACAATTTTCTTAATATAATTAATGGCTCTTTTGCTGATATATGCAACATAGTTGACCTTCCTCAATAATTTTATTATCACTTTATTTCATAAAATCATTGTCTGTGAGAACCAAACACATATTGGGAAAATTTCTTCTTGAATATTAAATCATGCTATAGAAGTATTTACTTGAAGGAACCAGATTCATTGTGAAAAATAAACTTTTGTTTGGACATTGTCACTTGGAAAGAAAATGGTCTACGTTTGGAATTTTTAGTCAAAGAAAAATAACACTCAAAAGGTAAGTTACTTAAATGAGACTATATTCTTAGTGCATAATCATTACCTCAAAATAATATATTTCTGAGGAAATTATATTTCTTGGTAGGGATAATTTTCCAGATTACACATACAAAAGTGCAAAGAACACTTCATTCTTATAAAACCAAAATCTAACATTTGCAAAACTGTCCTATGTGTTCGAATAAGTCAAAATGACAAAAAATGAAATATTGGGCCAGTTAAGCTCTCATAAGTTTGCATATATAGCCGCTAATGTTGTGTGTTTTATTGGTTTCAACTATGTTATATTCATTTGTTCTACTCCCCCACCCTCACCCCTTCAAAAAGAACCTTATTTTGCCTTCCCACCAACTTGATACCCACTTTACTTTGTGTCCATCTATGGCATGCTACTGACTACTCCAACCCTTCTCTATTCGAGGGATTGTTGGAAGTCTTATGTATTGGGATAGTAGAAGTGGTGGCCATTGTAGATGTACAATGTATCACATCGTACATGTTTTGGTGGTTCTATTACTGAATGTATGGTTAGTGTTGATACTATCTAGACTAGCCATAATGGAGGTTGTACCTCTACCTCTCATAGTGATCTCTTCTATCTTCTTCCACCAACTTTGTTCTTAAATCTCCCCCTCCTCCTCTTCTTTTACCTCTTTAGATTAGTTTTTCTATCGTCCTATGATTACAAATCATCCTCCCAATGTCTCATATATATTATTTCTTCTTCCATATACTCTCTTGTATGATTCTCCTCGTATTCTTATTCCACTTCCTCTGCGCACAATCAAACATCATCTTCTTCCTCTTCCCTTAGAAATATGACTCTCCTTTTCCTCTTCTAGCAGATCCTCCTCTAACAATATTAACTCATGTTTTCTCATCTTCCATCCTTTTTTTTTCTAATTTTGTTTTCTTTTAGTTATAAAATAATTTATGAAGCAATAGTAAAGTACTTATCATCTTTTATTGGTTGGGTATTTATTTTTATGTAAACCTTATTTACTATATGGAATGATATTTATATTGACTACTTATCTTGCCCATTGCTTGGTAATTATTTCTCAACGTGAGCCCCATCCAAGCCAAGAAAGAAAATCCTTTGTGTGGTCACTCTCTTCAGTCATGTGCATTATGATTGTATGTTTTGGCAAGTAAACCTGCATAAGTCATATGGTTTATTCAGTACCCTCTCTCCCTATATACCATATAACACTTTTCTTACAATTAGCAAATTTTGCCAAAATGTTTTACTTGGTATTATTAAATTCAAAATGGAGAACGTTAATGTTTTCATTTAAATTTTATCTCGTTATCCCCCATCCTTTCAAGGAGTGAAAGTGGGCAATATTTCCCTCACGTGTTTTCTGATGACAACTCCTTTTCCTCTATCATCTTGAAGAACAAATGAGATTGATAATTTCACCTCCCTTCCCTTTCCTGACACGTACGAATTACCTCAGAAAAATCGCCATGTTTTTATTTTATGTTTCTATAGAAAAGCAATCATCAATCCTTTATATATGGTATCAAACGATATCGATATGAACTTAGAATTTGATTGTCATTGCCTCACATTCATGGTACGATATACAATATTTCCATGAGGTTCACAAAACATGCACAATATTTTTTTCCAATATCAAATACCTTAAGTAGCTAGTAGAAGCTGAGAGTCCTATATACTATCAGGAAAGATTTTTTATACTCATGGGAAAAAATTATATAGCCTTGGTTTAGATATGTGATCTCATGTTTAGAAAGAAGATACTTACGAACCTGGACGGCCAATATTGGGCTGCATGGCGTCAGTGTCGACTTTATAAACGAAGTTCATCAATTGAGCATGACATTGACACTAGAAAGTCATTGGATAAGTTTTTGTTAAAGGATCTTCCATCCGTATTAAAGTTCCAAAAGGGATATAAATCTTTAATGTGGGCTGAAATAACGAGGGTTCTATAGATTGACATTTTATAAAACTTGCATGCATCGATGGATCCATCCCTTTGCATACTTGATCCGTAGGTAATTTCAAATCCCACAAATGCGCAGCAAGAAAATTAATCTAGTTGGTACGGTATCATTTTCGAGTACGCACTTAATGCCAATTGCTCTGCGACTTGTCCCCATGAGCATCGTCAACTGAAAAGTTACAACTTAACGTCTAGTCAAGTAGCTATCGATAATCCCTCAAAAAAAAAAAAAAAAGTAGCTATCGATAATCTTAGCTGGTTGGCGTGGACGGAAGCGGTGCGACATCTATGTTTTTCATCGTGCACACACGTGAGAAAGTCGTGATGGAACGGTTCATCTTCTATGAATCTAGTTACGCGACCGGCGCGTGAGAGCGAGATGTGAACGGCACGGCTGGCGACCTTACATTGCATGCTAGTGCTTGATCATGTAACCAACAAGATTTGAGAGAGAGAGAGAGAGAGAGGAGGGGGGATAATTTATGCTCATATAATTACACCATTCTCTATGCTGCTTATGAAACCTCACCATCAATTAAATCCAATAATTTTTGGAATTTACTATCTGACTTCTAACCATTGACCCTACGTAACCAGGTAGCTTTCGGCAAGAAAAGAAAGAAAACAATCCCCCCCTCACCCACACAATGTCCACACAGACACAAAGATAGGGATATGAAGTTCGTGCAATGATGATAGAAGAATCTTGCAACATTACGGCTGTCCTTATATTATCAGAAATAGGGATATGAAGTTCGTGCAAAATCTTAAAGACTTCAACTTCATCACAATGTTCTTCATGAACCTGTCCTTATATTATCAAAAAGAAATGACCTGTCCTTATCTTCATACCATATAACACTAAGCATAGACCGGCTCAGATATATGGCTTTCAGTCAGAGGCCGTTGTTGTTTCTTTTACTTTGACCAACTCCTCCCCTTCGCGATGATGTCGTCCGAATAGGATTCAAATCTTGTGTCCAGCACAGTGTGCCCATTGAATCGAACCATCCACTTCCCCATAGGCCCCACAAGTCAACGGAGGAGATCTCCCAGGCACACCGATGGCCACAAAGAATGGTCACAGGAGAGGCAATTACTGATATAGGTGTTGCAGCCTCGTTCCTACATCTTTGTGTTTTTATTTTGGTTCGGTTTGGCGCATGTGATTGAGATGCTCATACTTTCTCCTTCGGGGCATGAGCAACCAGACGTACCACTTTCTTCTTTTTGATGAAAACCAGACGTACCACTGTGCAAGACCGTGCGGCACTAGAGCGCAGGCGTAATGGTGCTAAATAGGGGTGCGAAGAAATGTGGAAGTGGGATGATTTCATTCGCCAATTTGTAAAAAGAAAGATCCGAAAGTTGGATTGGATCTTGAAAAGTCGATTTTGGATCTAGAAAACCGCATTAGATTCGGAAACTAATTATTTGACTTGCGTAAGAATATATAGGACAAAGATACACATGTATCATTCGAATGTGTAACGTTTGTGATGAAATTATATATGCAGAAATCGATCGGCAAAAATAGAGCGACCTAATGAAGAGACATGAGTCCAAATCACATAGACAATTATTTCTCAATTTACTACCCTCTCGGTTGTCTGGCTTCAATCACATGTTGTGGGAGATGGGGAGAATTTTCTCTCTCTTAATCTTATAAATGTAAATATAGATGTTTTATCACTTAAATTTAATATAATGATCTCACTTCATATATAAAAATTAAATTATTAGTATAATATGTAACAATATGTTTGAATAGGATAATTATGTAAATTTTGATAGTATCCACTTGGATTGGAATGAAATATTCCATTTCATATCCACCAAACTTTGGATTAGAGTGAACTAGTTTGACTTTGATTAGGATACTTGTAACACCCAGATTTTTATATCACATTAGCGGAAGCAATTTTTTTTCTTCTCTGGGAGTGTCACAAACATGATAACCATTACAATAAAAGTAAATGAAACACTTCGCAAAACTGTAAAACAAATTCATACATAGCTTTTTGTCAATATTAAACTACATCATGTTTATGCATAAGTTCATAATAAAAAGATGTCAATACTCAAGATCATCTAGGTAGATGGCACCCCACTAGACAAGCTTGAAAGTCTCTTAGGCCTTTGCTGGTCCCTTTATTCTTCAATCGCTCCAAAAACCTACGGACATCGCGTCCCCAGCCATGCATTGAGAAAAATAGTCGTTAGAGTAAGTGGCATGAGTATTCTAAATTAAACGTTGCTCAAGAACTGAAATTAGATTTTATAAACATGAAATTGTGGGCTCTGATCTCCAAACCATGACATAAACACGATTAAAACTTAGCGGAAGCGATTCGATAATCACCTGAAGACAAAAATCACGGGAAATTTAAAACTTTTCGAGACAAGAGATTGGATCCATAAAAACTTCTTTCATAAAGTGAGATAAACTTGTTTACATCTCAGGATAATTACTTCTTGAGTAATTATATACATCAAGATACAAAATCTCAAGATCACATAACACAAGACTCCAAGACCTGAGAGTACAGAGGACACATAGGACTGACTCTAACTACACCCCATGGCAGACTAAATCTCCACCTGAGATTACTGCTGCTCCTGGTGCTGCTGCAGCTGAGACTGGTCACCTGTAGGCTGGTTCCTTCGTCTCCGACGTCCACCTAAAAAGTTGAAGTCTACGGGGTGAGACAATTTTACATAATTGTCCCAGCGAGAGTTATAACTCTCCGCCAGAAGCTTTAATATACCATCAAAGAATATCTTAAGCAGTAAAGCCTTCAAAGTATTAGATAACAGTTGCAACTATAATAAGATCTCAACATTTATGAGATATGAAGAAGTATAAGCACTATAACAGTGTAACATCAATCAACTAACTTGGAGTTATCTCTAACAAGTATACTACATGGTTGATTATGTTTTACAAACAACATTATGCCCTGTGGAGATGAGGCCTACCACTCATACTCCAACTGATCGCTGAGAAGTCACATCGGTATCATACATAGGTCATCAAGAGAGTCGGATTCTCATGACCTTCACCTTCCTCAGTCAGTAAGAGGATCACTTGTAGGACATCTCGTGTCTCTACTACTATAGCTCACCAGGGTAAACTGGTCCTTCGCTATTCTAGAGTCACAGTGGCGTTCTGTACTCTCTTCGTCATCAGGAGATTTCATGTTTATCTCCACTGATACGGATATCTATATTTTCTTCGTCATCAGGAGGTTTAATGTTTACCTACCACTGATACGGTATGGAAATATAGTGGAGGATGGATGGATTGCACATCTACATCACTTTCCTACACTAGGATGTAAGGTTCTACACATCCATGTACCCCACATACTCAAAAGTATGTGCTCCAGGAGTTCCCTGAGGAAAACCTGTTTCACCATCACATAATCTCTGACAATGATGGATCTATGATCAGGGCTCTACATTATACTTGATTAGTTAGGTACATTCAGTATTCTTTAACAACATACATTGTTCTTTAAACAATAATCAGTAGCATAACAGCTAAAACAGAAGAATACTAAATGTAATAGGCCTAACTCATATCATTCATAATTTCTCATCATACTCATCACAAGTCATCTCTAAAGCATGACTTTGATGGTATTCATGGCTCTCACAGCCTATTATCATCATAGGATGCCATTGACAAGGCATCAAGTTACTTTTCTTATTCATAAGGCTAACAACATGCCTTCAATGAATATAACATCAACATCCATACCTGGATAAGATCACCTTCATATCAGAACCTGCATGGTTAATTCAACTGATAAAGGTAATACAAAATCAGGAATATACTTCCCTCTCTTGTCATAAGAGTTAAATCCTCTGATTCTCATCAATAGGAGTTTAATACTCATTTGCATGCCATTACCCTTGAATTAGGGTTTACTATTCACATTACATGTCATCACCCTTGAATTAGGGTTTACTATTCACATTATATGTCATCACCCTTGAATTAGGGTTTACTATTCACATTAAGATGAATTGAACTCATAACATCATCATGTATGAGTAACATCATCACTGATGCTCTCAGATTAGTTCAAGGTTCATCAATTATCATAATTAAGGTTTCTATGATCTCACACAGGTGAATCATACCCTAATTATGCTCACTCATGTGATTTGGAGATGCTTTAATTGAGTTTCCACTTAAAAAGGGTACTTTCTCTCTCTAGAAGTACTTTCTCTCTCTAGAAGTACTTTCTCTCTCCTCATACTGTTAGGTGATGTCAACACCACTCTAGATTAGGTTGGATTGAGTCATCATAGGCTAACATTGTTAAAACATCATCATCATGTGATTAGGGTTTGATCTGATCAAGATATTACTCAATTTACCCTTTAGGGGTATTTTGGTAATTCACCCCATTGATCATTATCATGGTCAAAACCTTAGTCAATTAACCCCTTAATATCCTAGGTTGTCAATAGGGTTCGATTAGGGCAACATTGAACCTTTTATATCATCCATTGATTGAATGAAGTCAACCTTGAATCACATTGATCGATCTCAACCATCAATCTCCAATTGATTTGAGATCGTTTGAAAGTGTTGACCATTTAGCTAATTTTGACTTTCCAAGACCGTGAGGGTGTGTTGAACGTTTAGCTAATTTTGACCTCAGGACCGCGAGGCCCTTCACCCTACTTCTAAGACCGCGAGCCCTCTCTATTGATTCAAGACCGCGAGGTCTCTCAACTGATTTCAAGACCGCGAAGATATGTTGACCGTTTAGTCACCTTGACCTCAGGACTGCGAGGCCCTTCACCCTACTTCCAAGACCGCGAGCCCTCTCTATTGATTCAAGACCGCGAGGTCTCTCAACTGATTTCAAGACCGCGAAGATATGTTGACCGTTTAGTCACCTTGACCTCAGGACCGCGAGGCCCCTCGCGGTCTTGAGACCGTGAGCCCCCTCTCGGTCTTGAGACCGCGAGCCTCCTCACGACCTTGAGACCGCGAGCCTCTTCACAACCTTGAGACCGCGAGCTCACATGGTCTCAACTGCTTAGACCTTCAACAAGATTCAATGATACATCTGATAATGTTAACCCATGTTGAAGCCCTCAAAAGGTCAGAGTTATGTTGACCACTTATGAATTGGGTCAATTAAGGTTATGCTTAACCAATTGGTCATTCAATTGACCCTCAATTGTTGACCAATTAGGGTTGAAATCGATTCAAATAGGGTTTATCAATGTTCACCCATCAACACTCAACAATGTGCATCAACACAAGGTTGAAACCTTCAATTGAGCTCCAATTGGGTCCAAACTTGGCCCAAACGGTCTTGAGGTCATGTGGGTGGACCCCACATGGTCTTGAGACCGTTTGCCCAAGATTTCATCAAAGTCTAATGTGATTTGATAGGGGTTGAACCATGATTGAGTCACAAAATCAGAATTTTGATTAATTTGATAACTTATTGAAATTTGGGTCCTCAATTGGTCAAATTAGCTTAACCCTAGACCTTCAAACGGTCTTGGGTGATTGTACTCTCGGTCTTGAGACCGTTTGGATGAGTTCCAAACGGTCTTGAGACCATTTGCCCATCCAATTTTGGATTCTAGTGCAAATTCATCAAGGTCTGACCTATTGAGTTGATGATCATATCAATATTTAATTGCAATGTAATTTGGTATAATTGTACCTTCAATTGGTCAACTATTCTTGACCCCAGACCTCCAAACGGTCATGGTTGATTGCCCTCGCGGTCTTGATACCATTTGGATGACCCCCAAACGGTCTTGAGACCATTTAGGTCAATCAACCCTAAATACCCTAATTAGGTCACCATAATTTCAGTACTGATTTCATCTAGGGTTAGCCCTAGTAATCACCCTTCAACTCTTAGCTCGTTTGGAATTAGACCATTAAACTTGGTGAGCTGTTAACTAACATAATTTTGAACAGTAATTGCATATGGTCAATGCTTGGTCAACGACCTTACACGGTCTTGAGACCGTTTGCCCAAAAAGGCAATTTCAGACCGTTTGAAAATCAGGAATAAATTCAATTAAAGTTGTTACTTAAAAAGGTCATATCTCCCGATTCCTTTGGAGTTAGCCTCTCAAATTTTGAGGGTGATTATCCTACATAATTAGAAACAGATTTATTATACGGTCCACGCTCGGTCAACGGGGCCAAACGGTCGTGAGGACCGTTTGCCCTCTCACGGTCCAGAGACCGTTTGCTCACCTCGCGGTCTTAAGACCGAGAGAGCAAACTGTTGGGACCGTTTAAGAAAGTGAAAAGCGGTGGGTTTTTCTTGGTAATAACGCCTTTATCTCCTAGCTCAAGAACAGTACGTATGCCCCATGGATTTGCTTGCAAAATAGCAAAGAACAGTAAGGAAAATGAAGGACTATCATCTAACCGCATAAAGGAGATGTATATAGTAAAGCATGGGTTTAGAGTTATAAAACCCGCCTAAAGCTTGCTCCTTGAGCTCCAATCTTTCAAGCTCCAAGCTCTAATGGCTTCCTTGAGTTCCCACAGGTTGTCCAAGGTGAAAACTCCAAGGAAAAACGAGAAAGGATGGCTAGAAAGATAGGGTTTCATGAGTTAATCACCAATTTGACCTTGAATTCGAGTTCTAACCATGGAATTAGGCAAGAAGAGAGATTCACACCTACCTTGCACCCTTGGTCGTTCCTCTTGAGCTCCAAGACAGTCCTTAGTCGGCCAAGCAAAGGGAAACAGTGATATGCACGAAGGAAAGGTTCCTTTGCTTGAAAGGTAAAGTGTATATATACTTGGGTGATATTTCATTAAAGGCCCATAAGTTTCCCCTAATTCCAACTAGGTCCTTCCTTCATTACTTGCTCGTCCCTTCCTCTTTTTTCTAAGGACAAAACCTCTCTTAAGGTTTAGAAAAAGAGGGCAAAGAATATCAATCTAATACTAAGGTACATACATAAAAGGGATATTGTACATATACCCTGATTATTCAATCACAAGGTATATTTCATAACTTGATACTTCAGTTGAGGTGACTTCCTCATCATTTCTTCTCTAAATGATGGCAAGAATCTAGAAAGATACATTAGCTGATATATTTTACAAATTGCATCCCTTTATTTGGGTAAATTGCATTTTACCCCAAATTAGGGTTTCAAGCACCGGGATTGCTTCCACAACTTTACCTTGGTGCCCAAGCTTGGGAAATCCCTCAAACTTTGCCAAAAAGATTTCTCATGATGTCTCAACATCAGAGGAACATCTCATCATGTGAAAATTGCAAGCTAACCCTTTCAACTGGGTAAATTGCACATAGGTCCCTGTATATCAAAACAATGCTACTACTTTAAATAAAAAGGAGCAAATATTGAAATATATGTTTTTGAGAAACTTAATTACATGCTCAGAGTTAATCACAAATATTTAATTACATATTTAGGCAAAACACCTAGGGTTAGCTCATAACCCAAGTCAGGGATGTTACAGAAACTAACATCAAACTCTGAGTAAAGTCTGTAACATATTCTCTCTTATTACTTTATTTGAATTCTTATCTTTCTACCTTTTCTCTCCCTAGATACATGTACCATAGTACATGGATCTCAAGACTTGCACCACCGTGCACAGTTCATACTATCTTATCTGATTCCCTCTCATCACACTCATGGATGAGGTTATGGGCATATCTAATCTAAGGTATCTTTTACTTACGATTTTTATCTGACTGTGGCCACCATTATATAATAAGTCCTCCTCTGTGACACCGAAGTGTCCTCTATGGTGCAACACACCCTCTGTTGGCACAACGTGCCCTCTGTTGACACCGAAGTGTCCTCTATGGTGCAAAGCACCCTCTGTTGGCACAACGTGCCCTCTGAAATAGAGTAAACACTCGTGTGAATTGGCAACATATGCCTCTGAATCATCCCAGGACTCTCTGAATGAGGACTTATTATATAATGTATTATGTGATGGTTTTGAATCAATTATCTTAAGTTTATCTTTACTAAACTCTGAATCTAAACTTATCTAAAACTGAGTACTCGACACGTACTTAGTTTTGAATCTGAAATCTGAATCTGAATCTCTACTCTTTAAAATCTAAATCTGAATCTTTGCTCTTATATTATGCACTAAATCTATATTTGAATGAAAACATGTACCTCAATTACTACATAATTGAGAATGGGTCTATAACCCTTATCATGTATCTTTATTCTATATCTATCTACCCATGCAATGAGTAGTCCAAGTATGACTCTAAATCTCTTATCTTTAAGTTCTAAACTGAACCCATTACTTGATGTGAACATGTATCTCATTATCTGGGTAAACTTTATTCTAAAACTCTAATTTGGTAAGATTACTTCATTATACCAACTATATCATAAATAAGTCTACTGCCTTATGAGAAAGGATCTGATCTAAATATGGATATACAAAGTATATATATGAGAGTTCTCAAGTATCAAATATCAAAAGAAATGTAACTTCAGTCAAATTAACTCATTCCCTCCAAAATATCATCGAGTGTAATCTAAATACAATCGTATGAGCTTAAATCTTAAAATCTTAAAACATGTATCATATATAATCTCATCATAAAATATCATAATCTTATAATATCACCCTCAATTCAAGTTACACTATTTTCCAGTCCCAATAATACATTCATCTTGAAAACTGGACCATGTCCTAATATGTTCAAAACTCATATCCTCACATTGTGACTAGATTTTTAGATATTAATCACCCTAAGGAATCCAATTAACTTCCTAGTTATTAGATCCCTACATCTATAGAAATCTTGATAACATGTTTTTACTTGAATTCTTAGCACACAACTATATATATAAACATACCATCTGATAAGATGATTCGATCTCTACCAAAAGAATCATTATAATAGACCTTGCCTTGAATCTTAATGTCTTCATATGAACTTATATATAAAATCTTAGGTCTTACAAGAGGAATCCTATAACATCATACTTTGAACTTAATCATAACTTGAAGCATCATACTCTTATACGTATTACTATAAACTCAAATTATGATACACTCCAATCGAGCCCTTCTATTGAAAATAGATTATGTCTAAATACATTCAATTGTCACTTTATATTTTGCTTCTAGATGTTGATCATTCTAGTCTTAGATATCTACATATGTATGAAATCTTAATGGCATGTTTCTACTTGAAATATTACTAAATTCTTATCCCACATTTTCAATCTTGGTTGCATATCTTATCTTGTAGTCTTATTCATCAATAAGAATCATTACTGAGAGTTCTTATGGGAGCATGATCCTTTAGTTTTCTCATGAACCTAGTTCATGAGTCCCTGTCATTCATATAAATCTTGATAACATATCTCTTCTCGAGATATTAGGCACATGCAGAGATGAACCCATGAATGTATGAAATCTTACTTTATATGTTAACAACAAATCTTAGAACATTGTATCACATAAAGTATGAAGTCTTACAAAAATATGCTAAGTTTGATATATATAAATACTCATGGGCATGAACCACTTACCTTTATATTGAAGATGTTCTTGATGTAGTCTTGTTTCCTTGATTCACAACATATATACCTAGTCATCAACAAAATTGTATAAGTCCATGTGTAATCTCCTCTCTTCATTTCTAAATCTCAAACCCCACCATCCTAATCTCCTAGACTGAATTAGGAATCATATTTAACTAAGACTAACTCTGCTTTAAAGCATGTTTCATGTTTGAACATTGAATTAAACTTGAGTCACACATTATATGCCATACACATACTAATATATTCATTATACCAAAAATAGCATATACACCAATATATAAGTACATACCCATAGACCAAGAGTAAACTCCATACATACTCACATATACTACTCTTACTGACTCATTTATAAAAATCAGATGAAAATATAATTGTAATAATTTTCCATACTAAATAGGAACATAAAATACATGTTGCCTCACAAACACTCATGGATCAACTTACATAATGGCTACCTAGGCCAAAAACTAAATATGAAGCCAATTATATATGAAACTCCATCAAAAATTTCACAAAAGTAATCATACAAAGTAGTAAGATCATGTATTAAAATATCAGGTCATTTCATAATCAGACATGGGTGAAATACCCAAAATACCCTTATTAGGGTTTAAATCAAAAACCTTAATAAATCTTCATATAAGAAAGATCAGGCTTTGAAATCATGTAAAACATATTAAGATACCTGTTCAATAAAATTTACATGAATTTCTGAAGTCGTTTGCTATTTTTAATTGACCAATCATCAAAATCATAAAGTTTTGAATATCCTATATTTAATAAAAATCATATATCAAAATCATAATCTTGAAGTATTTTTATGTGATAGTACTCATCATAAGATTTCTGTAGGTATCTTGTTTGTCCCAAACCGAGTACTATATCTCAAGATATCAATTTTTGAACAATTACCTTAACCGAGTGATACTGGCTGTTCAACGAGATCCAATGGATGAGATGGGTCCGCGTCCCAGCATCAGCCCAGGCAGATCTGGGTAGACCCGCTTCTCCTTCACCCGCTCAAGAAAGGGGGTTCCCCTATTTTTCCTCGAGCCACCCCTGCTCGCACCGCCGACAGGTGGATCTCTACGATGGGGCCGTCTCCGCGCACTCTGGGGATGCCCACTGCTCCGGACGACCTTCCTCACCTAGGGCACCGCCGCCTCTGGGCACGAATAAGCCAGATCAAATCTCCCCATCCATTGTTGCCGTCCTTCTATCATCCTCATTTTCTACTTTGTTCCCCCCTTCTCTTCTTTCGCTCTCAGTTTTAAGTGAAACCCAAAGATCGGGCTTGCTATTCCCTCATAAATCAGAATCTGTGGGTTTTATAGCCCCCATAGATGAGATCAAGGGTGAGGTCCCCCTTTTGTTGGGGCTCTGTTCCGCCCCCTATTCTGTTGGGCATGGCTCTCTGGTTCGATACAGATGGGAGTCGCCCCTTTTTAATTTTGTTTTTCTTCTTCTTTTTGATAAAAGTACAAATCAAAGAAATAATTAAATATCCTAGTTCATAACTCCAATTGACCCCAAATTTTAGTAAAAATACTATATTATCTTCATATGTACATGAGCAAGATTCTAGGTAGAATCTAACTGGATAGACAATCCAAAACTATTATTTAAATAAAAGCTAGATAATTATAAATATAATCACCTAGGCCACTCGATAAATCAAAAACATCTAAATTTTCTCCCTTAATCTTGTATATCAAACATCCATCTATCAAAATTACATTGAGTATTTATTATGAACACAAAATGCTAAATCCCCAAATTTGAATTCCAGGGACCCATATGTGAAATATAATTGGTCCAATAGGGTTGGAATTGGGATCTAGGGCACATGGCTCATCCCTTAGTATTTCAAAGGGTCCATGAGCTTAATTGTATTCTAAATCATTAAAATATGTCTTCAATCAATATAATTTCTCAATTAAAGCTCATGTATGACATAACATGAAGATCTAAGCTATGTCTAAGGCTCAAGCCACGAACTAGACTCATCATATTATATATTCATCACATTATTGTTCAAAGGAATAATTTATTTATATTCATATACAACTGACCAAAATCATACACATTTTGTGAACTTAATTACGTACCTAGCCATGGTTATGTTCATTATGTCCATTGGCATGACTTTACTAGAAAACCCCACATAAAATGCTTACTTTAGCTATGAAATTGAGGATGTTACAATTCTACCCACCTTAAAATAAATTTTGTCCTCGAAATTTCTCTAGGCTACTACCCACCTTAGGGTTCTGCTTACCTCTTCATTAATTATAAGGCACAGTTATGTTCAAACTTGTGCATGAAAAGAGATATGTAATGTATTTTCATAATGATTTAGGTGAGTATCATCTATTACCTTAGTCTACTTCTCAACTCATACTTAGGGTTTATGAAACTAAACTTGTCTGTATACTTAGGGCATCTACCTCAACCTTATCATGACTTCTTAACATTAGTTGCACATGGTTGTCTAATCTTGGGTTCTTTAGGTAACTCCTACATTCCTAGATATGTGGTGATCAGGCACATACCTAGAAATGCGGGATCCTGACATGCTATCCCTCACTAACCCACTAACACATGTGTCCCATACCACATGGGCTAGTAAGAAAGGAGAGATGCATAAAAGTCTAGTGCTCATGCAATTCCTTTTCAATTCTCAATTGGCTAGCCATAACCATTGAGAATGGAGAAGCAACATCATTAACTAGGGTTAGGTTGAAACATGAGACCTAGAATAGGTAAACATCTAGCTCTGACATCTCTATTTCTTCTAAGGTGAAATCTCTTAGTCATTCTAGGTCATTGTATCTTTTCTTGGGAATCTATCCCTAAACCCTAATCTCTTATCTTCATCTAGGGTGACTATGAGAATCATACTTGCCTAGTGACCATTTACCAAATTGCTCTGATACCATATTGTAACACCCATATTTTTATATCACATGAGAGGAAGCAATTTTTTCTCTTCTCTGGGAGTGTCACAAACATGATAACCATTGCAATAAAAGTAAATGAAACACTTTGCAAAACTGTAAAACTAATTCATATATAGCTTTTTGTCAACATAAAACTACATCATGTTTATGCATAAGTTCATGATAAAAAGATGTCAGTACTCAGGATCATCTAGGTAGATGGCACCCCACTAGACAAGCTTTAAAGTCTCTTAGGCCTTTGCTGGTCCCTTTGTACTTCAATCGCTCCAAAAACCTGCGGACATCGCGTCCCCAGCCATGCATTGGGAAAAACAGTCGTTAGAGTAAGTGGCATCCGTATTCTAAATTAAACTTTGCTAAAGAACTGAAATTATATTTTATAAACATGAAACTAACATCAAACTCTGAGTAAAGTCTGTAACATATTCTCGTTTATGACTTTATCTGAATTCTTATCTTTCTACCTTTTCTCTCTCTGGAGACATGTACCCTAGTACATGGATATCAAGACTTGCACCACCGTGCATGGGTCATACTTATCTTATCTGATTCCCTCTCATCACACTCATGGATGAGGTTATGGGCATCTCTAATCTAAGGTATCTTTTACTTACGATTTTTATCTGACTGTGGCCACCATTATACAATAAGTCCTCCTCTGCGACACCGAAGTGTCCTCTATGGTGCAACACACCCTCTATTGGCACAACGTGCCCTCTGTTGACATCGAAGTGTCCTCTATGGTGCAAACCACCCTCTGTTGGCACAACGTGCCCTCTGAAATGGAGTAAACACTCCTCTGAATTGGCAACAGATGCCTCTGAATCATCCCGGGACTCTTTGAATGAGGACTTATTATATAATGTATTATGTGAAAGTTTTGAATTAATTATCTTAAGTCTATCTTTACTAAATTCTGAATCTGAACTTATCTGAAACTGAGTACTCGACACGTACTTAGTTTTGAATCTGAATCTGAATCTGTTCTCTTTAAAATATGAATCTGAATCTTTGCTCTTATATTATGCACTAAATCTATATCTGAATGAAAACATGTACCTCAATTACTACACAATTGAGAATGGGTCTATAACCCTTATCATGTATCTTTATTCTATATATGTCTACCCATGCAATGAGTAGTCCAAGTTTGACTCGAAATCTCTTATCTTTATGTTCTAAACTGAACCCATTACTTGATCTGAACATGTATCTCATTATCTGGGTAAAATTTATTCTAAAACTCTAATTTGGTAAGATCACTTCATTACACCAACTATATCATAAATAAGTCTACTGTCTTATAAGAAAGGATCTGATCTGAATATGGATATACAAAGTATATATATGAGAGTTCTCAAGTATCAAATATCAAAAGAAATGTAATTTCAATCAAATTAACTCATTCCCTGCAAAATATCATCGAGTGTAATCTTAATACAATCATATGAGCTTAAATCTTAAAATCTTAAAACATGGATCATATAGAATCTCATCATAAAATATCATAATCTTATAATATCACCCTCAATTCAAGTTACACTATTTTTTGGTCCCAATAGTACCTTCATCTTGAAAACTGGACCATGTCCTAATATGTTCAAAACTCATATCCTCACATTGTGACTAGATTTTTAGATATTAATCATCCTAAGGAATCTAATTAACTTCCTAGTTATTAGATCCCTACATCTATAGAAATCTTGATAACATGTTTCTACTTGAATTTTTAGCACAGAACTATATATATAAACATACCATCTGTTAGGATGATTCGATCTCTACCAAAAGAACTCATTATAATAGACCTTGCCTTGAATCTTAATGTCTTCATATGAACTTATACATAAAATATTAGGTCTTATAAGAGGAATCCTATAACATCATACTTTGAACTTAATCATAACTTGAAGCATCATAATCTTATACCTATTACTATAAACTCAAATTATGATACACTCCAATCGAGCCCTTCTATTGAAAATAGATTATGTCTAAATACATTCAATTGTCGCTTTATATTTTTCTTCTAGATGTTGCTCATTCTAGTCTTAGATATCTACATATGTATGAAATTTTAATGGCATGTTTCTACTTGAAATATTACTAAATTCTTATCCCACATTATCAATCTTGGTTGCATATCTTATCTTGTAGTCTTATTCATCAATAAGAATCATTACTGAGAGTTCTTATGGGAACATGATCCTTTAGTTTTCTCATGAAGCTGGTTCATGAGTCCCTGTCATTCATATAAATCTTGATAACATATCTCTACTCGAGATATTAGGCACATGCAGGGATGCACCCATGAATGTATGAAATCTTACTTTATATCTTAACAACAAATCTTAGAACATTGTATCACATAAAGTATGAAGTCTTACAAAAATATGCTAAGTTTGATAGATATAAATACTCATGGGCATGAACCACTTACCTTTATATTGAATATGTTCTTGATGTAGCCTTATTTCCTTGATTCACAACATATATACCTAGTCATCAACAAAATTGTATAAGTCCATGTGTAATCTCCTCTCTTCATTTCTAAATCTCAAACCCCATAATCCTAATCTCCTAGACTGAATTAGGAATCATATTTAACTAAGACTAACTCTGATTTAAAGCATGTTTCATGTTTAAACATTGAATTAAACTTGATTCACACATTATATGGAATACACATACTAATATATTCATTATACCAAAAATAGCATATACACCAATATATAAGTACATACCCATAGATCAAGAGTAAACTCCACACATACTCACATATACTACTCTTACTGACTCATTTATAAAAATCAGTTGAAAATATAATTGTAATAATTTTCCATACTAAATAGGCACATAAAATACATGTTGCCTCACAGACACTCATGGATCAACTTACATAATGGCTACTTAGGACAAAAACTAAATATGAAGCCAATTATATATGAAACTCCATCAAAACTTTCACAAAAGTAATCATACAAAGTATTAAGATCATGTATTAAAATATCAGGTCATTTCATAATCTATTCATGGGTGAAATACCCAAAATACCCTTGTTAGGTTTTAAATAAAAAACCTTAATAAAACTTCATATAAGAAAGATCATCCTTTGAAATCACGTTAAGCATATTAAGATACACTTTCAATAAAATTTGCATGAATTTCTAAAGTCGTTTGCTATTTTTAATTGACCAATCATCAAAATCATATAGTTTTGAATATACTATATTTAATAAAAATCAGATATCAAATTCATAATCTAGAAGTATTTTTATGTGATAGTACTCATCATAAGCTTTCTGTAGGTATCTTGTTTCTCCCAAACTGAGTACTATATCTCAAGATATCAATTTTTGAACAATTACCTTAACCGAGTGATACTGACCGTTCAACGAGATCCAATGGATGAGATGGGTCTGCGTCCCAGCATCAGCCCAGGCAGATCTGGGCAGACCCACTTCTCCTTCACCCTCTCAAGAAAGGGGTTTCCCCTATTTTTCCTCGAGCCACCCCTGCTCGCGCCGCCGGAAGGTGGATCTATACGATGGGGCCATCTCCGTGCACTCTGGGGATGCCCACTGCTTGGGACTGCCTTCCTCACCTAGGGCGCCGCCGCCTCTGGGCATAGATAAGACAGATCAAAGCTTCCCATCCATTGTTTCCATCGTTCTGTCATCCTCTTTTTCTACTTCGTTCCCCCTCTCTCTTCTTTCGCTCTCAGTTTCAAGTGAAACCCAAAGATCGGGCTTGCTATTCCCTCATAAACCGGAATCCATGGGTTTGATAGCCCCCATAGACGAGATCAAGGGTGAGGTCCCCCTTTTGTTGGGGCTCTGTTCCGCCCCCTATTCTGCTGGGCACGACTCTCTGGTCTGATACAGATGGGAGTCACCCCTTTTTTAGTTTTTCTTCTTCTTTTTGATAAAAGTCCAAAGCACAGAAATAATTAAATAGCCTAGTTTATTACTCCAATTGACCCCATTAGTACAAATACTATATTATCTTCATCTGTACATAAGCAAGATTCTAGATAGAATCTAACTGGATAGACAATCCAAAACTATCTTTTAAATAAAAACTAGATAATTATAAATATAATCACCTAGGCCACTAGATAAATCAAAAACATCTAAATTTTCTCCCTTAATCTTGTATATCAAACATCCATCTATCAAAATTACATTGAGTATTTATTATGAACACAAAATGCTAAATCCCCAAATTTGAATTCTAAGGACCCATATGTGAAACTTAATTGGTCCAATAGGGTTGGAATTGGGATCTAGGGTACATGTCCCATCCCTTAGTATTTCAAAGGGTCCATGAGCTTAATTGTATTCTAAATCATGAAAATATGTCTTCAATCAATATAATTTCTCAATTGTAGCTTCATGTATGACATATGTGATTAATATTTCTTTAGTTACATAACATGAAGACCTAAGCTAGGTCTAACGCTCAAGCCATGAACTGGACTCATCATTATATATTCCTCACATTATTGTTTATAGGAATAATTTATTTATATTCATATACAACCGACCACAATCATACACATTTTGTGAACTTAATTACGTACCTAGACATGGTTATGTTAATTATATCCATTGGCATGCCTTTACTAGAAAACCCCACATAAAAGGCTTACTTTAGCTATGAAATTGAGTATGTTACAATACTGCACTATCGGATTCATGTTAAAATTTAACACACTTAGTGCCTATCTTCCCACACACAAATGTACCTAATTGAGCATGACTTTGCACGTTACCCATATGGTTTCTATCCTTCCAACAAATAAGAATGACCAAATTTTGGGACATGGAGAGAAAAAATGGTGGGATCCATTTTGAGGGTGAAATGAAATAAATGAAGATAAAGTGAGTCAATACCTTTTTTATTAACATAAAAACTAAACAAAAGATGAAAGCAAACTATATAACACAATTTATGACCAAAATCTAGAAAAGACTTCATATTATGTTCTAAAAAAGTATGAGAGAAAGATTGATCCAATAATGTGTTGTTTACCAATGAAAACGAGTAATACCATTTATGTTTTCAAAGGATATTGGTAATGAAAATATTGATAAGACATCTAGATTTCAATAGGCAATCGAAGATAACAATGAGGATGATGAAGAGGATGAATCAACTGATGCTCATTCCATTGACCAAGCATAATTTAATGAGATGATATATATAAGACCTACATATAAAGATTTTGTACACTTTCCTTGCCAACACTATACCGGGGGTGTGGCTAAAGGTTTCTATGTGGCATTCTCTTGGTTGGCTAAATGAAAATAAAATGGATTTATTGTAGATATGGGGTTTGAAAATTGGAGACAAACTTAATAGATCAATAATAAGTCTTTGCCACTATTGTTAATGACACAAGGCCTATGGGTGGTGTCACCAAAAATTTCTAAGATTACTAGTGATATAGGAGATCATAGTTGTGTTGCTAATAGAGTGACAGTCCTACATGATACTTGATATCTAGTTCTCATTTAATGTAGTTCTAGTTTAAAGTTTGAATTCTTACTTGTAAAGTTTGAACCAATAAACTTGAGACATTAGCATTTTAAAAATAAATTCCATAGTAACATATACTAATTGTATGTGTTGGATATGTGTTTATGTATTTGGTCATTTTCGTAGCACGTTTGTTACAACCTTCACAAGGTGGTTTCAAGGGACATTCGAATCTTGTTTACATTATCATGCATTGGATACATGATTGTGCATTTCCATTTTTTCTTTAATTCCTTGGGTTATTGGTAGATATTTTTTGGGTGGATAGGGACTAGGCTCATGGTTGGGTTGTTATGATAAGTTGATGAATTCATCTTTTTCCCAGTAAGCTCAACTTTTTTAGAGTGAAAAATGAGGCATCTAGAACTTCCCATACCTAGGTGAGACAATATGTCACATATGATGAGAGATAGAGTCCATAAGTAATTAAGTTGGACACCGCTACTACCCTAAACCAAAAATACCTATATATTCATTGTGAGCATGATATAAAACATTATCATGATTGGGTCTCTAACTTTTGAATTATGTGCTTGATTTTTAGAACATTGAGATTTATTCTCTCTTGCATAGTGTTAGTAAAAGTAGATAGTTTGCTTGATATAATCCTTTAGGGAAAATGACTACATTGTAAACGTGACATCTATATTGTGGCCTCTTTGAAGAGGTGTTGTGAACACAATTTGAAACTCCAATTCATGTGAATGTTATCTGAATGTAGTGAATAAGGTAGTCACCAAATTTCACCCATTGATATTTATTAAGAAGAGTGAACTATATTAAATAAGTTTAATTCATCATTTATAAAGGATTTAGTATAATACATTGGGTAAGATACAATGCATTTAATAATCTACAGTCGTTCCTAATTCATGATTAAAAACATTGTATTTAATGACTAAGATATGCTACAAACACATTTCAAGTGCATTAATCATTATTTTCTTGACTACTTTCAAAGGATCAAATGAAATGAAACAAATAGTAAGATCCCCCATAATTTGATAAATTCATATTAAGATAGGGGTTTAAGGCCTATTCCAAGTCATGGGCCTCAAAATCTAAATTTAGCCTAGCAAAGATATTTGTGTGATAAACAACCCATTGGAGGATAATATAAAGGAAGTGGAATTTTGTGCTTAATTATGGTACTAATAATATTATCAATTGGTTGGTAAATCAAATTGGAGATAATTAGTCAGTTTCTAGAATACTCTAAGGTGATAAGTTCCCTAGATATTTAGTTGGGCAATTATCTTGCCTTTACTTGAATTCTAAGTATTTGAGTGTCAAATGATCAGAAAATGATCTAATATTTTGCCTAATATAGTAGAATAGGTAAATGAATATAAATCCAAGTTTTGGGATAATCATATGATTATTTGTGACCTAGGAAGTTAAACTAGCTAGATAATTGAATGGAAAGAATGAAGCACTTCACATTAGTATTTTGAGCTCAAATTTAGTCAATTATGTGGTAAACCTAGTAGGGAGATATCCCCAAAGTTTGGTAGATTTTGGGTAGTCTACACTGTTTTAAAAAGTTATAGATAACGTTTAAGGGTTTTGGATGATCGAATATAATTAGGAAAAAATCATCCCCACGCACCTAAGTATGGTTGAACCAGGACTAGAGAAAATGTTAGGGATGTAGTATTAGCTGATACCATTGATCCAAGATCAGAGGGCACCTGATCTATCTTCAACCTTGTGACATGAAACTCACACAGGTTGGACACTGGCCCTAACCTGACTCTCCCATCTCTATCCATAGGATACCATTTGCCCTGATATTAGTACCATTGGACTCAAGAGAGAGAGGTGATTCTAACAAACACTATCTTCATTGTTATCATTCCCTATGAAGATAGCACCTAATTTCATGAGGACCAAGAATGATAGGGTTACCCAGATGTTGCCACCACCCTCGACCGTGTGCCTATATAAGTCTCTAGGGAGCACCGTCGAAGGAAGAAAACAAGATCAAACCATTCAATTAAGACAATAGAGTGACCAACCATCATCCCCTACACAACATAGATTCATGTGTAAAACGCACAACCACTAGAGATCAATGCAGAACTGTCCTAATTTCTTGTGCCCACAACATCTAGAGGGCATGGAGAAGACCTCTATAACATTGGTTAGATGTGGAAATTCCTGGTGCTCTCATTCGATGAAGGATGCCATCGAGCATCCGTAGAAGCTCGTCAGAGCCTATACTCTAGACCATCATGAGACCTCATAGGTGTTGAGAAAGACAACTGGGGACTACAAGGATGATCTTCAAATTCTTAGTTCATCATAGATAACTTACTCCTTCCTACTTCTTTTTCCATGTATGTTAGTAGAAAACCCAACTTAGGAAGTCCTCCCCTCCGGTGACCCTTGTTCTGCTGAGACCCCTTGTTAGGTTTGACAAAGGGTTCTTAGGTCAGTGGCAATCTCAGTTTCCTCTCGCAATATGTCGTAAGGGCCAAGGGTGGAAGTCAACCAAGAGCTTGACTGCCATGGCTGCTTGCTCGAGCTACTGGCATGGGTGAAGAATATCAGGGTCAATATTACCCTGGTACCCTTACGCGTGTGACATGTTTATCAAAATTGCATGGACATTGTAGACTTCTTGCCCTGGCTCAAGATATGTCTCGCATTGGATTCTAGATATGATGCGGCACTAGCCTATTGGCCAAACCCATCCACATGGAAAACTTTAAATAATACTAAATTTCTAACTTGGCATTATCTAATTGGCTGGTTACTATGTTATTTAGAATAATTATAGAAATTAAATGGTAGATCCTATGGTGATGAACCTATAGATGAAATTTCTTAGAAAAATATGTAAAATTTGAATAAAATGAATTCAAATCCTGAATATGATCATGGTATAGAGGATAGGTGAATCTAATGTGATTAGCACACTAAAACCCTAAATTTTATTAATACATTTGCTCATATAAGTAAATCCGTCTATATATATTGTTCTATAAACTAATATATCTAAATATATTAAGAACTCATGATAATGATGATGAGTATGTAGAGGTTCTAGGTCAATAATCATATACATGTGCAATTAGGGTTTATAATCAATGCTTATAGATTGAAACGATATCAACCCACATAATCATCTCTATGTGCTCATAAGGACATGTTACGATCAATCTAAGACTTTGGGATTACATTCATATAGCTCATTACGATTCTAAGTAGAGAATGTGTTTAATAGATTTTAATAATGAGAATATTATATGAAAACCTTAGATCTTGTGTTGATATCATGATTAATTGATGTAATTTGATCTATTATGATATTATGATGATATACACCTAATGCATAGTTGGGGTTTGTAACCCGTATGTCACATGATAAGGTAATATTAGGGTTTTGAACCTAGACCTAATGTACAATGCTAATATGATCCTAAACCATAGTCTAAGAGCTAGGTTAGGTCTAACTAGTATGTTATGAATGTATGGTGATACTTTAAGGTTTAATACATGGAGATAATGTTGATTGAATATGGATTTCTTGATCTTCTTTGGATGATTGGCTTTCATTCTTAAAGTACATGAAATATTATTCATGGTTCTTAAAAAAGGTAAGTTGTTATGCTTATGATTACATGTATCAACTTATGACGTTTGTCGAGGTTTCTCAAAGATTGAATGAATGGTATTTTTTGGATGTTTGTTTATTTCATGCAAATTATAAAGCCCCTATGATTATCACATAAATATATAGAATATTATGAACCCTTGGTTTCACCCATCGAGGGGTAATGCATATAAGTCAAATGATCGACAATAATTACACCTGAGAGGGCATACCAAGCATGGGTTATGATACAAAAGAAAATACAGTTCATACGTGATGTTAAATGTTTGTTGAATATATGTATATGTGATGTTTTGAATGAACCCGTGTACCATTATAGAAATATGCTAACCGTAGTTTGTTTGTCGGTGTTTTAGGTATCTGATACACATGATGAAGGACATCAAGATAAAGTTTGGAAGCTCTTGAAGATACTAAAGATAAGGCAAGGGAGATCAGATAGTTCAATATTTCTTCTCTCATGTATATAGTTTCATTGAAAATTCAAGTAACTCCTTAGAGGAATATCATTATACAATTTTGTACACATTATTTATTAAAATTTATAAAAAATAATTCACTAGTCTTTATTATTTGTTGAATCTGATCTTGGAAATTTTGAATAATGATCCTCGACTTTAAGGTCCTCTGGACATTGAAAAGTGGGGGATCGTTACACAAATGGATTTTCTCTTATGAAGTGTGGCAAACAAGATTTTTTATTTAATTAATGAATTAGAGATATAATTGAGTGCATATGATGAAAAGTTGGTCTTTGAAAAAGAATTGATGGGGCCACAACAATTAAGCTTTGTGTGGACCCCTTGATGGATTTAATGTGATGATAAGGTAAGTTTTCCCCATCAAAAACCACATAGGGCTAGTCCTTCCAAGGAATAATTGAAGAATATTTAATGTAGAAGAGCCTAGCAAGGAGAAAAATGCTTTGACTCATGTTTTATGCATGATCACAACAATTATATTGTACTTGGAGACTCTAGTATATGATAATGGCTTACACAAATCCTAACTATGAGGTATTGTTTGAGGTGAACTTTAGAGTTTTTATGTTCCTTCAAAAGTAAATTTCTACTTCTACATATTCACCTAGTGTGAGTGTTTATTTCCTATCATAATTGCATGTTTTTGAACTTCAAAGATATCATGATATTTTCAATGGTTGTGCAACAACTTTTATACTACAGATTTTTTTCATTTAATTTATAGAATACAAATGCTACTTCTTTCTTAAATAAGAACCATATACAACATGTTCTTGTGTGATCAATTAGAGAAGTCATACCATGCATATCACTTTTCTAGATTACAGTAAAGATGGAATGAAGTGGATTTATGGTTTTCATATAGATGTCTAATAAGATGGACTCTATTCATTTTATATGAACAAGAAACCATTTTATTTTATTCATCATGGTACGAGATAGTGATGGTAGTTCACATTCATGTTTTCAAAAAATCAATGCCTCGTACCAAGACAACTAGCACAATTTTGCCCCCTTTCAGAGGTAGAACAAGAGTAACTAATTATTCTCTATGGTGAATGTAACTTCTCAATGTCAATTTGATAACAGTAGTTACCTTCATTCAATGTAAACAATAATGTTCTAATCGTAGTAGAGCATGAAATATCTTCTGTTAATGAAGAACTCATCCTTTTGTAGTTTTCCATGACCCATGTGGTGACATACCAAAAATAGATGACTTTAAAGTGTTATGTGGTGAGCTCATTTTCTTATATGATTCATAATTTCCAGGCACCTATGATTTTTTTATTGTGTTTTTAAATGCGTTCATGATAAGAGTTTATTGTAGGGATGGTTGGAGAAGGTTCGAAAAAGTTACCTGGTTCTCATGAAGAATGATAGGTCCTTCATCCATCTCTTGGGGATTGATCTTAAATCTAACTTGTCGAATAAGAAGATTGGAGTAGACAATATGAGTTGGATGATATACTATATCCTTAAACCAAAACATTTCACTTCATCTTTGAGTATATGATCATGACTGATAGGGAGTATACATCTACCTTGGAGTGTGATTTGGTGGTACATTCATTTATTATCATTATCCATGAGAACTTGTGATAAATGTTTGGATTTTATTGTTCCCACAGATTAGCAGCAAGTGAGTGATCTGATAAGATCTTTTGATTTAAAGGAACACTATTTGGGGGCACTCATGGGAAGAATGTCAAGTCTATGTTGAGTGGTGAAACTGGCCTTTATTCTCGGTCTTCATGTCTTCTTATCCTTCCAACAATTACACTAGGAGTAGAAGGTTATTTATATTGGTGTACCTAATAAAGTACTAGAAAACCACTTTCTCATCTTATAAGAGTGACTCCTCATTTGCATGTAGCACAGTCACATAGTTCTTTAATATATACATTAATTTTTCTATGATTTTTGTATAAACAAATTTTATAGTATAGGAAAACAAAAAAAAATATAACCATTGATTAGAGATTAAATAACTTAATAGACCATGTTCTCAACTTTCACATATGATGTCCTATTAGATTTCATTAAAACTTTCACCACAACTACAAGATCATTAAGTGGGCATCTGATCCAATAAATCTGTATGATGTAAATACCATTTTCTTATTATTCTTCCATTCCCATAAGTTTTGATAGTTCTCGAATCTAATTTTTTTTTCAAGTGTGATTTCAAACCATTTTGATTCTATGAATCTTGTGAGAAATGATCTAGCACAAAAGAAACCTCTCTCTTGGTTTTTGTTAGTTTTCCTTCTTCAAACTTGTAGTCAAATAACAAATTGAGCCATTGATGATATAGTAGGTGGTTCTGATACCCAAATCCTAATACTAAATTGAGTAACATGATGAAAATTCACCAAGAATAAAATAAGTTTAATTTTTGTAGTAGTTTTCTACATATTCTGGGACTCCTTTGATACATATTGTTATTTATTTTGAGCATAGAAGTATAATTTTTGTAATCAAGATAATGTTTTATTGTAATTACTTGACTATATTATGAACAAAATTATCCTTTATATGAGAATAAGGGTGGATACCAATAACCTATATACATCGTGTGGGACTGATCCTAGTGTATAAATAAATGAATAATGTGGACATACTTATTCATAAAACACCCCCTCCAAGTGGTGCATATATATCATGTGAACAAGATTGCTATATAGAAGTTATACCAACACCCTTTTGAAGACTAGTGAATAAATCTACAAGTTGATCCTTTGGATGATTCTTGTAACATCCCTGACCTGGGTTATGTCTTAACCCTAGATTTTTTGATTAATAAAGTTAATATATGCTTGCTCTTATTTCTTGAAAAGTAATTAAGGCTCATGAGGAACATATGTTTCAATTTTGGTCCTGTTTGAATAATGTTGAAGCAATGTTTGCTTATTTTGGACTAAAGTGCAAATTACCCAAGTTGAGGGGTTAGATTGCAAATGTTGCATGATAAGATTTTACTCAAGTGTTGAGGCATCATGATAATGAAGATGATGTAGAGGTATGGCTTGTGAAAGCTTGAGTACCAAGAAAGAGATGATAAAGCAGTGTTTGTGCATTAAAACCTAGTTTTGGTGTAATGTGCAATTTACCCAAAACCCATGGTTCAATATGAAAATTACCACTTCAAAATAGTCCCTAATGTTTCTTGGAATCATTTATAGCAAAGAAAATGAGAGGGGCATCTCATTTGAATCACTTTGGAGGAGAGAGAATCTTGATATTAAAATAATCAAGATTTAAGCATAATTGGAACTTTACTTCAATTTAATGCAAAAATTAATATATTAATTAAAGAGCCCTTTAACCAAAAGGTGAGGGATGAGTTTGCAAGAGAATGGAAGACCATGTGACTTGAAAAGGCACGCAAATATCCAAAGGAAGTGGATAACTCACTAATATTATTAAAAGAAAAAGAATTATCCACTCACTTTAGGATATTATTATTATAAGGGTTAAGGTGCTTAAATTGCTTTTCTTTAAAACATGGATAATTGAGAGGAATAAGATGAAAAGAAGATATAATCGTAATAAAGGAAAGGAAGGGGGAAAGTGGCAAGGAAATGGAGGAGATAATCCCTACTTTCTCTCTCTTAAATGAGTGTTCAATAAAATGCATATATACCCATTTATCCATAGCTTGGATGGGTAATTCCGAAGTCACCTTCACTTCTTTCTTGCAAAAACGACCAAGGGAGCTTGGAGAAACATGAGGATGAACCTCAACCTATTGGTAAGCTTCTCGACCTTCGTTTACCTTCATTCCATGGTAGAAATCGAAAATCAATGCATGATTTCTTCTTATCTCGATCCCATCTTCAATTCTAACCATTCCTTTTCACTCAAAGCTTGAGGACGAGCCTTGGGATAGTGAAAGGAGTTGCATCCACCATTGTTGAAGTGGGTTTGAAGTATTGAAGCTCAATTGGAGGTGGGTTTTATAACTTGAACCCTTACTATTGTTATTGCATTCAATTCCTTATCAATTGTTTATCATTTGTTCTTCTTGAAATTCACTTGATCAAATCATTAGAACCACCATGAAAATTACAGAAAAATATGAAGTATTGTAGCTTGATGATGATGACATCATCCTAAGCACACACCTCAAAAATATCCTAGGCAAACAGTTTCAAAAATGATTGGACTAATCAGTTTCAATGAATTGGCCAAACAGTTTCATCAAACCGTTTGAAACTGACCGTTTGTAGTGGTTGACCATTTGAGGAAATATGATGATGTTGATGGTTGATGATCCATTAAATCCAATTGATTGGTTTCAAAGGGTTCATCAGTTAAAGGTCCATCAAGTATCAAACCCTAATGGGGTTGAGTGCTAAATTTTTAATTGTTTTGGGTTAATTTTTAGGTTGACTAACCCAAATAGTCTCAAGACCATTTGGAGGTCACCCAAATGGTCTCAAGACCGTTTGGAGGTCAAACAAGACCCTTTGGAGGTCTAGGATTGAGTATGGTTGAGTATTTGAAGATCTAGAAATTTCAAATTGAAATGCAATCAATAGCTAATGTGATGATCAATCCAATGACCTAAGCCGTAATTGAATTTCACAAATTTCAATGATGGTTGGAGTCAAACGGTCTCAAGACCATTTGGAGGTCATCCAAATGACCTCAAGACCATTTGAGGTCAGGTCATGTCATGGTTTGATGATAATCCAATGATTTCAATTGGACTAGTTCCACAATGTCAACCATTGATGGTTCCTCGATTTCAAAACCCAAATTGATGATTTCTTGATTATAAACCCTAGTTCAATTGGATTCAAAACCTTAATTGAAGGTCCAATTGAAGGGTGATTCAATGGTCCAATTGAAGAATAAATCAGTGGTTCAATTGATAGATGGTTTAATTATTGAAATCCTGAATTGATAAATTGATGGAAGACCTTTTTGGTCCATCGATTTTGAGAGAGTTTGGACCAAACGGTCTGAAGATTTCAGTCCAAACGGTCTCAAGACCGTTTGAGACCAAACGGTCTCAAACTGTTTGGAGACCTAAGTGGTTTCAAGTACAAAATGTCCATTCGGTTTTTATTATTGTTTTGCTTAAACAGTTTCAAACTGTTTGGAGCATCAATGGTCAAGAACGTTTGGATGTTTCAATGTGATTTAATTAATTGGAAACCTAAGGTGATGAAAGATAAAATGACCTTATGGTTGTTACTGATCTATCTCAAAGATAATCACTAGGGTTGTACCTTTAAAATACTAAGTGATTGATAATCCTTAGATGAGTTAATCCTTGAAGCTTAAGTAAGCAATGACTCAGTACACTATGTCAATCATAGATGTATGTACTTGATTGAAGGGTTGATGTAAACCTAATCAAGTTGAAAGGATGATGGAAAGGAATTCTTATATGAGTATTAATCATGTGGTGATTAGGTTATGATCCTTAGTATAGAGATCATGAAACCCTAATCCAGAAAGTTAATGAACCCTAAACCTAATTCAGGGTAACATAATGTAAAACCCCAATTATGGGAATGGGGAGTGGAATCCTAATTGGGATTAATAGTAAATCCTAATTATGGATAGTTGAATAAGAAACCCTAATTTTAGGGTAAAGTGCATGAAACATTAAACTAGGGTAATGTGATGGAAAACCCTGATGTATTGATATGAATTAAGAAACCCTAATTGAGGTTGATTCCATGAGAAACCCTAATTGAGGGTGATTCCATGAGAAACCCTAATTGAGGTTGATTCCATGAGAAACCCTAATTATGGGCAATGTGATGTGAAAGCCTAATGAAGGGTGATGCTATATGCAATAACCCTAATGAAGGGAGATGGTATGTGAAATCCTAACCCTAATAAAGTATGATAGTGTGTGAAACCCTAAACCCTAATAAAGGGTGATGGTATGGGAGACCCTAATCCTAACAATGAAATGGTAACTGGGAAATACCTAAAGTAATTGATTATAGATAACCTTATAGCAAGCAATGCCTTAACCTGAAATAAGCCCATATCATTAAAGATAGTTGGACTATTCTTGTGTGTGACCTATGGACTTAATGGTAAGAGTGATAGGTTAGTGGATGAAAGAATTAAGATGAGAAATACCTTAATTCAAGATAAGTTGATAACTCAAGAAAGTTGGAAGTGATGAGGAAAGTGATACATCAAGATATGATAGATATCACTTTTAGCATTCTAGGGTTGATATACCTTGATGTACCTTAAATCCAATATACTTGGACAAGAAACACATGAAGTGTGTTATGTAAATTGTTACAATGAAATGTAATGAGTTTGATATACTTTGATAAGTATAGGCTAATATACCTCGAGAATGGGGTCACGCCAAACTAATGAGTATAATGAAATCATACCATGATAAGGATGAGAAATGAACTCATATCTTGTATTGATAATCATTTAATGATAAATGTTAAGAGTAATAAACATGATTGAATACTCAAGATGTTAATGGATGCTCCTAGAGGTGTGGAGCAACATATTAAGGTTGATTTGATAAATATGAAATTCTAAATAACGAGAGATGGGAAACCCTAACCCTAATTTGGGTAATGGGGCATGAGAAACCCTAATGTAACATGAATAGTAAGCCCTAACCCTATTGAGGGAATAGTGGTGTTACTATTGTATTACATGAGGTAATATGTTTTTGTTGCCTAGTGAGAGGTGACAAGATGTGTAATGGCCTTGTGAGCCATATGATTAGATGTTGCCTAGTAATAGGTGACAAGATGTTTAATGGCCTTGTGGGCCATATGGTTAGATGTTGCCTAGTGAGAGGTAACAAGATGTTTTAATGGGCTTTGTGAGCCATGGGATTAGTTGTTACCTAGTAAGAGGTAACAAGATATTTTGATGAGTTTTGTGAATCACATGAGCAAGTTGATACCTAGTGAAAGGTATCAAAATGATTATACAAGTCTCTTGTAAGCGGTGATAATGTTCAAAATAAACCAAGGAATGGAACCTTAGTAACATAATAATAACAAAAGGATACAATTATTGTGGGATCCGACTTACAAAACATGAGATAAACCAAAGCGGAAGCGATTAATTAGTAGCGGAATATTGAAAATTAAAACTTTTTGGAGAAAAGATCTTAAAATCATAAAACTTCTTTATAAGAAACAAGATAAACAGTTTACATCTCTATTAAATCACCTCTTGAGTGATTATATACATCCAGATACAAAATCTTGAGGCTTAAAGCCAAAATCTCAGACCTACTGACTCCTAGGACCTGAGAGTACAGAGATGACATAAGACAAACTAACTACAGGACTTGACAACCAGTATCTCCACCTGAGATTCACTGCTGCCCCTGGTGTTGCTGCTGCTGATACTGCTCACCCTCAGATTGGTTTCTCCGTCCTCGACGTCCACCTAAAAAGTTGAAACCTACGCGAGTGAGACAATTTGAATAATTGTCCCAGCGAGAGTTATAATTCTCCGCCAGAAGCTTTATTATAGCAAATAAGGAATAACATAAGCAAGGTAACTTAAAACATCAACAATAGGTTTGACAAAGTAAAGCAACATTTACTTAAGCAATCACTTCATTAAAACATATGAAGAACATGTATACTAGATACTTGAACAGGCTAATAATGTAAACAATGTAACTTCAATCATTGTTTATCGTAGTTCAACCTAAGCAGATATACTACGCGGTTGATTATGTTTTACAAACATTATTATTATGCCCTGCGGAGATGAGGTATACCGCTCATACTCCAACCGATAACTACTAAGTTGCATCGGTATCATACATAGGTCATCAAAAGAGCCGGATTCTTATGACCTCATCTTCCTCAGTCAGTGTGAGGATCAACATGCAGGACATCTTGTGTCTCTTCTAAAATAGCTTACCAGGGTATTCTAGTACTTCACTATTAGAGTCACAGTGGAATTTTGTACTCTCTTCACCATCGAAAGATCTCTTGTTTATCTCTCATCGATGTGGTATATAAGGATTCCCTCGGGAGATTTGTGGTACATCACCTCGACATAAACATATAGTGAAGGGTTGATAGATTAAGGTACATCTACATCAATTCCTACAATAGGATGTAAGGATATTCACATCCATATTCCCCCACATACTCAAAAGTATGTGATCCAGGAGTTCCCTTAGGAAAACCTATTTCACCATCATTTAGCTTCTGACAATGATGGATCTATGATCAAGGCTCTACATAGTATGATTATACTTGATTAGTTAGGTACATTTCAGTATTCTTTTAACTTCAGGCATGTTCTCAAACATTAATCATTAGAACAACAACTATGAAAGTAGAATACTAAATGTATCAAGTTTAGCTCACATCAATTATCATTTGGATATCAATTCTTAATCATCTCATCATAAGTCATCTATTCAGCATGACCTTGATGTTACTCATGGCTCTTACAGCCTATTAATCTCATATGATGCCACTTACTAGGCAACATGATATGTCACTATTCATAAAGCTAATAACATGCTTTCAATGAATATGATATCATAACCTTTACCTGGATATGATCATCCCCTTATATATGAACCTGCATGGTTAATGCAATTGACAACAATAAACATTTCATTTCTAAATCAACAATTTATAAAGCAGAATTAACCTTTCAATTTAGGGATTGTACCTTCATGCCTTCACTAAGGTTAGGTTCCCTTATTTACATCAATTAGGGTTATACCATCCCTTTCATTATGATTAGGAATAATGATTCCTCATCTCATACTTTAATCATGAAGATTCATGCTTAAAAGCATAACCTGAAATTAGGGTTTATTGTACATTTCAACACATCACTCTCAATTAGGGTTTAAGTTGAACCACCATTGAACCATTTAAACATTCAAAGCACTAAGAAATCACAACCCTAAAGTCTCCAAATGATTACACATTCAACCTCCAAACGGTCCTGAGACCGTTTGGATGTGTTGACCATTTGGTTAGGTTGACTTCCAAATCGTTTGGTCTTCGTCACCCTCAAGACCGTTTGAACTTGTTGACCGTTTGGAAGTATTGACTTTGAAACCGATTGGATGAAACGACCTTGAACCCGCATGAAATGAAACGATTCCTTAGATCAATTGGACCAAATGACGTTGAGAATGATTGAGCCCAAATGGTCTTAAGACCGTGTGAGTTTAAACGGTCTTGAGACCGTTTGGTCCAAACTTCTCAAAACCGATTGGACCCAAAAAGTGCATCAAGACTTGTAATCGATTAGGGTTTTCAAGGTTGAAGCCCTCAATTGACCTCATCTATGTTAACCACTTATTAATTGAGCCAATTAGGGTTAGCCTTAACCATTTGGACACTCAATTGACCCTCAATTGATAGCCAATTAGGGTTTGGAATCGGTTAACCATCAATGTCCATCAACATGAACCTATTTGATGTTGAACCCATCAATTGACCTACAATTGGGCCCCAACTTGGCCCAAACGGTCTTGGGATAGTTTGGACACCCTCCAAACGGTCTTGATACTGTTTGCCCAAAGTTACATCAAAATCTAAGTCAACTGATAAGGGTTGAACCCTAATTAGGTCTAAAATTAGCATTTCAATTAATTCCACAACCTATTGTGATTGGACCTTCAATTGATTAAATTATCTTAACACTAGACTTCCAAACGGTCTTGGGTGGTCACCAAATGGTCTTGAGACTGTTTGGGTGAATCCCAAATGGTTTTGAAACCGTTTGGGCCACTCAACCCAAAGTTCAACAAGATTGATCCTTGAAATCAGCAATGAACCCGATTAGGGTTTAGAGGGTTGAAGTGCCTTCAACTTGTGATTTGATTGCAATTAGATGATGAATCTTTGTAGATGATTAATTTATGATGTATTCAGCAGACCTCTAAATGGTCTTCACTTGTTCAAACTTTCCAAACGGTCTTGGAGACCGTTTGAATCTAAACGGTCTTGCAAACAGTTTAGATCAAATGATCCAAGGTCGTTTGGTAAAGTTACCTAGGAAATCACGCCCATCATCTTCAACCTTCGTTAAGGTCGGTTACTTCATGGTTTTTGTTGCGAAAGTGCAAGGAAGAGTGGGGAAGAAGAAGAACTAACTACTAATTGCAAGAACAAGGATATGCATAAGAAAGCAAAAGGTTTAGAGTTATAAAACCCGCCTTATGGTTGTTCCTAGAGCTCCAAGCTTCCAATCTTTAATCCTTTAATGGCGTCTTGAGATCCACAGGTTGGCCAAAGGTGTTTCTCTAAGGAAAGGTTGGGAAAAGATCGGCTAGAAAGAGAAAGCTAAGTGAGAAAACCATAAAACCAACCTTGTTATCTAACTTCCTCCATGAATCCGAGCAAGAAGATGACCCAAGCTTACCTAGCTTCTCCTTGGTAATTCTACTCTACTCCAGAGCTCTGCCTTAGGCGGTTTGAGCAAGGTGATAAGTGAAAGAAGAAAGGAAGTGTTCCTTTGCAAACAAAGGAAAGTTGTATATATATATCTTGGGGGTTATTTCCAATCATAAGGAGAACTAGTTTCTCCTTTTCTCATCTAGGTCCCTCCTTTCTTCTTTGCACGCCCCTTCTCCTTATTTCTAAGGCAAAACTCCTTCTAAGACCAAGAACTAAAGGCAAAGAAGGTCAACTTATCACTAAGGTGCACATACATAAGAGTCTCCTTTCTTTCAACTTGATGATTTAATTACAAAGGTGTTCCTTATTTTATGATTATTCAAATGAAGCGCCCCCTTCATCATTATTACTCTAAATGATGCCAAGAGTCATAAAAGATATTCTATAAGGTGTATTTTACAAGTTGTACCCCACATTTTGGGTAATTTGCACTTTACACCAAAATTAGGGTTTTAAGCACAAGGATTGTTCCACAAGCTACATCTTGGTGCTCAAGCTTAGGAAATCCATCATACTTAATCATATTCATTCTTATGATGTCTCAACACTAAAGGAACATATTAACATGTGTAAATTGCAAGTTAACCCCTCTAATTGGGTAATTTGCACATAGGTGCCTGTATTACAAAACAATATTAAAACTTTATTTAAAAAGGACATAAATGGAAATATATGTTCCTCAAGAGTTTTAATTACACACCAAAATATAATCACAAGTATCTTAATTACAAAATTAGGAAAAACACCTAGGGTTAGCTCATAACCAGGTCAGGGATGTTACAAATTATCCACCCCTTACATGGATTTCGTCCCTGAAATCAACAAAACATCAACAAAACATATATTAAGAGAAAAGAGCAGGGTATTTCCTTCTCATCTCTTCCTCTAGTTCCCAAGTGGCTTCTTCAACACCACGGTGATTCCAGAGGACTTTCACAAGACTTATATCTTTGTTCTTTAACTTTTTAATTCTGTTATCAAGGATTAACACTGGTCCTTCCCTGGATGGTAATCAATTGTACAATCGTAGTCCTTGATTAATTCCATCCAGTGACATTGCCTCATGTTAAGTTCATGCTGAGAGAAGATATACTTAAGGTTCTTATGATTAGTGAAAATCTGGAATGTCTCTCCGTAGATATAGTGTCTCCAGATCTTCAAAGCATGAACCACAGCAGCTAACTCCAGATCGTGTGTTGGATAATTCTCCTCATGTTTCTTAAGCTGTCGGGAAGCAAAAGAAATCACTTGCTTATCCTGCATCAACACACATCCGAGTCCATTCTTGGAGGCATCACATAAAACTATGTATCCTTTACCTTGCTCAGGTAACACAAGTACAGGTGCACTTGTCAACCTCTCCTTCAGCAGCTGAAAATATTGCTGACACTTGTCATTCCAGGCAAAAGGAACATCCTTCCGGGTCCAATTAGTCAAGGGTAAGGCTATGGAATTGAAGTTCTTAATGAACCTTCGGTAATAGCCAGCCAACCCTAAGAAACTACAGATCTCCATCGGTGTCTTCGGTTGTTCCCATTGTAGAACATATTCTACCTTTTTAGGGTCAACATGAATGCCCGAGGCAGATACCACATGTCCAAGGAAAGACACTTCCGGCAACCAGAACTCACACTTGCTAAATTTAGCGTATAGCTTATGTTCTCTTAGCAAAGCTAGAGCCTGACGAAGATGATGTTCATGCTACTGAGCATCTTTACTATAGATCAGAATGTCATCTATGAAAACAACAACACATTGATCGAGGAAAGGTCGGAAGATTCTATTCATGAGTTCCATAAATGCAGCTGGTGCATTAGTTAGTCCAAACGACATAACTGTGAACTCATAGTGACCATACCTTGTCCTAAAGGCAGACTTGGATATGTCACTATCCTTAATACGAAGTTGATGATATCCCAACCTCAAGTCTATCTTTGAAAATACGGTTGCACCACACAACTGGTCAAAGAGATCATAAATACTCGACAGAGGATACTTATTCTTTATTATTACTTTGTTTAATTGTCTGTAATCAATGCACAACCGCATTGAACCGTCTTTCTTTTTAACAAAAAGAACCGGAGCACCCCATGGCGAAGTACTCAGTCGGATGAAACCCTTTTCAAGCAACTCTTGTAGTTGTTTCTTGAGTTCTGCCATCTCAGCAGGCGCCATCCTATACGGTGTCTATGCTATAGGTTGTGTGTTTGGAATCAAATTGATTTCAAAATCAATTTCCCGAGGTGGTGGCACACCTGGAAGTTATTCAGGAAATACATCTTCAAATTCCCTGACTATAGGAACTTCAACAGGGTTAGGACTCTCCATGTTAGTATCTACCACATGGGCTAAGAATGCATAACATCCTTGCCTCATCAGCTTCTCAGCAACCATAGCTGACACAAGGTAGGTGGGTAGAATCTTTCTCTCTCCTTGAAAGATCCATGTGTTTCTATCATAAGAAAACACAGCCTGCTTGGATTCACAATCCAAGACAACCCTATACCTCTCCAAGGTATCCATCCCAAGGATTATGTCAAATCCTTGCATCTCAAGTGGTATAAGATCCACTTGAATGTGATGATCAGAAAAGATAAGGATGCAGGGAGAACATACCTCCTGCAACACAACAGACCCTCTCAATGGAGTCTCAAGCAACAGGCTATCTGCCCTATGACTAACTGCCATATTGCAGTTACGAATCACTCTTTGAGTGATAAAGGAGTGCGTAGCACCCGGATCAATCAAAACAGATACAACACAGGATGTAGACATATCATAATATAACAACTCCATCTGACCTGCCACAACCCGTGGGTTGATCACTGCATCAGGTGGGTTCATTGCATAGAACCTTGTTGTCGCCTGAGGTTGATTTGGTGATGATGATCCAGCTTGGGACGCTTGTCCACGTCCTCTAGCTACTCCTTGGAACTGCCTCCTCTGGGATCCTTGCTGACTCTGCCTCTGTGGCTGTGTCACACTGACAGACCTAGCTCTGCAGTCCTTCATCAGGTGTCCCACCTTCCCATAGTTGTAGCAGCTTCTCTCCAGTTGTTGTGGTCTTGGTGGTCCTGTGACTGACATTGATGCTGAACTACGAGCTCCTTGTAGTGGTAGGCTTCGTCCTCTACCTCTACTCGGTGTCCACTGTGTCTGAGCACTAGGTCTAGGTGGTGGTGGTGTAGGAGAAGAAAACCTAGGCTTCTTGAAGTCTCTAGATGAAGATCCCTGGAACTGAGGATATCTCTTATGGGTTTGCCTTTTCTCTTCTACGAACCTTTCTATCCTTTGGACTGACTCAACGAAGGTAGCAAACTTTTCCTAGTTCTCTAGGGCAGATACAGGAGTAGTCAACTAAGCATTCAACCCCTTCTCGAACTGCCTGATCCTCTCTTCATCCGTAGCAGCCATATGCAGATAGAACCGCAACAGCTCCATGAACTTAGCTTCGTATTCGCTAATGTTCATCAGACCTTGTCTCAATCTCTCGAACTGAGATATTTTCTCATCCAGGAAGGTCTTTGGAAAATATCTATTGATAAATTCCCGTCGGAAGACTTCCCACGTAGCCTCCACACCTGGCCTCTTCTGCTCTTCCATGGTCCACCAGTGACCAACACTTCCCTTGAGAAGATAGACTACATGCCTAACCTTCTCAGCTTCTGGGATGTTCAAGATTCTAAAAGCTTTATCTAGCTCGGTTAACCACAGATCGACATCTGCAGGGTCAGCTGTTCCAAAGTATTCGGTAGCTCCGACACGACGAAGTCGCTCGAATGCCTTATCGATACCTTGTCCTTCAGGTTGGGCAGGTGCCCTAGGTGCAGGCATAGGCATCCTATCTGTGATGTGTGTCATGGCAGTCATAAACTGCCCAAACATAGTCTGAACAGCTAGGTTTCCCATGTCAGCTGGGTCAAATTGAGATGGCTCCATAGGTGGCTCAGGTACAAGCTGCTCTATTTCTGGGTTCCTTGCACCTTCTCGGGGTGCAACAACACTACTTTCTGCCACATACTCCTCGTGTGGTCCAGACATCCTTACTTATCTTCTTCTCCTGAGGAGTAGAAGACACTATTAGATATACTGGAAAACACTAAGAATAGACTCGACATGCTAAGTCCTATGTCTCTGTAGACTCAGCGAACCTAGAGCTCTGATACCACTAAATGTGGGATCCGACTTACAAAACATGAGATAAACCAAAGCAGAAGCGATTAATTAGCAATGGAATATTGAAAATTAAAACTTTTTGGAGAAAAGATCTTAAAACCATAAAACTTCTTTATAAGAAACAAGATAAACAGTTTACATCTCTATTAAATCACCTCTTGAGTGATTATATACATCCAGATACAAAATCTCGAGGCTTAAAGCCAAAATCTTAGACCTACTGACTCCTAGGACCTGAGAGTACAGAGACGACATAAGACAAACTAACTACAAGACTTGACAACCAGTATCTCCACCTGAGATTCACTGCTGCTGATACTGCTCACCCTTAGATTGGTTTCTCCGTCCTCGACGTCCACCTAAAAAGTTGAAACCTACGGGAGTGAGACAATATGAATAGTTGTCCCAGCGAGAGTTATAACTCTCCGCCAGAAGCTTTGTTATAGCATATAAGGAATAACATAAGCAAGGTAACTTAAAACATCAACAACATGTTTGAGAAAGTAAAGCAACATTTACTTAAGCAATCACTTCATTAAAACATATGAAGAACATGTATACTAGATACTTGAACATGCTAATAATGTAAACAATGTAACATCAATCATTGTTTATCGTAGTTCAACCTAAGAAGATATACTATGCGATTGATTATGTTTTACAAACATTATTATTATGCCTTGTGGAGATGAGGTATACCGCTCATACTCCAACCGATCACTACTAAGTCGCATCGGTATCATACATAGGTCATCAAAAGAGCCGGATTCTTATGACCTCATCTTCCTCAGTCAGTGTGAGGATCAACATGCAGGACATCTTGTGTCTCTGCTAAAATAGCTTACCAGGGTATTCTGGTACTTCACTATTAGAGTCACAGTGGCATTCTGTACTCTCTTTGCCATTGAAAGATCTCTTGTTTATCTCTCATCGATGCAGTATATAAGGATTCCCTCGGGAGATTTGTGGTACATCACCCCGGCATAAACATATAGTGAAGGGTTGATAGATTAAGGTACATCTACATCAATTCCTACACTAGGATGTAAGGATATTCACATCCATATTCCCCCACATACTCAAAAGTATGTGATCCAGGAGTTCCCTTAGGAAAACCTATTTCACCATCATTTAGCTTCTGACAATGATGGATCTATGATCAGGGCTCTACATAGTATGATTATACTTGATTAGTTAGGTACATTTCAGTATTCTTTTAACTTCAGGCATGTTCTCAAACATTAATCATTAGAACAACAACTATGAAAGTAGAATACTAAATGTATCAAGTTTAGCTCACATCAATTATCATTTGGATCTCAATTCTTAATCATCTCATCATAAGTCATCTATTCAGCATGACCTTGATGTTACTCATGGCTCTTACAGCCTATTAATCTCATATGATGCCACTTACTAGGCAACATGATATATCACTATTCATAAAGATAATAACATGCTTTCAATGAATATGATATCATAACCTTTACCTGGATATGATCATCCCCTTATATATGAACCTGCATGGTTAATGCAATTGACAACAATAAACATTTCATTTCCAAATCAACAATTTATAAAGCGAAATTAACCTTTCAATTCAGGGGTTGTACCATCATGCCTTCACTAAGGTTAAGTTCCCTTATTTACATCAATTAGGGTTATCCCATCCCTTTCATTATGATTAGGAATAATGATTCCTCATCTCCTACTTTAATCATGAAGATTCATGCTTAAAAGCATAACCTGAAATTAGGGTTTATTGTACATTTCAACACATCACTCTCAATTAGGGTATAAGTTGAACCACCATTGAACCATTTAAACATTCAAAGCACTAAGCAATCACAACCCTAAAGTCTCCAAATGATTACACACTTTCAACCTCCAAACGGTCCTGAGACCGTTTGGATGTGTTGACCGTTTGGTTAGGTTGACTTCCAAACCATTTGGTCTTAGTCACCCTCAAGACCGTTTGAACTTGTTGATCGTTTGGAAGTGTTGACTTTGAAACCGATTGGATGAAACAACCTTGAAACTGCATGAAATGAAACAATTCCTGAGATCGATTGGACCAAACGACCTTGAGAATGATTGAGCCCAAATGGTCTTGAGACCGTTTGAGTTCAAATGGTCTTGAGACCATTTGGACTCAAACGGTCTTGAGACCATTTGGTCCAAACTTCTCAAAACTGATTGGACCCAAAAAGTGCATCAAGACTTGTAATCGATTAGGGTTTTCAAGGTTGAAGCCCTCAATTGACCTCATCTATGTTAACCACTTATCAATTGAGCCAATTAGGGTTAGCCTTAACCATTTGGACACTCAATTGACCCTCAATTGATAGCCAATTAGGGTTGAATCTAATTCAATTAGGGTTTGGAATCGGTTAACCATCAATGTCCATCAACATGAATCTATTTGATGTTGAACCCATCAATTGACCTCCAATTGGGCCCCAACTTGGCCCAAACGGTATTGGGATCGTTTGGACACCCTCCAAACGGTCTTGATACCATTTCCCCAAGTTACATCAAAATCTAAGTCAATTGATAAGGGTTGAACCCTGATTAGGTCCAAAATCAACATTTCAATTAATTCAACAACCTATTGTGATTGGACCTTCAATTGATTAAATTATCTTAACCCTAGACCTCCAAACGATCTTGGGTGGTCACCAAACTGTCTTGAGACCGTTTGGGTGAATCCCAAATGGTTTTGAAACCGTTTGGGCCACTCAACCCAAAGTTCAACAAGATTGGTCCTTGAAATCAGCAATTGAACCTGATTAGGGTTTAGAGGGTTGAAGTGCCTTCAACTTGTGATTTGTTTGCAATTAGATGATGAATATTTGTAGATGATTAATTTATGATGTATTCAGAAGACCTCTAAACGGTCTTCACTTGGTCAAACTTTCCAAACGGTCTGGGAGACCATTTGAATCTAAACGGTCTTGCAAACCACATGAAATCAAACGGTCTTGAGATCGTTTGATTTCAAACGGTCTTGCAAACCGTTTAGATCAAATGATCCAAGGTCATTTGGTAAAGTTACCTAGGAAATCACGCCCATCATCTTCAACCTTAGTTCAGGTCGGTTACTTCGTGGTTTTGCTTGCAAAAGTGCAAGGAAGAGTGGGGAAGAAGAAGAACTAACTACTAATTGCAAGAACAAGGATATGCATAAGAAAGCAAAAGGTTTAGAGTTATAAAACCTGCCTTATGGTCATTCCTAGAGCTCCAAGCTTCCAAGCTTCAAGCCTTTAATTGCTTCTTGAGATCCACAGGTTGGCCAAAGGTGTTTCTCCAAGGAAAGGTTGGGAAAAGATCAGCTAGAAAGAGAAAGCTAAGTGAGAAAACCATAAAACCAACCTTGTTATCGAACTTCCTCCATGAATCCGAGCAAGAAGATGACCCAAGCTTACCTAGATTCTCCTTGGTCATTATCCTCTACTCCATAGCTCTGCCTTAGTCAGTTTGAGCAAGGTGATAAGTGAAAGAAGAAAGGAAACGTTCCTTTGCAAACAAAGGAAAGTTGTATATATATATATATATCTTGGGGGTTATTTCCAATCATAAGGACAACTAGTTTCTCCTTTTCTCATCTAGGTACCTCCTTTCTTATTTGAACGTCCCTTATCCTTATTTCTAAGGCAAAACTCCTTCTAAGACCAAGAACTAAAGGCAAAAAAGGTCAACTTATCACTAAGGTGCACATATATAAGAGTCTCCTTTCTTTCAACTTGATGATTTAATTACAAAGGTGTTCCTTATTTTATGATTATTCAAATGAAGCACCCCCTTCATCATTATTATTCTAAATGATGCCAAGAGTCATAAAAGATATTCTTTAAGGTGTATTTTACAAGTTGCACCCCACATTTTGGGTAATTTGCACTTTACACCAAAATTAGGGTTTTAAGCATAAGGATTGTTCCACAAGCTACATCTTGGTGCTCAAGCTTGGGAAATCCATCATACTTCATCATATTCATTCTTATGATGTCTCAACACTAAAGGAACATATTAACATGTGTAAATTGCAAGTTAACCCCTCTAATTGGGTAATTTGCACATAGGTCCATGTATTACAAAACAATACTAAAACTTTGTTTAAAATGGACAGAAATGGAAATATATGTTCCTCAAGAGTTTTAATTACAGACCAAAAGATAATCACAAGTATCTTAATTACAAAATTAGGAAAAACACCTAGGGTTAGCTCATAACCCAGGTCAGGGATGTTACAATTATAATAATGGAACCTGGATCATACATATGTGGAGAAAAGAGGAATACTTGTAATACATAAAGAATGTGTTGAACATGATTGGCATGGCCAAAGTTTAATGCTAGTAAAAGAATGAGGTGCCCAGTGCTGTGTAAACAGACATGGGTTGTCTACGTTTAGCTTTTCACAAGGCAGTTGATATTGTAACTCTCGAGAAGAAATGGTACAAGATGTGTACTTATGAACTAGGATGTAAATGTAATACATTGGTTCTTGTTGAAAGAATTATCCTATGAATGGATCTCTTTGAAAAAATGTTTTAATTTTTAGTGATTTTCAGTAATCTGCTGCAACTGATTCACTTCCACTTAAGTAATTCTAGTTTTTGTGAGTTGGATTCCACAATTCTGGCCTGGGTATGATAAAATTACATTTGACCTTTTCTTGAAGAATGTGATAGTCAACTTCTATGTGTTTGTCTAATTCATGGAAAATGGGGTTGGAATAAATATAAAATGAAAACGGAGTATCACACTATAGGTATTCCTTCTGATTGATTGAATCATAATTCTTCAAACGAAATGTTCATCAATGGTAATTACTGGTGACATGGGTCATAGCTCGATAATCACATTCAATACTAGAATTGGAAATGATAGTTTGTTTTTTATTTTTCTAGGAGAAGACATACTTCCTACAAAACATAATAGTATATCACGGATCACATGCCAATGATAGAGATTGAAAATATGCATATGAGAAGTCACCTTAGGGTTCCCGTGACATGAGTTGATAATACAAGAATGTGCAATGATTGCCTGTTTCTTGTATTTCTAGTAGAAAACAGTACCTCCTACAAAAACATAGTAGTCTATCACATATCACATGTCAACTATAGATTTGCAAATATGCATCTAATGATACATGAATCTTTGGATTCTCATGACATGAGTTGGAGGAGGGTTGAGAACCCTTCCCATTGTGTCTTCACATAGATCCGCAACAGAGGCGATTGGCTTCAGAGGCAATCGATGTGATGGAAGAAGTGAGGAGAGAGAGGGAGAGAACTTATGGATTTAGCAGATCTACTAGCATCATGCCATTTGTAAGGAGTGGGATTCGAGAGGGGGGATCCACTCCCTACTAAATTTTTTTTAAAGAATAAAACATTTATTCCAAACACACTCAAAGGTATGCTGGAATAGGTGCAAAGTTTTCAAATTTCAATAAATGGTATTAAAAACAACCAAAGTGTAGCAGCGGAATTAAACAAATGACTATATTCAATTTTCACAAAAGATTACAAAGGTACATCATAATATCCCATAAGGGTTTACATGTATGATACAACATAAGGATCTAAGTAGAGGGAAGTCTAAACTACTTCAAATCTATCTCCAAGCAACATCTCTAAGAGCTAGGTCCATGTAGGAAGCTATGTTCTCTTTGATTATGTTCAACACCTCGATCTAAACCTGGGTGGTTGGGAAAACACCCAGCAAAAGGGAAAGGAAAATAAAGTATGTGTCAACAAATATGAATAGGATATCAAGGAAAAGAAAACATGTAAATAAAGGCTAGTTTTCATCATAAGATGAAGATTTAAAGAGTGTGAGACTATTTTTAAATAGATGCTTTCCATAAACAAAAAATAATAAAAGGGTTGCATGCATGATAATTATGACTACGTTAACTAAGTAGGGTTGAGGAACCTATCAGACCTCAAACTATAGGTGAGGGGAGAATTAATACATTCCCAGTCACCTACACATATTTTTATGGGGGAGAATAGGGCATTCCCCATGACGAATTAATAAATGCCCTATCTATAGGTGGGTGTACATAAGTACCACTACTATGGCTAAATAGTCCATAAAATCAACATGCTAGAAAAGAAATCATGGCAAGAAAAGCATCATATCAATTAGAACAAGGTAGTGGGGTAAAAAACCCAAGAAAAAGAATATCATTACTAATTTTGAGGCAATTTAACAAAATAATAATGAATAGAGGGAATAGGGTTCACAAAGCCTCCTTAGGGAAATATAGGGTTTGGTTTGAAATACCCCAACTTAGGGTGTAAGAATGCACATACCTCTCTTAACAATATTAATTACTAACTTTCACCACTTTAATTGAATCCAAGTCCCTCTTTGCCTATTTTTAATGTATTAACATGTATTAGAATACATAATGCACATTAATGTATACAAACCCAACTTTTTGAACTTTTTAGCAAAACTCAGATTTATATTTTGAAAACCTCACCAATGAAATTATTAGGTTTTCCTAATCAAGAAAACATATTTTTATGTTAATCTTGGAGTTATGATGATTAAGATGGAATTTTTATGGATTTTATGCATTAAATTCATTCTCCAAAAATCACCCTTCATTAAACCTCAAAATCATACATTTAAAATATTTTTAGTAGATAGCTATGAGTTTGGAAATTCCAAAACATTTTTATTTGTTAAGTTTGGATAAGCAGATTAAAAGATATGAATTATTCAATTTGAGCCAATCATGAAATGACAAGTCAGAAATCTCCGAGAGAGAGGAAGAGGGAGAGAGGGAGGGACAAAACACCATATGACCCAAGATCAGGGTTGTATATGCATAGGTAACCAAACTAGATGATTCTAGAGAAGGTAAAACAACAAGAAACCAAAACCCTAGAAGAACATGGTAAATAGAGATGGAGATCATTGATTTTAAACATAGAAGCATGAGTTTTAACCATGTAGTAAGAAATAAATGAGAAGGCGGTTATAAAATTTTCCTATAGGGAAGGTGGACAAGTTCAATAAGAAAGATTCCCGAGCTAGAGAGACTGGTTTCTCCAACAAAGCTCCTATCTCGAGCAAGAAGTGCCTTCTCCATTTTAGAGGTGAAAACCCCTAGCAAAAGAACATGGAGATGTGGTGTTTAAGGGTTGTAGATGGGGTTTCACCATGGAAGGCCATGGTTCCAACCTGGAAGAAGGTGGTATGAAGACTATTAGAATGAAAATAGGGAAGGAAAGGAGGAAACTTACTATTTTTGGTCGAGATCACCAAGAAGGAGCTTTAGAAACCCTAAATAGAGCAAATTTGGAACCCTAGTAGCCTTCTTCACCAATGTAGGCACTCTCTTTTACCTTGGGACAACACCTTCATGGCCAAAAAGAGTAGGAATGATGCTCTGAGCTAGGGGAAAGAGAAGGAGAGAAAGAGCTTTCAAATTGTGAGGTGGAAAGAGGTAGATATTGCTTTATAAAGAAGGGGGCAAGCATGAGGTGTCTATAGGACTTTCCATGTGTCCTTAGCCTAGGGCTTCATGGCCATGCAAGAGGACAACTCATAGAGACTTCTTGTATATCAAATATAGGTCCAAAAAGCCCATGGAGACTTCTAGGCCATCCCCACCATCCTCCAATCAAAGAAATAACCCCATTGGTTGATAGCTTTTAAAGATAAGCTCATTTATAAAGAGGGTAATCCCTAAAATGCCCTTGGAGAGAAACACCTTCAAACCAAGGTGCAGCTAGGTTTCCCATGGTTAAAAATCTTGAGAATGGTAAGTGAATAGCTAAGGATTATTATTCATGTGATAATTTGCAAAGAAAATCTCCCAATTTGGTAAATTGCATAAAAGTCCAGAATGTACTTAAAATTGCATAACTTGCACAAACAACATCCAAATTGAACCAAATGTGAAACTTAGGCTCATTTTATGATTTAAAAACACATTAAAAAGTTATATTAAGGGTTATAACACCTAAACAAGGTCATTAAATATATTTTCACTGAGGTATTTGTGCATAAACCGTTTTATTGATACAAATAGTGAATAAATGTTCACCAAACCACTATAAATTCCACTAATTAAACATCAAGGACAGAAAGGAAAGGAAAAGATTGGAAAAGTGCCAAAAAGATATTATGTCCAAGTTATGGTATGTTACGCCATTGGATCTCTACATTCTGCCAGCCCTCTAGAGTTGTTCTGGGCAATGGTTGAGGTGTTCCAGATCATCCTTTCTGGCGATGCTTTTGTGAGGAAGGTATAGCTTTCATTTTTACACTTTTGGTCATTTTTGCCCTTGATGGTGAAATTAAATTTTTGACTTCCCAATGTTCACCGTGATCTTGAGATTGATGACAACCTGGATGCACATTCTGATTTTCAATCCAACATTGTTGTTTTGTTGTTTTCTTGACCGTCCATTGTTCGATCGGGCTGATTGCAATTGTTGTGGTAAATTTGTGAAATTTTCATCCTTCTTATGTAAATGGAAGATCAAAACTTCCATGAGGAGGATCCTTTTGTAATGAGCATGGTGTAGGTGATGATGTAGGGATAGAGGTGTATCCATGATATGTAAGATAGTACCCTTGATCGAGTTCACATCTAATTTATGTGTCCTCAATGGAAATTTTCCTTGATTAGGTGTCATGTTGGTCCTAGTAGGATTGTAGGGGAACTTCTCCCGATTGAGAGATTCATCCATCATCTCAACATTTTATAAATGGATCTACATCACCAAGTTCGTCGAGCGGATGATGAGGTATAACCAAGAAACTTTGCCTCATTTTATTTTCTTTCTACTTTGCCAAGCTTCAATCATGATTTTTCACCTTCTAGCAACGATCTTGACATTGTCTTCCACCTGTTCCCCTTTTAGGGTCCTAAAGTTTTGAATGTATACTAGCAGACTCATTGGAACGAGCTAGGACTATTGTATAGTAGTTTGGTTACCAAGGAGGTGGAGTTGTTTGATAAGACTATTTTTCTTAGCATTAACAGTGTAGGATCATAGATAGATTCTATATCTTTCCTTTTATAGAGAACTTTAGTCTAGGTACCAATGCATTTTTTTTTCTTTTTGTGAGCTAGCCAATACTACGAGTGAGTTTGTTGGGATTACTGACCAACAAGTGGTCAATCATTGTCGCCTGACTGTGATTCTAGGAGTGAACCCTAAAGATATTAAGATGGCCTCTTGGTATGAGGTCAAGTTTACTTGGTTGAGAGCGACCTTCCTTTGTGAGGGTGAGCGACAGTGTGCCACTAATTCTTTATACACAGATCTATAGGTCCATGTGTTCTTATTTGGCATGATCACTAGTTGCTTGTTTAGCAACAACACAAGGAATAGAGGATATATCTATTGATTCTCCTTTCTCCCAGGGCATGTACAAGGTTTCCTTCTTTGATTGTATGGTAGTGTGTATGCAATTTTGAGACACATTTGCAATAGTGTCTTATTGGTGACTTCAAAGGGGAGATATTCTAGGCTATGAAAAGTTGTAGAGGCTTTGTAGGCTTGACCGTCGTAAGCTTTTACATGCCTTTGTTTGTATTTTCTACTTTAAAAGTATCTATGTTACATGATTTTATCTAACATTTCCTTCACAAATGTTGGGATATGAACACTTCTAGCTTCATAAACCTATCACTCTAAGCAGTCTAGAGGGCTATGTACATGCTTCTCTCCCTACATGTCACCTTTGGGCTGGTTGTAACAACATGGTGATGTATGAGCAGTGGAGGGGCAAACTAGAGATGATCACCATAGAGAGGTATGTGTAGTGCTTTATCACTATATTATTTTGTGTATTTGTACTTTAGATGACTCCAATTCTTTTTTACTATGTCTATTTCAATATCTTCTCTAGGTTTCAGTGTGGCAAGGAGGTCATATATTTTGCAACATTCTTTGAGGCGTTGTCGCCAGATGCTTTCCAGATCTAGTTTTTGAGTCTCTGTTATGGATGAGCGTTCAACTTGTCAATGGGATGGTGGACAACACAATCCTTTTGACCCTTTTAAAAATTTGGTCCCTTGTGGTCTAGGGATTTGCAAGATGCTCGAGAGTTGATGTGTGGTCAAGTGTCGCATGATGAGTACTTTTAGTAGTACTATGCTCATAACCACCCAATTATCTTTTCTAGAGAGGTGTATGATCGGCTTTGACGTTCTCCATTGGTGAGTATTGGATTTTTGTCTTATCTTCATCTACTTTCATCTTCTTTGACACAAATATCTTATAGGTGATTGACTATGACTCAACTAAGGAGCAAGATGATTAGGTGTATGAACTTCATCGTCCAACACCTCCTAAGGTTGTTCATTTTCTTATGGATCCACCATCTCTGTCTATTGACGTTCTTGGCTTTGATAACTTCCCCATATTGCGGCCTCAACAAGATTTTGGTGTGAGAGGATCATGGCACTTCTTGAGTGACATTAGTTGGACCTCATCCTTTTAGGAGGCCGATGAGGCTTCATACACAATGGGTGGACTCTTTGTCTCAACTATCCCTTCGGACAACTGGCATAGTAAGTGCCTTGGGGGACCTTCTAGGGTGGGAAACTTCTCTGTGGATGTCTCAGCTCAGACTATGGATTATCTACTAGTTGGAGCAAGAACAGGTCCTTCTTGGAACAAGGATGTTTCCTTAGTTATGGAAGTGTCTTCTAGCACCTCCTCTTTTGGTCATTTCTAGTCTACTAGTGGTATATGTTCTGATGCGAGCACATGGCATCATTATTTGGGGTCTTCTTCGATGGATGATTAGCCTTTGTCCAAGTACTTTATGAAGTGCCTAAAGAAGAATTCAAAGAAGTAGTTGTTGTCTTTAGCATACTTGTTCCATGATGTATTTTCCCTTCCTACAAAAAAATCTTGTATCAGTTCATTCTTGTATTTTTAAGACTCTTTTTTTATTTTAAATAAATTCAGAATCTAAGTTTAGATAAGATTGTGAGTATTTATGATCTTTGATATGGAATCTCATTTATAGAGTTTGATATTTGGACTATGTCTGATAGATTAGTAGATTGCCTTGATTAGGGTGCCCGTGGAAGGTGGGCATCAGAGCAATCTGTTGATCTTGTGGGTCTTCTTGTCTAGGGACGTCATGTGGATTTCTAATGTAAATGCATGTAGCGAATTGTTTGATTCCACTAGTGAAAAGGAAACAAAGTCCTCTTGTTCTTGGGAGACAAGTTTTCTTTGCATGAGACCTATAAATTGGGTTGCATTCCTTGGCTTTTTTTGTGCATCTCTCTTATCATGACCCAAAGTCATGGGAAAGAATGAGATAACGGAAATCCCACTTGTTCACCATCCTCCCATCAACTTGTTCATGATATGTTGTTGTATTACTGATCTTTCCTAGGGTGAATAAGTTGAGCTAACATGCTTTGGCGAGACTCATCATCTTCATCATCTAGAATATGTCAATGTTGTGAGGGAGTTGATGTCGGTAGTGACCCCTTTATTGGATCCTATGAGTCACTCCTTTTGTTTTGGGGATGTTGTGTTGACTCCCACCCTAGAGGATGTGGCTATGATTACTCAGCTTCCTTTCCATGACTGCAATCATGTGGTTCCAAAGAAGTTGAGTTGGTCTTTTGTACTGAGGAATCTTCTCGGCGTGAAGAAGTTACAAGCAACTTAATGGTTGACTGATGATGGTCACTTTATTCAGATGGCTTCCCTATGGGAGTCATTTAAGATCAAAGAATGTGGTGGAGTCTCTTCTCCTGGCATGTCCCGCCTATAGGAATATAATCTAATCATTTTGTCAAAGCTATTCTTTAGAGAAACTATCAAGCAAGTGACGACTAGTGCTCTAGAGTGGTATCCGCCTTATAAAGTAAGGAAAACTTTGTCTATTTGTAAGTTGTATAAATGCTTGGATGAAGCACAACTGACTGGAAAGATGAAATGACCTTTTAAAGTTTAGACTTACATGGGAATGCATATTGGTCCTGATAGATTGATAGAGTCTTCAAATCCTCATTACATCATGGTGAAGGAGTTTCTGCCAATGCTATATTGATAGGTGAGCCACTTTAGTTGCATGGAGATATAGCTTGATGGCATGTAAGCATGAAGACTACAAACGTGCATTGGGGATGCATGTAATTCTATCTTGATAACTCAGCCTATAGCATGGCCATGCCAAACTTCTAATGGTTGATCATCTTGCCAGGTTTGGAGGGTTGTGTCACATATTGGCATGTGTCAATAATGAGGCAATTCAATCATTGATAGTATCTACCAATTTGAAGTCATTCCCTCTTTTTCCCAGAAGTTGATGATTGATTTCCAAAAAGTCCATAAGAAGGTGGCACAATATGATTTGATTGGAAGAGGTTGATACAAGATTCCTTTCCCATGGGTCGATATTGCTATCCCGAGTACTCAGAATGGCTTGCATTGATGCCTTCAATGGTAGTGACTTGTAATTCTTCTGGGGAACCACAATGATGTGTATATTTTTGTTTTGTTCATTTTTTGGTTTATATCTTAGATGAGAAGCCAAGGTTCTGCACTAAATTTATTTTTCTTCTTGTTGTTTTTGAAATATTTTGTGTTCGTGAAATGTGGCATCGGTGACGAATACTCCCTCCATGATATTCATAGATATGCGTTAGGATTTAGGTCCTTGGGGTACATATTTCTATGAGTTCCCATCCAACAAATAGTCTGACAGGAGACAATCATGTCCATGTATTTTAGAAGATTCATGACAGATGTAGGTTTACATATATTAGGATCACCTCCTTCTCTTCCACATTCTTATATGAAGTTGGAAGATTGAAACCCAATCACTTTGAGATAACTCTTGTCTTTGATGATAGGTGTTTCCTCCCTCAGAACATATGTGGTCCTTTCTTCTATGGGGTGGGGCCTCATTCTAGGGAATAAAATGGAAAAGTTCTCTAGACCTAGGTGTCACACTATGTGATAAAGTGGCATCATGTAATAGGTGTATCAATGGAAATTCCCCACCCAATTGGGCCAAGGTGCCAGATGCCACTGACACCTGAGTAAACATTGCTCCCGCATGCCTTAGTGTAGCAATCCACCACAATCCTGTGTCTACTTGTTAGAAGTGCTTTTGGATTTTTTTTTTTATAAAATTCCCACTATGTATGGGTCTTTTCATTGAAGATTTTGATTTGACATTAATGCCCAAGGACTTAGTATGAGAGCCTAAGATTTCTTGAGGAATCAATGGTGTTTTCCTTGAAAGGGTTTCCCATCTCACAAAGTTTGGTCCCACCTATTTTCTTTTAAGAAATGAGGTGAGGATATCCACAAGGAGTTTCAACTTCTGCATTTTTTGACAATCCTTTCCTTCCAGGTCGATCTTGGTAGATGTAAGCATTGTGGTGTCTACCTAGGTGTGGCAACACATCCCACTATCACACAGACAACGAGGTGCTACACAAAAATGTGCGGAAATCACCATAACCACAGATTAACAAAAACACGAGTTAATTAAAACCGATTGCGGAAAGTAGGTAAACTAAGAAAACTATTAATTTTAAGTCCACATCCTGTAAAGGAACATGTTATACAAACATTTACAAGCCTTGATTCGTGTCCACAGCTTAGAGGAACAGCTGTCTAACCAACACATGAGTTCATCACCTATTTATTTGTACATAAAGGCCCACATCCGGCCAGCAACAGAATATACAAAGGATCAACAACTATACATCGTGAAACAACATCAAAACCCTCCCAAGGACCTGAGAGTACATGGATAACTCTAGACTCTACTACAAAACATCCAAAATAGTAGCATATCCATCGTTTGCCTTCTTCTGCTCGTCTTGCTGCTCGGCCGCAACTCCGCGACCACCACCACACCTAGCTCGACCACCTAAAAAGGGTGTAAACCAGCGGGGTGAGACATACAGTCCCAGCGAGAAACATAACTCCCCGCTGAAACTACAAAACCTCAGAAGGATAAAGTAGATAGCTGATAAGAAGTATAACGAGAGCAGTTAATAAAGTAAAGTTGTTCATACTATTAAGCTTACCAAATGTACAAAAGGCATATACCCAAGTATTTCTTTATGGAACATGATTGACAAGATATGCTTCATATTATCTAACCACATATCACAAGGAAAGTATAAGTAACTGCAGGTATATCAAGATTAACTACACAAGCAAGGCCTCAACCAATGTTTCGTGTTTGTCTTAAGCAGTAAATACTAAGCGGCTGGATTATGTATTATTATGCCCTGAGGAAGTGAGCCGTACCGCTCAAATCCAACCTTCAGTTGCGAAACCCAAGCCGGTGCCATATAAGGTCAATGAAAGAGCCGGACTCCACGAGCTCTCTGCCTCATGGTCAGTGCACGAGTAAAACACAAGCAGGACTGCAGTCTCATGCTTAAGTGGCCTCAGCCACAGGGTTAGCTCCCGCAGGCTACCCTCTGCCTAGCCCGCCTTGGTACAGGTCTCAACGCTAGTAAAATTGAGCCACATGCCTGTTCACCGTGCTCCGAGCCATGAATGCATTCATGCTCTCACATTACATATCCCGAGCCATGGGCCTGTTCACCATGCTCTATACATATATATATATATATATATATATATATATATATATATATATATATATATATATATATATATATATATATATATATATATATATATATATAAGTCTGCAACCGCAGATGCACTCGTTTCCCTCTCTATTTTAGGCTAGGAGAAACCTCGCATATTCAACAATATGTGCTCTGGGTTAATCCGTAGGAGAACCCGTTTCACCATCACCAGCTCCTGACGATGATGGATCTATGGCCAGGGAAAACTAAATGATATGTTCCACTGTGATTAGTTAGTATATTTTAAGTGGATTGCAAGATTCAACCAAGTTGTATAACATGCAACTATAATAAGAATAAACAACATGGAACTCAATATTGTGCTTTTATTGTAATCAACATCATCCTGATCCATCACAAGGATCCAACATCACATGTTATCACTTGGCCTCTTGCCAATCATCTAGATCCATCTCAAGGATCATTACATTGCCATGTGATCTAAATCCCTTATCACATAGTGCCTTTGCCTCTCAAGGCATTCTCATCATCTTAGGTAATTTAGTCAAACTTAGGTCCTTAGACCAAACACATCATATATGATACCTCATCATCAAAAGTAGTTATTCAAGAAGTGTTATTCAATTACACATACCTCATAGCCCTTGACCTGGCTATGCATCTGCATGAAACACCTGCATGGTTAGTATGCACAATCATCATAGACTAACAGAAAGATTATATTATCAACATAGGGTGACATCGATGTTCTATCAATCATGCCTCAACTTGTGACCATATACATTGATCATATTATCAAGCAAGCATCTTACATGCTTCCCATTTCCTTAGCATTATACATAATGTCAAGATGATCACATACATATGTAAAGTCATGTTAAGATACATAGATAAACTCTACCATAACGATTATCATCAAACATATCAAGGGTCACCATTATGACTAAACGTGATGGCAAGAACAACATTTAACATATCGTTTTCCATAAGGAATAGGACCCTCACTAAAAACACCCACTTCCATCACCATAGATGATATCGGGCATGGCACCCTCATATCGTTCAACCACTTCAGCCTTAAACGGTCAAGCAACCACCAAGAATATCGGGCAGCACCTGAGGTATAACGCGTAACATTGCGACAAGCTCTACATGCATCTCTGGCAATTCTGTGCAGCAAGGTCTGTCATGCAACTACCTGCTAACGGGCACCCAAGACATATCAGCCAACCACACGTATCAGGCACTAGAGTATTGTGCAATGCCCGTCAGGTGTAGGGTTGTCGACCGACACACACAGGACTGGTATGACGCCCGACACCACATCACAGAGCTAACTAACACCTCCATACCTCAAGCCAACTACACCAAGCCATATCCAAGACATGTGTTGGGCAGGGTGCTCAGCAAGAAGCAACGCCTAGGGGTGAAACTCAAACATCTAGTAGGGAACCTGTCGTTCAGCCAACCCATCCATGGCCTATTAGCCGTCACAAAGCAAGGATGGTAGTGTGACGCCTGTCACAAGGTCAGGGACCAAGGATATCGTTCACCACAACCACCCCAACATGTTGTCCAAGGTTCTAGGTCAAGAGATATCGGACAACACCTTCCCAAGATCATAACAGCTAAGAAGCAATTCCACAAGATCATCATCAACTTCAAGCACAAGGTAACCAAACCCTAAACGAGGTCCACAACTACCACCAAGCTCACCCTTCAAGTCCATGGTGAGAGGAGGGTGTTGCTCAAGCTACTAGAACACAAGCTCACCTCTCAACTTAAACGAGAGAGGAGTGTTGCTCATGATACTAGAACTCAAGCTCACTCCTCAAGACTTAGGAGAGAAGGGAGTATTTCTCATCAAGAAACCCTAGGACACATGGTTCGGCCAACAAGAACAACTTAAGCAAGGAACTAACTAGCAACTCATATAGCTGACATGATCATAGCAACATATAAGAACATAAAATAAGGTAGTGTAGTTAGGGTTAGGAGTTATGCAACCCGCCTTAAGCAAGCTCCAAGCTCCTAGCTCCAAGCTCCACGCACCACCAAGGAAGAAGGAGAGCAAGGCACTCTAGGGTTCGGCCACCACTAGAGGAAGAAGGAGACTCCAAGGAGGATCGACCACCAAGCTTGTAAGAGAAGAGAGTGTGTTGTGCACCAAGGAAGAGGAAGACTAAGGAACTAAAGGGATCCTTAGCAAGGGAAAGGAAACACATATATAGAAGGGAATGGAGGAGAAACCAAAGCAAAGAAAAGCAAGGTGTCGCCCATCTAGGGACACTTGTCCATGTGCACAAGCCACCACTCTAACATGCCCTAAACACATGTCCACGACCATTGCCACATGCAAGCACCAAGCACCAAGTGTCCACTAGTGGTGACACAAACGAGGTCAAAGATGGTCAAAGATACATGGGCGACACACTTGGATTACACACCACCACCATGGGCGACACAACCCCGGGCGACATATCCTGGACGACACAAGCACCCTCTATCCCGACACAAGGTTCAACCAAGCAAAGGCAAGGCACCACAAGGCCCAACAAGCTCAACCAAGCCCAAAGGAACACAAGCAACGGGCCCAAACCTTCCTCTCAACACAAGAGGAAGCGAGGAGAGGGAGGAACACCACACAAGGTGACAAACTTGCCCACAAACCCTACACTTGGGTTAATTGCAAGTAGCCCCTCCAACTCTCAACAAAGCACCAACAAACCCTAATCACCACTAAAGGTGATTAACAAGCATCAAAGCATCAAGGTTTAAGCAAAGCAAATAGGGTAAACCCTAAATAGAGGTCAGGGTCCTTACACTAGGTATAGGTGTCAGGATGCTAATTGTGAGTTTCATATATGACTTGCCTCTGGGGACTCATAGACCATGCCATATTCTTATGCTATCAATCATGAGGCTTCACCTTGCCTTTTACCACAATAATAAACATGTTTGGGTTCATTTTATTAGGGTGGACCTACATTAAGGAGTTTTTTAGGTTGGGAAGTTTTTGAGGCCTCAAGATAATGGTCGTGATCCTTCTATCCTAGGCCCTCAGTTCTACTTTGACCTTTCTTCTTAAGAGTGCATGGGGGATATGGTTGTGTACTTGAGTAGATTTTAGGTAATTGTTAGAGTAGTGGGAGACTTTGGATCCTCACATGGCTCCCTCTCAGATGCTTTACTCATCTTTGTAGTCTGATTGACAATAGTAGCGTTTGACGATGCTCGTGTTTATGTGATGAAGATGGATATGTCCATTTATGTCTTTTAGGTGTACGCCACCCCAATGATAGATTTAGTAGGAGATGTAGGGTGCCTCTCATTTAGGGTTGAACGTTCCCATGGAATTAGCATTTTGGATGGTTCACAATACTAGGTGACCCTTCTAGAAGATGCAACAAAACTTTATTGTTGAAGGATCAAGCCGTTCTTACTTGGTAACATTGCGCATGGTACAAAGCTTTTTTCTACCATTCTTCAAGAGTATTGAGGAAGTAGACTAGATCTTGAATCCATTCAGTCTCTAGAATATCAACTTCTCATAATATGTGAAATGACGAGACATGTAATTCAACTAGTAGGAAAACTTCCATCCTTTATTACATGGATATGACACAACACATGTAGAACATATGTTATAAGTGTGGTACGCCCAGAATGCCATTGGGATTTGTTCATCCTAGTTGGTGGTGAGAGCTAATAGTCTTCTTTGGAATGATCATGTTTTTGTTGGCAGATTCTACGACTCCATTCATTTGAGGTTGTTAAGATCGATGATGCTTGATCCCCAAGGAGTGTAGCTACTCTTTGAAAATTTCATAATGAAGTTTGTCCCATTGTCTAAGACAATCTCATGCGGTATCCCATCTCACCTTATGATACTATTCTTGAGGAACATGATGACCTAATTAGTTGATGCATTGGTAATGGATGTTGCTTCCACTCACTTAGTGAAATAATTGATTGTGATGAGCATGAAGCAATTTACATTTGATGCCTTAGGATTGACCTACCTAATCACATGGATTCCCCAATCTGAGGATGAACAAGGCACGACCATGTTTAAAAGCAGATTTGTGGATGAATGAATGTAGTCACTTTGGATTTACATGCTCAAAATTTGTAGATGTACTGACAAAAATATGTCTCCATGGTGTTCCAATAGTACCCCAAGAGTTGTATTTTCTTAGATAGCATAAATCCATTCATGCATGTAGTACATGACCCTACATGAACCTCCATCATGATAGATTCTACTTTTGTCTTTTTAACATATCAAAGAATTTGATTGTAGGACCTATGATACAACTGTTCTTCACCTAGGACATATTGCATGGCTTTCCTTTGAGTGCATGTTGATCTATTTAGGAGAGGTTCTCAGGAATGACTTGGTCTGATAGATATGCCTTGATATCTTGAAACCAAGACTTTTGTTCATCATCGAGTGCATTGTCAATGACCATTCAATAAGTGGGTCGAGAAGTGACTGGGTTTCAAAGGAGAAGATTTCTCCTTCCTAGATGTCGAGCGATGAAGAGGTTGTTTCTAGAGTCTCAGCAAAGGCATTGTGCTCTCTTTTGATGAAGTGAAAAGAGATATTCTCAAAGTCTTGATCCGAGAAATAGATGTGCTCATGCTGTGGTACCAGGTACTGATGCCACGTTCTTCAACTATTTTGGACCAAAGATATTACAAGGAGGGATTCACCATGGACTTGTAGGTGTTGTTCCCCTTGTTTTCTAGTGAGATGTAATCCCAAGATGTATGTTCTATACTGAGACATGTTGTTGGTGGTGTAGAACTCTAGCCCTTTGGTTATCGATAACTATTTTCCATAGGGTTTTGAAGGACTATGCCTATGTTGACTCCTTTTAAATTTACAAATCTATCAAAAAAGATGGCCCACATGTTGGTATTAGGAGGAGCCTCCACGCCTGGTGGACTGATCATCCCTATGTCTTTGTCTGTAAACCCATTCTCAAGTGTAGCTTCTTCCAACATTGGGGGACCCTCTAGTTGGTTAATGAGTTCGTGTGCTTTGACTTCCTTCATTAGGTGATAGATAATGTCAAATTATGACAATATTACCAACCATTTAGTGCATTATCCTTTCAGGGTTGGGTGATCACACAAATAGTTGAGTGGATCATGCTTGGAAATTAGTTGTAGAAGATACATCATTACGTAGTGGTGTAACTTCCTTGTAGCATGGATCAGAACTAGGCAATACTTTTCCAATTATAGTGTAAATATCCTTTGTTTCATGAACTCTTGGATAGATAATAGATGGTGTGCTCATTGTTGGTGGTCTCCAGACTCAAGACCTAGTCGGTTGTTTTCTTATAAACTAATAGGCACAATATGGGAGGATATCCTGGTATATCCGACCTTAATATGGGGGATTCACGAAGAAGTCTTCAAGATTTTGAAGCACTCCCTCATATTGTTCGTTCCATCCATAATTGGAGTTCCCTTTTAACGTCCTGAAGATTGGCTCACATACAAGTGTGAATTTAGATATGAAACAATTGATGTATTGGAGATGCCCGAGTAGAACTCATTCCCTTCTCAGTTCTAGGGGAAGATATACTGCCTTTCCTTGGGTCTAATTTGATCCCTCTCTAGATAATAGCGTATCCCAATAGGTTTCTAGATGTAATCCCAAAGGTGCATTTGGCAGGATTTAAGAGTAGGGAGAATTTTCACTATAGTTTAAACAACTTCTCAAGATTGGTGATGTGGCCCTCCAAACTGTTAGATTTATTAATGATTTCATCGTTGTAGACCTCCACCTCCTTATGCATCATGTCATGAAAGAGGGAAACCATTTCCCTTTGATATGTGGCTTTGACATTTTGATACCAAAAGGAATGAACCAATAGAAGAATACTTTCCATTCTGTGATGAAGGTCGTCTTCTCTTCATTTTCCTTGGCCATCTTGATCTGGTTGTAGCCTAAAAATCCATCCATGAAACTAAGTAATGCATGATTGGATGTGTTTTTGACAAGTACCTCTATATGTGGAAAAGGAAGTTCTCTTTTGAAAACACTTTGTTGAGGTCATGATAATCTACACAAACACATACTTTGTCTTCTTTCTTTAGAAGCAATACAATGTTGGAAACCCATGTAGGATAGATGACCGACTTTAAGAAATCATCAGTGTAATTCTTTTGAACTTCTTCCATGATTGTAAGGCTCCATTCTATTCACAGTCGTTTTTCCTTTTTCTTCATAGGGGTGAACACTAGGCTGTCGATATAGTGGCGTAGAATCTCTATCAGTTGGTCTTTGATATCTTGTGGTAGATGCGACCCAATTCTGACATTGCACTTTTTAGGTCCTTAGTGAGATTCAATGTCTCTATCTTATCTTTGATATGAAAAGGTTGATGATCCTTCATCATATACTCTCAGATAGTGATGTGTTCAAATTGAACATCTTTGTTGTTGTAAATCTATGCTACCCCAGTGAAATAGTTGGCAAATACTTGCTCATATTCCATTTTTTTCAAGTTTTATATATTTTATAGGTTGTAAGCTTTTTGTAATTTTGCAATTTCTTTGGATGTTGTAGAGGTGAATAGGGATGGGGCAGAGCATGACTGAATAGCCACTCTATAATCTCCACCACATTAGGGTGTCATTCATCTAGTGGGATTTTTGCTGGGTGTGTGGGGAGACCTGGCCCTCAGGAATTATGATCATTCACACACCAGTTCTAGAATAACTCACCCTTCCATACAAGACAAATGAGAGTATGTGGGTATTCCACAACCATTGTATCAAAGATGGCATTGAAATCCAATCCATTGATCATGTTGAAGGCCTTGTCATAGTTGTCCCACTAAAATCATAGTCTTCCTTTGTGACCTTGGGTTCTAGAATCATGTCATGTTATTGAATGAGCCATCTAGGGTAAATCTGGAGAGGATCTTGGTTGCCTACTTTGGGCGACAGATCCACCCCTTCAGATGTTTTTGTATAACCAACCTAATCATCTTGATGATCTCTTTTTGATGTTAGAATGCTCAAGGCACAATTCCTTGATAATAGAAGTGGGTGCCATTTGTTTTCTTCCTCGTTTATGGGGATGACCTTTCTCTTGGACTGTTGGTTGTGTTGGGTAGTCTGGACACCCTAGATTTCTTCAATGATGGCTGCAATGTAGGGACAATGCTCCTAGTCATCATCATTGACCTCTTATGCAAAGTAAGGTAGCATCATGGGGATGTCAACCTTGGTGATATATGGATGATCTTTAATGATGGCCACCATTAAAGGGAAGTATGGATGGGGACTCTTATGATTAGTGCCAATGTCCCACCAATAAATTACCTTGAGTCGATTCTCTTCATTTAGTTGAATATGTTGGGCTTTGTGGCTCAAATATTGATTCAGTAGCCACTTTAGGTCAAGTCTCTTGTAGTCGGTGAAAACACAACATGCTTCTGATATGGTGTGCACCTGGTGATCTAAGATCAGATATAGGATGGGCCATAGAAACCTAGTCCCAAACCTTTTGGCCTAGGAGGGATCTGGATAATTTGTTTGATTTCATGATGCCAATTTCAAGTTCTCAATCTAGATGAATGGGCATCTCCTTTAGCTTTTGTGCAAACAACATGGGTTTGTAGGGGATATGGCAATTTCTTCTACATGGAGGTGACCAGATGATATTGGTGGTTTAGCATCTCCAAGTAGAATTGGATACCATTTTCCTCGATGCATGTTATGTTCTAGGATTGTCATCTTGAGCGATGATAATAGAATGGCCTAGCTGATACTTCAGTCTTTGATGTAGTGATGTGGGAACCATCTAGTTCTTATGAATCCATGGTCTCCCTAGGAGAAGGTTGATGGAGGAACTCAAGTCTGTGACCATGAAAGGGACTGTAAATGTCTATGGTCCAATTTGTAGTTCTAGAGTAATTTATCCCATGATTTGTTTGATTACTCTATCGAAGGAGGTTGCCTTCTTTGTCTTCAGGTGGAGGTCAGAAGGATCCTTACCCAATCAGATTAGTGTCTTTAAGGGACACATATTGAGGCAAGATTTGTTGTTGACAAAGCATGATGGTATCTTGAGGCTATCATGTATATCTGTGATAAAAAGGGCCTTTTGTGATTTCCTCCTATTGGTATTTCATCCTCATAGAACAAGATCAGATGAGGGATTGTGGTTAACCTGATGGTTGCTTCTAGGGCTTCTGGCCTCATGTCTTTGGAGACATAAGCCCCTTCTAACGTCTTCATGGTTTCTTCTTGGTGTGCCATATAGTTTTGCATCACTTTTGCTAATGACACTTTCCCCCTCCGGTTCACTAAGGAATTGGATTATATCTATGATTTGGGAGCCGCTCATTCGAAAGGTCAGGTGGGGGTGGTAACTTTTGGTATCAATGGATGGAATATAGACCTTGATGGTCCCCTTTTCAGTTGTGTTGGTAGGGACTCATGACTAAGTAGTCACCTTCTCCTTTCCCTTGTTGAGAGGTAGCGGTACTTCTGGTAGAACTTGGCACTGGTCTTCCTTTGTTGAGACTTGAGAAGGTATTGTTGTTGATACCATGATCAAAGAGTGAAGCATTGTAGTTGGCTTGGCATTTCTTAGGACTGGAATCTTTAGGACCCAAACCATATGTAGTTTTCCCTTGGCTAGTCGTTATTACATTGATTAGTTGTGCTCTCGGGCCTTGGCGAGCTTTTAGCACACCAATAGGCCTTTTGGTACTTACTAATATTATTGGATTCTTTTATGGACCAAGGAATTGACCTGAGTACTTTGAGACTAGTTCTTGATTACTTTCTCTAGGGAGGGTACAAGCCCACATGGCGATTTTTCCTACAACAAGATGATAGTTACCGTATTGGAGTATGCTTTAACTTATTATATTCTAAATAAGTTAACCTCACCTACATCTACCAAATACTGGAAGGCATGTTTGAGAGTGATGCATGAGTTTGTGTTGTGCCCCTTTTCTCAGTGGAAGTTACAAAAAGCATTAGTGTTATAGTTTCTCAGAAAAGGATTTAGTGGATCCCTTATGTCTAGAAACTTGAGTAAGCTGTGGTGCCAGCTTTAGTCTGTGTAACAGCTGAAGGTAGGAGAAGATGATCCAACCATTGGATTGCATGTTAGATCAGGAGATTAAATCTCAACTGTTAGATGACATGTAAAGAAGGAAAAGTAACATGTGACAAGAAATTACATCATAGACTATAGCAAATAAAATGCATTGAATGTAAATCGAATTAAAACCATAGTCAAACCTTATTGAAAACTCATATAATCCATTTGGAGGGTCAAACATTGACCAAATGACCTAAAATTTGGACCATAGGCTAATATTAATGTCTAGAATATTCCTATGCAATTAAATCTCAGTATTTATCATGTTTTATCCCTTAACACCATATTGTCCATTAATGTGTATATTAATGTATAAAAAGGTTAGTTAATATGAAAAGACATTTCTTAACAAATCCTTGAGTAGAAATTCGAAATGGACATTATACACTCATTCAAGAGTCATTTCACACCTCCTATTTCCCTTTTTATGCTTTATTAACATTTTGGAGGAGAAGAAAAGAGGATTATTTCTCTCATTAACTAACTCAAAACCATGCTATCTTTTATTCCTTGTCCCAAAAGGCCATAAAAACTCTAAATTAGTATTATCTACTGATTATCTCTCATTAGTTGTCATTTTGTATTTTAGAATTTAATTAAAACAATAATTGAGGTGTTTGTGCATAATCCCATTCATTGTAATAAATGTGAGTAAAATATAATTCAAACTATTAAATATTTCTCAATTTCAACATTGAGGACAAAGAGGATAGAAAACTTAGGAAAAATTAGTAAAAAGGCCAAAAGGATATGAAGGAAATGGAAAGCTTGAAAATGTGTTAAATTGTAAATAAATCCAAGTTTCAGTATGTTATAACACTCCATCTATTAAAGAGGATTTCTTACCTGAAATCTCAATAAGAGGGGAGGGTGAGTACATAACATCCCAATAGTAAGCAACTAGGTGGTTACCTCTAATCTATTGTACTTCACATGCTCTACTCATAAGTTAGGTTCTCATGGTTCACTAAGGGTTATATTATTCAGATTACCTTTTGCCAAATATAACACAATTAATATTTTTGGCTTATTAGCATTATATTCTTTTTTTTGGAAATGGGTAAATAGTATTTCCAAAAAGGATATAGAGAAAAATATACCCTACGAAACATTACATCAAGACTATAAACTAACTGGAGGGTAACTCTACAAAAGCCCCCAGAAAGTTTTGGACTATACAGACAATCCCTTTTCTAAGCCTTTTTTGGCTTTAACAACTCCTCTAATCTCTCTACAAAAGATCTATATCAACTATGTTTCTTTGGTTCTAACCTCCCCATGGATCCTCCTGTTCCTTTCCCTCCATATCGAAAAACAAAAAAGGGTTACGCATATGCCCCCGAAGCCCCTACAAAATTTAGAGCTACGGGAATCATTCCAAGTACTGATCTCTTGTATGGATAAGTTAACCACATTCATCCACCCATTCTTGAGACAAATAGCCGCCCATATGTAACTGGAGTAGCTACAGTTACCAAAAATGTGGTCATGGCTTTCTTCTACCCTGTTGTAGAGGCATCAAATGGTGTCAAGATCAAAACCCTAGCTGCGTATGCGATCCTTGGTGGTAAGCCTTTTTAGAATAGCTTTGTACGTGGTGGTGCTCCACTTGGGCACATGGAATGGGCCCCAGAGTGTCTTGAACCAGTGCACCTACAAATTATCATTCATCCTATTGATCCATGGTTTGTTGTTTTGGTCGATCAACTCAAAGAAGCCATTGTCATCAACTCGATACAAAGGTTGAGCCACCTCCCAGCAGCTACACATCTTTCGCCATAATCTAGATTGATGTGGCATCATCTGTAATCTCTGCCCATACCGCATAGACATCCATTCATACCATATATTATCCTTGTTCCTCAAGAACCTGTCCATTCTCTTGTATTGGCAAGCGTCTAGAATTTTAGCAGGTTGCTTCACATTAAGTCCCCTCTTATCAAAGGAACTAGATATCACATCCCATGCCACATTATGATGTTTACCGCTCCAAATAAAACTAGCTGTCATCTTTTGTATTCTAGTAGCAATCGGGTCAGGAACCTCACAGCTGTCATCTTCTGTATTCTATTAGCATTATATTCATTATGATGTTACAACATCCGTTTTATTCTATTACTTGTGTCATGATATATTCACATTGTCTCAAAAGAATTACATCTCGACATTATGCAAAAATCATATGTATTTATAATTTACCCATTAATAATTTGAAGCACAATTAGACATTACTCAATTATTTCAACATCCATTAATATACTGGCACATTATTCTTAATAATGTGGATTTAGATTCCATTATCCTTATATTATCACCAAATTGAACTATATCATTTTATTTTGCATGAAATAGATAGTATTATCCAACAAATTATTAAGTCTACAATTGATCCCAATAATGTCACATTAATTACATATATCTATATCACACATTGTCACATTCCTTTCATACTCATATTAATGTCATCATTAATCATTCAGCCATATTTATTCACCTCTTATTAGTGATTATGCACTTTTTACGCCACATTAGGCATACATGCATATTTATGTAAACATTGTTATTGATTATCATATTTGAGCTATTATATGTATTTTAATGAATAAGATGGGACAAATTACATATAATGAATTGATTCACATACCAAGTTACGATTAGGTGATTAATGAAGTGTTAATTAGAGAACAAGGTGATATGCATTACATATATTGATGATTTGATTAATCTATGATTAGGTGATTGCATACCATTTATGTGTATCAAAGAATGTCATTAGATTATGACACCTAATGTTACTAAAGTATCATGAATGTCATTAAGAATGCCTATATTAAGGTTAGATGATTACTACTTAGGGCTTGGGTTAATGTGTTCATTATATGTCACCTATACATACTTAGCATGTGTTACATCCAAGGTCGGGTTCCATTTATCATACTCGTCATATCATTAGGGTGGCATGGTCAACATTATGTTTATTTACAATTAGTGAGTTTATCGTATTACGTGCATTGAGTATTTGTTAGAGTTCAAACATATGAACTAATCATTAGATGACCTATTATATATTCATAGCTATATAAACAAACAGGTTAAGTTATAATTATAACTTGTTTTAGTCAATTCTAATGATATAAGCTCACTAATCTTTTGTCTATGGATTTAGAGTTTCCAAAATTCAGAGTAGCTAGATTTCAGTGTGTTGTAGGACTCCATCCCCTTAAAAGGATTTCGTCCTCATAATTAGAAATTCCAAATCTATCAAAGTATAACCACAACTACTACTACTTCACCCCTTAAAAGGGTTGACCTACCAAGTCAAACTAAACTAGAGGTAAAAGAGTGACTCTAATTAAACCATTGTAAGATCCATCACTTAATTGTTTATTAATCACTATACCAAACCTCAAGGTCTAGTTTAGGGAGTAGACTACCCCAGACATGCAAAAATCTAAGGATCTTATAGGGAATTATGGGACATAAGGGAATTTTATTTGGGTAACAAAATCATCATATTAGGTTCCTAATGATACTCAACATTGAGGTTATTTCCTAAAGGTATGCTATTTCAGGCAATCGGTATCAGCTCAGGCCAAGCCGGTGTCATATGGATCTGGGAGTCCTCATAAACCACACTAGTGGCGCGGAGGAAAATATTTCCATCTCCCACATCCTGACCCTTTTTAGACACCTATGCTTTCAACTTTATGTCCTACTAGCTACCTAATAGGCTCATCACCTAAAGGTTAATTAAGCATATTTCTAATAAGAAACTTTTATGATCCTAGATCAACCTTTCATCATAGGTCAATTCTAAGGTAAATATCTTAAGTAAAGGGCAACTATATTAGGTAAGGGTTTCTAACTTAGGGAGACCATTGAAATAGTCAAAATTCCGAGTACCATGGGCTTTGATACCATGTTGTAAAGAAGTGAAACCACCTCTCTACTAATAATAATGGTATGCAAAAGACCAATGAATAGTAGCGGAATTTAAAACATTGACCATATTCAATTTCATAAAAATGTACATGAAAATTTTCCTAATAAGGGTGTACATGATATATACTACAAAATATGGATCTTAAGATAGAGGGAAACTAAACTACATCAATTTGTCTCCAAGAAATAACTATAGGGATAGGTCCAAGATGAAAGGATGAACTCCTTATCCCTAATCTTAGGCTGGTCCATCATGCTCCTACTACACACTCTCTTCCTAAACTTGGGTGGTTGGGATCACCTAGCAAGAGGAGAAATAAAGTATGTGTCAATTAAAGGAATAAAGATAATTATAAACCAAAATATTGCATGATGAAGATTTACTATGCTAAGAGGGTCAAAAGTATGAGGCATGTATAAGAATTCTGCCATAATAAACAATAGTAAAGTTGCATGCATGAATAACATTATGACTAAAAAAACTAATATAGGGCAAAGGCACCTACCTAACCTCAACCAATAGGTGAGGGAGAGTAACACATTCCCAAACACCTAAATATATTAAAAATGGGGAAAGTAATTGCATTCCCCTGGGTGAAATAACACATGCCCAACTATGGGTGGTTGTACACATGTACACTACATTAGGTAGACGAATTCAAGATATGCATAAACCCTTGAAAATTAGGCTTTTTACACCTCCCATTCTTATGGTGTGCCTATTCAATCTTTTAAGTTAGAATTTTAAAAAGACTTTGATAGCATCAATTATAATGTCATCATCTACATATGATTGGTTTTGTCTTACCTAGTTATGGGTTGAGTGAATTCATGTTAAATTAAATCAACTCATTTTTCACCCTCATATATGGGTAGGGATGTCAATGGATTGGTTTCGATCCAACCAGTCACTATCCGAACCAAAACAACAAAATAAAGTAAACCCTAATTTTTGATCTTCTAAGAAAACCTTCGATGTAGGACTCAAAACTTGGACCAATCAATCAATTGGATTCTCTTGATTAAGAAAACCTATACATTTATTAAATTTGGAGTTAAAATGAATTCATTATCAATTTAACCTTTTTATATAATTAAAACGGTGTTTATAATAAAAATCAAAATAAGGATGCAAAACAATACTTAAAAATCCTAAAATCGGTTTCTACTAGAAAAATTCTTTCCAATGACTATTTATAAATATTTTTCTAATAAAGCATTGATTTATTATGAATTTCCAAAAACTGACCAATCAGAGAGCATGAAACAATAGGCGTGACACTAATTAAATGCGTAGATAAATATGATGTAAATTAATAACGAATTGACCAAAGAAGCTTAGTCATGATTACATATCAATCACAGATGTGGGGGGGGCAAAGATGTCATTTAGATATGTAACAAAGCTTGCGTTTGATAGATCAAAAGTGTGCATGAAATCCTGAAAATACCCTTGCCCCTGAAATCAACGAATTAGCATAGATTGGGAAGTAAAGGAATTTTATTACCTACCTTATTCTCCTCATGCCATGGCGCTCGACCAGCCAGCTAAGAGATACAATCTTCTACCAATGCGGGAGAAGGATGACCGTTCTTGAGGAACTAAGGCATGTTGTGGCTTCCCTATTCTAGGCTGAGGGGAATAATGCATTGTTTGTTGACTCTGACGACTTGAGCATTATGTTGTGCTTTCCAGAAGCACAGGAAAATACAAAGATTGGAAACCACAATACAGATGGGGAAACAAGGAAATACGAGTATTAAATCACTCCTTGTGGTCTTACGAAGCCTAGGGTGAAGTTTTCATGGATAAGGAGTCATTGTGATGCCCTGGAGACTAGCACTGATGAAGAGAAGTCACCATCATGTAGGGTACAGTAAGGGGGGAAGGTTCAGAGAAAGCTAACGACATAGACGAGGTGGAGGTGTGTCGATCTTTCTCATAGGTGCATCAATTGCATAATGGGACACTCATAAGACTGGTACAAAGGAGAAGTCACTGGAAATCAGAACCGAGTAGGGTGAGGTGTTACGGGGCACCAGTGATGGAATTGAGGGAGAAGGATTTCCTGTGGTCCTAGGGTGCTCGATCCGACCTTATATATGTGAGAGGTGTGCCATAGACCCCTCTATAACTTCATGGTGAAGATTAGGGGAAAGCCCTTAATGGGAATTTTGTGCTTAGGGCGAGGGAGAAGGTGAGTTAAGGCTCATTGGATTCGTGACGACGAGACAAAGATGGAGGCAAAGAAATTTTGCATCGAGATGCATTCATGGGAGAGAAAGGAATCACGGAAGGGTCACTGTGGTGCCAGAATCAGTCCTTGTAACAGATGAAGGTAGGAGAAGATGATTCGGCTGTTGGATGCACCTTAGATTAGGTGATTAAACGCCAATTGTAAGATGTAGTGCGAATAAGTCAAAGTAATGCATGACAAGAAATTAAATCATGTACTATAGGGAATAAAATGCTTTGAATGTAAATCAAATTAAAACCATAGTCAAACCTTATTGAACACTCATTTAATCCATTTGGAGGGTCCAACATTGACCAAATGACCTCAAAATTTGGACCATAGGCTAATATTAATGTCTAGAATATCCCCATGCATTTAAATCTCGATTTTGCTCATGTTTTGGCCCTTAATCACCATATTGACCATTAATGTGTATATTAATGTATAAAAAGGGCAAGTTAATATGAAAAGACATTTCTTAACAAATCCTTGAGTTGAAATTCGAAATGGACATTGTACACTCATTCAAGAGTCATGTCACACCTCCTTTTTTCCCTTTTTATGCTTTTTTAACATTTTAGAGGAGAAGAAAATAGGATTATTTCTCTCATTAACTAACTCTAAGAAATACTATCTTTTATTCCTTGTCCCAAAAGGCCATAAAAACTATAAATTAATATAATCTACTGATTATCTCTCATTAGTGGTCATTTTGTATTTTAGACTCTAATTAAAACACTAATTGAGGTATTTGTGAATAAACCCATTCATTGTAATAAATGTGAGTCATATATAATCCAAACCATTAAGTATTTCTCAATTTCAAAATTAAGGACAAAGAGGATATAAAAGGTAGGAAAATGTAGGAAAAAGGCCAAAAGGATATGAAGGAAATGGAAAACTTGAAAATGGGTTAATTGCAAATAAATCCAAGTTTTAGTATGTTACAACATTTCTTTTAGTTGATGTTGGAGAAGTTGACATAAAAAATGGTGATAGTTCTGCTAGATCCTGTGAGGTATATGACATCTTTTGTGATGCCTCTACGAGTAGTTTAGGATGTATGTTGATGAAGACAATAACATGATCTTGACTTCTTCTTGGCAGATTAAGATGCATGTGAAGGTCTATCCAACTAATGAATTGGTCTTATAGCGGTTGTCTTATGTTTGAAGGCGTGGAGGCACTATATATATGGGAGAAGTACTAGTTCTTCATGGATCAAGAGAAACTTAAGTATATCTTTTCACAGTAGTAGTTGTATATGAGAGAAGGTGTATTAAGGTTATAAAGGACTATGGAAATACAATATACTATGATCTAAGAAAGGAAATCATAGTGGATGACACATTGAGTTAAAAGTCATCTTTGTCTTCTTCTATAGATAGAGCATGATTTTGCTCCAAGTCCTACAACAAGAGAGACATGTTGGTGGATCTATGGAACAATGAACATGCAATGGAGGTTTTCTAGTACAATTACAATTGAAAACTATGTTGATACAACAAACTAGGGATGTGCAATGACCATGATACATAATAACATATCAGAGTTTGGCGGTGGGAAGTGTGATTGGTTTAATGATACTATTACACCTGCATCACACATTAACTGCTACTTATGATATTAGGTCATAAATTGAGGACTAAACAAAAGCCAAACATCACTCATAACCTTTTTCGATTTAGAATTTTCATATTTGACACTTTTAATCACATTAACCGTCATTCCTTAAGGATACAACCTGACCTCCTCTAAACTAATTTCAATCTTAAAGATACACATTAAAGCACTCATACTAATTCCTTTTATTATAACTAGATACATTTCTAAAAATAAAGACACAATATTCTTCAATATCACTTACAACATTTCTATAAAAGGACCTACAATAGATAGGGCTCAGCACTGACTCTTTTACCTCAAAACACTACTAACATCCTTAATAGCAAGAATCTGATAACAATATATTGCTATCTCCATATCAGAAGTGTTATCTAAATTTTTTTAGTAGAGTATGTGAGCTACTAGATCAGTGAATGGAAATTCACCTAAATAGATCATATAATGAAAAAAATCTCTATTAGTTGATAGAAGCACACACATATATAATATATATATATATATATATATATAATATAAATGTCAGTAAATACTTAACAAAATAGGAACTGATGTAAAGTTCGTCATCATACTAAAATACCAATAGTAAATTAACAACATATTTTTAAATTTGATTACCTAATCAAAATAACCAATTAAAAATTCTTGAGTAACTTCTTAATCTCGTAGTTGTCTTACTAATGTCCTGGAGCCACATGAAGTGTACCACAACTAGGAAAGAATAACTACAAGCTACAATCTCACCGTACAAGACTTATAGGAGACCCAAAATTTGAAATTTGATACTAGCAACCAGATCTGAACCAACCTTAACACATCTGGCCTAGATGACCCTATCAACTGGTTAAATAATATATATTCCTCCTGTAAACCTGGATACTTAGGAGGAGAGTCAAAGCATAAAATCCTAAACTTCCAACATCGTCAGTTCCTCAAGGACTGACTCACTAAGTAATAACTAAATTGGGTACCACGAGGATCCTCAATGAATGTTTGGTGTCTAATCATAACTACAGTGAACTTGGTACAATGGGATTCTCCAATTAACATTTGGCACCACTTGGTATCACTGGAATCTCAAGTTAATGTTCGATATCCCTACTATTATTCAATAGGTAGTCCACGTTAGGTTTAACCCATTATTTCCTACCGGTGTGCTCCTACTTGCTCTCCTAGATAATGCTAGTAGGGGTAAGTCATTTCCTCCATTGCGGTGTAGACCTACACAAGGAATCTATGACATTTAGTGCATCTCTAAGTAGTACTCGTTCTTTAATTTCACTAAAGAATGATATACTAAGTTTTTCTAGCCTTATACTATAATTAAACTATTCATTTTTTCTATATTATGCATTATATTTCAATATTAAATTTAATAGTTATTATTTTTATATGTTTCCATGACTCTAAAAAAAACAAAACTAAAATTCTCAATATTTTATTTCACTTGAACTTAATAGTTTGAACATATATGCATGTATTGAATTTATATGTGCTATAACAATATTATTAATCTGTCATACACAATATTGTTGATATTGTCTAAATGGATTGTACTAAATTGTTGGTATATAAAATTATGAATAGCAAAAACCAACATAACTGCTCATCACATGATAATATCGCAAGGGGTTATGCATTTTATCATCCTATATAGATAACTAAAAGCATTCAATATATGTAATTTCTTACTCTAGAATGTGCATCGCTATTGAAGATTTAGGACAAACAAGGATACATTGTTGCCTCTATAATATACTATGTTTGAAACTCATATAATTTTTTCTAGATATTCAGATCATATATGCCTTAAAATATGAATTAGCACTCATTTAGACAAAATTAGAGAAACTAGAAGAAGAGATAATCATGTTATTAATGTTTTATATTAGACCTATGAAAACCACGGCTAAATGATAAATTTCCACTTACTTTAAGTTCATTCACCAAATTCATTGCAAAATTGAATAAAATAATTAATCATTAACAAAGAATGTTATTTTAGATTTATAGCATAAATGAGATAACCAAAAATAATTTCCTATAACATAAGTCATTTTAGACTATTATATCAATTATTATCTCATAATTTTAAGTATAGATCCATTTTCACCTTAAATGAGAAAAACTCGACAAACTAGGGAACAACCTAGTGAGACCATGACATTTCATAAAAAATATAATGTGACAAACTATTTATGTTCATACAAGTTTACTGTCAGAAGAATTATATAAAATAAGCATGCATTCTTAATTTCAAAATATGATTCTAATTATACCACAAACAACCAAATTCTCTAAAATTGGGTGAGATTGACATCATAATCTCAATTGAATTTGTTGATATACATAAAAATCTAAATGTGTGTGAATTCATCACCCTTACTATAATAAATAGGTGAAATGCCTCCTAACCTTTTCCAATAAAGTTAATTCCATAATTCTAAAAAATTCTCCACCAAACTTTTCTTAAGTTGAAAATCATCACAAAATTCCTAGCTTGGGATTCTTCTTGGATGAAAGTATGAGAAAATAGAGAGAACATGGAGAGATTGGGGTTTATAATCAACTTTTAGAAAGATTTTTCATACAAAAATAGAATTAACTAAACTTGAAAGGAAGAAGAACAAAATCAAAGAACTGACTAGATTCAACTTGAATATGTGAAGGAACTTGAGCTAGATTAATTCTAGGTCAACATCTATCAAAAATCCCCTCAAAATCACATCTCTACCTTTAACCAAGAAATATTAGAGACTAATAGTGAGTTTTTAGGTGCTTTAGGTCTGATTAGACTTATAAGACCGTTTAAGGTACTTGGGTATTTTGCAAAGAGGTCCAAAAAATAAAGTTTTCCTTTAAATTTTATGTTTTTTTACTACAATAATTTGGCATATTTGGAACATTTGACGTCAAAACATATATATATATATATATATATATATATATATATATATATAACATTTTAAAGATTACATATTCATTCCAAAAGGAATCTATGATCACGATAATTAGTGTAAATAGTTTTGTTAAATTTATTTACCACATTTTCATCATTTTGACAATGATGAAGGGAAAATTCAATACAAAACCCCTAATTTCAGCAATCTAGGGTTTTATCTACCCAAATCCTAATGAGTAAACCATAATTGGTATATGACATGTTAATATATCAATAAACAAAATAGACATGACTCTTATGCTAACTTGGAAAAAGTACATTATTAAAAAGAAAATATAAATTAAAGGTTATTAAGAATTTCGAGTTTGACAAAACAACCCACCTTTAAGGATTTCACACTGAAATCCAAGATAAAGATGAAAGATAACATCAAATCTAGATTAGATTCCAAATTCACATTGAACGTCTAGAAAATGAATTTAGGATATTTTCAACTATGTATGGAGTAGTTGTAGGGTCGTTAAAATATGTACCCCTTTTCAAGTTTTGTCCTTGAACCTTACAAAGTGAAAATGGTGAATATTTTTTTTTCAACATTTTATGTTCTGGTACATCATGTATTCTCATATATCTTATTTGAATAACGAGTTCTAATAAGGATTATCTAATCATATTAAATCATTTCAATGTCAACAAGAAAACATATGTTGCACAATCAATTGCTAATAATGCACTTTCTTTCAACCTAACACATTCTATTAAGGTTTATCCTTTGAATGCATCTTGTTTTGTGCTATATTAACTTATACATTTATTTCTTTATTGTATTTCTATAGAACAACTAAAAATAACGATGAATCTACTTTGTTATTGTGTTATCTCAATCTTGAAGCCCGCATAAAATGCAAGATTAGAATAGCCACTGTTCTACTACTGAGCTGTAATTCTAGTGCCTGAGTAACTTAGATCATAATTAACTATCATTAGAACATGCATGCACAATTAAAATCACATAAAAAATCTTAGTTTTCTTGGAACACCTTTCACAAGCTACTTTTTTAGAAAAGTATGAGCACTACTATGATAGCTCACTTCATATATTAATTTGTTTCTTATCCACCATTCACTTAATGTTTATCCATGTTCCTTTCACCACATTATGAAGAGTTAAGCATTCTTGAATATTAAAAATTTAGCATTGACTTTGTGTGATTCTAGACTTTTATTTAACTTGCATCTCTTATATTTTACATTCATCAATCATTCTCTTTTCTTTATCCTCCCCTTGTTGTTCACTCACATTTTTGAATTTCCTCTCTCATGCTTCAAATTACTTATTTATATTTATTGTACCTTCTCTGTATTTATTTTTATGTTTTCTCTTATAACATTGTTGGCATCCAAGGCCAAGCCGTTATGAACCTTCCCTTGGTTGTCGAGTCACAAAACATCCTTACATGTATCATTCATCCACAAGTTGTCCAATTTCGTTCATCTTTATTTTTGAAACTAAAAATTCAGTCCTCTTTTTTTTGGTCGGTTATTCAGTCCTCTTTTAAGATTCACATGTATTTTACTTTTCACTTATACTCTCATTTTCTTTCCTTTTATTTCATTTCTCAAATTGTTCCACTAGAGTATTATGACTTGTGATGTATCATCAATACTTGGAAGTGAGTCTCTCTCATGATGTTTAAACTTCAAAATAATCATTTTGCATTTGTAATGTTATTTCATATAATTTTAATTATACAATGTGGAAATCATCAGAGTCCTCCAATTCTTTACTAATATCCCAAATAGGAGAATACATTCATGTGCAAAATTATGCAAATATACCAAAAACATACAAAAGACAACTTCTTTACCATTAATACTTTGATGAATGTAACATTACAAATCATTCTATGTTCTTGTTATAGTGTGTTTTCCCCAACAAATTTATATACTCATTTTTTTTCTCTAGTTAGGACTCCATAAATATATAGTAGTATTTACTTATTTTAAACTCATATATAATACCAATAAAGGCAAATATTGTCTTATATCATTTTGATAAACAAGTACCTAGATTAGATAAGGACCTTGACTTACTCTTTCTACCTCAAAACATTACTAAAATCCTTTTGGTAGCTAGAATCTTCAGAAAATATGTTTCTATCTCCTTATCAACAATGCTATCTAAATCATTGTTTAGTGAAGTTTGTGAGCTACAGGATTAATGAATGGAAATTCAACCAAGTAGGAAACATAATAAAGTGATTATATACTGAACTAAATGAGTTATAAAGTAAAATTCATCATAATTATCAAATATTAATAATAAGTGAACAATACATTTCTTAATATAATTACTTAATATGAATAACCCAAAAATCTCTTATTTATTTTATTAATTCCATGCACCCACATGAAATGTACCACAACATGTGAAACAATTTCAGCAAGCTTAGAGTAGACCTGAGACTCTAAGACTGTGACTAGCTTCCCAATCTGCAATAGGTTTCACCACGTCTAGCCTCAATAGATATATCAACATGTCAAATAATTTGGAATTCTCCTCTAAACCTAGGTACTTAGGCAAAGAATCAAATCACTATGCCTTTAAATTCCTACATCAACTGGTTCCTTGAGGACCAACTCATCGAGTTAGACACAACTAGAATCTTCAATAAATGTTTGATACCTAACTGTAATTGTACCAAACTTGGTACCACCAAAACGTGATTAATGTTGAGTACCACTAGATATTAGTAGAATCTTTGGTTAATTTTGGATATCCCTAATATTATTTATGTGGTCTTCCATGTTTGGTTTAACCCCTCATTCCTTACTAGTACACTCCAACACCCTCTCCTGGACACTACTAGTGTATAAGAAATTTGTCCATAGCGGTGAAGACTTCCACAAGGAGTCTACTATGTTCCTAGCATCTATAAGTCTAATTGATAATTTAGTTTCAATAAACAATAGTCTACTAAGGTTTTTCTTTGCCTTATCCTCTACTTAAATAATTCTTTTTAAAATACCCCACACTATATTTCACTAGTGAACAATAGTGATCAATTCTATCTATCTCTGGTATATTAAAAATAATACAACTAAATTACATATTATCAACATCAAATATTACTTGAACTTAACATTCTAAAATGTATGAATATACTGAACTGATTATGCTATAATGATACTACTAAGCCTTCATACTAAATATGGTCAATCTGATCTAATTGGAGTGCACTAAAATTCTAGTATTTAAAATTGAGAATAGTTTGAACTAGTTGAACTGATCATTAAATAATAATACTACAAGGGGCTATGCATTTTCTCATCCTAGATTCACAACTGAATGTAATCAATCTATGTAATATTTTACTCTAGAATGTGTTTCACTATAGGAGATTTAGAAAAAGCAGTATACATTGATGCATGTATAATATACTATGTTTCAAACCCTTACACATTCACCTTCAATCAATTCTTAGTATCTATTTAGATCATATATGGCTTTAAATCTGAATTTGGGCTCATTGAGCCTACAGTTATATAATTTAGAATAAAAGAAAATCATATTCTTAATGTTTTGGATTAAAACTATGAGAACCATGGCTAAAGCAAAATTTCCACTTACTTTGAGTTCATTCCACCAAAAATCTAGGCAAAAACTGGATTAAATAATTGATTTCTGACAAAGAAGGTGATTTTAGACTTATAGATCTAAATATGAATAGACAATAATTATTTCATTCATAACTATTCTATACCAACTTTCATCTCATAATATGACGTATTAAACAATTTTCACACTAAATGGCCAAAACTTGCCTAATTGTTGCAAAAACTAACGAGAAAATGAGATTTTAACAAAAATAATCCCATAACAAAAAATTTATGTTCAAACAAATTCTATATTCTATAAAATAATCATAAATTTGAATCTTATTATAAAATTTCCATTTTACCAAAAAATGAATCAAATTCTCTAAAATAATGTTGATTAAGAATCATAAATCTTAAAGTGAATTTTTTGCATATGTATACATCTAAATGGGTATAAATTACTTCATCCTTACTATAAGAAGCAAGTGGAATACCTCCTCCCCTATTCCAAATAGGTGAATTTCAGAATTACACATTAATTTCCACCAAACTTCTCTAAGTTGAAAATCACCACAAAATCCAAATAATGGGATCCTTTCAAGATGAAAGCATGAGAAGAGAGAGAATATGGAGAGATTAGGTTTGTTTCTCAAATTATGGAAATAGTTTAGCTACACCAATAGAATTATTTAAAGAGTAGGCGTTAGGCTCATTACATGTACCTCCCTTTTCATCCATTGTTTGGCTTCAATAGTGGATTCTAGGATGGAGCCCCACCTTTGGATTCCCATTGTATCCTTATGCCTTCCCGCTATCACATATGAGAGATATGAATAAAGAAGAAGATAATCAAGAAACTTACTAGTTTCAACTTGAATCTAGGAAGAACTTGAGCTATATCAATTCTAGGTCAACATCCACCTAAATCCCCTCGAAATATCCTCTCTACCTAGAACCAAAGTTTTTAAGATAAGAATGATGGGTGTTTAGGTGTTTCAGTTAGTGTTAGGCTTATAAGGACATTTTGTTTTCTTGGGTATATTGCAAATCAGTCCTTAAATGAGGTGTTCCATTAAGTTTTGTTTTCCATAACAATAATCTACAACTATTGAGGATTTGACCTCCAAATAAATATTTGTAAAATTTTGTGAATTCAAATTATGTTCTAAAGTACAATAGAAAACTATTATCATTTATAACTAGTGGAAATTAATTTATTATTTTTTTACCAAGTTTCCATCAGTTTAACCTAGTTTCAAATCCAATTCCACATGAAAACCCTAATTTCAGATGATCTAGGGTTTTTTCTTCGTAAAAACTATATAGTAAACCATAATTGGTGTATAACATGTTAATAAATCAGTATACACAATGAATTAGATTTGTACACTAATTTGCAAAAATTGCACTATTAAGTAGAAGAATGTAGATTCAATATTAATATGGATTTATGGTTTGACAAATCACCCCTCCTTTAAGGATTTACCTCCAGAATCATAGACAAATATGAAAGCTCAAATCACAAATAGATTAGATATCTAATTCACATTAAGCATCTAAAAAATGAACCTAAGGTGTTAAAACCCTCGATTACCTACTAATTTGCGGCATGTTCATTATAGAGACAGATGATGGCACAATGTGTTTCCACAACATCATGGTTGTATCTGATGATATAAGTCTTGGAATATGATTCTTGAGGAGTCACATTCCTCCATGTATGTGATGTATTCAGAAGTAACAAGACATTTTCCACATATTAATTTTCTCTCTACTCTAGCATATATTTCTCTCACTTCAAGTGGCCTTCTTACTCACTTGGGTATCTATTTCATAATTTGAGGGTGGTGGTACTCCAATTTGTCCACATTGATGATCAATTTTACAACGTGCAATAATCCATCTCATAATTAAGCTAAGTTTCATACATTAAGATATCACCTTCTAGAAATAAAAATTGAACCTCTTTACGTATTGATCCCAATATATACCATGTTGTAGAGGATCCAATTATGAATATAAAGGTGAAACAATCACTTCCATATGAGTTATAAATCCAAAGTTATGGCCTCACAAAGTTGATGTATTTCACACATGATTTATTTGTATCTGACGTTACTAGGCCCAATCATGGGCATGAGGCCTAGCAAGGGTGATTCCCTCCACCCTTGCTAGGTCAGCAAGTTAGACTATTTTACTTGTTTCCAGTGACCTATGTTGGATCTCTATCCACGGATCTTCCCCTCATTAAATGGTTAGAAGTCTGTCTTTCTCCACAAGCACAAATGGCACTATAACGACCCAACCACCCCAAGCTTCACCCGATCACACCCATTCTTTCCCCATAACCAAATTGAATCCTTCGTTCTCACAGTCTCTACATAATCTCTCATTACTCCCCTTTTCCCCTTGCTTCTCTCCTAAAAACACCGTCACACCCTTCTTCTTCCTCCTCTCTTGGCGGCATTGCCATGGAGCTTGAGCTCATGGCTCATTGTTGTTTTCTCCTAGGAGTATCATCCAGCCACCTCACAGGCTGTGATTTCATATTATGTAAGCATGGGACATCATTAAGGTTCAGGGAGCCTTGTGGCACCATTACCACCCCCAACCCTATCATGCTCCAACCAGAGCCATCATGGAAGTGGGCACAACTCATGACTGTGAGAGGTGAATAAGGGGAATGATTGATGACCTTAGATCCAAGACTTCCACCCTCAATGGTATGGATTAGATGAATCCCCACACCAAAGGATGATAACATGCAATCAACTACACACAAGTGGTTAGGTTGCATTTTGGCCGCTACATACATGACCATGATTGTCCCTTGACTGACTTCCTGGATCACCCACATCATAATGAATAGGTAACACCCCTTTATAAAAAATTCTATACTTTAATGTTCAAAAATTCATTATTCACTGATTCCTTGGACAAAATTAGAGATCCAATATACCAAATTTATTACCTCCATGAGATATATAGCTTGGACACACTTGTAGAATGTAAAACTACTTCTAATCTCCATATTATTCTTAAAATATGATTTTTCACTATGTTGACTAGATTTAATGCATTATTATGCTGAATCATGAACCAAGAGTGCACATTTACATCCCTAATTATCAAATCACTACCCGTTATGCAATTTTGGACTAAATTAGCTCCCAAAGAACCATTCTTGGACTTATTTAACATTTATTAACATATATGAATATTTTTGAGACTTTTTTGATGTACTATATACTAATTTTCTAATAATTCTTCATAATGATATCTAATGATGGCCTAACCAAGAAATTAGTATTATGTACCTCCCTATGACTAATATTAGCACATAACCCCTAATTGCTATGTTTGTCTATATGGCTCTTGTGTATGAATGTGACCCTCTATGGTGTTGCATGTTTATACCGTAATCAGATGTGGTGATTAGCCTAATTTGTGCCCCAAGCTCCTTTCAATTCTTGAATACAGTAACACCATGATGACTATAGACCTGATTTGTCCATGTTCACTATATTTTTTGATAGGTTTGTGCATGTGGTTGTAAGTCCACTACTGATGACTTAGTGTGACACATATGACTTTCTTGCTATCCTTGTCCCCAAATCATAATGTGAATCTTATTAATGATATCCCCTCTAAAATTAGAGTTGACACTATTATTCTTTACCCCTTGGATGTGGATTTTCCATCTAAGTCACATGTTAAACCTTATTTTCATATGAACTATTTTGATGTTTGCAAGCATGTTGATGTGTTGATGCCAAGTTTGGATAATGATGCCTAGACCCTAGGGGACATCCATCCAACTTTGTTATCCTTGACCTTGACTATGGTTGATCTATTGTGAGTCTTTTTACCCTAAAATGAAAGTTAGTGGCTCAAATATTAGAGAACTCATATAAAATGCATGTAACCTTGAAATGACATGAGACATGAACCAAACTTTCATGTTCTTTTTTTGGGGTGCAAATAGGGTGGGGTGCCTCTATATTGATTAAGAAAATGGATAGTTACAAGGTATAACTATCTAGAAATAAAAGAGGAGGTTATGAAGCACAACCACCAGAAAAGAAATGAAAGTTGTACAAAAGACTATAGATCTATATATACACGGTTCACTAAGAACAAAAGAGCTATATCAATTGCATATAGAACAAAAGTATTTAAAATTAATCCGAGCAGCTTCAAAGGTCCTACTGTTCATCTCCCTTCAAAGCATGCAGATAATGCAAATAGCAAGGGTCTTCTCCTCATTCCTTTCAAACAACAAATCTTCTATCTTCGTTACTTTGACCCTATATTTTCTAAGAAACATCTCCCAAGCCAATCTAGCAAATCAGCAGTCAAAGAAAATATGCAAAATAGACACTTCACTTGCTTCACACAAACAACATCTTGATGCAAACTGAAATCCCATATTCTTAAGATAATCACCAGTAGACAACTTCCCTAAGACAATTTTCCATAGAAGGACCAACCATCTTCTAGGGAGCTTATCTGACCATACCCACTTACCCCATGGTACAATCTGCCACTTAGTTCTAGAAACATACCTACCGTCCTTCATAGTAAAAGTTCCACCACATCTGAATAGGATGGAGTCCTCCTCATTCATGTTTATAACCTGCTCATTCAGAACGAATATCAAAACTTCAACACCTCTGAAATTTGGAAAAGACCATTCTCCATTTTTTATACAACTAACCACTTTTATAGAGTTTCCCTTTCCCTAACCTCAATATGAGATGATGATCAACAAGATTAAACAATCCATCACCATTGTTTACCCAGGGATCCAACCAAAGTAAAAAGGATTTGCCATTTCCCAAATAGAAGTCAATATGTCTCAACAAAAGGTTCCTCTGTTCGAGCAATTTATTCCAAAACCAAGGAGCATTAGTTTTGGCTTCAATCAACCATAAAGATTCATCCTTAATGTACTTTTCATGGATGCACTTTATCCACAATCCATCTTTCTTCGTAGCCAGACACCACAGATTTTTGAGAAGGCCTCCAATGGACCAGTCAGAAATAGATCTAATGCCAATCCCACCCTCTTCCTTCGGCCTACAAATGAGATTCCAAGAGACCGTATGAAGATGCTTTTTATCATTCAAGTCATTCCATATGAAGTCCCTCATCATCTTCTCTATCGTCTTAGTCACAAACTTAGGTAAAGGGAAAGCAACAGTCTAAAAGATGCTATATGCAGACAGGGTAGAGACGACAAGCTCAATTCAACCTGCTTGTGAGAGAAGTCATATCTTCCAAGAATCCAACTTACTCTTTACTTTATCAATGATAGGAGCACAAATTGTTTTAGTTAACCTACCGGTGAACAGAGGAATACCTAAGTATCTCACAGTAAGAGAAAAAATTTGATGCTCAAAATGTTAGCAATATTACCCTCCTCAGCCAGCTTACTCAGAAATATTTGTCTTTTCTCATTGTTAATCTTAAGATCTGACACCCTACCAAATGTATTCAAGACATGACGTAGGCTTTGCACATCACTGTCATCAGCTCTAGCAAACAATAGCAAGTCATCAGCAAATATAATGTGAGAAATGGAGGATGAAATTGAAGCTCCAACAGGTCTGTGATTTCCCTTATGAACTTTTGCATTAATAATGGAAGAGAACCCCTGCATTGCTATGACAAAGAGGAAAGGAGCTGAGGGGTCTCCTTGTCTAACTCCGTTAGAAGCATAAAATTGATCAATAGGCAATCCATTCACAAGTACATTATAGGAGGCAGTATTGAAAGTTTCATGTATTTGGTTCAGCCAACATTCAGGGAATCCCATTCTCTCTAATAGAAAAAAGATGTAATCATGTCTCACTGCATCGTATGCTTTAGCTAGATCAGCCTTTACACACATAACCTTCTGGGAATTTCTAAAAAGTGCTCAATATGTCATTCACCAAGGGAATAACCTCTCCAATTCATCAACCATAGACAAAAGCTGCTTGGTTTGTATCAATAATGGAAGGGAGAATAAATTTTACTCTATTGGCAATAATTTTCGTGATGACGTTGTAAATGACATTACACAAAGAGATTGGTATAAAATCCTTGAGATCCGTGGATCCATGCTATTTAGGAATAAGAGTGATCATGGTGCTATTACACTCTTTCAAAAGTTTCCCATAACTAAAGAAGCTTTGAACAACTCTAATAATATCATCACCAATGAAATCCCAAACAGATTTAAAGAACACAACATTGAATCCATCAGGCCCAGGTGCCTTCTCATCCTTCATCTTCTTCATCACTTCTTCAATTTCTGACCTAGAAAAAGTTTTCCTTAGTTCATGAAATTGAACATTAGAGATTATAGGGATAAGCCATTCCACACTCCAATCAACAAGGTCATTCAGAGTTCCATTAAACAGTCCTTCGTAGAACCTGAATTTCATTAATATCATAAATACAACTACCATCATGACCAAGAAAAACATTAATATTACTTCTCCATATTTGAGACTTAATAGAAGCATAGAATAAAGCCTAGTTTCTATCCCCAAGATTGAGCCTCTGAATCCTGCTCTTTTGCTTAAGAAAACTCTCTTCATCCTTTAGAGCTTGAAGAGCTTGCATTCTGAGAGTAGTGAGATGATTATGTTTTTCTTCATTACCTGGGTCTGCATCCACAACCCCTTGCAAGATCTTATCATGATCTTCAAGTT